>JAWWNH010000181.1:9942500-10542500 GCA_034641385.1 Darevskia mixta
GAAAGAGAGGTGGGTTTTCCCCTTTAGTTTGGAATGTTCTAACACATGAGTAGGCAAACTAAGGACCGGAGTTCAGATCCGGCTCAATCGCCTTCTAAATCCGGCCTGTGGATGGTTCGAGAATCAGCATGTTATTACATGAGTAGAATGTGTGCTTTTATTTAAAATGCATCTCTGGGTTATTTGTGGGGCATAGGAATTCGTTCATCCCCCCCCCAAAAATATATAGTCTGGCCCCCCACAAGGTCTAAGTGACATTGGATCGGCCCCCTGCTGAAAAAGTTTGCTGACCTCTGTTCTAACACCACAGTAGGCTACTGTCCTCTTTTTATGCTCCTCCTGATCAGGGCCATCTTTACCTGGGGGTGCAAGGGGTGCGGGGCACTCGGGTGCCGAATTCTGGGGGGCACCAGGCCGCCTAAGCTCTTAACTATCTACCTGTTATGAAATACTAAATAATTTTGATCAAGCTAGAAAAACAAAATACATATATACCTAGGTATTACCGAAATGTATACCTACTGTTTCACTAAAGAACTTTTGACTTTGTGCTCTCATTTACGAAAGACACGCCGTGCCAGCAGTGGTGCCTGTCATTAACAACGGTGTCATGCATGTGAAATTAACTCTTACATCAAAATATTATGTTACGTATTGTATTGAGCTGCTGAGCAGCAGCGGGATCAGCGGCACCTTTGACACGACTGATGTTTCTCCTAAGCAGGTGCCTAAACAATACTTATAAGTTTAAGTGTGGTGGTGTTATACACTTAAGTATAAGTGTATTGTAAATAAATGAGCAAATCAAAAAGTTTGTTTCTTTTTCCTCCCTTCTTTCGTAAACAATAGATAAGGCGTAAGCGTGGTGTCTGACATAAGCATAATAAAAGTTAATTTGGGGGCTAAACTAAATTTGGGGGTGCTGGGCAAATCTTTGCACCCCAGCTGCGCATATGCTAAGGACGGCCCTGCTCCCGACAGAAAGACGCCAACGGGGACAGATATACCCCTGCTTTAAGCCGTTTACATACTGTCTTCTCTTGTATATTATTTGCTACAAAACTCGATGACTAAGCTATTTAGCGACGAAACGGCGGATTACTGGAACGACGTCCGAGCACTGAACGAATGATATATCACAAGTGGACTCTTTATTACTGTGTTTGCAGAGGGAGAGACTTGTAACACTGTAAATATGACAGTGTGAAGGAATTCGTGTAAGTGCTCTGAAAAGAAAAACCACTACTCAAGCTGCATGCAAGAAAAAAACAACCCTCATTTGCTTGAAGTGTGGAAGGCATTATCACAATGTGGTTGGGGGATGGAGATATTAGAGATGGGCAAAGTAATTCACAAGACACAAGTTGGAACTCAAAGATGCTCTCTCTTCCCTTGACAGAGGCAGACACAGGCAGCCTGTATCCCATACAAGTTGCTCAGTAGGACAAAATGATCATACACAGACACTTACCAGTCCGAAGCCATATCCCGAAGCCAAACTGATAATTCGTAATTTTGCACCATGGGTGATTCCTGGAGGAATGTGAGTCCTGGTAAGATGGTAATAAACTCCCCATGCAAGCAGCAAAGAATGGATAAAAATGGCCACATATAATGTCAGCATCCACAGAGTTTCACCAAATGCCATTCTCCTTAAGCGAAGAAGCACCAAAGAAGGGAATTTCCTTGTAGCAGATGCAGGTGACTTTTGCGTAGAAGTACTTCATGCCTTGTGAAATATAGCATCCCTTGCCAACCCACACAGATCTCAGGTGAGAGGGGGAAAAACCAATCAATTTAATCGTCAGCTCAGACATTCCAGGCCATCCTTAATTCAAGAATGTCACAGCTATTCCTCGGACATAAAGTATGGGTGTGTCAGGAAAGATGAGTGCTGTGTGGCTACATCGTTGGAGCCAATCCTGCCTGGTCTGTTGCTCTTGCCCAAGCCCGATTGCTGCTCATACAACCCCACTTTTTGCTTTTAGAGTTGGTTAACTTTAGAGTTTAATCCTTACGCTGAAGCACAAACTCCTCCTGCAAACACAGTGATAACAGCACTGTGCACCTTTTATTAAGTCATTTGGTTACAGTAATATGTTTAAAACCGACAGATTCTGAAGTGTAACAGATTCAGCATGAGCATTACGCTACATATTTCTTTCACAAATATGTCAGAGCTGAATACAGCACTAGCCATCAATCCAGGAAGAAATGCACTGGAATAGAAGAAATACAACAAGATAGCTGCACTGGAAAGACAACATTTTAGAAAAAGAGTGAACGTGAAAGGGCTCTAGCTCCCCAAAGTATGTGTACAGTTGGATCTAACTATACAGCTCTACATCAGATACACTGAAACAGCTGAATTGCAACTTATTACCAAACTTAAAACCATGGAGAGACCTGGTCTGAATAGAGACATTGGATTCTTATCTCATTATACATGATAAAGCTATTTTTAGCCATCTCACCCCATGCTTTTTCCTGTTAGACCAATTGCAGTCGTTAACAGTCGTCAACAGGTTTACCACAGCTATCAGCCAATCACCCATTCCCTCCACCCTTCTGAATAATACCCCTCCCCACCCTCTCACTATATATAAGGGTCTGGTGACTTCTGTTTCAGTGTATCTGAAGAAGTGTGCATACACACGAAAGCTCATACCAATAACAAACTTAGTTGGTCTCTAAGGTGCTACTGGAAGGATTTTTTTTTTATTTTGTTTCGACTACGGCAGACCAACACGGCTACCTACCTGTAACTAGCTCTACATCAGTTTTCTAGAAACTTAACAAAAACACTGGCCAATGCAGTCTTTGGATATTTAGACAAAGGACATCCACAGGACAGTGCTGCTGAAAGGTTACCATCTCTTGGGATGGTGGTTCTCCTGTGAGCCATATCCGATGCCAGGAGAACACTTTTGAACCAGGAGAAACACGAAGAGGAAACAAGCGCACAGATATGCCTTCTCTGGGCTCATCAATGGCTTCGTATCCAGAGCACTCCAATGGACAAATGCATCTGTTTCTATGTACAACTATTCCATGCATGGCACACTGAACTCCACAACACTGTGGTTGGTGATCTCCTGGGCAGATGCCTGAGGGAACCATCCTTTCTCCCCGTCATATAGCTGCTACCTTAAGTACTAGCCTTCTTCCCTCGGCAGGAGCAAAATGACATCAACTGGAAGGGAATCTCATCTGTCTGCTTCACCAGGTGAACTCATGGAATCGCCACCCACCTAAGCTCTCCATCCATGTCTTATCTGTGCATCAAAGTCATGATCCATCGGTGAGATCACTCAGGTATTCTGTGTCCGCAGCAGCCTCCTGTTTGCCTTCACTGTCCTTGCTCATGATCACTCAGACACGTGGTCTCTGTGGAAAGCACAACTTGAATCTGGCTTGGGAGCATCTAAGTTTTCAGCTTTCTCCACTGATAGCTAGTTGAGTGTGGCATAGTTGAGGGGTGTGCAACTCTCCTCGCTCCTTTTCTTGCAGATAATCTGTAAGAGAAGCATAGCTGAACATGAAGAGGTAGCAATTTCCATATTTAGAGCCCTTCTGGACCACCTTTCTTCTGCCACGTGCAAGGAGAAGTTCTTTCCCCCCTGTTTTCAGCAGCCACCAGGGAGCAAAATTCAGTGGGGAATCCTTAATTTTTCTGAAATCCAGCTGCTTCTGCAGTGCATGTTCCAGTAGTGGCCATTAGTAAAATAGAGACTTCTCCCCAATTCCATGGTGTTCACCAGGGACATGGGAAAAGACAAGAAATTTTCATAGGTGTACATGTGTAAAAAGAACACCTCAACCAATAAAGACAAACATATCACATTTTCGTCACCAAGAATCCACAAACGGATGTGGCCCAGACTAATTCATGCAATTGTGGTGCAGGCATACATTTAATGTAGTTTGTAACGCCAACACTAAATAAGTCAGAAGGATGGAGGAAATGAGTGGGATGGGAGGTTGTGTTATACTCTTGTGTAATCTTCTCCCACAGAAATTTAGGGTAAACCCAGCCCTCTGCTCATCTGCTGAGCTATGTGTGAAGTTTTATAAACACCCATGAAAGGGGGGGGGGGTTAAGAAGGGAGGAACACATCACTGGCCTTGCCCTTGAAATCTGGGGAAGAATTTGTTTCTATTCTGATAAGCTGCGGAGATCAGGCAGGCTTGATAGGGTGGGATGTCCTGCTTTGCCCTCCCGAAAAGTTGGACGGTATGTGATTCTATTTCCTTATGTAATTGTAATGATCTCAGGAAGGCATGAAAGCTCCAATAAGAATTAATGAGTCTCTGGCAGTTTTATGGTACGTTTATTTACAATTAACACCATAGCTGTCAACTTTCGGATTTGTAAATAAGGGATTTTTTCCAAACTTTCGGATTTGAAAATAAGGGATGCCGCGAGGGCGGTGCAATGGCACCAAGGAGCCTCACCACCCTGTGCTCCAGAGGCTGCGCGTGAACGGGTGAGCGAAAGAGCGAGCGCATAGACGGCAGGCAGGCTGTCTGTCTGGTTGGGCGTGAGGGTCTGGCTGCACAAGGCATGCAAGCTCCGCCCCCAGTCAGTCTCAGACTCCTTATTGGCAGCCGAGCAACGCAGCTAAGGAGCCTCCCTGGCTGGCAGGGAGGGAGAGGAGCTGCTTCCTTTGAAATCCAGGAAATTTAAGGGATATCAACAATCCGGGATTGCAGCGGGAAACGGCATTGGAATAAGAGAGTTTCCCGCAAAAAAGGGAGGGTTGACAGCTATGATTAACACCAAGCCAGCGGCTCCGAGCTTGCCGCTCTTAGCTATGAGTTGGTCACTCTGAGTCTCCACCCCTTTCGCAGCACGAAGGGAGTTTGGGGGAGGTGGGTGGATGCTATCTAGAGACTGTGAACCTGGGGGGAGTCGCGCTGCTTTGCTGGCAGCCTTCCCCCCTTCCTCCTTCTTTCCAGTGGCTTGGGGGAGGCTTGGGAGTGGTGGGCAGGCTGTGTGTCATTGCCCTGCGCTCCCGAACTGCTCTCTGGGGGAGGGAGCCACACCGCTTTGCCAGCGTAAGGTCACAAATATAAGCCGCATTTTAACTTTTCATGGTTGGAATTTGGAAAAAAAACATGTGTGGCTTATATCCGGGCCAATATGGTAGTTCATTCTGCTGTAGAACAGTGCTTACCCCCAGAAGGTTCTTCCTAATGTTCAGATTCAGTTTGGAGCAATTCAGAGCAATCCCACTATGGGTCAGAGAAGCTCCAAATCTTTTGTGAATTGGCTCGATTTGACTCACAATTCAGGATTCATCTGAATCCAATGCACACCATAATCAACATTGTGATTTGGCCATGGGAAACAAGAAAACAAGGAATGAACAGAGAGACGGTTCTGTCTCCAGCAGAGTCTGCTGAGCTGGTGCAGAAAATCTGAAGAGACAATACTGAAACAAACAAGGGAGGAACCTAGGAATAGGATAAGCTCTTACTTCCTCATCATTCCAATGGCCTTTATCTGAAAAGATAGCATTGGGCAATTCCGATTGCTCCTTCTGGAAGATATTTCTGCCATTAATTGAAGATTAGATGCTGTACAATCAGGTCAACATGTCATTATCCCTGAATCATGTGGACATAAAGCCGCAGGAGGCAATGGACCAAAAGTTCACCTATATGAAAATATAAACATGTTTTTAAGGATTACAGTTGCTGGAAATTAACTTATATACATGGGGTCAGTCAACCTGACCAAGGGGATCAAACTGGGCCAATTTGATTTGAGATCTGGGCTCTGTCTGGAATCCAGTGCACAGTCGTATTTGTCATGGAAGGATCACCTCATGGTGAGGTATGGATTGGTTGTGACTCACTCTCCGATGTTTCCGAGCACAATTCAAAGTGTTGGTGCTGGCCTTTAAAGCCCTAAACAGCCTCGGTCCTGTATACCTGAAGGAGTGTCTCCACCCCCACCGTTCAGCCCAGACACTGAGATCCAGCGCCAAGGGCCTTCTGGCGGTTCCCTCACTGCGAGAAGCAAAGCTACAGGGAACCAGGCAGAGGGCCTTCTCGGTAGTGGCGTCCGCCCTGTGGAACGCCCTCACATCAGAGGTCAAAGTGATAAACAACTACCTGACATTTAGAAAATACATGAAGGCAGCCGTGTTTAGGGAAGTTTTTTATCTGTGATATTTTAATGTATTTTGATATTTGTTGGAAGCCGCCGAGAGTGGCTGGGGAGACCTGGCCAGATGGGTGGGGTACAAATAATAAATTATTATTATTATTATTATTATTATTATTATTATTATTATTATCCTCACAGGGGTGGTGAACTAGTAAAGGTGGTCCAGTGGAGAAACAGCTGAAACCTCAGGGATTTCTGAAGGCTCTGAGGTATTTTCCAGGCAGCACGACTGGTGCTCCTTTTGAGACCCTAGTTTCAGTGTGGAATGTTGGGATGGAGTCATTGACATTATTGCTCCAAAGCATCTTGAGGACTCCAGGAAGCTCCTTGGATTTCTGAGCAGCTCTGGGCAAGGAAGCGGGCATGATTGTGCCAAAGGGCAGGTGGCATGTCTCTGCATGAATCCAAGAAGAAGAAGAAGAAGAGGAGGAGGAGGAGGAGGAGGAGGAGGAGGAGGAGGAGGAGGAGGAGTTTGGATTTGATATCCCGTTTTATCACTACCCTAAGGAGTCTCAAAGTGGCTAACATCTCCTTTCCCTTCCTCCCCCACAACAAACACTCTGTGAGGTGAGTGAGGCTGAGAGAAGTGTGACTAGCCCAAGGTTCACCAGATTACGAGTCCACTGCTCTTAACCACTACACCACGCTGGCTGAGGTACGGTCACACAGCCTACCATACAGCAGTGATGAAAGCAAAGAGGTTGTGTCCCTCAGCCTCTAAAGCACCCTCAGTGATTACCCAGCAAAACTGTTTATAACACATATAACAAAATGCCCGCCTTAAAATACCTACGTTGGCTCCCAGTATGTCTCCGACTACAATTCAAAGTGTTGGTGCTGATCTTTAAAGCCCTAAATGGCTTTGGCGCTGTATACCTGAAGGAGCATCTCCACCCCTATATTTCATCCCAGACATGGAGGTTCAGTTCCAAGGGCCTTCTGTTGGTTCCCTCACTGAGAGAAGTGAGTGTGGCGATCACACAGGGCCCCCAGTCGTTCCACGGACTATTGACCCTGTGCCACCACTATACCGCTGCCACCAACCAGGTTCTCCCTGGTAAACACTGAGTCTCAGTCAGGATTTAAGTTAAACAAAGAATATCAAGAGTTTATTTTCACACACCAACAAGCTTTCGATATTAAATACACTGTTACACTTTATCCTCTCAGTCTCGTTTCTGCCTTTAGCTCACTCTAACTCTTCTACCCCCCCACCACAAAGTTCCACACACCAACCCTCACAACCACCAACCACCAACACCAACTGCCCACCGCTAACTCCAACTGCTACTCTGAACTGCACTCTCCTCCCCTTTTGGGCTGAGTCTTGAAGCCAATAAGCCCCGCCTCCGGATTCCTATTGGCCAGCTTGTTAACCCTTTTGTCTCCACCTGCACAATTCTATTCAGAAAGAATGGCCAACGACACAGTGAGGTTACATGGAACCAGGCAGAGGTAGTCATGCCCGACCTGCAGAACGCCCTCCCGTCAGATGTCAAGGAAACTATCAGACAAAGAAGACACCTGAAGGCAGCCCTCTATAGGGAAATTTTTAATGTTCGACGTTTTGCTGTGTGGATTATTATTATTATTATTACCATTATTATTATTAACAACAACAACTGGTGCCGATTTTTTTATTTTTTTTAACCTGGTGCTGAAGTGACTTCAAAGCAATCCATTACAATCTATTGCAGCCCAAAGGATGTTCCCTCTGGAATTTGTTACACACACACACACACACACACACGTATGCACACACATACACATGAATTTGCAAATCTTTGCTTGGCTACGCAGAACTTAAATACGTGACCTTTCGCACACCCTTTCAAACACATGCATTTGGAGAGGATCCCTAACTTGACAGAAAAAGAGAGAGGGAGGGGGACCTGAAATACAGGACAAAATTTTATCAGTACTGGACGTAGCATTTTTCACTGAAATATGGGACCATCTTGTATTATACAGGACACATGGTAACCCTACTATGCTGTGCAGGATTTAAGTTGGATTTAATGGACTGCAAGAAGATCAAACCTATCCATTCTTAAGGAAATCAGCCCTGAGTGCTCACTGGAAGGACAGATCCTGAAGCTGAGGCTCCAATACTTTGGCCACCTCATGAGAAGAGAAGACTCCCTGGAAAAGACCCTGATGTTGGGAAAGATGGAGGGCACAAGGAGAAGGGGACGAGAGAGGACGAGATGGTTGGACAGTGTTCTCGAAGCTACCAACATACTGCAGGAGGCAGTGGAAGACAGGAGTGCCTGGCGTGCTCTGGTCCATGGGGTCACGAAGAGTCGGACACGACTAAATGACTAAACAACAACAACAGCAACAACATATGTTTCATCAGGATTCATTCTTTGCACAATGTTTCAGTATTTTAAAAAAATATATATAAAATGTTTCTACACCCTTTTGGAGGTTGTGAAAACAACCATGCCAAAAAATAATAATACATTGATGCACACTTGAGTGCAAACCTATCAAGGCAGAGCATGGAAGGCCTGCCTGTAATTCTTACATTTGCTCACCAGAGGGTGCTCCCATCCTATATAATAATTTCCCTATGTCCCTGCGTGCGTTCCGTGTGTCAGTGGAAATTTTCCACTGAGCATGTCCTATAGGGATGCAGGGATTGGACGACGCAGATACTTCAGGCCTCGGATTGGCCGGGAGCGGACGAGGGCGGGGCTGTGCCTTTCCGGGGCGAGGGAGATAGGAAAAGGAAAGAGTGACAACATGCACGAACACTCAGAGGTAAATAGTGATGGGTTCTGGGTAGGGAAAGGGCTATAAGGGAGGATAGAGGTAGGAAAAGGGTAGAGGGGACAGAGGTAGAAAAGGAGTAGAGGGACCTCAGAGGTAGGAAAGGGGTAGAGGTGCCACAGAGGTAGGAAAGGGGTACATGGGCCACAGAGGTAGGAAAGGAGTAGAGGTACCTCAGAGGTAGGAAAGGGGTAGAGGTGCCACAGAGGTAGGAAAGGGGTACATGGGCCACAGAGGTAGGAAAGGAGTAGAGGTACCTCAGAGGTAGGAAAGGGGTAGAGGGGGCCACAGAGGTAGGAAAGGGGTAGAGGGACCTCAGCCTGCTTTTACAAATGTTTCACCACATATCTTCTAGCGCCCATTAATTTAACGGGCTGAACGTTCACTAGTAGAGGAGATAATTTGATGCCTCACCAGAAATGTAAGCGCTGGAGAGAAGAGTAATTTCATAAAAGTACATCATTTTAATGATTCCATTTTGTTTTGAGCCTATGACCTAGCTAAACTGAAAAGGCCTGTGCTTGCCTATCTTTTACAGTACAGAACAAGTACTGTACATAGTGAATGTCAGTTAGGTTTGCCATATTTCAAAAAGTGAAAATCCAGATACAAAAGCTGTTGCACTCTTTTTGGCAAAGTTGTTGAACTGTTTTTGCAAAATCTCAAAATAATAATAATAATAATGAAGTTTTGAGCTATTTTTAAGGAAATTCGGCAAAATCATGACTTCCAACGAGGGTTGCCATACGTCCAGATTTTCACAGACATTTAAGTGATTTCCACCCAGTAAGAGTCTTAATTCCTATGTTATTTAATGCAGGCTTTAATTGCAAATTTCTTTCATTTTGTTTTACAAGGTATTTTCAAGTTGGCTTGTTGTTTTTGTTGAAATAAGGTTTTAGTTGCTGGATTTTTGTTGGATTTGCTGCTTGTCCTGGATATGCTGAGTTGCAACCCAAAGAATTATATAGGGGAATTTTCTGTTGTTCTGATTTGTTTTGTTAGTATGAAAGCCACGGATAAAATACAAAAAGCTAAAAAGGTGCAAAAGACTATCATTTAAAAGTAATTAAACCCCTATAAAATTAACCCCTCCAAAATCAAATCTATTAAAATACAGATAATAAAAACAGCACTACACTATTAAAAGAGCTTTCCTTAGTTCCCAAAAGCCTATCAAGAATAAAACAGTATTCGCTTGCTGGCAGGACAATGAGTAGGGAGCCCAGTGCAAAATCCCTTAGACCTATTTGTTTGGAATTTAGTGAATATTTTTCATCCCCCACTGAGCCTGCAAATTTCATCTAAAAGCAGTTATAACCATTTAAAAAAATAATAAAAGTTGCCATAGTAATGGGGAAGCATAAAGCTTCTGTTCACTCCATTGGGATTCAGATTCAGTCCTGAGATCAATCAGACAGCTCCCTAATCAAATCAGTCCAAGACAAATCAGGTTGTTTTCCAGAGCACCAAATGGGTGCCGGAAATGAATATTGTTATCAGCACACCCTACTATGGTACTGACTATCATGTTCACTTCAGAACTCATCAGTTTGCTGCATCCAATGCCAGTCCTACTCAGGGTTGACCCACTAAAGTTAACAGGCACAGCTAACTTGAGTCTATTCATTCCAGTGGGTCTACTCTGAGTAGGGCTTAGTTAGCTACAACCCAATATGTTTTGAAGCTCCTGCATAGGTAAAAATGGACATATTACCACCCCAAGTTAAGGGTGTCAGAGTGTTGAGTTTGTGTAGGAGGAAAGGTTGCAGCCTGGCTAGCTCAGTTGGTTAGAGCATGGTGCTGATAATGCCAAGGTTGCAGGATCGATCCCCCTATGGGACAACTGCATATTCCTGCATTGTAGGGCATTGAACTAGAATTACTAGATGATCCTCAGGGTCCCTTCCAACTCTATGGTTCTATGATTCTATGATTTGAGGGTGGCCATGTAGATTGTTTCACAGAAGACAGCCCACGGTTTGAAGGGCTTTTAGAGGACAGGCTTCTATCTGAAGGGTTGATTTGTCCAAGTCTGGTTTAAACATACAGAACTTTAAGAAGGGAGAGGGGGGAGGCCTTAAAATTGTCCATCAACAGCTGCGGTGCCAAAACTATGGGCGTTTAGCCAGGAATTCTGTGCAGGGTGAGGCCTCCAGAGGGCGCCAGTTAGAATTATTTCACCAACTCTCCCAGTATCTTTGCTGAGTTTACCCCTCAACCTTCTATTTTCATCACAGGGGAGGCAAATGTCAGTGACCCCTTGCCTGCCGCAGACCACACGCCTCCCCCCAGGATTGACCAAAGTTGTTGAGCTTTTTGGGGGGTTACAGGGTTTGGGTTCTGAGTTTAGGGAGATCCTGCTTCTATCCTTCCCTCCACCCCTCCGCTTGTTTGCTCGCCTGCCTCCTTCCCGTCCTCTCCCTGCCTGTCTGCATGCCTCCTCCAGCAGCCAGGGAGTGTGGGGCTGTCAAAACAGCAAAGCGGCACAGCTCCCCCCTTCCTCCGACGGCTTGCGGTAGACAGGAGTTGCGGGCGGGCAGTGCGCAGAAAGTCACCCCTGGAGATTCAACAGATTTAGATTAACAGAGAAGATGCAGGAGGAAAAAAGTTAACATAAGGACCCGCAAAGGGGAGGAGGGAAGTCCAGGGGCATCTATGGAATTCTCTTTTTATTGGTTGTTTGATCAAATTTCAAAAATTAATAAATCTTATTTAAAAAAGAGATTAATTTCTAAATCAGCATACGCAAATGTTATAAGCATCACTGTCCTCTTTTCTCCTTTCCTTCCACCCATGGTGTTTATGGTGATCCCTGTTTGGCCCCTAAACTGTCTATTCAGATGTCATTTTTCAGATGTATGGAATTCTCATCTGATTTCCCCCTTCCAGATTGATGCTGGAGTACCAGACCACATCCACGTCTTTTTGAAGTGATGCATTAGGATATCTTCGTTGTTCTCCCCATCCCACCCACTTTTCAGCCCACTGTTGCTCAGTTATGTTGTTGTTCTGCTTGCTAACTTTTGGATTCTGCAACATGGAAGATTAGTGGTCACTTTCCCAACACTTTCCCTTTGTTGCATCCACAACAACTTCATTCTATAACATGCATTGCTGAACACATAACGTATGGGTACACAATGACCATGATACAAGCCAGAGTTTAAGAAAGGTTTCATTTCAGTTAAGCTCTCTTTACTGATTCATATTGGTGTGGAGGTTGAGAGAAGCAGCAATTATGTACACTTGAGAAATTTGATTCCTATGTGACACATTTGGGGGAAGTCTAAACAATTCAAAAGACAGGTATTTAAATTCTGGACAATGTTTTGTTAAGAAATGACCAAAATACTCCAATATTCCATTCCAGCTTCACTGCAGATTTGATTACTAAATCTTTGGGACAATTGACTGAAAGGTTTCAGCTCTCAGGAATTCTTGATGTGGGTGCTAACCCCAAATGGAAAACTAACAGGAATTGCAACTTTCGCTCTGGGATAAAAATATGTGGAGTTTCGCACTAGCTGAAAAATAACACATAAATTACATGTTGACCAAGGCTTGGAGGATCCCCAAAAATTCTAGGCTGCTTGGTCAGATTTTATCACATACACAACAAATGCAGACACACTGGACTCCCTCTCAACATGAATCTTGGCTTTCCGAATGGTCTTAAGTACTCTACCTGCCTGACTTAAGTCTTTTCCAGATATTCTGCACTGTCCTTTTTTTGTATTTGTGATCATGAAACACAAAACCTCATTCTCTTCTCTATCTACTCAATGAAAGCAGAATATTGCTGAAATTTTTGCACGACAAAAAAGTTGTTTGTAAATTTATAACCTTTAATAAGTTTACAAATGTATTGAGTTAATGAAGACATCCACAAAGAGCATTCATTGGGGAATCATAGCTATGCCATGGCGTTACCTTGTATACAAACTCAGAACAGTTTATTTCGACCCCTTTTGATGTAAACTTAACAATGATATCATTAAAATCATTAAGCCACACGCTATCATTTTCTGTGCAGAGAGTGCTTAGATAATAATAATAATAATAATAATAATAATAATAATAATAATTTATTATTTATACCCCGCCCATCTGGCTGGGTCTCCCCAGCCACTCTGGGCGGCTTCCAAAAGAACATTAAAATACAGTAATCTATTAAACATTAAAAGCCTCCCTAAACAGGGCTGCCTTCAGATGTCTTCTAAAGGTCTGGTAGTTGTTGTTCTCTTTGACATCTGAAGGGAGGGCATTCCACAGGGCGGGCGCCACTACCGAGAAGGCAACCAATCTCGGGACATTGTTGACTGTAGATCATTCTTATCCTTTTTCGCCTAGACAACAATCTTTTGCCAGTACAGTTTGTAACCATTATACACAGGAACAATCTGAACATTGTTTCCACATTTGGAAAAGCTGTCCGAATTTTCTCCTGGAGTATTATTTGATGCATATCTTGTGGGGCTGAAATTTTCTTTTTCAGGTTGAGTTTGCTTGGCGTACAAGTGGAACTGCAAGAGTTCATCAACTAGAACAAGGTCAACACCCTTTGAATACTCTTGCATCAATATCTCGATGCCATTGTGAACCTGTTACTTGGTTGTTGCAGGTTCACCAAAAATAAAAAATTGCCAGCCGCACCCCTTTACACTGTTGCTCTTCTGTCTAGGTTGGCTTCAGGAACTACCATGACAAGGATAAATGAATTTATCCCAAATTTGTCTCTTGCAGAAAACTTGTCTAAGGCTTCAGGTGCTGTCCGATCATTGGTGGGTGTTGTGTTTTGGTTTTTTTGTACTCCCTTCTTTTGATAGTTTTGTACTCTACATCTAATAAGAGTAAATTTTGCTTGCTGTTCAATCTCATCTCAAATCCTGTTCTCGAAGTGGAACTGCCTTTTGGTCTTCCAAATATTTCATGATGTCTTCTTTCCAACTATATCATGAGAGAGGTATTGTACGTGGTTCATGGCGTCTTACTCTGCCAGATCGGAGCCCCATTTTCCATAAACCACTGAACAGTTGACTTTGCTTGAAATGCGTTGAAAGTGACATGTTTCCTTTATAAAATAATAAGAATAGGGATAATTCTATTATTTATTCCCCAATAAGCTTTGTTTCAGGGACGCGGGTGGTGCTGTGGGTTAAACCACAGAGCCTAGGGCTTGCCGATCAGAAGGTCGGTGGTTCAAATCCCCACGACGGGGTGAGCTCCCGTTGCTCGGTCCCAGCTCCTGCCCACCTAGCAGTTCGAAAGCACGTCAAACTGCAAGTAGACAAATAGGTACTGCTCCAGCGGGAAGGTAAATGGTGTTTCCGTGCGCTGCTCTGGTTCACCAGAAGCAGTTTAGTCATGCTGGCCACATGACTTGGAAGCTGTGCCTGAACAATGCCTTTCAGAATGATCTGCCTTTGAGAAGGGTACAAAGTGTTGATCGCTACCAGCATCTGAGGTCATCACAGAACTAGCATTATCTGTTCTGTGTTTGACAGATTATATCTTGTGGGTATGAGGTCAGAGCATGAAACTGATGCATCAATTAAGGTGCTGGTGGAAGAATGAATGAGATTCAGATTTGGGATTGGGAGGTTCTGGATAGATGCTCTGATAGTGATGCCTAGGTCACCCTTGCTAGCCTACAACAATGGAGGAGGTATTATTCTCCTTTGCCCAGGGCTAATATTCCAACCCTGCAACCAAGTCAAAATGATGCCCAGGGAATTTCTATAATAACCACATGTTAGTCATGCCCATTAATTTTTATAAACCCCTTAGACAGGCCAGCTAAACCAGGTGAGGGTAGCTGATGAGTCCCAAACCCTCGGTGAGTTAGGGACATCACCTGCATGAGAAGACAGGCTCCAGTGGATTGAGTAAACAATACCAATAGTGGGTCCAATGGTCAAGGAGCTGGTTTCTTCATGTGCTGTTGAGGGAAGTGAGAGGCAGGTGGGGTTCACCAACCTGGGAAGATAACCCATCCATAGCTGTCAACCCTCCCTTTTTTTGGCGGGAAACTCCCTTATTCCAATGCCGTTTCCCGCTGCTATCCCGGATTGTTGATATCCCTTAAATTTCCCGGATTTCAAAGGAAGCAGCTCCTCTCCCTCCCTGCCGGCCAGGGAGGCTCCTCAGCTGCGTTGCTCGGCTGCCAATAAGGAGTCTGAGACCGACTGGGGGAGGAGCTTGCATGCCTTGTGCAGCCAGACCCTCATGCCCAACCAGACAGACAGCCTGCCTGCCGTCTATACGCTCGCTCTTTCGCTCACCCGTTCGCGTGCAGCCTCTGGAGTGCAGGGTGGTGAGGCTACTTGGTGCCATTGCACCGCCCTCGCGGCATCCCTTATTTTCAAATCCGAAAGTTTGAAAAAAATCCCTTATTTTCAAATCCGAAGGTTGACAGCTATGAACCCATCTAGTAGAAGGAAAACTCTGGTCCTAAACCTAAGCTGCTTGCCAGAAATCTTTGGGAGAAGAAAAGACTACCGGTAACAAGTAAACCCTACACAAATTCTGAGTGGAGTCCCTAAGATGGTTGTATGTCACCTTTTACACCTCCTTCCAGCAACTTAGAATCAGCTTGTTAAAATCAAGGAATGATTCACAAGAGTTGCAGGCATCCCCAAACTTCAGCCCTCCAGATGTTTTGGACTACAATTCCCATCATCCCTGACCACTGGTCCTGTTAGCTAGGGATCATGGGAGTTGTAGGCCAAAACATCTGGAGGGCCGCAGTTTGGGGATGCCTGGTTTACAGCATAGCTGTCAACCTTTCCCTTTAATCCTATTCAGAATAAGGGAATTTCCTGCAAAAAAGGGGAAAAGTTGACAGCTATTGTCTATGGCCAAGAGATTATTTATGGGAGGGAAAGCAGTGCAAGGATGTTCCTGAGTGCAATGATATCAGGAGGTGCAATTTACCAGAGGCCTCATTTGTGCAAACCCTGTGTAATTCAACTGGGTTTTGCAAGAGTTGCTCCTTATGGCTTTCAACTTGTGATTAAAGTATCAGATGTAACCGTGGTCATTAAGCATAGGTGTAGAAACAGTAATTAACTATGGAACATATACTTGGGGGAGCTGTGATGACACATCTTATTTTATTGATTTATAGCCTACTTTTCCTCCAAGGTTCTTACCCTTCCCATTTTCATCCTCACAACAGTACTGTGAGGTACGAAAAGTTGGAAGGGACCCTAAGGGAACATCTAGTCCAACCCCCCGGCAATGCTGGGATCTCAACTAAAGCATCCCTGACAGGTGGCCATCTGCTTAACATCTGCTTAAGAAAACCTCCAAGGAAGGAGATCCCATCACCTTCCGAGGGAGTCTGTTAAAAGCTCTTACCATCAGAAAGTTCTTCCTAATATTACCGGTAGACAGAATCTCCTGTTTTGTCCTTTGAATCCATTGGTTCAGGTCCTACCCTGTGCAGCAGCAGAAAACAAGCCTTCTCCATCTTCTATGTGACAGCCCTTCAGATATTTGAAGAAAACCTCTGTCTTCCCTTCTCCAGACTAGACATACCCAACTCCCTCAATCATTCTTCACAAGGCTTGGTTGCCAGACCCTTTGTTTTGTTTTTTAAAGCACAACTTTGGCTGAAACTAAAATGATCTTGGAAAGGCACCAGAACAAATACTCATTAAAGGGTGTGTCCTGCTCAGTGTAGACTCACTGAAATCATTAATTGAGTAGATGAAATCTGAGTAGATGAACCCTAAGAATGCAATGCATCTAAACAGTGATAGGCAGCCTGTAGCCTTCTAAATGTTGTTGGATTCCAACTCTCATCATCCCTGCTCATTGACCATGCTAGCTGGGGATGATGGGAGTTGCAAGTCAGACACCTGGAGAGCCACAGGTTTCTCACCCCTGACTTAAAGACACTCACTGGTTTGTAGAATCCCCTTGAACTCATTGCGGCTTTTGAGAGAGGACACATGCATAGGACTGTGGATCACAAGAAAGAAGCACCACCTAGGCATCCTTAGCTTGGTTTATATATAGCCTCATTAATTAAGAACTGATAAGCACATTTGCAAATACAGCACCTTAATAACACTGTTTGGCCTGATAATGACATCCTAGTCGTGGCTCATAGCGTGGTGTGTTTTGCAATCTAGGACTTCTTGTCATCTAATGGGAGCATGATATTAGTCTTCACACGCACCATTCAGGGGGAGGGCAGTAGTACAGTTGTGGAGCATCTGCTTTGTATACAGAAGGTCCCAGGTTCAATCCCTGGCATCTCCAGGTAGGAGATACACCACAGTTTCCCAAACATGGGTCTCCAGCTGTTGTTGGACTACAACTCCCATCATCCCTAGCTAGCAGCACCAGTGGTCAAGGATGACGGGAATTGTAGTCCAAAAACAGTCTCCCTTCTTGTGCCTTCCAGCGGCTAGTAATCAGGACCATTGCTGACTCTAGCTATGGAGGCAAAGCACAGCCAATGTGGCTAGTAGCGGTTGTTAGTCTTCTCCTCCGTGGATTTGCCTAATTCTCTTTTACAGCCATCCCTGCCTCCTGAGGGAGCGAGTGTCAGGAGCCAGGCCCTGTGACCAGTAGGGCTTCGCAGGACTGGGGCTTTCCTAAGTTTGTTCTGAAGAGGCAAGGCGCGGCCGCACAGGTGAGGCTGATTGGTAACGCATAGCACCTGGTAGCAAGAGCCGGGAAGGGATATAAGGTCAGCATTTCCCTTTGGCTCTTCCTGCCTTGCTGCGTTTGGCTTCTTGACTCCTTGCTTTCTCATCCTCAGACCCTTGGTTCCTTGACTCCTGGTTCCTGACCCTCGGACCCTTGGCTTCTTGACTCCCGGCTCTCTGACCCTCAGACCCTTGGTTCCTTGACTCCTGGTTCCTGACCCTCGGACTCCTGGCTTCTGGACTCCCGTTCCTGCTGGGACTTCGACCACCCGTGAACCGGACCGTGACAGCGAGTTCCATGGTTTAACTTCTCCTGAAATTCTACTCAGTATTGATCCAGAGTAGATTCCAATCTATAGTTAGCAGAGTAACAACCTAAACATGTTGCAGGATTCCCAAACTATAGACCAGAGGCAATTGCATTTCATCCAGCAGAGCTTTACTGCCACTGAAGGCAAATGAGCATAATGGTCACAAATCCAATACATTCAGGATTGGCACTGTCCATAAGAAATCCAGTTGCAGCAGACTTTACTTAAATTTACAATAACTTATAATAAGTCTAAACCCTAACACTAGGCATACTATGTACAGAACACCACACCAGAAGGAAAAGAGATAGAAAGAGAAAGTGAAACCCAGGCTCCTTCTGGCCTTACTTTTATAGACAGCATGACCTTGACAGAAAGAGATTTAAGCCAGCTGTTTAAGCCAGCTGTACTCAGCTTCTCTGAAGGAATAACCCAAACATCACGAACCTTCTGCCTGTTTCTTTCACACAGAGAAGCTTCCAGAACCCTCTTGAATTAATTAGAATAGGAAAGAACTCTACACATCAGATCAATACTTTCTGTACTAAGAAATGCAAACTGACATAACTAAGCACTGCATGAAGAAGGAAATCTTTTAATCCAGCCTGAATTTTCCAACATCCAGTTTTCTTGGAAGCCCTTCTCTGAAGGCCTTCTGAATGTTCACAGCCAGCTCTATCAAACATCATGCTGTAGCTATATCAGATGGGCTCCATTATTATTTTCTTTTGTAAATGAAAAAAACACTGCCACACAGGCAGTATTTATTTATCGTTTGCTTCAGAAAATGCTTATATTGCTATTTTTAGACACACACACACACACACACACACCCCAACCTCAAAGCAGTTTGCAAAAAGATAAAAGAAGAAAAATCAAGACGTGGGGGGAACCTAATATTTTAAAACAATACAGTGGTTAAAATACAATAGTTAAAATACTAAAGCAGATTAAAATTACCTCAACTTCCTAAGCATCTAGGCAGGCTTGTCTAAATAAGAAGGCACCAGAGATAGTACAGTGATCTCAATAGGCAGGGAGTTGCAAAGTGTAGGTGCTGCGACACTCAACAATTGCAGACTGGGTATTATGTGACCCCCCCCCCCAAAAGTGGTGTAGGGTTGCCATACGTCCAGATTTTCCCAGAGACATCCTCTTTCTCAGGCCTAAATTTTTATGGGACTGTGCTTTCGGGGACTGAACTCCAGGTCCCCTGTGTTAGCAGGAGTGTCCTACTCTCGTGTAGGATCCTGGCAAATACACATGACCGGCTGGCATGTTCTCTCCCTCCTGGTCGGTCGGTCGGGAGCTTCAAAAGCTTTCTTCTGCCCGAACATCACAGCGACTGATACCAAGAAGCATCAGCACACTTAGGAATCCACAGAGTCTTCACAGCGTGCGTAAACAGACCTCAGCAACTCAGTGTTTTGGCTAATCTACTTTATTTACATATAAACACACACAGAGCACTGCAACATGGCTCCCCCTCTCTCTAGCATCAGACAGCAAAGAACAAAGGACAATAGTCCCACTTCACGGAACACAGTAACACAAACATCCTGTCTCCGTCACTTCCCACTCTGTGGAATGAAAACATACACCGTCATCTGATAGATAACAATCCCATGATTGCAGACATGGGGAATGAATCTCCAACACCGTGAACCTGGATTGGCTGCAGAGGAGGGTACCTGGCCTGACATGGCTTGCTGTATTGAACCTGGACCTGTTAGACTCCTGGACCACTCGCTAGCATTTGCTCTTGGGACTGTATACATCAGTGGGACTGGTTGCCAGGTACGCTGGGGTTCGGGACATGCCAGAATGCAGTCCTGAAGTAACCAGTGTGTGAACTTGTTATGTTTTCTGGACAGCACAGAGTTAACTGTACACCAGGAGGCGTTCTGATTCTGGGAGTTCTGCCCACTGCATATGGGCATTTTTCCTTTGTCTGAGGCAAAGGGGAGGTTTGGTTTCGATTTCCCCTTCTTGCCAGAGTGTGTGTTCTGTAGTGTTGGAGTTTGTATCATATCGTAGTCAGAATGGAGTTTGACTCCTCAGGTTTTGTTTATGCTACAATAAAGTTATGTTAGTTTAGTAGCAACAGTGTGGAGCTGATTTATTTGAGACACTGAAGAGGCAGACCTTAGTTGCCATCCTGTCGCTGCGTGGTTCTGCATCGTCCAGCACGGCTGAAGAAGAAGCTTGCACAGAGGAAACGTGTGGGGGCCATTACTGAAGTACGGGCTCGTTAAGAAGATTGATGACTGCTCCGGGCAGCAGTCCAACATGGATCAAAGACTCCACCACACGACCGCACTCAATTTTTCACAGAACTCCTGTGGCAAGGCTTTCCAGCTCCAGGAATGGCTGAAGCTGTCAAACCATCCACACTTGGTCAAAGGCACTTCTAGCCACGGAGACTACCTGAGCCTCCAGTGACAGAGCTGGATGCAGAAGCACCCCAAACTGTGAACCTGCTCCTTCAGGGTCAGTGCAACCCCATCCTGGGTAGGCAAGATACCATGGTTGATGATATTGAATGCTGATGAGAGAGTAAGAAGCAGGAGCAAGGTTGCACTCCAATTGTCCCACTCTCTGCATCAGGGTGACCAAGGCCAATTCAGTTCTATGGCCAGGCTGGATTGGAATGGATCTAAACAGCACGACAGTGCCCATTTTAGGTTAGGATCCTACTAATTCCTCCTTAGATCTCACTTGACTTCTCTAGGTTTACTCTGAGTAGGACTAATGTTGGCTACAACCTATATGCTGAAATGTCCTCATGAGAAGGCTCTGTTCTCTTGTCTTCTATAAAGCAACCTGCACACTAATGGCAATGTCTGTGTATAAATACAGAGAGATGCACTCTCTAGACCAGTGTTTTCCAAACTTGGGTCTCCAGCTGTTTTTGGACTACAACTCCCTTCATCCCTAGCTAGCAAGACCAGTGACCAAGGATGATGGGAATTGTAGCCCCAAAGTTTGGGAAACACTCTTCTAGACTAAGAAGGGATGAGCAATATCTGTGTCCCTGCAGATGATTTTGGACTTCAGCTCCCATGAGCCCCAGCCAGCATGGCCAAGAGCGATGGGAGTTGTAGTCCAGCAACATCTGGAGGGCCACAGGTTCCCCATCCCTGCCCTCTTCATATCTCCATCTATTTCTCTATATAAACACATGAGTGCAAATTTAATAAATAATAATGATAAATAATAAAGTTTGGAATATTAATTTCCTCAGAAAGGAAGTCCATTTTCCCTATCTAACTTGCTCCCCATTGCAACCTCCTTTGATTGATTGATTGATTGATTGATTGATGAGCAGTTCTTTGTTGTCATATGGGTGTTTTACATCATGGGCAGAGGTGGAGCCAGGCTGGCACTTTGTATTCTAAATTGTCCACCAGACCTTTTGCCCTATGATAAATATGTGCCTAAGCAATTTCATCGCCTACAAGAAGAATAAACTGGTTGACACGGCAGGAGGAGCTGCCATAACCACAGCATTTGCTTTGCCCACAGCAAAGTGGAAGGATGTCCTTTTGCAGGTTCGTAGCATCTGCTCTTGTTACAGTTTGCATCTATCCAGCCTTGTTTCTGGTCTCCACTGTCAACCACTTTGCCCAAGCTGTCTTGCCTCCTGGAATTGACCAGCCATTAAAGCTCCGTCTTTTTCATATTTTATTCATCTCCCTGTTCCCTCTGGTAAGTTTTCCTTAATTTTTAGTACTCAGAAGCTCTTAATCTCAGAGTTATAGATTCTTGCATTCCTAAGCCTATTGTGGAATGGTATTATAGTCTCCAAGGTCACTGAAAGTCTAGCCGTGCCTGTCAGCTACTTGAGAATATTAGCAGGGTAGGGTTGAACTAGATGTACTCTTGGTCTGAACTGGAATGGGAGGAACTGTCAATTTTGTTTTCTCACCTTTCCATTCTTAACTTCACTCTATTTTTGCCTCAGTTTCTGGTGCATGTTTGCTTGTTCTTTTTAGAAATGTTTTCAAAAAATTCATGCATATTTTTGAGCTCATTTGTGCATTCTTAGTGTCAGTGAAGTTTCTTCAAAGAAACAAAATAGCTCAGGAGGCCTAGTGAGCACAGCAACTCTTCCCCAATGAGGGGAAGATCTTGACCCAATGAAGGTGTTGTGAGGACTGAAGGTCCTTCCCACAGCTCCCTAAGTCTCTTCCCCCACCCAGGTCCTTCTCAAGCAATCTAAGACTCCATCGCCTTGTCTGTCTCTGCTCTGCTCCCTTCATACCTCTTCTGGTCCTGGGAGACCAGGGGAGGGGGAAGCTGATTGCAGCAGGAGGGGAAGACCCACTGTCTTCTTCAGCAGCCTGCTTGATCTATGCCTCTTGGCCTCCCTCCCCTGTAGCCTTTGCTTCTGCCTCTGCTTCTGGACTCTTCCTGCTCACCAAACCCTGTTACCTCTTCAGCTGCTGACACTTCTTCCTCCCAGTCTGCTCCCTCTTCTCCCTCTGACAACGTATTGTGGTCCCACCACAACTCTCCAGAACAGGATAGAGGACTGGATGAACCAGCAGGCTAGTCTTCTTATGTCCTTACCTGTCACCTTACCTCTTTAGTACAACCCCTATCATCTGCAACCTTCGGCCATGCTGGCTGCAACTGATCTACCACTGGCTCCCCAAATTTGATTTGTATAATGGAAATGAAAGGGAGGGCAAGTTAATGGCAAAACACAAACAGGATTTCAGTTTTCCATTTATTGCAACTCTTTTTTATGCTTTATTGGTTGAAAACTTTATAACAGAAATATGCAATAGATGTTATAGGCAAAATGAGAAATGCAAATAAACAATTACTCATTCTTTAACTAATACTTGCTTTGTACATCCATTTGTGATTAGATTTGACAAGACCTCCAATCTTCCCCTTGCGTTTTTTAATTAAGTTCCTTAAATATGCGCTTAAACTTTACTTTCTCTATGTTTACTATAAATTTTATTTTATAAAATTAACCTACTTACACACTGAAGCTCAGTCAAGACCTGCCAACGGATTGATTTTTTGACAGTGTTCTTTTACATATACTCTGTATGTAACCCACTCTCTGATAAATTTTTCATCTGTAACATCTCTTAACCTTGCTGATAATCTCTCCAGCTCAGTGTACTCTCTTATTTTGTTTTGCCATTCTAATTTAGATGGAATAACCTCTCCCTTCCAGCCTTTTGCAATTAGAATTCTGGTAGCAACTGTAACATACATAAAGACTTTCCTGAACTTCTTTGGGATTTCATTACTCATAATTTCTAGCAGGAAGGCTTCAGGTCTTTTTGGGGAAGGAGCATCTGAACATTTTCTTAAGCTCATTATAAATCATTTCCCAAAATTGTCTGATTTTTTTTACAGTTCCACCACATGTGGCTCCATGTGTCTTCAGCCTCCCTGCATTTCCAGCAAGTGTTTGTCTTAGATCTGAACATTTTGGCTAGCTTAACAGGCATTAGATGCCACCTGTAAAGCATTTTCATGCAATTTTCTTTTAAATCATAACATGCTGTAAATTTGATGACTTATCCAGAGTCTCTCCCAACTTTCCATGTAGATGTTGTAGCAGCGGCCATTTATTGCAACTCTATGGTCATCTGACCTTACCAAACAAATAGTTCACATCTTTTCTTTTTCTTTTTGCAAACAGGGAGATATTGGGAAGAAACTGGGACTGTTCTCTGTTTTTGATCTTTTGAGACTTGTAGCAAATGGAATCCCCCCCTTCCCGGATGCATCCCTTCTAATTAAGAACCAGCAGTTTGACGAGGTGCCAGTCAGAGTTTATCAGCCTAAGAAAACAACTACTGGAAAAAGGAAAGCTTTCGTTTATATTCATGGAGGGTCTGGTACCTTTGGAAGTCCTGGTAAGATTAAAATGCCTCTTTAGATGATGACTGAACAAACAAAATGGCAGAGTGTTCCTTTTAGGTCAAAACCAAACAAAAACAAAAACAAGTCAGAGCTGCGCTACATTTTTGGGTTATTTAATTTTTTCAGTTGGGGAAAAAAGGCTTCAGAGGTGTGCTGAAAAAGTTGCAACCTACCCTTAAGGTCCAATACTTTCTTTCTCTCCACTGGAGGTTTTTAAACAGAGGTTGGATGGCCATCTGTCAGGGATTCTTTAGTTGTGATTCCAGCTTTGCAGGGGGTTGAACTAGGTGGTCCCTGGGATCCTTTCCCTCTCTATGATTCTATGATTCATTCACACCCTGCATATTCTGCTTGTCTGCCCTGCTTTTGTAGGAGCTTAGTACTTCTCGACTGCCTATCCCTATCCCATACCCCCTCTCCTTAGGCCACATCTTTCCCTTGCTCTGCTCCATGCTCTCCTCAAATATACGGGGATAGCTCAGTCAGTAGAGCATGAGACTCTTAATCTCAAGGTCATGGGTTCACGTCCCATGTTGGGCAAAAGATTCCTGCAGTGTGTTGGACTAGATGACACTCATGGTCCCTTCCAATTGTACAATTCCATGATCCTAAGTATCAAGTATCACAACCTTTATTGGCATCGCTTACAAACATTCAAAATAAATAGGCCAGCACGATCCCGTCACCATATCATCAGTACAATCACTTGCCAAGGGAAGATGAGACCAGGGCCTGATCCTTGACCCTGATCCTAAGTATCCTGAACTGTGATGAAGCTTCCTGCTTGACTACCTGCACAGACCTCTAAGTCTAACTCTGGCTGGAATGTAACCTACAGCAGTACAAATGTAAGATCTTGTTAGGAACCTTGAGTTGAAGACGTGCAGCAAAGCACATAAAGCAATTAAGAGTTGGCTGAAGGCCAAGTGTTCCTCCTATCTGCCTGGTAACAGGGCCTTAGTAACAACCTTGCTATTGGGTAAAAAGTTCTATAAAGATAAGAGTGACCATGTGCTAGTTTGGTTGGTGTGTTAATGGAGTTAGTCATTGCTGGAGAAGGTTGTGAGAGAGAGATAGTGAGAGGAAAGGTTTTGCTTTTGTTTATTTTCCTAAGTCTGTATATAGTAACTTATGGATACTGTTTGCTTCAATAAAGCTGTATATACAGTGGGACCTCGACTTACAAGCGATTCGACTTATGTGTTTTTTGACTTACGAATGACTTCCGGGAGAAACAAAATGGCCGCCGCAACCAAATTTTTCGACTTACGAATGGAAGTTGTGGCCGCTTTAATAGGATTTTATCGACTTATGAATTTTCGACTTACGAATTTTCGACTTACGAATTTTTTTTGCTCAATGCATTCCTATGGGGATTCGACTTACGAATGTTTTCGACTTACGAAAATTGCGTTGGAACGCATTATCGCCGTAAGTCGAGGTCCCACTGTAGTTAGCAAGTTACTAGTGGCAGTGAGTTCCTACGTCATCGTGTTCTGTCAACGCTATACCGCCAGAAGCTTCCTGAAGGACTGCGTGCACTCTGCTGTGTCCAGGATTCTGTTCTTTCCTGACACAAATCCCGATCAGATCTCTGTGGCCATTTCTCTGCAAACAGTTTAAGGGGCTATAGTTGGTTTGATTGATCTTGTATGCATTGCAACTGTCTCACTTTTAGATGGCTACGAGAGATTATTGCGGCATATTGTCAAGGAATGTGGAGTGGTGGTTGTAGCTGTTAGGTAAGTGCCATCTCCATATTGCCATTGCTCCCTGATTGTGCTCGTAAAACCCAAGGCATTTCAGCACCTGTGGTGAAACACCTGTTGCCGCACCTGCGATGGGAATGCAATCTCCAAAAGGAGTCTCCCCTGCTCTCCTCTTTCCAACTCAGCAAAAGGGGAAGCGTTCCAGAGAGATCTGTTGCTAGTCCCCCTAGACACAAGGACAGGCACCCCCAAACTCGGCCCTCCAGATGTTTTGGGACTACAACTCCCACCATCCCTGACCACTGGTCCTATTAGCTAGGGATGATGGGAGTTGTAGTCCCAAAACATCTGGAGGGCCGAGTTTGGGGGTGCCTGCACAAGGGAGACCAGCGGCAAAGCTGCACGCAGGAATGGGTTTGCTGTCCCTTGAGGGTTGCCGTCTGAGGCAGCCATCTCACCCAGCCTCATGTGCAGGCTGACTCTGGTGGGGTGGCCAATCAGATGTCTGTGGGAACCAGCAAGAAGGATTTGAGGATATACTCTGCCCTCCTGTGGGTCTTCCAGCAAGTCCTACTCAGAAGCATTGCTGCGTCCAACTGTGGAAGCAGAGCGGAGCCATCTTGGAGAGTAGCCCTCAATAGCCCCCTCCTCCATTAATTTGTCCAATCTTCTTTTAAAGCCATCCAAGTTGGTGGCCATCACTGCCTCCTGTGGGATAGAGCTCCGTAGATTAACTATGCACTGCATGAAGAGCCTTTCCAACTTTCAGCCTCAGCGAATGTCCATGAGTTCTAGAATCACAAGAGAGGGAGAAATAATAATAATAATAATAATAATAATAATAATAATAATAATAATAATACAATTTATTTATACCCCGCCCTTCCCAGCCAAGACCGGGCTCAGAGCGGCTAACACCCATAAAATCACAAAAAAACATACAAAACAATCAATTAAAATGCAGGTTAAAATACGATTTAAAGTTTAAAATGCAGCCTCATTTTTAAGTAGCCCACCAATCAAACCATAAAGGAATGAAACATCAGGGTTAAACTAAAACCAACCCAAAGGCCAGGCAGAACAGCTCTGTCTTGCAGGCCCTGCGGAAAGATGCCAAATCCCGCAGGGCCCTGGCCTCTTGTGACAGACCGTTCCACCAAGTCGGGGCCAGTACTGAGAAGGCCCTGGCCCTAGTTGCGGCCAGCCTAGCATCCTTATGGCTCGGGACCTCCAAAATGTTATTATTTGAGGACCTTAAGGTCCTACACAGGGCATACCAGGAGAGGCTGTCCCTTAGGTACGAGGGTCCTAGGCCGCATAGGGCTTTAAAGGTCAAAACCAGCACCTTAAACCTGACCCTGTACTCCACCGGGAGCCAGTGCAGCTGGTAGAGCACTGGATGAATGTGGTCCCATGGCAAAGACCCTGTAAGGAGCCTCGCCGCGGCATTCTGCACCCGCTGGAGTTTCTGGGTCAGCTTCAAGGGCAGCCCCGTGTAGAGCGAGATACAATAATCAAGTCTGGAGGTGACCGTCGCATGGATCACTGTAGCCAGATCAGGGGGAGAGAGGTAGGGGACCAACTGCCTAATACGGCAGAGATGGAAAAATGCCACCTTTGCTGTGGCTGCAACCTACGCCTCCATTAAAAGGGTGGCATCGAAGGTTACACCCAGACTCTTGACAGAAGGCGTTGGCACTAATTGGGCCCCCGCAAGAGATGGGAGTTGGCCCCCCAACCCCATGTCATCCCGACCAAGCCAGAGGAAATCTGTCTTCGAAGGATTTAACTTCAACCAGCTCCCACGCATCCATCCAGCCACAGCTTCCAAACACCTGGTCAGTGTGTCTGGGACCGAGTCAGGGTGGCCGTCCATCAACAGATAAAGCTGGGTGTCATCAGCATATTGATGACAGCCCAGCCCAAAGCTCCGGACAATCTGGGCAAGAGGGCGCATAAAGATGTTGAAAAGCATCAGGGAAAGGATTGCGCCCTGCGGGACTCCACACACCAAGGAGTGCCGCGGCGACAACTCCTTCCCTAGCGCCACTCTCTGTCCCTGACCTGAGAGAAAGGAGCGCAGCCATTGTTGGACTGTGCCCTGAATCCCCACGTTGGCAAGGCGGTCGTCCAAAAGTTCATGATCGACCATGTCGAAGGCTGCTGACAAATCTAAAAGAATCAGCAGTCCCGACCCGCCTCGATCCAGCTGTCTACGGAGATCATCTGTTAGTGCGACCAAAGCTGTCTTGGTCCCATAACCAGGGTGAAAGCCGGACTGAAATGGATCCAGAGCCAATGTTTCCTCCAGAAATCCACCAAGCTGTTCAGCAACCGCTCTCTCAATTACCTTACCCAGGTACGGAAAATTCGAAACCGGGCGGTAATTGGATAGATCTAAAGGATCTAGGGATGTTTTCTTTAAGAGCGGACGCACCACTGCCTCCTTCAACTCCCCTGGGAAAGTCCCCATGACAAGGGACAAGTTGATAATCTCACCCAGGGGGGTCTGCACCTCGTCTGGGCACGCTCTAATCAGCCAGGACGGGCACGGGTCAAGGGGGCTGGTGGTGGGCCTTCCAGCTCGGAGGAATCTGTCTACATCGGCAGGGAGTATCCAATCAAAGTGGTCCAATACTGGACCTGAGGACAGTCGAGGTTGCCTCCAGTTCTGTTATTGTATCCAAATTACTTAGCAAGACAAAAAAAACCTACGTGTTGCGCTCTTCAAGCAGAAAACCAAAAATAAGCAACACAACGGCCAATGATGGTTTGAAAGTGAGATATATTTTTTCTTATGAATTAACAAAAAGGCAACGGACAGTGTTCCGGTATTACCACTGTTTCATTAGTGTCTTCATCAGCATATAATAACTAACCATATGATAGAAATTTTCACGGAGCAGTGGTCATAAAAATATGGTTACATGCTTGATGAGTGTTGCCCAAAACAAACTGGGCGAGCCCTAGTGTCGCCATGGAAGTCACTAGGTCCAGAGCCTGTGAGGAGGGAGTGGCGTCGGCATGGACGTTGAAGTCTCCCAAGACCAGTAGGTTTGGGAACCCCAAGGCCCAGCCAGCCGCCACCTCCAGCAGGTCTGACAGGGTGGCTGCTGGTGCGCTGGGTGGACAGTACACCAGCCAGACAGCCAAGCTCTCCTTGGAGCCCCACACAAGACCAACACATTCAATGCCGGAGATCGTCGGTACTGGCAGAGCTCTGAAACAGCAACCCTCCCGGATTAACAATGCTACTCCCCCCCCCCGACCCACAGTCTGCGATTGGTGGAGGACGGAAAAACCTGAGGGTGCTATCTCATGCAGGGAGACTACTTCACCTTCCCGCACCCAGATCTCCGTCACGCAAGCCAGGTCGACCCCCAGCAAGACAAAGAAGTCACGCATGGTGGCGGTTTTATTGCCAATGGACCTGGCATTGCACAACACCAATGACGGAGGTGGATAATCCCTGCTCACCCTACCCTCGTCCTTCGGGATGGGGTGTAGATTGGAAGGAGTTCGAGCATTATTGCATCTCAAAGCCCTTCGCCCGTAGTGATATCTAGCCCCACCGCCATACCTCCCTAGCCCTTCAGTAATGGGGATCCCAGACCTCATGTTAGCCTCCCCAATAGGGGGGTGACACCTCCTCGCTAATGAGTTGTCTTTGGGCCCAGTCTCATTGGTCAAAAGGGTATAGGGGAGGGATGAGTATTCGATAGGGTAAGTAACTCTAGAAGATAGACCCCAATCAGCCACACCCCCAATGGGGCAGGCAATCACATGATGATTCGCTGGTTGTCAATCCCTCTCTCCCTCCTGGAGAGAGTGAGGTGCTATTGAATCTGTCTGTGGTTGTGGGAATATTAATGAGACATGGGCTGTGAAATGAGGGTCACTGGCCAACAAAGAACCAACTTCGGATTCAAGAGGTCTGTCCATTCTATCTCGCCAAAAGTGTAATAGAGAAGGTTGATCCTTCTCACAGATTGTTGACGCATTAGGCAAAGGTCCAGGTTGAGTGCTGGATTTCTCCAGACTGTCCACGGCAAAAAGTTCTTTAGGTATTGTTGTCGTACAAATATCAGAAGCGCCGATTTCCTCATCTATTTCAATGATGTTTGAAGAGGGACCGGGGCATTGCCCTGTTGTCTTACTCTGGGGTAAAAAGGTGTTGGATGTCATTAAATATTGAGCCCCATGTACTACTGTCCTTATATTTTGGGCAGAAATCTCAGTCCTTATGTTCAATAGTCTCTCCTTCAGATCTCGTAGTTCTAGACTAACGGGGTTCTTTTCTTCCATTGGGGAGTTAATATTTTTGGTATTAGACTTAACTTCCCTTAACCTTTCTCCATGTTTGACCTTCTCCTGGAGTTCCCCCAGCTTGTAAGAGCCAGCTGTGACCATCAAACTCGCTCTCTAGCTTGTCTGCATCTCCCTCCTCACACCGAGGTTTTCTATTTCATAGCTTAAAAATGGAACATGTGTGCCTTCGCCAGACCTTACTAGGGACGCGGGTGGTGCTGTGGTCCAAACCACCTATTGGGCTTGCTGATCGGAAGGTCGGCGGTTTGAATCCCCTTGACAGAGTGAGCTACTGTTGCTCTATCCCAGATCCTGCGAACCTAGCAGTTCAAAAGCACACCAGTGCAAGTACATAAATAAGTACCACTGTGGCGGGAAGGTAAACGGCGTTTCCGTGCGCTCTGGTTTCCATCACGGTGTTCCGTTGCACCAGAAGCAGTTTAGTCATGCTGGACACATTACCCCGAAAGCTGTCTGTGGACAAACGCCGGCTCCCTCGGCCTGAAAGCAGAAATGAGTGACGCACCCCATAGTCGCCTTTGACTGGACTTAACCGTCCAGGGGTACTTTACCTCCCCCCCCCCTTTAGTAGGTTCATGGTATGTTTTCTGAACCAGGATGTTTATTTAAAAGAGAGACAGAATGTTTCTGCGTACTCAAGATCACCTCCATGCCCATGGCTGCACAGCTCTTGGAGGATCGGCCCCTAGTTCTAACTTCAGTACCTCCACCACCTGTTGAAAACAGGATAATCATTCTTCTGCACATATGATAAGAAGCAATGACACCCCTTTTTCTTCTCTCCAGGTATGGGCTTGCTCCAGAGAACCCTCACCCAAACCAGCTTGATGAATGTCTCAGGGCCCTTGTCTACTTCATGAGGAATGTTGCTGATTATCATGTGGACTCTTCCCATATTATTGTCGGGGGGGACAGCTGTGGGGCCTGTTATGCCACCTTGGTTTGCCAGTTGCTGGTGGACAGAAAAGATCTCCCCAAGGTTCATGCCCAGATGATGATTTATCCATCACTGCAGGGAATGGATTTCAACCTGCCTTCCTATCAGCAGAACAGCCAGGTGCCTCCCTTGTTCAGGCAGCTGGTAGCCCATTATGTATGCCTTTACCTGAATAAGAATACTTCCCTTGCAAATGATGTCCTGGAAGGCTGCCATGTTCCTGAGCATATCAGACTGAAGTACGAGAAATGGATAAATGGAGACCTCATTCCTGAAGAATTCAAAGTCAGAGGCTACAAACCGCAAGACCCCAAAATATGTAAATTTAAACCTAAGGTGTATGAAGAAATGAAACAAGTATTCGAGTTGTCGTTTTCACCACTTTTTGCTGAAGATGACGTCATCCGCAAGCTTCCACAGACATACATTTTGACCTGCGAGTTTGATGTGCTTAGGGATGACGGGCTTCTGTACAAGAAGCGGTTAGAGGACAATGGTGTGTCTGTAAAATGGGTCCATCTTGCAAATGGCTTTCATGCGGCGGTCAATTCTTTTGGCTATAGGATCCTGTCATTTCCAACAGCAAATCAGATTGCGAACAGTGTAGTGGAATTTGTCAAATCTTTATAGGGTAAAGGGACAAGGAAACAAATGGTCTTTTACTACCCTCTCCTGAAATGTTGAGCCCACATAATCTCTTAAAAAAGTGATGTTGGCTAAGGCCCCCTGCCACTCACCAAAAAAAACCCCAAAACAAATGGTGTAGCACAAATGGTTGTATCCCATTAAATCCAACACAGAGTAGACCTATTGAGATGAATGTACCTAAGTCGGTCATGCTCACCAATTTCAGTGTGTCTACTCTGAGTAGGGCTATCATAATAGAAACCAAATTATTGGCATACGTCTGTCTCAGGAGACAATGGAAGAGTGCGCCTTTGATTGTGAGGTCAAACTGTTGGAAGGTTGCAGTGCCTGCTGTGACTGTAGGGACTGATGCAGGAGAGACATGTTTTGTTGCATCTGGGGCAGATGGAGGCATCCGGTTGTGCTGCTGTAGATACACCATGGCATTTCTTCTCTCTGCGCTCCTCCCAGGGAACATTCCTCCTCTGGTGACTGCTATGGACACAACCTGACTGTCTGTCTCCAGGCACTGCGGTTGTCTGCAAGGGATTATCACACGGCTGGGTTGATGTTGCCAACCTTCACATCTTTGTTTGGGACTCTGTCCTGCCATGTGATACCCCAAATCCTCCTGAGACAGTGCATGTGGAAGGTGTTGTGGCATCGCTCGTAACAGTTGCCCATGACTCACTTCCATAAAGCAGCATGCTCAACACACAAGCGGTCCTGTATACCTGAAGGAGCATCTCCACCCCCATCGTCCAGCCTGGACACTTAGATCCAGCACCGAGTGTCTTCAGGCGGTTCCCTCATTGCGAGAAGTGTGGTTACAGGGTACCAGACAGAGGGCCTTCTCAGTAGTGGCACCTGCCCTGTGGAACGCCCTCCCATCAGATGTCAAGGAAATAAGCAGCTATCCTATTTTTAAAAGACATCTGAAGGCAGCCCTGTTTAGGGAAGTTTTTAATATTTATTGTTTTTAACACTCGATTGGGAGCCGCCCAGAGTGGCTGGGGAAACTCAGCCAGATGGGTGGGGTATAAATAATAAATTATTATTATTATTATTATTATTATTATTATTATTATTATTATTATTATAAGTTTGGTAGACCTTCATCTTGATATTGGATGTTAGTATCATATTCTCCCATACCCTTTTGGAGAGGTGAGCCATTGCCATAATTGCCTTGCCAATATGCCTGTCCAGCTCAGCATCAGTGGAGAGGTTGCTGGTTATGGTGGAACCCAGGTAGACAAATTTGTCTGCCACCTTGCCTACTCTAAGCAGGGCTAACATAATATAAACCAAACAATGCATTTATTCAGGGACAAAACAGGGCTTTCTTTCACCCAGGTCAAAGACTCAGAACAGCACAATCTCATGTGTGATTGCATGCACATGTATACACACACACACAGAGAGAGAGAGAGAGAGAGAGAGAGAGAGAGAGAGAGAGCTCAACAAGTTTGTTCTTGAAGGGCATAAAAAGTAGGCAATATATCTGAATGCACACACCCACCCACACACCCACCCACACACACCCACACACCCACACACCATTTTTATTGATTTCCAACATAATTTAAGCAACAAAATATCCAACAGGATATTTGGGGGTGAATAGGAGTCACAGGGTCACAGGGGAGGGTGCCTGGGAAGGGAGGACAGAGCAGGAGAGAAGCCCAGACAGTAAAATAGTTGGGAGGCTGAGAGCAGCTATGGCGCCTTCTGGAGGCTTCACCCAGGGCAAAATTCCTGGCTAAATTGTCCTTAGTTATGCCACTGATTTATTTCTTTAACATATTCCTATCCACCTTTCTCCCAAACTGGGATTCAAGGAAGCTTCCAACATATGAGAAACATTATAAAATACAAAGCAATAAAAACAAGCTAGTTATAAGCAATAATTAAAATAATGTACATCAGAACACATTTAGAACCAGCAATCAAATTATAACTTGCCCTGACAGCAGCCCAGCAGGTAGCATTGTCTTCTTCTTAGTTTCCAAAGGCTTCTCGGAACAAGAAGGTCTAAGCCAGCTGGCAGAAGGATAACGAGGAGGAGCGAGCCGGTCTAAGAGCATTTTGGGGAGGCGATTCTGCAACAGAGGAGCGGCCTCAGAAAAGGGTCTCATTTGTGTCACCACCCACTGTGCCTCTGATGTTGACTAGACTAAAAAAAGTTGATCACCTGGGCAGGTTCATACTGGGAATCTTTTAGGTAGCATGGGATAAGCCATTGATCAATCAGTCCTAAGCCTGCCTTGGGCATCAGAGCCTACCTGAAAATGCTAATGTATAATCCAGTGGTTCTCAAAGGGTGTGGCATACCACACTGGTGTGGCAAGAGAGGGTGGCAAGTGTGGCAGGAAGAATCAAGAACGATCAAAGAAACATTTAAATATTTCAGTGTAGTACAGTGTGGTATCAAAATAATTTTGTTTAGTTGAAGAATATGGAAAGAAACTGTATCTTTTTGAAATCAGACACTGCTAGGAGATGTTTCTTTTTGTTTCCAGGGTATTTCTTGTCAATAAAAAAAATTGCTTTTGCATGAGCAAATTCTTATTGTGAAAGTGCGACCCAGAGAAAAATGTCTGAGGACCACTGGTATAATCCTGTCATTCCTTCATTACAGGGGCTTGGACTGGATGACCCTTGGGGTCCCTTCCAACTCTGCAATTCTATGAACCTTTCTGCTTTCAGACAACAGTGTGGAGAAACAAATGCCTGCCTTCGTTTGCAAATTAAATTAAATTAGTTGCACCATTGTTTGGGAAACATATGAGGAACTAGCATTGGGAAATGCAATTTAAACCAATGATTAATATAGGATGAGTAAGATTGCTACTTTGTGGGAACTGTGGGTTCTTAACTGCTGCAACAAATGCAGCAAATGAATGGACTACTTTGCTTGTATATCCATTAACTCTTTATAATTCTTTAAATTGACTTTTTATCTTGCTTGATTTTATTTCTTTGTTTGTTTCCCGCTTTTCGTCTGGGATAGCTCAGTCAGTAGGGCATGAGACTTTATCTCAGGGTCACAGAATCGAGCCCCACGCTGGGCAAAAGATTCCTGCATCTCAGGAGGTTGAACTAGATGACCCTGGCGGTCCCTTCCAACTCCATGATTGTAAAATAATCCCAAAGTAGGTTACAATAAAGCAAAATGGGCCATATCCTACTCGGTCCTCTTCAAACTTGACCCATCACAATTACTCAAATGGGTTAAGCCGACATGCATTTTCAAATGTTATTTTCTACTTTGGATAACGTATATTTTTAACTACTGGTTTTCTTCAAATTTGGAATCAGCTTGCCTTTAGCTCATAGCTGTCAACTTTCGGATTTGAAAATAAGGGATTTTACCCAACTTTTGGATTTGAAAATAAGGGATGCCGCGAGGGCGGTGCAATGGCACCAAGTAGCCTCGCCACCCTGCGCTCCAGTGGCTGCGCGCAAACGGGTGAGCGAAAGAGCGAGCGCGTAGACGGCAGGCAGGCTGTCTGTCTGGTTGGGCGTGAGGGTCTGGCTGCACAAGGCATGCAAGCTCTGCCCCCAGTCAGTCTCAGACTCCTTATTGGCAGCCGAGCAACGCAGCTGAGGAGCCTCCCTGGCCGGCAGGGAGGGAGAGGAGCTGCTTCCTTTGAAATCTGGGAAATTTAAGGGATATCAACAATCCGGGATAGCAGCGGGAAATGGCATTGAAATAAGGGAGGGTTGACAGCTATGCTTTAGCTTCTTGTGAGATTTAATTTCGAAGTATATTTTATGCTTAATCTAGAATATGCTTAGTGGTTTCAACAATCAAGCATGGCACAAATTTTGTTAAAGAGATAACTGAACTTAAGTTACATGCGCCCATTCCTTTCACTGGGTTGAAAGCATTTCTCTATAAGCAGGCCTTTGGCTAGTTAACATTCTATGGCCTTTTAACATGTGTGTGGGGGGGAGAGGGATATTGGTTTATTTTAGTTTTAGTTTTACTATGTATTTTGTGTTCGCGTTTTGTATTTTTATGTTGTGAACCGCCCTGTGACCCTCAGATGAAGGACGACATACACATCATGATCACAATCACAAACACAATCATAATCATAAGCATGATTCAATGCCCTGGTTTGTGTGACAGAGCAATGCACCTCCAAACTTGGCAGCTAGTAAAAGGGTGCATGGTCAAACAGCTGGTTTGCCCTGTGCGGAGGTTCCTGTATATGTGGAAGTCTGGAGACACATAAATATTTGCCACTAGGTGGCGACAAAGAACTAACAAAAGTTAAGCATGCTTCTTATATTCCGCCTACAAGCAAGCACGTGTGGGAACTACATTCTCATATTCAGGAAATGCAGAAAACTAACACATGAATAGGGACGCGGGTGGCGCTGTGGGTTAAGCCACTGAGCCTAGGGCTTGCTGATCAGAAGGTCGGCGGTTCGAATCCCTGCAACAGGGTGAGCTCCCGTTGCTTGGTCCCTGCTCCTGCCAACCTAGCAGTTCAAAAGCACGTCAAAGTGCAAGTAGATAAATAGGTACCGCTCCAGCCGGAAGGTAAACGGTGTTTCTGTGTGCTGCTCTGGTTCGCCAGAAGCGGCTTAGTCATGCTGGCCACATGACCTGGAAGCTGTACGCCGGCTCCCTCGGCCAGTAAAGCAAGATGAGCGCCGCAACCCCAGAGTCGTCCGCGACTGGACCTAGGTAAAGGTAAAGGGGTCATGTATATATATATGCCATGCTCAACATTCAAAGAAGTATGTTCAAAGATTTGAGGGGGCAGATTTTACCTTGGGGGAAAATACCCCTAATTTATCCATAGCAGCAAAACTTCTTTGGCAGTTTCTGGAAGAGAAAAATGAACGGTGCTGGGATGCAGAACAGAAGGCTCCCAGGAATGTTTTGAAGCAACACCTTAGAAGATAGCTGGTGTTAAAGTTTACTGACCAACTAGACCTATCCAGATTTCAGCAGCTGTCTCGCGGTCTAGTTTGGGTGCTGTGCTCTTACAAAAATATTGGCATATGATGATTGGCAACCAGTAGCATATGCCTCAAGGTCCCTCGCTGATGCTCAAACTAGATAGGCGCAGATTGAGAAAGAGCTACTTAGTATATTGTTTTCCTGTGAAAGATTTACTGGATATATATTAATGCCCAGCGATTGTGGAAACAGATCACAATTCTCTCACAGCTTTCTTCCACAACCCCTTGAATACTGTCCACTACGGATCCGACAAATGATGCTCAAGCTGCAGATGTATCACTTAGAGGTGACTTGCACAACAGGAGGAAAAATTGCTCACTGCAGGCACACTTCCAAGAGCTGTGCCTTCCACTGAAGTAGTAGAAAACAAGAGGCAGGAATGGGATCTTATGTAGATATGTTTATTGCTTCCCTTCCTGTGGCAAATTAAAAATTATAACAACTCAAAGAGGAAACCGATAAAGACCCATCACTGCAGGGGCGGAGGAAGCCTCCTCGCCACCTGGGGCGGCAAATGGAGGCTTCCCCCTGGGGGCGGGGCGTTGTGACGTTGCGTCGTGACGTCACAACGCAACATCACGACGGAGTGCGCACGCGCGGAATGCTTCACGTGCGCACTCCATCCAAACCGGCACCGCTGCTTCTGCGGCACCCTTGCGAGCTGCCACGCCAAAAGCAGCAGCGGCGGCACCCCCACAAGCCGCCGCACGTGATCGGCAGTTCATGGGGCTGCCCCGCCCAGGGGCATGGCAAGGGGCGGGGGGGCGGGCCGCCCCAGGCAGCGCCCTGCTGCGGGTGACAATTTGGGCTTATTAAAATTAAAAAAAAATTTTTTTAAGGCTATTTTTGGCACTGCCGGGGTGGAGCCGCAGGGGCGGCCCCGCCCCGGCAGCGCCGAAAATAGCCCCCCCCCCTTCCAGCAGCTTTTTCCGCCGCTGGCTGGCTTGCAGAGCCGGGGAATGGAAAGGCGCGGGCCAGCGAGGAGGGGTGGCACCCCATCCTGGCTGGTCCGCTCCTCCCCTCGCCCCTACGGGCGCCTGGCAGCGGGATAAAAAGCCCTTTAAAAAAAAGGAAAAGCCAAGGCAAGCAGGCTGCTTGCCTTTGCTTTCCTTTCTTTTAAAGGGGTTTTCTCCCCGCTGCTGGGGCGGAGCCGCAGTGACGTTGCGTTGTGATGTCACAACACGACGTCACAATGCCCCGCCCCCAGGGGTGCCTCTGGTCGCCGCCGCCCCGGGTAGCAAGGAGGCTTCCTCCGCCCCTGGCCCCGCCACTGCTGCTTTTGGGGCAGCGGCTCGCAAGGGTGCCCCGGGAGCAGCAGCGGCACTGGCGGGTGGGCCCCGCACAGGGCGGAGCCAGCCCAAGTGTCACCCCCTCCTCCCGTGGAACCCGGGGTGTACCGCCCCCTTGCAACGCCAGTGCATCACTGTAGATCCCAAAACATGTGTGATTTGAGATTCCTCAAATTGCAGGCATGAACTCACAGTGATAGATGACATTGCCGTCAATCGAAGCAAAGTGGTGATAACTAGTACCCTCCGTAAAGAAATGTTACAACTAATCCGTGAGAGCCATTGTGGCATTAGGAAATGTAAACAATATGCACGAGAGGTAATGTTTAAGGATTAAGCAGGAAATAGCAGCCATTGTAGGAGGTTGTTCCGCCTGCTTAAAGTACAACTCACAGCAACAAGCAGAGCTAGATGATGAATTGGGGCCTACTAGAAGATAGGAACTGACTTATTCACATGGCATTCCAAGGACTACCTGATAGTCACAGATCTCTCCAGAAATATGCACACTGCAAAGTACCAGCACTTAATCAGTGACAGGGTGGATTTGATTTAAATCAAATTGATTTAAATCATGATTTAAATCATGATTTAAATCACTAGTCAGTAAGGCTTGATTTAAATCACTAGTCAGTAAGACTTGATTTAAATATTTTTTTTACAGAAAGACTCATTCTTGCTGGTATAATCTTAATATTAACAACCATATGAAGGTTTCATTTTTGGAATAATAAATTTTCAGAGTAGTTTTTACAGTTATATCAAAAATTACTGATTTGGTTATACTACTAGAAATACATAGACAGATAATTATGAAAGTATGGTGAGGTTTAATAAGTTAATAAGTTAACTGTTAACTGTTTATATTTGGACAACTTTTCTGCTGTACTATATTGGAAGGAGAAAAATAATCATTTCCTTAATAACCATTTAAACAATTTATTTAACTAAAACAATAACATGATAGCATATGTATCCATGTTTGTAACTGATGTGATTAAACATTGTTTTTAAAAAACTTAGACTGAGTTTTAGCACACTTGATAAACTTAAAACAAATCCATATTTCCTGATGAATAGCCTTTGGACTACAATGTAACTTAAATAGAAGACTATATTTAGAAAGATTTTTCCTCCAAAAGCATTTTATTTTAAAAATCCGATTTAAATCAAAAAAATCCGATTTTTTTTATTTTTTTTTAAAAAATCATTGATTTTTATCCACCCTGATCAGTGATTGCCAGCCAGCCAGATGCATACCCTCCAACATTTCTCCAGAGAAAATAGGGACGTCCTATTCCATAGTAATTCCACTCTGGGTGACTTCCAACATGTATAAAAACATAATAAAACATTAAACATTTTTTTTTAAAAAAAACTTCCCTATACAGGGCTGCTTTCAGGTGTCTTCTAAATGTTGTATAGTTACTTATCTCCTTGACTCGGGGGTCGCATAACTCCATACCCTCCAGTGAAAATAGGGACATCCTACCATACCCTCCAACATTTCTCTGATGAAAATAGGGATGTCCTAAGGCAGTGGTGGCTAACCTTGGCACTCCAGATGTTTTGGGACTTCAACTCCCATCATCCCTGACCACTGGTCCTGTTAGCTAGGGATGATGGGAGTTGTAGTTCCAAAACATCTGGAGTGCCAAGGTTAGCCACCACTGTCCTAAGGAAAAGAGGAACATTTTGATATCAAATAAGAAACCGGGACAACTTTTGTAAATCCAGGAGTGACCCTGGAAAATAGGGACACTTGGAGGGTCTGCAGATGCCTTCTTGACAGCATGAAAGCAAGACATCAGCTCTATGCGCAATATCAGCTCTGTGCTTCTGTATTGGGGAAGCAGAGCAGAAAAAACACACATCTGGCAACCAATGCGCCCCTTTGGTTTCAAATAGTACATGGGTAGAAATGTACACTTGATTCTGACCAAACTAAACACCCTAGAGCACAATATATAGCAGGAGGCTTAGTTTGGCCAGAACCGAGTACAGTGGCACCTTGGTTGTTGAACGGCTTGGCTCCCAAACAAATCGGCTCCTGAACTCCACAAACCCGAAAGTAAGTGTTCCTGTTTGTGAACGTTTTTTGGAAGCCGGACATCTGATGCGGCTTCCATGGCTTCTGATTGAGTGTAGGAAGCTCCTGCAGCCAATCAGAAGCCGTGCCTTGGTTTTCGAATGGTTCCGGGAGTCAAATGGACTCCCAGAATGGATTAAGTTTGACAACCAAGGTACAACAGTATACACTTTTAGAGTTAACGCTAAATACATTACTTCTGGTAAATGAGCCACCATAGCTGCTAGAGGGCTGTGAAAATTTGTGTCCTGGGCTTCTTAGACTCGTCTACCCATGTGCCTTTTGAAACCCAAGGGGCACATTGGTGGCCAGATGTGAAATATGCAGTATACTGCCTCCGATAGTGAAAGTAGTACCCTTGTCCAGTAGGCTGCAGTCATTGTCACTACTAGCCACTCATCCTATTATTTCCCCTTTATCTTTCCTTTTCTCCCCATCAGCCCGTTGCTTTAATTTTTGTATGACTGTATTTTCTTCATTGATGGAATAGGCTTGTTTTGTTTTGTTTGTTTTCAAAGAAAATCTGTGCATCCTTATTATTAACAGGCTGTTGAAGGATGATTGCTCAAACTATGCAGCGATAGAAGGAAAGGTTTAATAAGAGAATATACGGATACTGAAGACTGGAGGAGGATCCCAGAGGATCAACTGTAGGGGGAGCTCTTTGTGCTGCACCGAGGTCCAACTTGGACCCAGAAGTCCAAGTCTCAGATGGTGTGGGCCTCCCAGATGCATCAGGTAGGGCACTGTGGGAAACAGGATGCCTATGTAGTTTGTTCTGTGGATTAATTCCCCTTGTCTACAGTCATGGGATTGTTGTCTATCACATGACGGTGTATGTTTTCATTCCACAAAGTGGGATGTGACGGAGACAGGATGTTTGTGTTTCTGTGTTCCGTGAAGTGGGACTATTGTCCTTTGTTCTTTCACTTTGCTGTCTGATGCTAGAGAGAGAGGGAGCCATGTTGCAGTGCTCCGTGTGTGTTTATAGGTAAATAAGGTAGATTAGCCAAAATGCTGAGTTGCTGAGGTCTGTTTACACATGCTGCAAAGACTATGCGGATCCCTAAGTGTGCTGATGCCTCTTGGTATCAGTCGCTGTGATGTTCGGGCAGAAGAAAGCTTTTGAAGCTCCCGAACGAACCGACCAGGAGGGAGAGAACATGCCAGCCGGGCATGTGTCTCTGCCAGGGTCCCACACGAGAGTAGGGCACTCCTGCGAACAGTTTGGTCTTTGATGTGATTCATGTCATCTGCACTAGGCCTTTGAGAAAATGCCCTTAGGAGGCTCCTTGAACTGTTGCATAATTGGAAGCTAAACCTGCTGGGGCTCATTTGGAGGTGAGTGACGGCGGATGTGCATTGTATTCTTCCAGTCACTCCCAACATTCCTGCAATGTCACTGAAATGGAAGTATATTCCGGCATCACAAAGACTATAAACACTGATACTAATTATTGCTATTTTTATGAATGCAGAGATCAACTTTCAGATAAGTCCCGAGGCAACCTGAAAGCATACAATAAAAGAAACTTAAATAAGTTTAAGAATAGTATGAACAAAATCTAAGCCTGGCTTTAAGAAAAGCAATACAAAGAAACACTCAAGGCAGAGACCTGGAATAATACAGTATGCAGTCGCAAATCTTGACAATAGGACCTATGGACGGGATGGGGGGAAATCTCAAGATTCAGAGAAATCTCTATATATGAATATGCATTTGGTATTGTTATAAATTTACATTTGCAAAATAAAATAAAAACTATTTCAAACAAAGAATAAGAAAAAGGCAGAGACCTAAAAAAACAAAACAAAAAACAAAAAAACCATGCTGCTGGACAAGCTAAATGATCTACATTTGTTTCCGGAAAGTGCAGATAGTGGATCTCAAGAAGGATTAGGGTTGTCAGGCCATGATCATCCCAGACGCTGAGAATTCGGAGCCTAAACCTGAAACCTGGGAGTTGCTGTGGGCAACAGAGGCAGCAGAACCTAACTCCTGCTGTCGCTCTTCACATATTCTGCTCACTTCTGCCACCCTGCACTAGATGCACAGTCACACTCATAACCTCATCCTCCCCTTGAGCCTAGCCCAGTTCTTTTCCTTTCTCTGCGCTCCCTCCCACCACTGAGCCCTGGAGTCAGAGGTTAATTGGGACAAGGGAGGAGGGCAGACTCCCCAGAGTATCTATGCAATAATTTGCAGAGGTGGAGGTTAATTGGGAAAGGAGAGGACAGGAGTGGGGCAGAACCGCCCCCGCCTTGAGAGTCTATGCAATAATCTGCAGTTGGCTCCTGCCAGGCTGAAGCTACATGCACAGTCTACTTAATTTTTTTAAAAATGGCATTATCATCCACCTAGAGAGTCAAGCCCTCCACCTGCGACCCGGAAAGGGACAGGCTAACTTTGAGACTTCAGCTCAGTCCTGGAGGTCTGGCAACCCTATGTTCCATAAAACAGAGGAACGGGAGTGGTTGTGGAGTGGGCTTTTTCTATTTAAGGGACTGTATTACAAGCATATGCTTTCGGGGGAGCACAGTCCGCTTTCTCAGATGCATGGAATGCCATCCTAAATTGGCAAGCATATGAATGTGGCCCTCTTGGCTTCTCTGTGTGGCCCTTGGAACTCTCTCCAGACCACACATCTCACCAGCTCTGTTCCAGGTCCTCCATGAGTGCCTGAACTATGTCTCTGTAGTGTGGAAATGCCTCTTCCATTTGCTTGCTTGCTTGTTTGTTTTCTGTCCTTCACCCTAATATCAGAGGGCGTAAATGTACAGCATAAAATGTAATATTATCTTCTCAAACCAGGTTGCAAGTCCTTGCCTTTCCCCATAATCTAAATTACCCCTGGAGCTGGTTCTAGCTCAGTTCATGCCAAAAAGGCAGGCATAGACTGCTGTTAGCTCCAAGAGGGTGGAGAGATTGCAGCAGTGCAGCGCAAACTCTAATTTGGACCAAAATCATGAAAACAAAGAGGTGTGTGCTCTGCTGGGTGCTATAAAACTTGAGGGATCTAGAGGAGCCTTCCTCAGAGGCAACCTTAGACACAGATCCCCCTACCACATACTTCAACCACATAAATCCAGGTGGAAATTAGGAGAGGATTCTGCCCCTTTGCACCACTTGCTCCACCCCTCCTCATCCATTTTCGCAATCGCCCTTTGCTTTGTGGTGCCTTTGAAGTGAGTAACCTAGAGACATGCTTGTGTTTAGCAAGGTGTTCCTGAACCACTTCCATTGGCAGAGAGGCACTGGAATTTGCTCCGTCCTGAAAGAAAGCAACAGCACATGGATCGCAGGACACGTGACCCGGGATCAAAACAGTCATGTGTTCCTAACCGCCCTCAGTCGCCGGTTTCTTCGACAGGGCTTGCACAACCTTAAAAGAACTCTAGCAGCTCGTTGGCCAACTTCTATTTTCAGACGCTCTTGGGCTTCCTGTGTGTTTGCTGCAACTGGAGCCTAAAAAAAGCCCTGCCACCCTCAGATACTACTACAGTGTACCAGAGAGCATGCAGCTTATAACATTAGGAAACTGCAAACACCGGAGATAACAAGCATCTGGAACCAGGAGATAACAAGCAACTGGAGCCACCCGACCAACATTGGAGAACATGCTGCTAGACCTCAACTTTTTTGTGATTCTCTTGCAAATACTGATCATTCCCTTTGCCCTGCTGATCACTTGGGCCATTTACTGTGATCTCTCCAAGTCTGAGATCCCTCCTGGCATTGACCAGCCTTTGAAGCTTCGCATTCTTAACTGGCTCATGATTCTTTCATCATTCCTGGTAAGTTTTTCGGGTTTTTTAACGATGGAACCTTTTTGTTTTTAAATTGCCTCTGTGATTAGGAATATAGCAAGCTGCCTTAGAATCACAGAATTGTAGAGCTGGAAGGGACCCCAAGGGCTATCTAGTCCAACCCCCTGCAATGCAGGAATAGCAAGTCAGACCATTGGACTATTTTGCTTGGTATGCTCCACATTGACTGGAAGGGTCTCTTCCAGGTTTCAGGCGGGAATCTTTCTCAGCCCTACCTGGAAGTGCCAGTGATTGAAATTGGGACTTCCTGCACGCAAGGGTGATGCTTTAACACTAAGCTATAGCCTGACACAAGCTCGCATCCATTAGGATATCTGGGTTGCATGTTATATGGAACAGGAATGGATTCTGGACTCCAGCTCACATGAGATCCAGCAGAGAACATGGGCACTGAAGCCCAACAACATCTGGTGGCCTCAAGCCCCCTATCTCTAATATAGGACAACTATTTTAACTTCTTGCAAGTCAGTTTGGAAAGAGAGATGGCTTGGTATGAGGCAGTTTCCTATGTCTATAGAATACCCATAGCCCAGTAGCTGAACAACTGCTTTGCATGCAGAAGGTCCCAAATTCAATCCCAACCATCTCCAGGTTGGACTGGGCTTGGGAATGTCCCCTGCCTGGAGAGCCACCGCCAATCAGTGTAGATATTGATGAGCCAGATAGACCAGTGGTCTGACTTAGTATAATGGCGCTTCCTGTTTTCAGATGGAATTAAATATGATAGGAAGGGGAAGTATGTAGGCCGAATGAAATAAATATGTAAATACAGTTACTCATCTTCCCTGGCATAATCTTGTAACTCATTGTAGAGTATTTGTGTTGCACAAAGAAGGTCCCAGATTCGTACCCCAGCATCTCCCACGGCCAAAGCAGGTGCAGGCGATAGTGAACTAGGTGGACTCCATAAAAGCAGCATCCCATGTGTCAATAGGAAGTCATAAAAATTGCATGGCACAGACAAAGTGGGTAGGGGAAAGTTTTTCTCCCCTTCTCTCGTAACACTAGAACTCATGGACCTCCAAGAAAGCTGAATGTTAGGAGATTCTGGACAGATAAAGGAAAGCACTTCTTCACGCAGTGTATAGTTAAGCTATGAAACTGACTCCCCCAGGAGGCAGTGATGGCTACCAACTTGAATGGCTTTAGAATAGGATTAGACAGATTCATGGAGGATAAGGCTGTCACTGGCTACTAGCCACAATGGCTATGCTCTGCCTCCATGGCCAGAGGCAGTAATGCTTCCAAGTCCCAGTTTCTGGAAACTGCAGGAGGGGTGGATGCTCTTGAATGCTCCTGTGTGTTCGAGTTTCCTTCAGGTCCACCATGGTGAGGCCAAGATGCTGGACTAGATGGGCTCTTCTTATGTATGCCTGTTGGCCATGTGGCTTTCTGGGCTCCATCAAGGGGGAAAAGGGTGATGTATGAGTTCAAAGAATCCATCTTTCCGGATTATACCCCCGCACAAAGGACCATGGCAGGGACTGTAGAGCAGATGGAAGGTTTGGTTCAGAAAGGAGCTACGGAGGAAATGGCAGCCCTAGCAAGGATTGCAGTGGGCAGTCTTGCTTTCCTAGGTTGATGGTTCCCTTGAGCCAGAGGGAGAACTACTGGTCAAGGAGGTAGTGGAGGCGGGAAGACAGCATGGCTGGAGAGCTGGAAAGCTGGAAAGCGGCATAGAAAGACTAGTGGAAAGGAGAGGCTACGGCAGAAGGGGTGCTACAAAGGCCAGCCCTGTTCCATATAGAGAAGCCAACTAGACTCAACAGGGACAATGTGACAGTGTCCTCCGTGGGACTTGGGGGCCACCCCCAAACATAGCACTTTTTGGAGCAATAGTAGATTATGGTTCATGTTGTGTTTTTGCTTCTCCCCTGCTTCTTCAGTCGTGTTCTTGTGGGTGCTTTCAAGAACTACAGCCCCAGGAGCTATAAGGCTTTCACCAAAGTACTGACCAGCACAAACAGAGCTTCCAGTGCAGCACAGTCTAAACAAACCAAGTTTAAACATGGGGGGGGCAGTGTGTGTCCACACACCAGAAGTAAGGTAAAGGTCAATATCACAGGGTGCCATGCAAGGTATAACACACCAAAGCAGAGTAACTAGACTCAGAAACGAGACAGAGACCCATGTTGCTTCCAGAACAAGGAAGGCATTATATACCCTGGCCTCCTAACAGGAGAACACAAGAAGAGCCTGCTGGAACAGTCCAATGGTCTAGCATCCTGTACACCCCAGATGCCTGTGGGGAACCAGCAAGTGGCTCTGGAGCACAAGAGCCTCTGCGCTTCCCACCAACTGGTATTCAGAAGCTTTGCTGCCTCCAACATGGCGACAGAGCATAGCCGTTGACAGATTTATCCTCCATGAATTTGTCTAATCCTCTTAGAGAGCCACCCACTGCTGCTTGCAGTGCAGGAGTATCAGGTAGGCCTGGGGCCTGGGCGATGTATTGATGTATAAAGGGTAGGCTGTGAAAGCTGCTTCACCCGGTGGTATATTGCAGGCGAAACCACCACCGCTCCAGATTCCCTCTGCTACCAGTGTCACTTTGAACACCGGGCTGCTGCTAGCAGAGCGACTCAGGAGCAGCGGCTGTTTCACCCGCAAGTTACAGCCAGGTGAAGCCACCATCATTCTGCCCATCACACCACAGAGGGAGGAAGAAGCTGTATCGCCAGGCCAATACAGCTTGTCCCTCCCTTGGCTTCTTTAAACTGCTCCCACCCGCCAGCTAAGCGAGCCCTGATGCCTCGTGTGCAAGCTGGAGAGGCATGGGGCATGCTCAGTTGGGGGGTGGAAGCAGTTTCATGCTCAGCTGGGGGGCAGGAGCCTTCCTGCCCCCTAGCTGAGCCTCAGAAGGAAGTTCCCAGGTCCCTGCCACCCTTGTGTGAGCGTCAGGGACCTGGGGGCTCGCTCAACTGGGAGGAGGGAGCCCTCCCACTCCCCAGCTAAGCCTCGCAAACAAGTTGCATTGTCCCAGCCCACGAGGCACTGGGGTGAAAAGTGCCTCAGCTCCCATGGTGAGAGCTGTGGCAGTTTCACCCCGGACCTCTTGGGCTGGGGCCAAGGCAGCCAACCTCGTGGTGTATCGCTAGACCACAATGCTTGGCTGGTGATACATCATAATGTTGAAAACCTGACATCTCCCAGCCCTAGTATCAGGGATTGCTTACTTACGAAGAGACACCTCACTCACAAGTAGATTCAGCGTTGGCCTCAGGGGGCCCTCCCTGCTCCTCAATATCCTCAGACTGTGAGGTGTCTTGTTCATCTGCTGAGGACTCAGATTCTGGCACTCTGCTAGGGCTACACATCACAATGACAGAAATAGGGAAAATAACAACAACAACAACAACAACAACAACAACAACAACAACAACAACAACAACAAATTTTATTTGTATCTCACCCTCCCTGGCCAAAGCCAGGCTCAGAGCAGCTAACATCATATAAATAAGACAATATGCATAATACAATATACAAATAAAACAACATTCAACATTCATTAAAATAATATAGAACAATATTAAATATTAGCATTTCAAGATGAAACAGAAATCCACTCCTAACAGTTACAATAAGTAACTGCAGTGGGGAAGAGTGGTAGAATGATAGCAGTTGCTGGAAACCACAGGAGGGGAGAGGGCTCTTGTCCTCAGTTTCCTCTTGAGGGCTTCCCAGAAGAAACATCTGATTGGCCACTATGAGAACAGGATGCTGTGCTAGATGGTGCCATTGGCCTGATCCAGAAGGACTCTTCTTATGAGAATGGAAACATCCAGCACAGGAGAGAACACGCTCTTTGGAATTCGTATCACCTCCTCTCCTCTCATTGTATTTTTCTTCCAAACAGGGGAAGATTCTGGAGAATCTACACCTGTGCACTGAGATTCACTTCATCCGCTACACCCAGGAAGGAAAGAGAATGGGGGAGGACCCTAAGCTTGACATTAAGGACCTGGTGTTTGAGGACATCCCTGTAAGGGTTTACCAGCCACGGGGCCCAAGAGAAAGAAGAGGAGTCATCTACTTCCATGGAGGAGCTTGGATGTTCGGCAGCATCAGTAAGGCATCCTGAAAAGTCAGCCACTTCCACTTGAGGAAGGCATGGAGCAGAGGTGTTGATGGGTGTGGCCTGGGGAGAGGGTGTGTGACCTGAGATGGCCAAGGGGCAAATAGAAAGGAATTGAGGGTCCAGGGACTTGAGGATCCAAAACTCCCTCTCCCTGAAATGCAACATTATAATAGTTCTCATCCTTATTAGTCAGTCTTCCTTTCATTTATTTCTATTTAGGATGACAGATGATAATAATAACTAATTATTTATTTTTATTCATAATTATATTGTAACATGAGGACGATTTTCAAGGCTAGGGAGGAAATGGTTAAACTTCTCTTTCCTCACATGCTGTGGGAGGGTATTTTTTGTATCACTTAAAAAGAAGCTAGTCATGGTTACTAATAATGAAATAAATGTAATACCTAGATCGTCACCAAGATAAATGCCATCTGTAGCATTGAGAAACAACTAAATTTGTCTTGGATCAAGTCTGCTTTTCCTATTTGATTTGTTATTCAGTCAAAATCAGATCGATCTCTTAAACCTGATGCTCTGCCCCCCCCCCCCCCGGAAGAATCAGGAATCTAAAAAAAAAAAAAGCTATAACGTTTTCCTGCAGAAGTGAATGAAACTTGCAGGCAAATTTGCCCTTCTATAGACTGAAACTGGATAAACTGCTGGCAAATCCATCCAGGGTTTTTTTAAATCTATTTTTATTTTTTTAGCAGTTTTTCTACAAGGAAAGATTTGACCATTTTGGTGTGGGCAGTCAGTCAAAAAAGCCGGTGACATGAAGTCAAAGAGCAAGGGAGAAGTCCCTCCAATGGAGGAAAAAAGGAGCGGGTGGAAATAATTTTCAACAGGGGAAATGGCTCAACAGGAAAGAAGTTACTCCGTTGTGTTGGGGGTTGACATCAAAAAGTAGCCTTAGACAGGGAATCAGTGGTACATACAGTTCTACATGTCAATAACATCGTTGTTTATCAGTACCAGTTTGAACTGCTTGTTCTTTAGCAAATAAGATAGAGCTACCTACACAGAACTATTTTTAAAAAGAAAAAAAAAAAACCCTCCCATTTGACCTTAAGCTTTGAGCTGCAACCTTAAGGGACAAAAATCAAGTCTGGAGCTCTACGTCTGAGGCCAACCTCTGATTTGTCTGTGGCAATTTCCTCTGCAGCACTTGAGGGAGGATAGAGCAGTTGGGCCAGATGAAATGACAAAGAGTTTTGTAGTAATTGAGGGATGAATGGTGTTCTAGTTGTGGATTTCCATCCGTCTAACTCAGCGTTGGTGCCTGTGATGGTTGGTGCCTATTGGGACTGGCACGATGGAAAGCAGGGAGGCAACAGTAGCCAAAGCCAATGACAGGCAGACTCAACTAATTCTAGTTTTGTCTCCATCGTCCTCCTCCTCCTCTTCCTCCTTGCAAGGGGAACACTGAGACCAAGAAGGAGAAAGGTGTCAGCGCCACTGGCTGAGATCAGACTGAGGATGAGTTTCCCATGCTACACACACACACACACACACACACACACACACACATGTCCTTATGGGTGATTAGGGGGGGAAAGAAAGTCTTCCTGCCTTCAGATCCCAGAAGAGCTACAAGTGTTGTTTGTCTGTTTGTTTGCTTCTCCTTCTTCTTCTTAACTTTATTTTTCAGTTTCAAAAAATACATGTAACAGATCATCACCATATATCCCTATGCAGCAAGTAACATTCCAGGCATAAATTATGTAAATAATGCATCCAAACATTAACCTTGCAAATAGTTTAGAACAGATTACATCAGTTGGGTATCTTCCTACTCTCCATCTTAACAGATTGTCCCAGAGTGATCCGGGAATAGATGGCATTGAGGAGCTCACCTTGTCCTTTCTACTGTACTGAAAAACGCATAACATACAGTTTGGGGTCTGGGGGCGGGGAGCGTGGGATGTATCTGAGCTTGTGTATCTGAGCATTCTAAGATGCTTTGTTAGTTTCCTCATAAAGGGCTATCAATCTTAAAGTGCTCAGGTGCACAAAGACCAAAGGTGAATCAGATTTAGCTCAGCTGGTAGATCATTAAATTCTTAACCTTAGAGTTGTGAGCTCCATGTTGAACAAAAGATTCCTGCATTGGACTAGATGAGCCTCATCATCATTTCCAACTCTACAATTCTATGATTCTATGATTCTGAAACTGTATGGAACATGTTTGTTGCTTTGGTTGTTCTAATTGGAATCATTTGCCTTAGTAACACCTGTATTAATCCCAACTTTCTGCGAAGATTAGACGGCCTCTAGAAATCTTCTAACATGGCCCACACATCTTATCTTTCCAGATTCCTATGACCACCTTTGCCGCTACATTGCCAAAGAAAGTGATTCGGTGGTGCTTTCTGTCGGGTAAGTAAACAGACCTTGGGAACTGACTACAGTAATAGTGTTATACTGCTGAATTTGCTAAACGCTGCAGCGAAGAAGGGATTCCGCCACTGGGACCTGCCTGCTCACACATTCAGTGGGCAGAATGCGGAGTTCCCAATTGGCATCACTTAATGGTGGAGCCCAGCAGAAGGCTACCTCTTCCCAACTGAAACACACCCAGCCCAATGCAAAGTAAATTGAGATTGCAGTGCCTGATGGGGAAATGGCTATGAGTTTGGGGTTGTATCCTATTCAGAGTAGGCCCATTAATGTTAATGACCATGAGTAACTTAGGCTTATTAATTGTAATAGGTCTACTCAGAGCAGGACCTAGCTGGCCACAACCTTTCATTATGAGCAGGCATAGGTAAACTCAGCCCTCCAGGTGTTTTGGGACTACAATTCCTATCATCCCTGACCACTGGTCCTGTTAGCTAGGGATCATGGGAGTTGTAGTCCCAAAACATCTGGAGGGCTGAGTTTGCCTGTGCCTGATTATGAGCCACGTATGGTTGAAATCATGTGAGTTAAATGTGTGTAAGCTGTCGTGCTGTTATTTTGGCTTGGTTATTTTGGCCAGATTTGTCATATATACAAATAAATCATATCCCAGGTATCATTTGGCCCCTGAGGAGAAATATCCATCCCAGTTTAAGGACTGCCTGACTGCCAGCATACATTTTATGAAAACCGCCAAAGACTATGGGGTCGACCCAGCCTGCATCGTCATCAGCGGAGACAGCGTCGGAGGGAATCTTGCCGCCTCCGTCTGCCAAGCATTAGTGACCAGATCTGGCGTCCCGCGGCCGCTTGCTCAGATTCTGATCTATCCCGGCCTCCAAGCGCTAGATTTCAACTTGCCTTCGTACCAGCAAAACCGAGCCATCCCCATCTTGTACCGGGAGCACGTGGTTGGCGCAGCTTTGCGGTATCTCAATAAGGACTTGTCGGTGTTAGAAAGCGTTATGCAGGGCTGCCATGTCCCCAGAGACATAAGAATGAGATTTGGGAAGTGGATCAGCTCAGAGAACATCCCCAATGAGTTTAAGGTCAGAGGCTACAAGCCACCTACGGCCCCTTCCTATGAGGACAACATCTATGAAGTGGTGAAGCAAGCGCTAGAGCCAACTTTCTCTCCGCTCATGGTAGATGACGTTGTGGTCGGCCAACTTCCAAAAACATGCATTGTAACTTGTGAGTATGATGTCCTACGGGATGATGGCATCCTCTACAAGAAAAGACTGGAGGACAACAGGGTACCGGTCACCTGGTACCACATTGAAAATGGATTTCATGGGGTGATAAGTCTATTTGATGGATTTCTATCATTTCCTTCTGGGAAAAAGGGGGTAGACAGCATTATAACATTTCTAAAAGACTTATGAGCATTAAAAAAATAAAAATAAAAATAAAATCATGATTTGTATCTCTGACTTCTTATGATCAACAGCAACTATCTTATTTATCTTTGAGTAGAGATGAAAGGATCTGCTCATTTTGGCTTCTCCCATACAATGGATGCTCAGGTTGCGAATGCGATTCGTGCGGGAGGCACGTTCGCAGCCCGCAGCGTCTGCAACCCGCAGTGCCGCGTCTGCGCACACATGGGTCGCGATTTGGCGCTTCTGTGCATGCGTGAGCACCGAAACCCGGAAGTAACCCGTTCCAGTACTTCCGGGTTCGGTGCAGAGCACAACCCGAAAACGCATAACCCACAGCATTTTTAACATGAGGTATGGCTGTATTTTTAACTGCACTTCACACCATTTCTGCTTCAGATGGTGGTTTTAAACAATGGCAGAAGTTATGAGTAACGCAGAGATGGAGGGATACTTTTCTTATTGTAAATTGTGCTCTACAGATATTTAAAAATAAGACAGCTCCTGCTTGCAGGCTTGCAACCTTAAAAATGTGATATAAAAGGATAAAGGAATGAGGAGGGAAGAGGAAAGCAAGCATTGGGAGCAGCTGTCTCTTCACTGCCCAGTAGATGCAAGAAGGGTTGGTTTCTACTTTGCCATGATGTTTTTCTGGGAAGAAGAGGCTCAGCTACTCACCTTCAGCCTGAAGAACCTTTTGGACAGTCTTGCTGCCATGGGCATTATGTGAATGTGTCTTTTAATGAACCAAATGAAAGATTTTGGATCATGGGGATGGAGAGCGTGTGTGTATGAATTTGGCAGCACTTGGTTTATTTCTGGTTGCTATTTTGTTAATGTGGTTGGCGTTGTTTTATAGATTATGAATGCCATAGTACTTTGTTAATCCTATAATTTGACTTGTTGCAATTGTGCTGTTTAGCTTATTTTTTTAGTTGTTTCGCCAATGGGTAGCAATTGCTTTACTCATGCCGTTAATTGTTCTGTATGATTTATGCTGTATTTGTGTTGTTATTATTTATTGTTTGTAAGCTGCTTTGCAATTCATTGGAATGAGAAGCAGCATAGGAAATAAATAAATTTAAAAAAATAGAAAAAGAAAAAGAAATCAGTGCCCCTGGGTCACCAGGCTGTTGGTAGCAGGGCCCAGAATATGTCTTCCTGAATTTCAGCAGCCCTGGGGAACTCTTATGCTATGATAAGACTTCTTAAGAGAACTTATGGAGTAGGTTTACTAAACACACATATAGGGGGCAGGACTGTGCCCACCAGTCTCCCCCTCCTCCAACACACATTTGTGCCAGTGGCGGACTTTGTTCTTTAAAATTTCAGCAGCACCTTGTGCAAAGCTAAAATTCAGCACGCCGATGCCTCTCGTCTTCTGTTCTGCTCCATTCACTGCATTATAGTTGTGAAGCCCTGCAGCGCCCTCTAGTGTTGGCTCCCAGGGGAGCCCAGGCAGTCGCACCAAAATCTGCTTGTTTGTGCAGTTGCATGTGATTTTGTACATTTCAAGCATTTCAAAAAGTTGATGAGGTCAGCCTTGGAGAAGATGTACCAGTTCTTCTTCAACTAGGCATCCTTTATGACAGGAGTGGGCAACCTGGACTCCAACTCCCATCAGTTCCAGCAAGCAGGGGCAAAACTAGGCTTTATTTCACAGGGGTCAAAGACACACCCATGCGCATTTACGCACACACCACACACACAGGCTGGGAGCGTCAATGTCACCCCTCTGGAGCCTTCATCCGGGACAAAAAATCTGGGTAACCCGCCCCGCCCCCCGCAGCTACGGCTCTGCCAGCAAGTATGGCCAATCGTCAGGGATGATGGGAGTTATGATCCAATTGCACTTGGAGAGCCACAGGTTCTCCACCTCCGCTGGAGCTGTGGAGACTCCTAGATTTAATCATTCTCTCCACCCAGGTGCAACAGAGACGAAATACTTGGCCCGGCCAGGTCCTGAGCCTAAGTTAGTATCACTTTGCCGCGCCTTCTGCAACACTTCCTGTTCGGGTGTCTCAATAGTCTGTTAACCTGTTCAGCAACTTTGAGGACGCGAAAATCTTTCGCTGGTTCTTTCTTTGCATGCGCAACAACGCCTGCCTCTGGTCGGCTTGCATGGGAAAGGGGAGGGGGCGTTTAACTTCCTGGGGGTGGCAATCGAATCCTGCGAGGCTTCGGTCGGTCTTTCTCTGCTGCTCTGAAGGCACCTGGGCTCACCTTTCGTTCCCTCCCGCGCGTGGGAGGGGATTAGGGACGCTCCTTCCAGCTGCCGGCAACCTGAGTATCGCAGCCACGGGAGAAAGCAGGAAATAAACTACAGGCCAGCCCAAGCCAAGTTCGGTGAGGAGGAAAATCCAAGGGCGAAAGCAGGAGCTATTCCGAGCCGCAGAGACATGGGCTTCTTGCACGCGTTTCTGGTGCTGCTGGTGGCTGCCCTATTGGCTGCGTTCCTCCTGCTTGTTCTGGGAAGCATTTATTTCGATTACGCCAACTCGGAGATCCCTCCTGGAGTCGAGCACCCGGCCAAGTTGCGAATCCTTCACGCCACGCTGGTTGGCGCGTCCGTCCTGGTGAGTGGATCGCAGCGCCCCATCCAAAGGCGAGGTGGTGACTTGCGGGAAATCCACAAACTTAACCGTCTCTCCCACCCCCATGCGCCATTGCGCTCTCCTCCTGATTTTTTTTTAAAAAATATTTTTTTATTAAGGATTTTCTTGATTTACAAAGGTATATGCAATGTCTCTTTTATGTTCTTTCCATGTAACATTTTTACACATCAGTTTCGTTTGTTGAGACATTAGAAAGAAAAAGGGGGAGAGAGGTGGGCGGGGTGGGGAGATGGAAACCAAAGACCACCACAGCCAACCACAAATGAACAATCACACCCTATGCCAACCCCGACCTCTCTCTCCTCCTGATTTTAACCTGTTTCTCTCCGGCATCGCAAACGGTAAAGTGGGCTCCTCCCTGTCGGAGACGGAGAGATCTAAGGAGAGAGGAATTCTTGGGCAGGAGGAGGGAAAGGGAGAGGAACGAGCTTGGCAGTGTTTAAACGCAACCCAGAAAAGTTTGGCTCTGGTGCTGAATGACAGGGCAGGATTAATCCTCCAGGTTTAGAGTAGCTGCTTTTCACTAGCATTTCCCTGAACTTTCTGCAGTGACTTGAGTGATACACTGGTCACATCCACGCTGTACAATATGCATATGACTTTACCCCAAAGTATCCTGAGAAGTGCAGTTTGCTGGGACTTGTAGCTCTGTAAGGAGCAAACTACAGTTCCCAGGATTCCTTGGGGGAAACTGTGTGCTTTAAACAGTCTGCATGTGACACCTATCTGTGTGTGTGTGTGTGTGTGTGTGTGAGAGAGAGAGAGAGAGAGAGAGAGAGAGAGTTTTTAAAAAAATGATTAATGGTGTTTGACAGGACCTCTGGAACATTTTCATCCAAACACCAATTACTTAGGGAGCAGTAATGTTTGCAGCAGGCTCACAGGCAGACTTAGAATGAATAAATGAAAGAATGAGAAAGAAGCAACTTTGTGAGAAAGAAAGTCAACACAGATTTTTTTAAAAAACAAACAAAACACAATTACACAAGACCTTTATATCTTGCCCGTCTTTCAGTTTGGAGCCCAGGGAACTTAAACATTAACAGATGAAACAGCTGTGCTGAAGTAAAACAGAAGTTAAACTTAAAGTCAGCATGGCCAGAACTGCTGCAATAATATCAATAAAACTGCACCCCAAGGAAATGGTCTATCTCATGGGAATCCAAAACTCTGGCCTGATAAAATGATTTAAAGTCACCTCTTAAAACATATCTGCAGTGAGCACAGACTGAAGGGAGGAGCTCCATTGGCAAAGTGCCACCACAGAGAATGTCATGGGGTGAGGTGAGGGAGGCATGCTCAATCTTTTCCCGCTCACTCTCTTTCCTGCTGAAGCACACCTACCCACACCTGGGCTGCTGTTTGCCCTTGAAAGTGTTGTTTACTACATACCGGTACTGCCCTTTCAGGAGCAGATAACAGTTATCAAGTTGGTGGATTAGTGTAGGCCCTACACTAGTGTAGGCCTCAGGCAATTAGTGTAGGCCCTGTGCCATATTTGGAGAGGGATTCTGCAGCTCTGTGGTAGCTGCTACCCAGTGTTAAGGTGGAAATCAGAAAGGTGGCACCAGAGCTGTTGTTTAAGAAGGACATTGACAAACTGGAATGTGTGCAGAGGAGGGCAAGCAAGATGATCGAGGGTCTGGAAACCAAGCCTGATGAGGAACAGTTGAGGGAGTTGGGGATGTTTAGCCTGGCAAAGAGGAGACAGAGGTGAGAGGAGAGCTGTCCTCAAAATACCTGAAGAGCTGTGGCATGGAAGATGGAGCAAGCTCGCCTCCTAGTGGCGCAGCAATAAAACTGCCAGCACATTTGCAAAGTTAAGCAGGGTCCGGTATGGTTTCAAATTGGATGAGAGACCGAGGGTTGGATGCTGGCATTGGGGGAGGGGGTTGGACTACATGAAGAAGAAGAAGAGTTTGGATTTGTTATCCCGCTTTATCACTACCCGAAGGAGTCTCAAAGCGGCTAACATTCTCCTTTCCCTTCCTCCCCCACAACAAACACTCTGTGAGGTGAGTGGGGCTGAGAGACTTCAGAGAAGTGTGACTAGCCCAAGGTCACCCAGCAGCTGCATGTGGAGGAGTGGAGGAAGGGAAAGAAGAATGTTAGGCGCTTTGAGACTCCTTCGGGTAGTGATAAAGTGGGATATCAAATCCAAACTCTACTTCTTCTTCTTCTTCTTCTTCTTCTTCTTCTTCTTCTTCTTCTTCTTCTCCCCTTTTGTAGAATCATAGAATCATAGAGTTGGAAGAGACCACAAGGGCCATCCAGTCCAACCCCCTGCCAAATAAAATTTGTTATTATTTTATTATTTTAGTTAATTTTTTGTGTGTGTTTGTTATGTAATAAAAAGCATATTTTAAAAAGGAATCTTCTCTTATATCATCAGTCTTCATGTCCACCACGCAGGGCCAGATTTAGATTTGATGAGGCCCTAAGCTACTGAAGGTAATGGGGCCCTTTATATGTCCAGCTGTCCTTTGTCAACAACAAATTGTCGCTGTTTTTTGTGTTGAATATTTTCGGGAGCAGGCTAGCAGGTGGGGCCCATTACTTACATCATAGGAGCCTACATAACACAAGACACTGTTGCTGTATGTAGGTTTAATAATAATAATAATAATAATAATAATAATAATAATAATTTATTATTTAGACCCCACCCATCAGGCTGGGTTTCCCCAGCCACTCTGGGTGGCTTCCAACAAAACATTAAAATACAATAATCTATTAAACATTAAAAGCCTCCCTTTATCTTATATTTTGGTAACGTACATCCAGGTTTTTTCCTTTTATATTTTTTTGGGGGGCCCAAGAAAGTGGGGCCCTAAACTATAGCTTGTTTAGCTTATACATAAAACCGGCACTGCCACCACATAACCCATAATGTTATATTGTCCCCGAAGGGGACAATGACAATAAATATATTCTATTCTATTCTATTCTATTCTATTCTATTCTATTCTATTCTATTCTATTCTATTCTATAATTCTGAAATGTTTCCCCTTGTCCTCATGTCCCAGCTGTTTTAGGTAGGTTTCATCCAAGCTGGGTAGCACTATGATCCTTAGATTTTAAACATCTAAATGCCGGTAGTTGTTTGGATGAACTTACAATGAGTTAATTCCTATATGACTTTCGTTTCTTCTCCCTGTCCCATTCTCAAAAGGGAAGGATCTTGGAAAACCTACATATCTGCACACAAATCCAGTTTGTGCGGATTGTGCGAAACAGCCGGAAACTGGGGAAGGAAAACGCACTCTTCATTAAAGACGCAAAGTTTAAGCATGTGCCTGTCCGGATTTACCAACCGAAGACTCCCTCTGCTGGCCGAAGGAGGGGGGTCGTGTTCTTCCATGGAGGTGGCTGGGTGTTCGGAAGCATCCGTGAGTTATGTCCAAACTTAATCTGCGTCGACGTCTGAATGAAGTGGGGGTAACACATACACACAGAGCAGTTGCAGAGGAATCTCCTCTGAATTAAGACCCAGTTCATAATAAGGTTTCTACTCAAAGTCATCAGCCATCTACCTACACCAAAGCATTCCACTACAAAAATAATCTCAAGCCGAAGGGGGTTTTCTGAAGTCAGGATGTGCCTTAACAATCCTAGGTGCTGCAGCTATCATTTATTGACAAGTTTCAAAGTAGTTGTTGATTCCTGTGTATCGTTGTTGCTTTGCTTTGCTTTGCTTTGCTTTGCTTTGCTTCGCTTCGCTTCGCTTCGCTTCGCTTCGCTTCGCTGTGTTGCGTTATCCCACCATCCCTCCAACAGGCTCAAGTTGACCTGCACAACTCTCTCCGCAGTTATATCCTCTCAACAACCTTGTGAGATAGGTTAGACCAGTGTTTCTCAAACTTGGGACTCTAGCTGTTGTTGGATGCTGGGAGTTGTAGTCCAACAACAGCTGCAGACCCAAGTTTGAGAAACACTGCTTTAGAGCATGGGTCCGAAACCTTTAACTCTCTTGATGTTGCTGAACTCTAATTCCCATCAGCCCCAGCTTGAATTACCAAAGGTGATGAGGGATGATTGAGTCCAGCAACATCTGGAGGACCAAAGGTTCCCCATCCTAGCTTTAGAGAAATAACATCAACCTTCTAGTCCTCATGAGCTCTAGAGGAAAAACTTTGAAATCTTTTTGAAGAGACTTAAAAATCGGAAAGGGGTGGTCAAGGCTTTCCAGTATAAGGCTGGAGCTTTGCATCTTGGACCACTTTTCAGTGGGGTTATATTTATTTATTTATTTGTTCCCCTTGTAATTGACCTGCTAATTTAGCCCACCTTAACTCTCTGTTCTTCCTTCAGTCACTGGAAAGTAATGGACAAAAATATTTTGGGAGGTGGGGCAGCGATCTGCATTTTGGAACTAGAAGCAATTGTAGGTTTGGGATTTATATATTTATATGGTTTAAAGGTAAAGGTAAAGGGACCCCTGACCATTAGGTCCAGTCGTGGATGACTCTGGGGTTGCTGCGCTCATCTCACTTTACTGGCCGAGGGAGCCGGCGTACAGCTTCTGGGTCATGTGGCCAGCATGACTAAGCCGCTTCTGGCGAACCAGAGCAGCGCACGGAAATGCCGTTTACCTTCCCACCGGAGTGGTACCTATTTATCTACTTGCACTTTGATGTGCTTTCGAACTGCTAGATTGGCAGGAGCTGGAACCGAGCAATGGGAGCTCACCCCGTCGCAGGGATTCAAACCGCCGACCTTCTGATCGGCAAGCCCTAAGCTCTGTGGTTTAACCCACAGTGCCACCCGCGTCCCTATTTATATGGTTTACAATAATGCAATTCTACAATTTTACCGTTCTCCCATCCACTCACTGTTGGTCAAAGGGGATGGAGTCTGACTGGGGCAGGCCCTGATGGGATCTGTGCCTCCTTCCCTCCCTCTCTTCCTTATCATGGGGAAAAACATATTTATTTTCCCTATTTTGTCAAATGAATATAGTGCAATAACATCCCCAGGGAGTTTGTTCTCTGTTAATTTTGTTGACATATATTTTTGGTGGTGATAAGGTTCTTCTCATTAACTGTTGCACCTGGGAGGTACGTAATCAAATCATCACATCTTACTAATGAATAAATACATGGATAACTCTGGGAATATTTTCGTTTCAGAAACCCATGAAAATATCTGCCGCTATTTGGCCAGAGAGAGTGAATCCGTGGTTGTGTCTGTGGAGTAAGTCAATGTATTCCACCCTACCCCCCTACCCCCCAATGGTTGTGATGGAGCATTTTGTATATACTCAACCACAGCATGGCAAAATGTTAAGAGCAGCTCATTTGCCAGCTAGAGAAGGAAGCCTAATTGTGTGGTTGCCCCATGAGCCGCAACTTACCCTAGCTCTCTGACCACCTTCCAAAGAGCACTGAGCAGGTCGGGTAACCCACTGTACACGCCAGACCTTTTGTCTATCTAGCTCAGCATTACTCACCTCAGAGAAAGGGTGCCCTTTGCAGCCCAAGGGGAATATTCCCTTTGTGGACCATCTTCCGGGTCTGCCTGCCCATGGAGCAGTGGCGTAGCGTGGGTTGCCAGTGCCCAGGGCCATGCGGAGCAATGGAGTGGGAAGGAGGGAAACAGATGGAGCATGCATGAGCATTCAACTGCCTAATAGCATCCGTGTCACTGCCCCTGTGGCCCCCTCCCATGCTATGCCACTGCCATGGAGGGTAAGCCCATGTGCCTAAATGGCATATAGGGGGAAATGGGGCCCCGCATCACCAACCTCGGTCTTGATTCCTCCAAGCCCTGCTGCCTTATTATTTACAACCCAATACCATCTTATCTTATTAGGGACACGGTTGGCGCTGTGGGTTAAACCACAGAGCCTAGGGCTTGCCAATCAGAAGGTTGGCGGTTCGAATCCCTGCGATGGGGTGAGCTCAAGTTGTTTGGTCCCAGCTCCTGCTGGCCACATGACCTGGAAGCTGTACGCCGGCTTCCTCGGCCAATAATGCGAGATGAGCGCCGCAACCCCAGAGTCGGTCACAACTGGACCTAATGGTCAGGGGTCCCTTTACCTTTTTACCATCTTATCAGGAGGTCCATTCCACACAATGTAGCAAGGAGGTCATTGGTATTGAGGCTTCTACCTCCTCCTGTTAAATATTACAGGTGCTGTGAAGATATTCCTCCTGAAACAAGCCTTTTGAGACCCATTTTACAGTCTGCATCTGTATTGCAGCTGCTCTTACAATGTTTTAATTGCTTTTTTCATTTGTGTTCTGGCCACCCTTGGCTTCTTTGGGAGGTAGGGTAGAATATATTTTGATAGATGATAGATAGATAGATAGATGATAGATGCTATGGTTTGTCTGCTTCCTCCTTAATCTCAGCATTGCTCCTGAAGTACTCAGCAGAGAGGAGATAAGGAAAAGAGTAGAATTAGTTGTCTGTCATTGGCTCTGGCTCCACCTGCTGGTGGGCTTCCTGCCTTTCACCCTATGGGGACTGGCCACTATTTAATCATTCAAAAGCAGCAGCATCATACGCAATCTCAGATGGAGATGATTTACTGTGGATTGATTTTGCTTTAGGTACCGTCTTGCTCCTGAGTACAAGTATCCAGCCCCGCTCAACGACTGTCTTGCTGCCACCACCCACTTTCTGGAGACCGCAGAAGACTATGGTGTGGACAACACCTGTGTCATCATTGCTGGCGACAGCGCGGGTGGCTGCCTGGCTGCCTCTATCTCCCAGAGTTTAGTGAACAGACCAGGCCTTGCAAAAGTGCGTGCACAGATCCTCATTTACCCGGGCCTCCAGGCTGTAGACTTCAACTTGCCTTCATACCAGCAAAACCACGCCATGCCCATTTTATTCAGGGAACGGGCTGCTTTTTACATATTGCAACACGTGACTGGGGAAGCTTCACTCCTCGAAGATATTTTGGAAGGCTCCCATGTTCCGGTGAACCTGAAATTGCAGTACAAGAAATGGCTGAGTGCAGAAAACATCCCGAGCGAGTTTAAAACCAGAGGCTACAAGCCCCTAGCGACAGGTCCCTGTGATGATGAAGTCTACAACAAAGTGAAGGTCCTAAGTTCTTCAGAGGGTTCGCCCCTTCTTGCCGACGATGCCATTGTCCGCCTGCTTCCTGAGACCTGCATCGTGACCTGTGAATACGATGTCCTGAGGGATGATGGATTGCTCTACAAGAAAAGATTAGAGGACAATGGCATAGCTGTGACTTGGTACCACATTGAAAGTGGGTTCCACGGGATTCTAAGCTTCTTCGACAGAGACTGGTTGAATTTCCCTTCTGGTAAAAGAGGGCTGGACAAGATAGTCAATTTTATAAAGAGCTTATAAAACAAAACAAAAAAAAAGCATCTTTCTAAATCGGGGATCTCTGACCATTTTGGACCGGCGGGAACATTTTGAACTTTGAGAGAGTGCAGGGGAACCAGTCATAAAATAGCTACCACGGAGAGGCTATGATATGACACTAAATGGCTGCTAGGGGGTATGGCATAATGGAAAATGGCTGCCGTGGGGAGCATGGCATAACACAGAAAGAGACAAACACACCCAACCTTATGCTTACAATGGGAATTGAGCTATGTTCTGCTGGTTCTGATTATGGAAATCACACACACACTCATGCCGTCATGGTCTAATAACCACAGGGAGTTTTTCTCAGTACTGAGAACAATATACATACAATATACGGTGGCTCAGCTACAAGATCTTGGAGAAGGAGTCTGTTGGGCAAGGGTTAATGTCAGATTCTCTTATCAGTGTTCAATAGTAAGACCAAACCATCTTGTCTTTAAGTCTCTTTATTTTGTGCAAAGCTATTTACAGTGCAGAGTTCAGTTTATCATGTCTGCTCAGTCACTAGCAGAATCCGGAAGTGCCTCCCTTCTGTTTTGGCGCCAACACCAAAGCCTCGGCATCCTGAATTGCCGCCTTCTCCTCCTACGTGAGATAGGCGCCGGAACTGACGCCTCCCCCTCCGAGTGAGTCTGCTGGGTGGTGCCAGGTCCCTCAGCAACTCCCTAGACACCTGGCACTCCCTGGCTCCCAGCCGCTAACTGCTGCTCCCCCGAAGAGGGGCTGCCAGATTCACTCAAAGATGAATCTGTCATTAACACAGGCTGCGGGTCCCTGTATGCACTCAGAGCTGGACTGGCAGGGGTGGGCAGATCCCTGACAGTTAACATCCCCCTGCCCTTAAAGAGAGTCCATATGTGCATGCTAAACAGTTTAATAAATTGTTCTGTGCACACTTATGTTCATGTGGCAACCCTAATAGTGCCTATGGTCCAAGGTTGTTGAATGCTTTAAAAAAAAAATATCTTCATATGGATGATATTCAGGAAAAGAAGCAACCTCAATAAATGTTTGAATGTCGCCAATTTAAGGACAAGGGAAACAGCTTTGTGTCTTTCAGCTTTTTGTGCCAACCTTTTTTTCTGTAGGGGATCAGTCATGTGACCATTCTTGGCAAACCATGCCTGCAAACCCTCAAATGTTTAGATGCTTTTTAGAGGAGAAAGACTAGAGTCTGTACCCAGTATCCCTGGGGCCCCAAATCCCTGGGAGGGTTCCCTACCCCGCCCCCGCCCCCACAATTTAACAAAATTAGAGTGGTGGTCAGAATGTTGGACTAGGATCAGGGAGATCAGGGTTCAAATCCCCATCCCACCATCCACTCAGTCAATGAAGATATTATATGATGTTAGACCAAGGAGAAAGGGGATAGAGACCTTGTGTCACTGGGAGGCGGCCAAGCAGGGAGCCCAGTGCGACGTGGCTTCCTCTCTCACGCTCAGGAGAAGCCAGACATTGAACCCCACTGTGCTCAGCCTCCTCCGCCTGCTCATCATCAAGGGGGCCCAGCCCTCTACCATTGGGAGGGGGGAGGCAAAGACCCCACTAGGCGTTGGTGTGCCTGCATTCTGATCACCTGGTCCAAAACAATAGCCAGACGGACACATCAGATTGTATCCGATGTTAGCTCCACTCAAAGCAGACCCACAGGAGTTAGCAGATATGACATACCATAGATCTTTTAATTTCCATTGGTAAACTCTGAGCAGGACTTAGTTGGATACAACCCATTTTGTACCAACCGAAGCTTCTGAGACTTATTCAAAGGTAGCCCCACACTAAATGCATTGCAGTAGTCTAGCTTGGCAAGTAACAAATGCACAAGTAAAGGAGGCAAAATCAGACAGTGTAGTTAGAGTTGCAGTTGGACTACTAGCCTAAGTTGGGGAGCGGGTGGGGAGAGTGAGCTCCTAGCCACCACTGCAGCTACCTGGGCTTCCCTTAGAGGGCAATATAGGTTTGCTTTGGCGCATTGTGCTATTTGTGGTAGTGCTGTCTGCCACTAGGTAGAGCATGCTAATGGAAAATTAGGGAATCTGGCTCCCTAAATAAAGCTCAACGACACTGCCAGTTTTCTAATACTGTGAGTAGATCGCAGTCTCTTGGGAGTTGGACGTGCCTGCTGTACACATTTAGCTAAGTGTAAGTTCCAGGCTAACCCAATGGGAGTAGTTTCTGAGCAGGCAGGCATGGGATGGTGCCCTTTTCTGTCTAAACCCAGATATCTTCACAGTGGTCAGATCGCAATCCAGTTGTGACTAATCTGCATGTTGTTGGATTCCAATTCCACCAGCCTCAGCCTATCATGCATCTGGATTTGGATTCCTCATCTTTGGGGGGTAAGCAGCAAGCATTATCCCCTTATTCTGCGTCCATTCACAAACATGTGTTTTGTTGACTTCAGTGGAATTGTAGAATTGATTTCACCACCATAGAATCCCTTGTTGCCTGGAGTGTTACTATGGGGATGGTCAACAATAGGCAACCCGAGACCAAGGAACATCAGAGGTTAAATGTCCTGCTCTGCACAAACAGAGATGGAAGTCTAGGATCTTTCGAGTTCACGCTTTGCCAAAGCATGTGAACGGGACCATGTTTACTCAGTGTAGAGATGCACAGGAATGGTACACTCCCGGCTGGAAGGTAGAACCCAAATATTCTACTAAAGTACTTATTGGAAACTGGCTGGAAGAAAGAAAAAAGGTAGGTTTGGGAAGGAAAGAAATAAAGGGAACTAAATCCCAGGTGGTTGCAGTAGAGAGGGGAGGGAGAATATTGTAGTGAAGCATCACTCCACCCCAAACAGCTATAACATGGGACAAAAATAATGGGACACGTTAATTTCCTGGGCCATTTCCAGGCACAGATCAAAGGGCTTGCATCCCTATAAAGCTCTGTGTGGTTTAGGAACCAACTACTGCAGCTCAACGCAGGCAGAAAGTCCCAGGTTCAAACGCTGGCCTCTCCAGGTAGGGCTTAGGAGATAACTTTCTCTGAAACCCTGGAAAGCCACTGCTGGTCAGTGTAGACAATACTGCAGTAGATGGACCCATGGTCTGACTCAGGATGAGCTGGTTGAGCAGATGCTTGGCATGAAGGAGGGGTCCCTAGCATCTCCAGGCAAAACTGGGAATGTCCCCCATCTGAAATCACAGAGAGCTTCTTCCAGCAGTGTGGTGATAATAATAATAATTTTATTTTTTGTACCCTGCCTATCTGACTGGATTGCCCCAGCCCACTCTGGGTGGCTTCCAGGAGAATATACAAAAACACAGCAGAGCAACACGGATTAAAAGCATCCCAATAAAGGGCTGCCTTCAGATGTCTACAGAACGTCGTATGATTATGTACACAATTCTGAGCTACATGGACCAATGGGGTGAATTAGTCCAAAACAACCTCCTGCATGACTGTATAAATGTCTTGGGGACCATTATGTTAGAGGTGAGGTGGGTGTGACTACTGGCAGGGTCTTCTCAATGGAGACCCCTGGATCTGACAGTTCTCTTCCCAGAGTGGCAACCAGGGCTTGATGGCACCACATGAAAACCCTTTTGGAAACACCAGTCATTTTGGATCTCTGGTAATTTTGAAAAACAGGTTTTATCTGATTGTGTTATTTTGTTTTTGCGAGAATTTGTGTCTAACTTTACTAGGACTATCTTGGACTTTCTGTTGGGAGTTGCTCTGAAAACTGGGCTTTCCAGCTTATATAGTGGGGTGGTAATATGATAGATGTGTATAAACATTTGCACGGTGTTTACGCATCGGATTATGCACAATACCGGAACTTGGAGACATCCAGCGAATGTGAATGTCGGAGGTCCAGGGCAATAGGAAGCACTTCTTCAGAGCTAAACTATGGGATTCACTCGCAGAAGATGGGTGGCTTTAAGAAAGGATTAGACCAGGGTTTCCCAACCTTGGGTCTCCAGCTGTTTTTGGACTACAACTCCCATCATCCCTAGCTAGCAGGACCAGTGGTCAGGGATGATGGGAGTTGTAGTCCAAAAGCAGCTGGAGACCCGAGGTTGGGAAGCGCAGGATTAGACAGACTCCAGAAGTTGATGAACCACAACTTCCACTATCTCTTTGCTGGCTGGGGTTTATGGGAGCTGGAGTCTTATTACATCTAGAGAAGAAGAAGAAGAGTTTGGATTTGATATCCCGCTTTATCACTACCCGAAGGAGTCTCAAAGCGGCTAACATTCTCCTTTCCCTTCCTCCCCCACAACAAACACTCTGTGAGGTGAGTGGGGCTGAGAGACTTCAGAGAAGTGTGACTAGCCCAAGGTCACCCAGCAGCTGCATGTGGAGGAGTGGAGACGCGAACCCGGTTCACCAGATTACGAATCTCCCGCTCTGAACCACTACACCACTGCTGGCTCTCCAGCAGAGAGTCACATGCTAGCCACCACTGGAGTCCAAGAAGATATGGAGGCCCACTTGTTCCTTACCCCTGCTGTGGAATCTGAGAGGGTCAGAATTTTGCTCCAGGACTCCAAGGTGCGTGAATAAACCCTGCTTGCTTCCCAAAGAGTGACTGCCATTTGTCTGCATTTTCATAGTTCATAAGTGACCATGAGGGAACCGGCGAAAGCACCTACGACCGAGATTATCTTCGTTACCCAGCTCAGATTCCAGACCGAACAGTGATGAGAAGAATGATGAAGCAGCTGGATGTAAGTAATAGAGAGGGGTGGGAAGACAGATGCATGTCTCCAAAGGCAGAATGGATTCTTGTGCTAAAGCTCAGCATATATTATACTTTAGGGCCTGCCAAAGAAGTATATATTGACCCACCACGAAGAACCGAGACACCAGCACTTAGTATCGCAATATGACGATCAATATAATAGGCATGGCTACAACCCTGTGCTGCCTCCACTTCGCAAATGGAATAGACACAAAATAGCTTGGATCCCAGAGAAGACAGACTTCCCGCTTGTTGGTATGTGGTAGCATGTCAAGAAAAGAAAAAAGAGACAAGGCAACCTTGAAGGTTGACAACAGGGGAGGTTGCTCTAATCATGCATACCCCATCAGTCATTTATTATATGGTCCCATTAACCTATTAACATCCCATTGACCCATTAACATCCCAAGTACTGGTATCTATTCCACGGGGATCCTGTGCGAATACTGTAGGAACCTCCAGATGTTGATGGCCTACAACTCTGATCGTGGTCAATAGTCAGAGATGAAAGGAGCTGTAGTTCAGCAACATCTGAACTATGTTCACACAGCTTCCCCATCCCTGAATGAAAAGAATATTGTAACTAGCAAACCTGTGGCCCTCCAGATGTCATTGGACGGCAGTCCCAGCCAGCATGACCAATGGGCAGGGATGTTGGCGGTTGTAGTCTAGCAACGTTCTGAGAGTTACAGGTTCCCCATCTCTTCTACATGCTGTTTGGATTGCCCATCCCTTCCTTTCATTAAGGCCTTTGGTTTATTGCTAGGTTTATTTCACCATCATCACCATGCTGAGAAAGTCATCCAAACACAGAGATTTATTTATTTATTTTTGTCCTGTGCATCGCATTGCTTCCAATATTCTCCTCACTTGTGTTTCTGCCCGGATAGTTCATTGGTTAGACACTTTGTTTGGAAAGATTTATTTATTTATTTTTTCAAAAAAAAATTATTAGTTTTAACAAAATAATACCATTAAAGAAAACAGACAATATTAAACAGACAAAAAGAAATCAGCAACAATAATACACATAAAAACATACATAATTCCTTTCCTAATAATCCTTCTTATCATTGTGGGTTGACTTCCTCCTATCCTCTCTTCCTGCGTTCATTGTATATCATCTTTAGTAATTTCTTGACATCATTAAAAACATTTTTAATTAATTAACCTCAAATATTTCTTCTATCCTAATGTCAATATCATTTACTCCAACCATTATAAACCTTAAATCTATCCTCTAAGTCTACAGCCTCCTTTATCTTCCAGCTTACTTCTACTCTTTAATCTTACAATGCTTTTTAAAATATACTTTAAATTTCTTCCAGTCTTCCTCCACCGCTTCCTCCCTCTGGTCACGAAGTTTTCTGGTCAGCTCAGCAAGTTCCATGTTTGGAAAGATTTATACGCTGCTTAAGCAAAGCAAACCAAAGCATGAAGCAGTTTACATTAGTGGGGTAGGAGAGCTGAAAATAAATATTTCACATCTGGCAAACAATGTGTCCTTTTGGTTTCAGATAGTACTTGTGTAGGCAAGGCTAAAAAGCCCAGGACACAACTTTTCTCAGCCCTCTAGCATCTATGGTGGCTCATTTACCAGAAGTAATGTATTTAGCATTATCTCTGGAAGTCTATACTCGATTCTGACCAAATGAAGCCTCCTAGAGCATAATATGCATCAGGGGGCTTAATATCAACAGTCTGGAAGTTCCAAAGAGTTGGTGCTGCCAGACTGAAGCACTGATTCATTATAAGTGCAGAACAGACATGATGTGACACTTGTAAATGTGCCAGTTGCACAGATGGAAGTGGCTGAGTGGACACATATAGGATAAGGAGATCATTCAACTAAACCTGTCCCAAGCTGTCAAGGGCTTGAATTTCAAATTTTGAATGACTAGGTCTTGTTTCTGAATTGGTAAATCACATCAGAAAAAAATGTTGCATAATATTTATTTATTTATACATACATACATACATACATACCCCGCCCATCTGGCTGGCACAAATCACATCAAAGTTGTTTCCAGCATTTCACCTAATCTAAGGCCCAGGGGCGAAGCCCAGAAATAAACTTTTTTGCAAACTTTTTGCAAGACCATCAACCCAGGAAGCTCAGTAGCAAAACAGAGAAGAAGGATAAGCCAATGAAAACAGGTGGGTCTCTAAGGCCACCTGGTATGAATTCTAAAGGTGTGGGGCTACCGCAAAGAAAGCCCTGTCCTGAATGCCTGTCATGAGTGGCAGGCAAATGAGAAGAGCCTCTGTCATTGATCTTAACATGCAGGCAAGCTGCTCTGGGTGCAGGAGACCTTTCAAATAAGTACCTCCAGCCCTAGAACAAGGGTGGAGAAACTCAGACCCAAGGTCCTCTCTACCTGGTCCTCTCTACCTGGCCTTTATGACTCTCTCCAGGTCACACCTCCTCCTTAAAGGTAAAGGGTAAAGGGACCCCTGACCATTAGGTCCAGTCGTGTCCGACTCTGGGGTTGCGGCGCTCATCTCGCTTTATTGGCTGAGAGCCGGCATAGCTTCCAGGTCATGTGGCCAGCATGACAAAGCCGCTTCTGGTGAACCAGAGCAGTGCACGGAAATGCCATTTACCTTCCCGCCAGAGCGGTTCCTATTGATCTACTTGCACTTTGACGTGCTTTCGAAATGCTAGGTGGGCAGGAGCTAGGACCGAGCAACGGGAGCTCACCCCATCGCAGGGATTCGAGCCGCTGACCTTCTGATCAGCGAGCCCTAGGCTCTGTGGTTTAACCCACAGCGCCACCTGGGTCCCTTGTACCTCCTCCTTAGTCACACCCTTTGCCCCAGACCACACCCTCTCACCTGCCTTGCTTTGCATCCTCCTTGAGCATTTTTGCCCGGCCGTAATGTGATCCTTGAATTCTGATGATGATTTGCCTGTGCAGAGGATCCAGAGGAATGGATGACTGTGTGTAGAAACCAGTACAGTTTCTCTGCCCACTTTTGCCTTTGTCCTCATTTCAGAACCACCAACCAACTATGGGCTTTTCGAGCACATTATGAAAAAATGGGGCCAGAACGTGCCTGGAGTGATGAACAGTGTCTACATGGTCTCCTACGTCAAGCCACCTAGTACAGCCTATAGCACTCGCGTGCGGCCCCCCACATTTCACACCCTTGAAGCCAGTGCTCCGCAGTGGCTGCCACGAAGTTCTGTTTAGTCTCTCTGAAAGGGTTCAGACCATCCATGTTTCTGCACAGAGGTGAATTAAATGTTGTATCTTTACCCGACCAGGTGCAACAATGAGTGCTTTGTGTCAAGTCGTAAGGGTTTGGGTAGAATCATAGAACTGCAGAGTTGGAAGAGATCCCAGGGGTCAACTAGTCCAACTTCCTGCAATGCAGGAATCTCAGCTAAAGCATTCGTGACAGGTGGCCATCCAAACTCTGCTTAAAAACCTCCAAGGATGGAGAGTCCGCCACCTCTTGTGGGAGTCTGTTCCACAGACAAACAGCTCTTACTGTCAGAACATTCTTCCTGATATTTAGTCAGAATCACCTTTCTTGTCACTTGATTCCATTGGTTCAGGTCCTAGCCTCCAGAGCAGGAGAAAACAATGTTGCTCTATCCTCCATGTGGCAGTCGTTTAGATAATTGAAGATGGATATTGTATCTACTCTGTCTTCTCTTTTCCAGTCTAAACATGCCTGTCATTTGCAACAGGCCCCAGATCTCCTGCTCCTTTCCCTCCCTCCCCCTTTATTTATTTTTTTGTATGCAAATTTGGGTCGTGAGTCTGGGCCACTGAGCCCTTGAAGTAACTATCAGTTCCCTGGAGGACATGCTTATGACAGCTTCATTGCCAAAGCAAGGATCAAGGAGTGAGAGCACACCCACCCCACCATCACATGCATGTCCATAGCCAAGTAAGCCCTACTCAGAGTAGACCCATTGACGCCCATAGACCCAAGTGAATAATGGTCTATTCTGAGTAGGACTAATGTTGGATACAATTAATACATGGTCTCTTGCTGTAATCGTTACTTTGTGATATTGGACCTCCCTGGCCTCGTTTTAAAAACTACATATGCATCCGTTCTTTGTGTTCATGGTGTGCTAGGAATGCTCAGTTATCCTACTAGGGAACCATTCAGAATGTGAAATAGAGTGCTGCATGTCACGTGGCATGTTTGTGTCCACACAATACACATATCAACTACAAGCCAGACACATACTGTACAAACCTTTATGAGCAGAAGAAAGAGAAGAGTGTTAGAGCACCAACCTTGCACACTTTACTTCCTGTTTGCTCAGGAGTGGGGAATAAGTATTCTGAATACAGTAGTGAGTTGCTCTAGGCCAGAGGTTTTCACCCTTACTGAGTCCACGTCTTGACCAACCACATTATTTCTGTGACACCCTGTGGGGCTCAGGAGCCCAGTTTTGTCATCCCTTCCCTGCAGAGCTGGCAGCCTCTCACCCTTTTTCAAAAACCCTCCCTTGTGGAGTGTTCCCTCAGCCTCCTCTACTCTCCCAGAGAGTCAGTGTGTGTAGTGGTTAAGAGCGGTGGACTCATAATCTGGTGAACCGGGTTCGCGTCTCTGCTCCTCCACATGCAGCTGCTGGGTGACCTTGAGCTAGTCACACTTCTCTGAAGTCTCTCAGCCTCACTCACCTCACAGAGTGTTTGTTGTGGTTGAGGAAGGGAAAGAAGAATGTTAGCCGCTTTGAGACACCTTCGGGTAGTGATAAAGAGGGATATCAAATCCAAACTCTTCTTCTTCTCTTCTTCTTCCCTCTCTGTGGGACTCCTCTGGGCAGTTGCTGCTGTTGTCCCTGTTCTCTGAGCTGCCCCCACTGGCCCAAAGAGAGGTGCTTCCTAGAGGCACCATTTGCCTGGGGAGCTTGTAGCCAGGGCTGCTGCAATAAACAGCTGTGCAAGCCTTTGGGAGGCAGAGACGCGAGAGGCCATCAGAGGAGGGAGGGAAGAAAAGAGGGACAGAGGCAGTGTTGTCCACGGCATCCCTGACCATCATTCAAGGCACCCCAGGGTGCCACGCCACACTGGTTGAAAACCACTGCTCAAGGCAGTGTGCCGATGCAGTTAAGTATATAGGGAGTACTATCAGACCAATAAGAACACGGATACTAGAGCATAAGAACCGGATTGCAAATAAGATTATAGAAGCACCACTTACTTCACATTTCATAGAGAAAAATCATAAGGCCACAGACTTTGAATGGTTTATTATTTACAAACATGAACATCCAGAGATAAATAGTGATATACTTAAAAGGAAATTACATCAGAAAGAATCATATTGGATACACAGGTTTGGCTCCCTGGCCCCTACAGGTTTAAATCTCCAAATGGAATACAGCTCTTTCTTATAACTGATTGGTTTAACTTGTATATCGGTGGTATTAACCTATTTATAGCTTGTGAGCAAATTCTATTTGAATATCTTGTGGTAGATGATTTCAGGATACCTGTAAAACCAATTACATTTTTGGGTGTTTGTACCTTTAAAACCTATTGGTGTTTGTCAATGTATTGCCCTGTCATGATTGAGACTTAGGAGAGATTGTATTTAACCTTGTAACCTTCTGTTTAGTTTAGCTTTGCCAACCAGGAACCGTTGAGGTTGTGAGTGTTTCAGCCTAGTTAAGTGTTTATGTATGAACAATTTGGTGAGTAACTTTTTAGATGTTAATATGTTTATTGATTCTAAGAATGTAAACGCTCATTGTGTACATTGAAAATTATAATGATTATTATTCAAGACGATGTCCGTCCCCGAAGAAACGATAATAGTGAAACGGGGATAATACAAGCTAGCCGCCCGTCGGGAGAAGCAGACGTGGACTCCTGAGAGACTTTAGCACTTTATGATATTGGACTTGTTGCACATCGGACATTGCACTTTTGAATCTCTTTGCACTTTTTGAGACGTTTGTACGTTGTATGGAGTAGATTTCCTCCGGTTGCATATGCATATATATATGATTGAATATTCTTCATGGTTTGTGTTATTTTGATATATTATTCTACTGTACCATGTTGTCTAGTTTGTATCTGATGCAGTTAAGCTAGCACTTGCAATTTGACAGATCCCAAGGTCTCCCAGGACACAGTAACCATGACACTACCCTGGCTCTTAGGTTTATTCAGCAAGCCCAAAACCACCTGGGCCCTATGTACCTTAATTATTTGCTATTCTACATGCTACACTTTGATCACTGAGATCTTCTGGCGGGGCACTTTCATTGGTCATCCCATGGCCCTGAGATTTGAAGAAGAATAATCTGGATTTGATATCCCGCTTTATCACTACCCTAAGGAGTCTCAACAGCTAACAATCTCCTTTTCCTTCCTCCCCCACAACACACACTCTGTGAGGTGAGTGAGGCTGAGAGACTTCAGAGAAGTGTGACTAGCCCAAGGTCACCCAGCAGCTGCATGTGGAGGAGCGGGGAATCGAACCCGGTTCACCAGATTACAAGTCCACCGCTCTTAACCACTATACCACACAGGCTCTCCACCAGGAACCAAGCCTTTGGAGTGCCAGACTGTCCCCTGCAGAACATCCTACCAGTAGAAGTCCTGCCAGAATCAGTCCTGCTTTCTTTGAGATATCTTTACAAACCTGTACCTGTTCAGATAGGCCCTTTGGGAGGCTTTTGTTGTTGTTACACCAACCATTCTTAACTGATGATTTGGTAGTATTGCATCTTTACATTTTACGCCGCCTTGGTTTTGCTTATTTCTTATTTAAATGAAGACAAAAATAACTCTTTAGGCTGGACTCGAACCAGACAACCCTCTTCAAACAGAGAGACGGTCCTCTCTAAAGGCAGAACACAGGGCCACCCTAATGCAAATAAGGTATGCATTCAAGGTGAACGAAAGTCACCGCATTCCTGCCAATTCTCTGGCTCTCAGTGCAACTTGCAAACAAACCTTTCTGTGCCCTTGGCTTCAGGAGACCTTTATACACCCTTGGCTTTGAAGGTGTGTACATCGCCCGACGCTCTGGGAAGCACATTACGCACACAAAAGCACTGAACCAGCAGGTTTTGCCTTTGCTTTGTAGAAAATGAGGACACAACCTTCAAGTTAAGGCTGCCAACCACCTGGCGGTGTGTGTAAGTGTTTGTGCGTGTGATGGAAATTACCTGGCCTTTACCTTTAAGTGCTGATGGAGCTGCAAAAACCTACAGCTGAAGTGTTTCATGGGATGCAGATAAAGCTTGCCGCTTGCTAATATTTGCAGGTCAAGCCACGGTTGAAAAGGACAGAGGCTGGCCACCAAGTTCTCTCAAGGAGACCTTGCTGTTTTGTTCATTTGCAACAAAGGAAGCTGCCTTATACCGAGTCAGCTCCACCTAGCTCAGTATTTGTCTCCACTGGCTGGCAGGGGTGTGTCCTGGCACTACCTGGGGATGCCAAGATTGAACATGGGAACTTCTGCGTGAAAAGCGGGTGCTGTGCCCTGATTTGCTAGTACAACAGCCATGACACAGCGCATCCCCTGGCAGGGGTCCTGAACCTCTTACCGTGCCGAAGTCTTACAGGTACAGTTCCACTCCTCCAATGGGAAAGAGAGTTAGTGTTTCTTTTTCTTTTCTTGCTCCTTGTACAGAAGTTAAGTCACAAGATGGTCCTCCCCAGGGTGGGAGCAGGGGAGACAGAATAAAGCAGCTGACGGCACTGAATATCCCTACTTAAATTATAAATCAACATAGGTGAACTTTGTGCAAATCTTTGGTTCTCTTTGTTGGTGAAGTGTTAGTGTCCACGCTAAACAGAATCCCCAGCCCCAGATGTGCCACTCATAGTCCTGTTAACTTAGGAAAGTCAGAATCTGCCTCATACCAAGTCAGACCATTGCTCATCCAACTCAGTATTTTCTACACTGATTGGCAGCAACCCTGTATGTTTTCAGAGTAGCATCTGTCCCAGCCCTACCGGGAGATGCTGTGGATTGAACCTGGGAGTGTCTGTGTGCAAAGGCAGCTGCCCACATTTCTAAGGACTAAGTGATTGATTAAATAACTGATTTTCCTACTCCCAAAGTGCAGCTTTTCCCATCACTGACATCGAGTTAACAGGGAGCTGCACCATTTGAACTTTGGCCTGCAACCAGCTGTCAACAGGAAGCACAGCCAGGAGATGGATCAGCCGTGTCCTTAATGAAGCACGGTGCACCTTTTACACTAATTAGCAAGTTTCTTTTTCTGGGATCTGGATACTTCACGCAAGTTGGCTCAACAGTTTTTATTTATAGGAGAAGTGTCACAGAGCCACCTCTCCCAAACAGCATGTGCGCACCTCCTATCGTCTCGTTGCTGCAGGCAGCATGATGCTCCACTTAGAACCCAACAAGATGGTGCTTTGATGATGCTCTTTGTTATATTTCCCCTCACCTGACTCTGCCACAGCTGCTAAGAAGCCCGAGCTGCGTTTCCCACCAAAGCTGTTATCGCCTTAAAGGTGTTAAAAAAAGAAAGACTAAGATTAAAACAAACACTGAAATAGCTCCCCAGCTACATGGGAAGATGTCTTTTCTTCTTTTTTAAAAAAGAGGATTAGACAATTCCATGGAGGGTAATGCTAGTAGTGGCTACTAGCCACAGAGTGTTATGGACTGGCTGGATAATGAGGAATGGCGGGAGGCTGCAGCCAGAAAACCCTTCAGGGAAGTCTCAGAAGAGGAAGACTCAGAGCCAGGGGAGTGGTGGTGGGACAAGGAAGACAGGTCAGAGGATGAAGTGAGGGCAGAATGGATGGATGCTGAAAAAGCAACAGGCTAGAGTGAGAGAGAGGAAGAAGAGGCAGAGAGCACTGCAGACACAGGACAGGCAGCTGAGGCTGCAACAGATTCACAGGAGCATCCCAGTCCTATTGTATTTAGCTCCCCTCCTCCCTTGTCTCCAAGGGCACAGAGAGCTTTGCAGAGCAAAGACAACAGGGGCCCCCTCCCCGATGAAGTTCAAGACTGCTGGGAAAGCAGCCGGACACAAAGGAGACTTAGAGGGAAGAGGGAGGCACAGACTGTCAATTCTGGCTGTAGGTTTCTCTGTATTCTGTTTCCTTGAATAAAGAGTCAACTTTATTGCTCATCTCTGAGTCGCTATGCTGACCAGCAGCTGAACCAGTCCTGACCCAGACAGGGGCTGTGTTCTACCTCCACTTTCTGAGGCAGCACATGCCCCTGAATATCAGCTGGTGGGCATCACAGACGGAGAGAGGAATGGACCAGATATTGGGGAGGGGTGTATTAACCCCATTGCCATTTTTTAAGCAGTGGTTCTTGCTTTTAATCCATCAGCATATACGTTTTAGGGCGGGGGATTTAGCAGGCATTTTAAGAAAACTTTTCTAACTTTATTGTTAACTTCAACTGAATTATCTCATTCATATATACATACCCTCCAACATTTCTTCAATGAAAATAGGGATGTCCTAAGGCAGGGGTCTGCAACCTTTAAGACAAAAAGAGCCACTTGGACCCGTTTCCAAAGAAAAAACAAAACTGGGAGCCGCAAAACCATTGCGACATTTAAAACAAATATAACACTGCATATATTGTTTCTTACCTTAATGCTATATATACAGGATCGTGCAGTCAGCTGTCAAAAATGGAGGAGGAACCCCCAGCAATGGTGTGCAAGCTCCTATATAGATTTTTGAAATCCCCCCCTTGGAGTCCAGTCCACCCCCAGACACATCATCCTACATCACAGATACATCAGAACTCCATCACAAATAGGGAGAGTCAGAGGAGGTAACCTGAGAATTCTCACACCTGTGCCATCTCTCCTTGACCCCTCCCAGACACACATTTCTGCAAAACTGGTTTCCTGCCCTGGCCAGGCAAGGCTAATGTAGAGCTAAGGACTATCCTTTGTTCTAGCCCAGCCCAAATCCACAAATTAAAGTGGAATGATATTCCCTTTGTGAGGGAAATGGCCCATCATCTAGCACTCAGGCAGAGCCTCCCCTTCCTTGCAGAGAAACAGCTTGTCAGTTTAGGAGTGAAAAAAATGGTTCTTCTTGTGCTGCTTTATTCATTTTAATTAATTTTGTAAGCAGTAGCACTGGAAACTTTAGCAAGAGCACACTAAATCCTGAATTCTTTGATTACTGAAGAAGTTTCTCAGGATCCTCAGCCCTCGCAAAGGAACTACATGCCAGGGAACTCAATTTCCCAAGCTCCCTTGCAACGATGAATCCCGTCGGCATGAGGGAGGGGGGAAACAGCCCGTGCAACACACACACACACACACACACACACAGTGACCAGCTGTGTGTCGGAAGGAGTTCTCCCTGCCCATTGTCATTGAGATTTTGGGAGGGGGAGAAAGACGTTGTTGAGCTTTTTTTTCCTTTTTTGGCTGCTGATCACTAAGGCAGCAAGAGAGGCAAGTCAGCGCCGGGGTACTTAGAGCCTTTCCCTCCCCCTCTCTGATTCGCTCCTTCGCAGCCAGTACAGCGCCCGGAGCCGCGGCAAAGTTGTAAGAGAGCCACGTGCGGCTCCAGAGCCGCGGGTTGCCGACCCCTGTCCTAAGGGAAAGCAGGATATTCTGGGGTCTAATCAGAAACAGGGATGGCTTCTGTAAATCTAGGACTGTCCCTGGAAAATAGGGAAACTTGGAGGATATATCTCTACAATCATTGTATGCCACTTAGAAGCTGTAGTGTTAACCAGTATGAAAATTGTTGAAATGATATAACATAAGGGTTGTGTCCAATGTTAGTCCTACTCAGAGCAGGGCCATTAAAAATAATTTCAGGGGGGTCTTCTCTAGGTAAGACTTAGTTGGACACAACCCTAAATAACTAAATAACTGCATTTAATAATTATGTATGTATGTATGTATGTAATATATATATATATATAGAGAGAGAGAGAGAGAGAGAGAGAGAGAGTTCCTTTTTTGGAAAAAGAAAGAAATGCTTCTTTTTTTGTAGATGGATGGGGCAGATGTTAAACAATCCATGCAGGTGCCTGGTCATGTTTTGTTGCATTAGAAATCCTGCACTAACCTGATCTAATGTGCAGCTGTTTCTCCGTGTCTGCCCGATTAACCTATTAAGAATAGAATTTAACCACAGGCATCATTTCTGCATAGCTGCTGGTTAATTTATTGACAAATTAAACACACAGTCCTTTCTCTCCAACCAGCCCCCAGCAGGGTGTGTGCTCGTGTTACAACAACAATCGCCTTGAAATGTAACTCCAGGACTTTCTGCAGAAATGATTCATATATGAGCTCACCACCGAGGTGTCCCTCAGAGTGACATGGGATGGTTGTAACAGAGAAGGTTGTCATGGAGATGCCTTCAAGCCTGTCTTTGAATTCCCCAGCAACTGAAAGCCTGGCCAGTTCTGATACACACTTCAGACAAGCGGTGAAGAAGCCCTGTGGCCCTGCAGATGTTGTTGGAAGTAACCAATGCATGAACCAGTAATAGCTCAGTCAGTAGAGCATCAGACTCTTAATCTCAGGGTCGTGGGTTCAAGCCCCACGTTGGGAAAAAGATTCATGCTTTGCAGGGGGGTTGGACTAGACCACCCATGTTGCCCCTTCCAACTCTACAATTATATGATTCTGCAAAAACCAATTGCAGCTGGTAAAAGGCATGTCTAGCCACTGAGTCTCCAGTGACACGGCTGGATCCTGAATCACTCCCAAACAGTCAACCTGCTCCTTCAGGGGGAGTGCAACCTCATCCACGGTAGGCAATGGACCAATTTCTTGGACACGGGAACTACTCACCCACAGTGTTTCTATCATTCCAGGATTCAAGATGAGATTGGTTTTCCTCCATCTCACCACCTCATCCCTGGTTTAGGGCTTCGAAGGCTAAAGCAGCGTTTCCCAAACTTGGTTCTCCAGCTGCTTTTGTACTACAACTCCCATCATCCCTAGCTAGCAAGACCAGGGGTCAGGGATGATGGGAACTGTAGTCTGAAAACAGCTGGAGACCCAAGTTTGGGAAACACTGGGCTAAAGCCAGCACCTTGAATTGCACCCAGACACAAACAAACAAAATTTTGATAAATTCGCCGAGTTAAACTGGAAGGGGCAGGGGAGATTGAACCAGAAGAACATAAGAATCCCTCTTACACAAAAGCAGATTGGCTCAGTACTGACTGCAATGGCTGGCAGTGGCTCTCTGGGGTTTCCGACAGGAGTCTCTCTCCCAACCCTACCTGGAAATGAACCTTGGACCTTCTGCATGCAAAGCAGATGCTCTGCCACTGAGCTGTGAACGGGGAATTCAGTGGGGGAATTCCAATATCCCTGTGATGCATTCTGTCTTTTATACAGCAGCCACAGTGACCAAGGGTATTCAGAGGCAGGAAAGGCAGCCTCTCCTCCCTCTGCACCCACGTAGGCAGGTTGCCACCGTGAAAGCCCCAACCCTGCTCCCATTTGAAGGTATAATACGCCTTTGGGAGTCTGATGCAGCAGGGGGAAGAAACAAATTAAATCAGCTCACTAAAGCTGCTCATCAAGGAGATTACACGGAGCAAAACAATTACTTTCTGCCTTTAATTTTAATCCAAGGATCAGTAGCCTGGGGAGGGAAGTCCCTCTCCCCCCCCTTCGCCTGCTCCACAGTCTATTCCATGAGTCATAGAGTTGGACAATCCTTTTGTCTGACCCATCCTCTGCAGAGATTAAGAATATGATCTGGGAGGCTCAAATGCATGGTACCACCCGATATCATCTGCCTCCACTAAGGATGGAGAGAAATTCAACTCGCTTCGCATTTAGATGCTCACTCGACTAATTCACTCTTTCCAAAACGATATGCAAACTGAGACTCAACCATCTTTTACTTCTCAGAATTTTGCAGGGCAGTTCTCCAGCGTGTACAAAATTGTATATCTTGTAGGGTGATATGTTCTCCCCCCCCCCAAAAAAAAATTGCACATAAGAGTGAAACTAAAGTATAAAAATGCATTAAAGGTAAAGGGACCCCTGACCATTAGGTCCAGTCGTGTCCGACTCTGGGGTTGCGGCGCTCATCTCGCTTTATTGGCCGAGAGCCGGCGTACAGCTTCCAGGTCATGTGGCCAGCATGACAAAGCTGCTTCTGGCGAACCAGAGCAGCACACGGAAATGCCGTTTACCTTCCCGCTGCAGTGGTACCCATTGATCTACTTGCACTTTGATGTGCTTTCGAACTGCTAGGTGGGTAGGAGCTGGGACCGAGCAACGGGAGCTCCCCCCGTCGCAGGGATTCGAACCGCCGACCTTCTGATCAGCAAGCCCCAGGCCAGTGGTGGCTAACCTTGGCACTCCAGATGTTTTGGAACTACAACTCCCATCATCCCTAGCTAATAGGACCAGTGGTCAGGGATGATGGGAGTTGTAGTCCCAAAACATCTGGAGTGCCAAGGTTAGCCACCACTGCCCTAGGCTCTGTGGTTTAATCCACAGCGCCACCTGGGTCCCTCTATAAAAATGCATTATTTGGGGACAAATTGCTTTGCAAGAATGTGTCTATTGGGCAAGAATGCATACAAAAATTTTGCACTAAAGTGCTGGCAAATTTTCATAACAACTTGGAACACTCTGGTCTGAAGCAAACGGAGCATTCTGGTCTGGAACAAATGAGGCTCAAAGCGGCTTATATACTGAGTTCCACATGGAGACTGGGATAACAAAAGGCTTGGTGACCCTCATGGGCCAAATGAGAAGGCCTGAAGGACCCGGTTTGCCCCATAGGATAGGCTGGAGGTCCCCACTCCCCCGATTTAGGAGGTTTGGAGGAGGAAGAAGACACTGTTGGGGCTGGGGGGGGAACCACAGGTGGGTCCTGGGTGGTGTAGTGGTTAAGAGCTGTAGACTCGTAATCTGGGGAACCGGGTTCGCGTCTCCGCTCCTCCACATGCAGCTGCTGGGTGACTTGGGCGAGTCACACTTCTTTGAAGTCTCTCAGCCCCACTCACCTCACAGAGTGTTTGTTGTGGGGGGGAAGGGAAAGGAGAATGTTAGCCGCTTTGAGACTCCTTAGGGTAGTGATATAGCGGGATATCAAATCCAAACTCTTCTTCTTCTTCTTCCTGCTCCAATTTTTAAAATTGAATTTTGATGACAGCTAGCAAGTTACAGAAAGAAAGAAAGGAATGGAAGAAAAATGAGCTTTTCAAAAAAGGACAAGTTGTTGCAATTGCCAATAAAGAAGTATAGGATACAGCTATGTGTTTTACTGAGTCAATAATAAAAATACCAAGAGGAAAAGGATGTGTGGCCTCTCATTACAAAGAGTCACATGGTCAGAATTAAAGCAATTGTATTTTTTTTTTAATTCAAAAAAAGAAGATTAAAAAATAACCATGAATCCAGACACTCACATAGAGCTGTGGCACCTGACACACCTGAGGCACCGTATTTGTGTATAAATTAGACACAGTGGCAAAGAAGCAATTTGCCCCCTGGACACTTTTAGCTTAATTTTTTTTTTTAATGGTGATTTGCCAGTCTTGGACTGCCAAGTCACAGGTGTTTGAGGGAGAAACCGTTTGGATCCATCTGTGCTCCCAATAACATCATCAGGAGCATGGTCTGAAAAATCTGAGCTATTCTCTGATTTAATATATATATATATATATATATATATATATATATATATATATATATATATATATATATATTAAGGAAAATGCAATGGAGGAAACAACTCTCATTCCTTGCGAGAGCCCTACACAACAGCTGCAGAATTCTTTCACACATAGCTGATACCAGCACTCAGCAAAGCCAGGCCACTTCCTGCTGTTTAGTGATGGATGCAAGGCTCTATGAAAGGAAGAAAGGTCAATGAAAAAATACAGCAGACCAGGCTCCTAAGAGATCAGGGAGCAGCCATTGCAGACTCGACCGCTGACTTTCCCCTCTCTGTGTGTAGGAATCAGTGCTGATTTCCCGAACAAATCTCTGCACGAGAACCGCTTTCTAGTCTAGTTCTGATATTTAGAGGTCGAAGGGGTTGTTCAAGGAGACGGAGATACAGCCCTGGGCCTTTTCACAGCTATATTCTAGCTCTGCACTCACAAAATTGTATCTAGGTCATGCTCATTGTTTTGTCCCATCCCCTCTCCTTGCAGCAGGTACAACATTTGCTCGTTTCAGGGAGACAGCGTGAGAGAAATGAAAACGCTTGCTCAGTACCCCAAAGAATTTGCAGGCAGAGGCGTAGCAAGCCCAGGTGGTACAGGGGGCGGAATTTTTTTTGTCACCCCCCCCCACTTTAATTTTAAAAAAATTAAAAAGTGTCACCCCCCTCTGATGGTGCCACTTTGCGAGGTGTGGGGGGTTTGTGTGTGTGTCTATTATCTCTTTTTTTCCAATAAAGTTAAAATAAAAAATAATAAAAAATAATAATAATAATGTAAAAAAATAAATAAAAATAAAAATAAAAAGTGTCACCCCCCTCTGATGGTGCCACTTTGTGAGGTGTGGGGGTTTTGTGTGTGTGTGTCTATTATCTCTTTTCCCCCCAATAATGTTAAAATAAAATAAAAATTAAAAAAAATTAAAAAAAAATTAAAAAAATTAAAAAAAAAATTAAAAATGTCACCCCCCTCTGATGGTGCCACTTTGTGAGGTGTGGGGGGCTGTGTGTGTGTGTGTGTGTCTATTATCTCTTTTTTTCAATGAAGTTAAAAAAATTAATTTTTTTTCAAAAAAAAATTTATTTCAAAAAAATTTATTTTTTTTAAAAAAGTGTCACCCCCCTCTGGGGTGGAACCCGGGGTGACCTGCCCCCCGCCCCCCATTGCTATGCCCCTGTTTGCAGGTGCCTGCATTGGCCTTACTTTGCTCAGATTCTTTGTGAGATGTCTGGACATGTGCTTGGGGATGGGTCTGTGCAGGGCTGTCTTAAGCATATGCGGCACCAGGGTGAAAAGATCCGCCCGACGCCCCCCCCAGGTTGCCCAGTCCCAGGCGCGCAGGAGGGCAGAGCCAGCCAGCCGCCTCAGCGTCTCACTGGCCCGGTCACCCCTGAACTCGCAGCGCAGAGCCGCCCGCAGCAGAAGAGCCCACTGTGGATCTCCAACCGACGGGCAGGCTCTTCCCCAGACTCAACTTTCGGGCCCCAGACTCTCAGCCTGGTGCCCCTGAGAGCCCCGCACCCGTAGCACCTATGGGTAAGACGGCCCTGGGTCTGTGGCTCACCTGCTTTGCATGCAGAAGGTCTCTGTTCTGATCGTTTGGTCTGGGAGGTTGAACATAGGGTTGCTGCAGCCAGATGGAGAGAGAGAGTGGCTGTTGAAGCTTTTCTCCCTCCCCGATAATTCGAGAACTCAGTTATGTTTCCTATTTAGAAACTGCATGCCATTGAATATCAGGTGATGAGGAGCAGGGGCACTGAATGGTTGTTGCCTCCATGTCCTGGTTTAGCGCTTCCCAGATGTAGCTGGTTGACACACCGGATCCGGGACTAGATAGATCTGTTGTCTGATCCAGCAGGGCTCTTCTTTAGGATTAGGGCTAGGATCAGATAGACTGAGGTCTGTGCTCCCAAAGATTTCTGTGGTTGTTACTGGGCAGGAGAGGTTAGTGTGTCTGTGTGTTGTAAGTAGCTTAGGGACCTTTGGGTATCGAGCAGCTATCAAATCTACTAAATAATAAGAATGTTGAAGCTTGTAATTTGCACACACAGCATCGTCTTAATAATAATAATAATAATAATAATAATAATAATAATAATAATATGTTTTAAAGCTGGTTTTACTTACCCTCCACCTGTAGGGTCAGGTAAACCTGGAGATCTGGCAACCTTAGGTGGGAATGCCTCAAAATCTTTTTTAGCGATTGAGGTACTTAAGGAATTTGGGTTGATCACAAACAAAAGGGATTCCCCCTCCCCACAAGTGATGTTACTGAGCCTATTTGGGGAAGAGGGCAAAGATTTGCTCCATAAAAATGGGTCATTCGCTTCCCCCCCCCCCCCGAAGATTTCCAAATGAATGACCTTGAATAGTGGCATCACAAGGTGTGGTTCATTACCTCGTTAGAGAAACTTATGAACAGAAAGTGAACATTTCCAGGGGACAAAGGACACAGGATACGTTTGCAGCTGTGTGACATTGCTTTATTTTTTTTTATTAACAACTTTTTATTGGGTTTTATAAATAAGGATCATAGGAATAATAAATCATACAAATAAAGAGACCGAGTCTTCTCATGTCACAAAAATAGCATAATAAATTTGTAGTAATATCTACAATATATGGTGCATTATTAGTAGTCAGTGTATAGGTTCTTGGTTTGTGAATTGGTTTAAAGAAAAACAAAGGAGCAACAGGATAGAACAGAATTATTAGATAACATTCAACATCGCATAGCTAAACGCCCATTCAAGAGCCCTTGTGGTTGTGCTTAGATTAAGTATCAGTAATATTCATTTTTCCTCCTATGCTACCAATGAAACAATATAAAATGTTGGTATATTGATGAACAAGGGAGGGAGGGGTTCAAAGTGAAGGTAATATTTACATTTAAATTTCGATTTTAGATCAACCAGATTTAGCCAAATGCCGATGGGAGAGATTGTTCATTTTCTGGCATACTTGTGTACGTTATGAAATTAAACCAGACTGGGATAAGACTGTCTTTCTTGATCTGTCCTCTTATCAACTGCAGTTTATTTGCTAATCTCTCAAGGAGGGCTGCTTCCCAAACTGTTTTGTACCAATTGTCTATCGCTGTGCCATAAAGGTATTTCCAGTGTCCTGTGGTTATATTGCGTCTCGCCACTTGTAATAAAATGTAAATCCAGATTGTTGTCTTGAAATATATCTAATAATAAAGAGAAATTTTAGTTTGGCTTCCAATTGTTATTTCATTGTTTCATTAATTCCTTGGAATATCAAACTCCAGGAAGGCTGGATGTTTGCACATTCCCATGACATGTGGCAATATGTACCCTGTGTGGGGCAGCCCCTTCAGCAACATAGTGAGGTGCCAGGAGGCAGCATTTCCAGCTTTCTAGAGGTTAGGTATCACCTACATACGAGTTTAAAGGTTAATTATCTATTGCTCAGTGAAAAAAAACTTAAAAGTTCCCCTCCCCTTAAGTCTATTCCATTCCCCCTGGGTCAAGTTCATAGCTGAAATCGCCTTGCCATTGATGTTTAATAGGGTCAAGTGAACTCACCAATGCGCTGAGTAGAATTTTATAGATTGTGGATGTTATACATAGGCCTTGTCCTTCTGTGGATATTACAAGTCTTCCAAATGTCCTCTCTGCATCTGCAGCATATACTCGCTTGTGATTCCAGTACAGTGGTACCTTGGTTTACAACCATAATCCGTTCCGGAGGTCATAGAATCATAGAATCATAGAGTTGGAAGAGACCACAAGGGCCATCCAGTCCAACCCCCTGCCAAGCAGGAACACCATCAAAGCATTCTTGACAGATGGCTGTCAAGCCTCTGCTTAAAGACCTCCAAAGAAGGAGACTCCACCACCCTCCTTGGCAGCAAATTCCACTGTCGAACAGCTCTTACTGTCAGGAAGTTCTTTCTAATGTTTAGGTGGAATCTTCTTTCTTGTAGTTTGAATCCATTGCTCCGTGCCCTCTTCTCAGGAGCAGCAGAAAACAACTTTTCTCCCTCCTCTATATGACATCCTTTTATATATTTCAGTTTGTAAACCAAAACAGGTTGTAACCCAATGCGCGCTTTCGCCAATGGGGCCTCCCCGAAAACATTTGTTCGTAATAAAAAAAAAAATGGGTTGTAATCCCAAAAAAGGTTGCAAACCGAGACACACACTTCCAGGTTTGACGTGTTTGTAATCCAAAACGTATGCAAACCAAGGTACCACTGTAATAGCTTTTGGTTTGGGAGGGAGGAAACTTTTAATCTGGCACCTGAAAGGAATATGCTTCTTAATTCGAAACGCTCAAACGTCTATATTGTCTGCTCAGTTCTTCCAGTCGATTACATAAGCAGTAGATCATTCATTCGTAACAACCCTTGACCCCGAAATTTGTTTCGTGCTGAGTGAAATGGTTTGCTTTCATTTACCCCCACCCTACCTGCAGAATTAATAAAAGTTATTATCGTATTTATTTAAAAAAACAAAACAAGAGCAAGAACAACATGGCTTGGGAAAGCTCTGGAAGAGATGAGACCTTCAAAGCTGTCAGAGCCCTTGACTGAGATATGTGCTGATGTCCCTACAAGGCACGCACAGAGAGCATATCATCTGGTTCAAGAGAGCCATGAATGGACAGTTCCCAGTTCCTAGTCCAGGGGTTTCTGACCCCCAGTTTAAAGGACTGATCTATCCCATCCCCCCCATGGGGAAAAAAAACCAACTCACCCCTCCAAGACCCCACTGGTTTGGGTGGCTGCAAAATAAATGAATCAGAAGAAACATTGCAGTGCTGGAGTGGGCTGAGACCTGTTGAGGATGTAAATCAACCCTACCTGGCCATCTGACCAATCACTAGGTGAACAGAGAGTGGGTGACAAACCCCCTCTTCAGCTTGATGTGCATGGAATAGCTGAGGAGAGCCAACTGTCCCTCTGTGTGTCCTGGGTCCAACTGTCCATGCAAATGTCCATGCAAGGGTGTAGGGTGGACGCCATCTCTCTTGGTCATGGCCATTACTGGCATGTGAGCAATGGAGAGTTGGCCAAGGATGAAGGAAGATATATGGCCTAGTCCCTCCCCACCAACTTACCCCATCACACTGGCTTAATATTAGAACAATTATATTACACTCCTGCATGCATATTCATGCGCACCTAGACAATGCCTGGAGGTGCCCGCCAACATTTCTCCGGTGAAAATAGGGACATCTCTAGGGTTGCCATATTTTGAAGAGCAAAAAAGAGGACGCATTGACCAGCACCTAGGGAGGGTGGTAGTGGTAGTAAGGGAGTGGGCGCATTCTATAATGTCCTTTCAAAATATGCAAAAACAAGGAACTGGTCCTTTCCTGCATCATGCAAAACTCACACAGCATGTATATGTTTTGCACTTGGTTGCCTAGTACTGCGTATGCAACATAAAACGTAGTCTGCTGCCGCATCCCCAGACATTTTGGCAAATTCAAAAAATCCGCCCAGACAGATATTTTACCCCTGAAAAAGAGGGCATGTCCTGGAAAAAGAGGGCGTATGGCAACCCTATAATTCAACAACAACAATAACAACTTTATTATTTATACCCCGTCCATCTGACTGGGCTGCCCCAGCCACTCTGTGCAGTTTCCAACATATATAGAAACACAACAAAACATTAAGCAGATGTCTTCTAAAGGTTGTATAATTACCTATCTCCTTGGTTCAGGGGTTGCATAACTCCATACCCACCAACATTTCTCCAATGGAAATAGGGATGTTCTAAGGCAGTGATGGCTAACCTTGACACCCCAGATGTTTTGGAATTACAACTCCCATCATCCCTAGCTAACAGGATCAGTGGTCAGGGATGATGGGAGTTGTAGTCCCAAAACATCTGGAGTGTTAAGGTTAGCCATCACTGTTCTAAGGCAGTGATGGCTAACCTTGACACCCCAGATGTTTTGGAACTACAACTCCCATCATCCCTAGCTAACAGGATCAGTGGTCAGGGATGATGGGAGTTGTAGTCCCAAAACATCTGGAGTGTCAAGGTTAGCCATCACTGTTCTAAGGAAAAATGGGACATTCCAGGATCAAATCAGAAACTGGGATGGCTTCTGTAAATCTGGGACTGCCCCTGGAAAATAGGGACACTTGGAGGGTCTGCCTGGATAATGAGAACACCCTAAATCAGGGGTGAGGAGCTTTTCTCTTCTCAAGGGCCAGATGAACATCTGGGCAACCTTCTGGGAGCCAAGTGGGGGTTAAGGGGTGAGGCCAGAGGCTAAGGTGACCAGAGCATCAAATGTCAATTCCACCTTTGTACAGTAGGCTAGTTTCTACCCTCACTCATATGCCCTTCTCTATCCAGACCAGCAAGAGGCATGACCAGAGTTCAAGGATACATTCCTGCCAGGCAAAACACTCAAGGATTGGTGAGGCTGCAGTGTATAGGATCCCAAGAGCCAGATGAAGAAGCTTGAGGACCACAATAGGTCTATTCTCTCCACTGCTCTAAATGATAACAGTGTTTCTGGGTGATGATGGTGGGGAGAATGGACTTAACAATAAATGCACACCGGGGGGGGGGGGGGGGGTTAGCTGCACAATCCTTTGCAGGTTTACTCATAAGTAAGCCCTGCAAAGTTCAATGGGGCAAATTCCTAGGTCAGTGTGCAAGCAGCTGCTGCCCAATTTGCTCCATCCAGGTTTGCATTTTTTATTCCAGTCCTCTTGTCTGCAACACGAGAACAAATAACACTGAAGAGAGTAGCACTGAACATATAGAAAGTGCTCATCAAAGTTTGGAAGGCAAGGCTTCCAGTCCACATGAAGTGGCTTCCATTTCCAAGAAGCCTTCACCCCCCAAACAAAAACGTAAAAAAATAAGAGATGTATCATGTTGATAACAGATGGCCAAATTTATCATGATCACAATCATAACACACCAGAGAGTTCAAAAATAAAGCAAAAATAATAAAGCAAAAATTAAAAAGAGAGAGATTTGGCTTTCCAACTCTTCTCTGATTGTCCTAAAGTTATAACCCACCCACCCTGTTTTGCAAGATATTCTTTTAAGCTACAGATATATAGCATTTTCTAAATTACTAAAATAATTTCTCCTTTAAAAAAGTGTCCTTGCTGCAGTTTTTTTTTAAAAAAAACATCCCTGTTTATGAAACTGAACCATGCACAGTTCTCTTCAGCTCTATGCATTACTTATTCACATGTGTGCATTGTCCATATTTATTTATTTTTTAATACTAGTCCCTCGTCCCCCCCACAAGAAAATATGTTGATGTGACCATGACCCTTCTTGTGTGGCATTTTACTGAGGCAGACATGCAAACGAATCTCATTGATGCTGAAGGTACAATCATATCAGGGGTGCTTTTTCTTTGCTGTGTTTTATCATTAATGATATGCAGGGTTATGAAGGATCAGAAAACTACGGCAAATGGCAGCTGCACAGTGCTATGACTATGATTCAGAAATAGGAGGTTTTTTAAAAAAAGCAGAGCAACAAAGGCTCTCGGTGCATTCAGGCCACATTCATGTTAAGCTATCATAGCTCCCTCCAAAGAATTCTGGGAGCTGTAGTTCATTAATTGTGCTGTGGGTTATTAGGAGAACCCTGATCTCCTCCCAGAGCTACAATTTCCAGAGTTCCCTGTGAAGAGGGATTGATTTAGTGGGCTCATTCCACACTGCCTCTTCCTCTTGTCTCACTGCTTCCCCCTGGGGGAGAAACCACTCTTTAGTGCTCAATCGGAGCAAACAGCAATTCAGGTTTTCTCTGGATTGACATTTGCTTCGATTGAGCAGTAAAGAGCAGGCTTTCCCTTGGAAAGGAATGGGGCAAGAGGAAAAACTACTCAGACCTGTGCTTTCTAGGTACAGGACAAGCAGAAGTGTGGACGAGCCCCAAGCCCAGCAAGACTTTCTGTTGTTTGTTCAAATGCATCCCAAACGTGATCTTGTTGCAAACAAGAGGTTAGGTGCCCCAAAGACAAGAAGGCATGCTTTTCCTTTCTGTGATTCTGCAGGGTCAGCAGGGCTTAATGTTTCTTCGGACACCAAGGGATGAAACACTTTGATACACATGTAAACTCTGAAGCAGGTGGATGAAATAAACTTCATGAGAACAATGATGCAGGTATCCATAAGAAGGCTTCCTTCCATACCAGGAACACACTGTCATTTACACAGCAGCTGGGCTAATAAAGTTTTACTTCTCTTCCTTGCTGCTCATCTGTTAATCGAAATAACTCTGCTATCTGAAATTGCATCTCACATAATCATAGAATGATAGAAACTCAGAGCTAGAGGATCCTTTGAATGTCATCAAGGCTAACTGTTTGATGCAGGAAATCCAGAACTGGAACATCTCCAACAGATGGCTGTCTTTATTCCTTAGAAAACATTGTGAAAAAATTCTAAAATAAGGAGTATTAAAAAATAAGAGAGAGAGAGAGAGAGAGAGAGAGAGAGAGAGAGAGAGAGAGAGAGAGAGGAGAGAGAGAGAGACCAGAACGAAAACCTAGCCTTCTCCAATATTGGCGATCTCTGATCTTCTTTATTTTCTTCTTTCCTAGTGAATCTATTTTAAGATTACTTTTAAACTCTGGATTGGATAAAGAGCTCTAACCAGGAAAGGTTCCATAAAACTTAAAGCATTTCCCAGGGATATATAAATGGGGAAATACCACTGCGACTTCGATAGGAGTACTGAGCCCTTAGACATTTGTTTAGTTGTGATGCACTTTTAAACGGTTGTTGTCTCTTCCTACCCTGGTCTTTGGACTTATTCCATGACACGCCAAGAGAAGGGGGTTCAGTCATCATCATCTTCGTCTTCATCATCATCCTTACTGGGTGCACATCTTTGGAAGCAGTTCACAATCAGCGCCAAAACGAAGCTTGACACGATAGCAGCGATGGAGACGGCGACGCCAGAGAAGATTATGATTATAAGGTCCGTGAGTGACAAACTAAATTTGCAGTCCCTGAAACTGGCCTCTGATAATTCACTGAGAAAGACGGTGATGTCTTCCACAGGGACAGTACACTGGATTTCATCAAGACCTGCACGGAGAGAGAGAGGGAAGAAGGAGATTTTTTTTTCCCAAAAAAAGTAGCAATATTTTTATTTATCCAGTTATAAATGTGACTCTTCCATACAAAATGAAGCACGGCAGCTCACTCAAGGAAGGCAAAGATTTTTGATGGTAAGATGGAAACATCTATATACCGGTAGCAATACAGATATATAACTTTCGTAAGCATACTCAATCCATTTAACATGTTTGTAAATTGGATTTTATTTTATTTTATTTTGGTTTTTTCGTTTTGTTTTTTTCCAGTTCTGTGTGAAGGCCAAATAACGAGGCAAATCAAGTTGATCTGGGAGACTTCCGTACTCCCACCCCCTGAGTTGAAGTGCTGTGGCAATACCCCCTCAATTGGATCAGTCCCCACCCAAGCCTCCTAGAATCATAGAGTTGAAAGGGACCTTGACAATCATCTACAGCCCCATGCAATGCAGGAATAGGCAGGCAGCCTTCCCCTATGGGGATAGAACCTGCAACATTGGAGTAATTGGTACATTGCTCTAGCCAACTGAGCTATGCAGCCTCTAAACCTCCTGCCACTCTTTCACTCTCATTTGTCCCCCCCCCCCTGTAAAGAACAACTCTATAATTTCCTCTATATATCTATGTTTCTCTAGGAGCTCATACACACTTCTGCTTCTCCCATTACTTTCCCCTGAGAAGACCTGTTGTTTACCACTGAATTGAAACAAACGCCAATCCATTTCTCAGCTTTCTAGGCAGGCACAGAAGTGGAAGTGTGGACGATCGCTTAATCCAAGGGCTTTGCAAGAAGTTAGGCTGTCCAAAGTGTTGCCTGTGGAGCACTGAAGAACTCTGGATTTTTATTTTTATTTTTAAGGAACAGCAGTAGAGCCCATAGAATATGTTGGATCTCTGGTCTTCCCTGCATATGTCCCAGGAATTTATTTCTTTTAAGAAGAAGCTGCGTGATTTAAATACGCTTTCAATTTATGGTTTCGGAAGTGGCATTAGGGCTCATGTAGACTTCCGCATGTCCTGCCCCTTTCTCCTGGGAAAACCTGATCTTTGCTGCTGAATCGGAGCAAACGTCAATAGAGTTTTACACGGATCAGTGCCTATAAAGTGTGCGACAAGCAGAAAACTGCTCAGACTCATGCTTTCTAGGCACAGGAGGAACAGGAGAGTGGGTGAGCCCAAGTAAGTGTGTCTAGGATCACAGACTAAAGCAACACTTGTGTTTAAAAAGACTAGGAGGCACACACACACACACACACACAGAGAGAGAAAGAGAGAGAGAGAAAGAGAGAGAGAGAGAGAGAGAGAGAGAGAGAGAGAGAGAGAGAGAGATATGAGCATTTAATTAGAGATTTAACCAGAAGTGAATCATTGCAGCATATTGCAGATTAAAACGAACAGGAAGACCGGAGTTACAGCAGAGAGGAGACGGATCACTCTGAGATTAATCGTAGAACAGGAGACAGGAGGCCTGGAAAATATCCAGTTCCCTGCGAAGAGGGCAGAAATTCACCCAGATCAGGGAGCGGCATGCAATCCCCAGGATCAATGCTCAATCCATGTGCAAGCCTCTCCCCTTGTGAGTGAAGAGACAGATTGGGGGCAAGAGCTACTTTGCAATACGAAATTGCACAGCTGATGATGCTCAGCCTTATCCCAAACCCAGTGCTATCCTTCCCCTCTCTGGGTTCCTCTTTAGCTTCCATTGCAACCAAAGCCAGAGAAGGACTCCTTGGACCCACCCTGCCCAATTTTTCTGGCAGAGGTCAGGTGGCCATGTGTCATCTACTATATATTTTGGGGAATGGTTTGTATGTTCTCTCTATGTTTGTCTGCCTCTAGAGATATCGCCACCCAACTTGGCATGAGGATTCCCAAGGTGGGGCAGTGGTCTTTGTCGGTGTAGGTGTTTGGACTCTGGGCACTATTTTCAATCAAGACGGTTGGTACTGGGTCTCTCTGCCATTTTCAATGCCCATAATGGCCAGCGAATCACAACAGAATAGCAGTTAGACTCCCAAATTGCAGTTGTGCTCCCCTGACAATGAAGGAGAGAAACCACTTGATGAGAACAATTTGCTTAGGGACCATTCAAACCCTGATTATTATTATTATTATTAGAATTACTACTATTATTATTATGGAGAGCCAGTGTGGTGTAGAGGTTAGAGCAGGCATCCCCAAACTTCGGCCCTCCAGATGTTTTGGACTACAATTCCCATCATCCCTGACCACTGGTCCTGTTAGCTAGGGATCATGGGAGTTGTAGGCCAAAACATCTGGAGGGCCGCAGTTTGGGGATGCCTGGGTTAGAGTGTTTTGCTAGGACCTTGGAGTCCAGAAGTCCAAATCCCATCTCAGCCATGAAGCTTGGGGGCCAGTCACTGCCTCTCAGCCTAACCAACCTCACAGATGGGGAAGAGATGGGGAGAACCATGGGTACAACCTTGAGCAACTTGGAGGAAAGGTTGGATAGAACGAAATGCATAAAACAGTTATTCCACTTGATGACTAAATAGGATTTTAAGCAGTTTAGCAAGCATAAAAAATCAGTTACCGTACACAAACATTAAAATATAAGCACTCACATTTGAAAGAAAATGAAAACAACACAGAGGTGTAAACAAGAGAGCCAGGATGAATGCTAATCATAGAATTGTAGAGTTGGAAGGTCATTTAGTCCAACCCCCTGCATTGCAGGAATCATGACTGACAGATGACCACCCAACCTCTCTCTGCTTGGAAACCTCCAATGAAGGAGAGTCTACCACCTTCTGAGGGAGTCTGCTCACTGTTGAATAGCTCTTACTGTCATAAAGTTCTTCCTAATGTTTGGTCCTTTCTTGTGTGTGATCGAGGGGGTGCCTCTGTAAACAGGTGTGTCTTCACAAGCTGACTACCAATGGGGCCTCTTGTATCTGAGAAGGGAGTGCACCCCATTGCATTGGTGCTACCAGGGGAAAAGCCTGCCTCCGTGTAAACACAAGCTGATAATCAACAAGACCAACCAGGTTCCCTTTGTCGATCTCAGAGTCCTTACCAAGCAACAGAGGGGAAGTCTGCCTTTGTTTAAGGCTTCCTATGTAAGTAACAAGACCTTGAAACAGGCTCAGGGTCTTATCAGTCAACCAGTGCAAGTCTCTCAACGTTGCTGTGATATGTGACTGGTACAGACCCTCCAAAGGACAGTCCCAGATTTGCAGAAGCCATCCCCGTTTCTGATTTGATCCCGGAATGTCCCTCTTTTCCTTAGGACGTCCCTATTTTCATCGGAGAAATGCTGGAGGGTATGAAGTTATCCGACCCCTAAGCCACCTGAAGGCAGCCTTGTATAGAGAAGTTTTTTAAATATTTAATGTTTTTATATATGTTGGAAGCTGCCCAGAGTAGCTAGGTCAACCTAGTCAGATGGGCAGGGTATAAATAATAAAATTGTTGTTGTTGTTGAATAGGACATCCCTATTTTCATCAGAGAATATTAGCTGGTAATATTAGCTAGAAAAACCAAGGACTGAATGAGGGATCTTCTGCCTATAAAGCATCTCCTCTGCCACTGATCGCCCTTCCTGGTTGCGCAGAGCATCCTTTGGTAGCAGGAGTGGTGTCAGACCTCATGCTCTTGCCCGATCCCAAGGACAACCAGAGGGGTCAGAGGAACATAAGGCAGATGCTGCCTCAGCTTAGCCGCCTGCTTTGCTGACAGATGCTGCTGGAGTTTATTGGGGTTTCAGCTTCGCTCTTCCTATCTGCAGAAATAATCAAATTGGCACATTGCCTCCGGAGGCCATTGCCCCTGCCATTGACGGGAAGCTGTGGAAAGAGCTTCCTATTGGGTGCATTCCGGGCAGAGGAGCCGACTTGCCCCCGCTGTTGAGGGGGCCCAAGTCGTGTGACTTGCTCACATGGCCCAGCGCTCTCCTTAAGATTGGGGGGGGGCAAATTGTCTCAGCCCCCTCTAGCAGGCATGCCTGCTTCCTGACACACCTTGGGAGTAACAGGATGTCAAGTAATTCCAAGTAGGGATGGGCGGGAGATTTGGTTCAGCTTGCACTTAAAGCCAAACTTACCTAATTCACACTTTCTGAAAGAATACAAGAACCAAATCACAGCCATCCTTTGAAATTCACACTTCTCCAAATTTTGCAACGCAGTTCTCCAGTCAAGTAATGAATACACTGGGGCAGAGGCGGAGCTAGCTGCTCTGGCACCCGGAGCGGCGCATGGGGCCATGGGGCGGGGCGAGCATCCCAGGGGGCGGGGCAAGCGTTCCAGGCACTTGCTAGCATCCCAGGGGGGTGAGACGCCACAGCGAGCATCCCAAAGCAAGCATCCCAGGGGGTGAGACGCCCATGGGGGGTGGAGCGAGCAGCCCATGGCAGGCTGCTTCCTGGGTGGGGGGGAGCCACACCGCTTTGCCAGCAGCCTTCCTCCCTTCCCTCTTCCTTTTGACAGCTCTGGGGAGGCTCCCCCCCCCCTGGAAGCAGCCCGGGAGCAGGGGGCAATGGCATGCCGCCCATCTGCAACTCCCAAGCCTCCCCCGAGCTGTCAAAATGAAGGGGGAAGGCCAACAGCAAGGCGGCGCAGCTCTGCCCCTTCCCCCAACAGTTCGGGGTGGGCTTAGGAGTCGCAGGCGGGCAGCGCGCCAAATGTCACCCCCCACAGTGAGGGCACCTGGGGCGAACCACCCCCACCGTCCCCCCTTCCTCTGCCCCTGCACTAGGGTAAAGCATGCATATAAATGCACAGATTTGTGAAAATATAGAAGTCCCCCCCCACAAAAAAAACCCTATGGCTTTAGAGTGGCCCTGATGCAGCCCATATCTAGGCCCCAAACCAATTCGGGAGCCTTGCACAGTGTTTAATTAGAGCCTAATACCCATTTAAAGGTATTAAAGGTATTTAGGGAAGCCCTGTTTAGGGAAGTTTTTAATGTTTAATACATTATTGTATTTTAATATTCTGTCGGAAGCTGCCCAGAGTAGCAAGAGAAGCCCAGCCAGATGGGCGGGGTATAAATATTATTATTATTATTATTATTATTAAAAGCACCTTCAACACATATTTAAAGCACGTGATTTAGCCCAATGAGTGCTGGGATCAGTAGCTTCCCCCTCACAGAATTACAATTCCCAGCACCCTTAACAAACTACAGATCACAGGATTCTATGGGGTAAGTCATGTGCTTTAAATGTGCATCAAATGGGCTTTAATTGCATCGTGTGGATCTTCCCTCCCTAGTTAAACATGTGGTTTGGAAGGACCCTGCGTCTCTCTCCCCCTGCCCTCTCGCCTTGCCATCAGACACCTACTCATGGGTGTGTGGGTGTGTAAAATGAATACTTTTTCAGTGCATTGGTTCAACTCAAGAAAGGAGCCCAGTTACTCCAGAATCCAGGGGAGTGATTCAGCCGAGCATTTCAGAACCATTCCTGGTGATGGAGGCCACATACTTCTTTCAATTTTTCCCCCAATTAGCTGCATGCATTTGGGTGTCCTACCTCCTGGAATTTTGGCATCACCCCCAGTCCCAGCCTCAAATTTCAAACAGTTGCAGTTTGTATTGCAGCTCTAGCAAAGGTCCTGAAAATCTAATTACAAGGAATTTTGGTGCTAGCTAAGTAAAGCATCTGGGACATGAAGTTTCAGCCACTGCAGAGACACGGGGATTTGGGAGACCCTTTGAAGCGAAGCCGCTCTATCCTGGAGTTAATAATGTCATTTCCTGGCTGGACAGATCCTTGAAACATTACATGGGACAGAATGTCGCCCGCTTTCCAAATTGATGGGGGCTGGTACTCCAAGGGCAGAAGCAAAGACTTCCTCTTTCCTTGAGAGTCAACACAAGGGCAGAAAGCGAAGGATGGAAACCACGGGAGAGGAAAGTGCTCTTGTGCTTCGGGTTCCTGTTTGCCAGGCATCTTCTGCTTGGCCACTGTGAGAACAGGATGCTGGACCAGATGGGCCTGATCCAGCAGGCTCGTCTTAGGTTCTTAAGGATGCTTCATTTTACTCGTCCAAACTGCTATCGGGATTTTTAGAGTTGCAAACTTGCCAGGATGGTTTCTGATGTGATTACATTGTTCTGCTTTCCTTTCCTTTTCATTGCTTTTTATTTATTTCTCCAGAGACCCCCAAAATACATTATGAAAACCTGTATCCCCCATACATGCACCACAAGTTAGTATAAAACTTTGGAACTGGTCTTGAGAATTTGAAAACAAAACAAAGCGCCCACAGAAACAAAGTCCAGTCTGGAGAGATTCATAAATCAATCCCTTTACTGAAGTATTACCTTAAAAAGGGAGGGGGGAAGCAGTACAGTGAAAGTTGCAGTCAACTAAGTCCTACTCAGAGTAAACTCATTGAATTAACAAACCATCTGTCAGGGCTTCTTTAGCTGTGATTCGTGTATTGCATGGGATTTGATGAACTCTTGGGTTCCATGATCACTGCAGATGGTGACAGCAGTCACGAAATTAAAAGACGCCTGCTTCTTGGGGGAAAAGCAATGACAAACCTAGACGGCATCTTAAAAAGCAGATATTGCTGACAAAGGTTTGTATAGTTAAAGCTATGGTTTTCCCAGTAGTGATGTATGGAAGTGAGAGCTGGACCATCAAGAAGGCTGATCGCCGAAGAATTGATGCTTTTGAATTATGGTGCTGGAGGAGACTCTTGAGAGTCCCATGGACTGCAAGAAGATCAAATCTATCGATTCTTAAGGAAATCAGCCCTGAGTGCTCACTGGAAGGACAGATCCTGAAGCTGAGGCTCCAATACTTTGGCCACCTCATGAGAAGAGAAGACTCCCTGGAAAAGACCCTGATGTTGGGAAAGATGGAGGGCACAAGGAGAAGGGGATGACAGAAGATGAGATGGTTGGACAGTGTTCTCGAAGCCACCAACATGAGTCTGACCAAACTGCGGGAGGCAGTGGAAGACAGGAGTGCCTGGCGTGCTCTGGTCCATGGGGTCACTAAGAGTCGGATATGACTGAACAACTAAACAACAACAACACAGTTCTATGATTCTGTCTTTGTGCTTTGTGGGAGAAAGAGGAGGCACAGAGCTGCCCTCTCTCCTCACTCCCTGACCACATGCTCAGTCATGCTTAAACCCAGATTAAACATATGGTACCGGGGTGGGGGGGCAGGTCTCACCTCTTTCTCCCTTTCCCCAACCAAATGAGCGTGCGAACAATCAGTTATGCTGTTTCCTGCTGCTCCCAAGGCTAGGGGAGGACCCGAGCCAATGGATTCAAATTACGAGAAAGAAGATTGCGAATAATTTTCTGATAGTTAAGAGCTGTTGGATAGTGGAACAGACTACAGTGGTACCTTGGTTCTCAAACTTAATCCGTTCCGGAAGCCTGTTAGAGTTCCAAAATATTCTGATTGGTGCAGGCGCCCCGGAAACAATAGCCAACAGGCTCATCGGATGTTCAGCTTCCGAAAAACGTTCGAAAACCGGAACACTTACTTTTGGGTTTTTGGTGTTTGGGAACCAAGGTGTTTGAGTACCAAGGCGTTTGAGAACCAAGATACCACTGTACCTCAGAAGGTGGTGGACTCTCCATCAGTGGTTTTCAAACAGCAGATGGATTGTCACCTGCCAGGGATTCTCTAGCTGTGATTCTTGCATTGCATGGGGTTGGACTAGATGACGGTTAGCGACCCCTTCCAACTCTACAATTCCGTGATTCTATCAATTCAGTGCTCCGATCTAGGTCAGCCCCAGAGTTTCAGGGCCACTCTAGATTGGGGGTACCCATGAACAGTCCTACCAATGGCCCCAACAGCAGGGGGCCCTGGGGGCCTAGTCCTGCCACCTCGCCACTGCTGCCATGTGTTCCCATCACCCCTGCCGCATGCCATCCCACTGCTACCCTACCACTGCTACCCCCCCCTCGCTTTCCACCTTACCATGAAACAGCATCTGCTGTGGGGACCCTGAGGCCCTGCAGTGAAAGCGCAGGCCAGTTGTTTTTTTTTTAATGGCACTTGCATTCCCACACACAGAGCAACATCATGGCGTCACGTCACCTACAGTCAGGGGTCCAAGTTGGCACCCCTGAGTCCTACTGCAACCCCTTGTTTTGTCTCGGGCACACCTTTACCTGGCCCATCCAAAATGGCTCCATGAGCCAAATGGAGAGGCCTAGTGGATCTCATCAGATCTCCCGTGCCACTGAACACTTTGCAAACAAAATAAATACTGGGGGTGGGGATTTTTGTTGTTGTTGTTGTTTTGACTGGGTTATATAACTTTGTGTTTTCGTATTGTGAACCGCCCTGTGGTTCTTGGATGAAGAGCGGTATAGAAATTTAATTTAAAAATACGTGCATAAATAAAAAATAAACAGCTTGCAGGTCTGTCAGCTCGCTTGCACCCACAAACTCCGCATCACACATTGTGCACACTGGTGAAAACAAGTGCAGGAAAAGCAACCTTCATTTATTTCTCTCTTTTTTTAAAATGTGAGGGATATATAATCCGCTTTTTGAGGAAGCCCTCTACAAAGAGGCTTTGCGACACATGTTACAAATCCCAGTCCAGCTCACTTAGAAATGCAGCCAACCGTAATGATAAAATCCAAAGCATACAAGAGTGATCGTATTTCGCTGAAATAAACCCCACAAGCAGCCAATGTTTAAACAAGTACAGCAGGGGTAGGGGAACTTTCTTTAGCCCAAGGGCCACTTTCCTTTTTGGAAACACCTCCAGGGGCCACATGCCTGTGGTGGGGTTAGGCCAAAGGCCAAACTGGGTGGAGTGATGCCAACTCACAGCCTCTTCTCTACCCTCTGTTCAGGCAAGGAAGAAGCTTGATCAGAGTTCAAGGACGCATTCCACCTACGTAAAAATACTCAAGGAGGATGTACAGCAGGGCCAGCAAGGGGCAGAGCCTGGGAAGAGAGGGCGGGGCTCCAGAGAAGCTGGTGCCTGGGGAGAGTCCTAATGGCCAGAAAGCGAGGCCTGGAGAACAGCATTTGACACTGGGAAGTACTGGAATCTCCTTCATTGGAGGTTTTTAAACAGAAGTTGCATCACCTCCAACATTTCTCTGGTGAAAAATAGGGACGTCCTATTACCATCCCCTCCATTTCTCAGGTGAAAATAGGATATCCTATCCCATCCCCTCCAATAAAAATAGGGACATCTTATTCTATCCCCTCAAACATTTCTCCGGCGAAAAGGAGGATGTCGTATTCCATACCCTCCAACATTTCTTCAGAAGAAATAGGGGCATCCAAAAGCGGGAGCTTCCGGAATCAAATCAGAAACCAAGATGGCTTCTGTGCTTCTGGGACTGTCCCTAGGAATCAGAACACTTGGGGGGGGGGGGAAGTTGGATGGCCATCTGTCAGGGATTCTTCAGCTGTGATTCCTGCATTGCAGGGGGTTGGACCAGACCAGGGGTAAGCAACCTAAGGCCTGTGGGCCGGATGCAGCCCAATCACCTCAATCTGGCCCGCGGATGGTCCAGGAATCAGCGTGCTTTTACATGAGTAGAATGTGTCCTTTTATTTAAAATGCATCTCTGGGTTATTTGTGGGGCCTGCCTGGTGTTTTTACATGAGTAGAATGTGTGCTTTTATTTAAAATGCATCTCTGCTCTGGGTTATTTCTGGGGCATAGGAATTCGTTCATTTTTTTCCAAAATATAGTCTGGCCCACCACATGGTCTGAGGGACGGTGGACCGACCCACAGCTGAAAAAGGTTGCTGACCCCTGGACCACACAGTCCTTGGGGTCCCTTCCAACTCTACAGTTCAATAATAATAATAATAATAATAATAATAATAATAATAATAATAATAATAATTTATTATTTGTACCCCGCCCATCTGGCTGATTTCCCCCAGCCACTCTGATTCTATGATTCTATGACATTAGGAGAATGCACAAATAACACTTCCAAGTAGGGCTGGAACAGCTGACTATATGGACCGTGAAAGCAGGGTCATATGTGGCCTCACAGAGATGGAAACACATGACCATCATCTTGTCCCAGGGCCTCACCAAAGCTTCTACTAGCTCTGCGAACTACAGAACTCTGGGAGTTCCAAAAGGGAGTTTTGGAAGCTACGCACAGCCCTGCCAACATTGGGTGGGCGACACAGTGTTCAGCGTCCTTCAAACAAGTCCGCAAAAAAAAGTGAGGGGAGGAGATTTGCACAGCACAAGCATGTGACTGTGCCCTCTGGGCTGAAATCATTAGATAATGTGCGACCCAGGACCGAAATAACAGAAGTGACCTATCTGTAATGCTCTCGCCACTTGTGTGTTCGTTTACAGGAGGGTTTTCGGCACCAAAAAGGCAGCGCCTCAGAAAACCTGGAGGGCACCGACTCAGCTTGAACTTTAATTGGCAACAGCTAAGATTGGAAGTGCAAATTCCTGTCCTGTAAAGAACGGGGTTACTTCAGAAGAAGGGAAAGGGAGAAGGGGCATGGGGCAAAGTGCATTTCCTTCACATTCCTGAATTGCCTTTCTAGTGAAACTGAAATTTATGAGGAATGGAAAGCAGAGCAAAGCAAGCGAAAGGAAGGATAAGCATGGAACTGGTGGTGGTGGGAAAGACCATTCATCTCTACTTCTGTAAAAGGGGCAGGAATTGTGTGTGATCTGAATCTGGCTGAGCCTTCCACAAACTGTTGCCTCCATGAAAACCCCACACTGACGCCTCCTGCATTTCTGCTGAAAGCATTGGTGCCCAGGGAACTGAGAAACATGGGAATTTCAGAAGCAGCCTTATACTGAGTCAGACCTTTGCTCCATCTAGCTGGCGGCAGCTTTCTGGGGTTTCGAAAAGGGGGCTCTCTCAGCCCTACTTGGAGATGCCGAGGATGGAACCTGGGACCTTCTGAATTCAAATCAGATGCTCTACTCAGAGCAGTGGTGATTCCCCTTAAAAATACAGTAAAGCAAGATTTCACTCTTCATTGTTCTAACTGAGGAGCTTTTTTAAAAGGAGCTGAAGAACATGCCTTTTACTGAGTCACCACGCTAGTCTATCTATCTCAGTAATGAACTGAAGATCACCAGATCTCCCTTACCTAGTTTGTAGCCACTGGCAACCCTCTCCTCCATGAATTTGCCTAATCCTCTTCCAAGCCATCTGGGTTGGTGGCCATCACTGCCTCCTGTGGAAGCGAGTTCTGTAGTTTATATGCTGCATGTTTTAGTATTTTAACTTCTGCATGTTTTAAAGTACTGTTGTAAAACAAATTTCCTGGTTTTCTCGCTTTATCTTTTTGGAAAACCACTTTGAGGTGGGGGTTTTTTTTTTTATTCAAGTTGTGTATTTTCTTTATGAAATAAAGAACAAATTAACCACTATCCTGACTCTTCCAACATTCAGCTTCCTTGGATGAGAGAGAGATAGTTCAGTCGGTTCAGCATGCAGCTCTTCATCTCAGGGTCGTGGGTTCAAACCCCACGCTGGGCAAAAGATTCCTGCATTGCAGGGGGTTGTGGTAGATGACCTTTGTGGTCCCTTCCAACTCTATGATTCTATGATACTATGATTCTATTCTAGAATGTCAATGAGCTCCAATCCTATGAGAGAGGGAGAATAACATTTCTCTAGCCCCTCTCTCCTTGTCATGCATAATTTTATAAACTTCTATCATGTTGCCTCCTAAGGGCTTGCCCACACTATTGCATGTCCCATGTCTGAGCCATTTCCCCCTTGCCCCTCTCCTTTCTCAAAGAAAACCTGCTCTTGAGTGATAAATCGAGCAAGTGCCAATCTGGAGAAAATCCAAATTGCCATCTGCCCCGATTGAGTCCACAAGGAAGTGTGGACAAGCCCTTACTCACCCTTACTAAAAAAAATCCCAAATGCTTCAACCTTTCTTCATAGGGGGAGTCGCTCCGTCCATTTGATCTGTAACCATTTCTGGACAAACCCGGGCACCCCTGCTTGCAGTTTACAAACGAAATGCATCCTGCTTAGTGCTTTCATGGCTGTAGTTTTGCCTGCAGTGACTATCTCCTTCCCCCAGCCCCACCATCTGGGATATATTTGGCTATGTAGCAATAAAGACCTGAACTCTTGAGCGGGAATTGAAGCGGCTCTCAAATCCTGCCTGCAGCTACCTGAACAAGGAAACATGGAAAGCACACATCAAAACTAAGTGCCTACAGAAGACAACCCAGGAACCTGTGCTTTGACAGCTAAATGGAGCAGATGAATGTCTTGGGGGGAGGGGGATGACCGTGACTTTCTCGTCTTTAGTGGGCGTGTTTGAGGTTTGTGCATTTTCAGTATGCAGCATGTGTGTGAGAGAGAGTATGTTTATTGAAGGCCTCCCAAATGCCTGCAAAGGTAGTGTGTCAGCTCAGGCTATAACTTAGCCAGGGTTGTCAAGATGGCACCTGCTGGGACCAGTGTTTGGATCTGATATCCCGCTTTATCAGAGTCTCAAAGCGGCTAACATTCTCCTTTCCCTTCCTCCCCCACAACAAACACTCTGTGAGGTGAGTGGGGCTGAGAGACTTCAGAGAAGTGTGACTAGCCCAAGGTCACCCAGCAGCTGCATGTGGAGGAGCGGAGATGCGAACCCGGTTCACCAGATTATGAGTCTACCGCTCTTAACCACTACTGTATATTGTTTCCTTGGAGAAGCTCACTAACGAACTTAAAGTCACCAAGGGCTTTGCTGCACCGCAAGATTAAGTGGCCATATCTGGCGCGGTGGGGTGGGGATCTTTATTTACTTACAGGAGGTACTCGTGAAAGACCATTTAACCATTTCCCCGCCTGTTTTCTGCAAGTCGTGTCCTCCATCATGAAGGGCATGTGTTGCGGTGAGATCACCGTAAACTGCCTCCCTGTTGTGGGGCGGGACCATTTGGATGGCCACAACTCCCCATTGGTTGCCCCTCTGTTGCTGGGGCATGGATGGGATGGCTATTGTCTGCTGAGGGGCTATTTAAGCTGCTGCACGTCGCTGGAGAGTTTCTCTTTCTTGCGACGTGCAGCGGATCACCCACCCTCCTCTCCCTATATTTAGGGTTGTTCTTATGGCCTTGCTATGCCTGTCTAGGGGTCGTCTGTTTTGGAGCAGGGGCCCGGTAGGAATTTTGTCATTTGGCTGATTGGCTGGTGCCACTTGGATTTTGCCTACCGTGTAGCAAACTTTGTAAGGTTGGCGGTTGGGCATTTGGTTCATTGTTTTGCGGAGGGGACGTGGTTGGCTGTGCCTGCCCCTCCATTGCTGCTGCTAGGGAATTCCATTAAAGGAATCCAGGGGCTCGCCTTGCTTTTGTCCGAACCCTGGCAAGGGGCTAGGGCCATGCCAGAGCCCCTGGGAGCATCTGGGGTGAGCTGCGAGATCGAAGGAGTTCTCGCTCCCCCAGGATGCTTTCCCTTACTGACATATGGTGCTGCCCGGCGTCAGTCCTGTTCCTGCCACCGTGCAGGTTCAGGTAGTCTGGAACCAATGCCTAAGCAACCACTCACATGCTGTAATCAATAAAGTTGTGGCCAAAATTAGGGTTGCCAGGTGTCCACTATTTGAGCGGACAGTCCGCTTTTTTCACATTATGTTCACTATTTTTTTCCACAAAATAGTGGACTTTTTTTTATTCAAAAGCTTTATGATGAAATGGTACATAATCTAAAACTGTACAGTCTAAGAGAATAAGGATAGGAGAATCGCGTTTTGTCTTTTTTTTCATAAGTAAGAATGAGACAAAGATCGAATATCCATTGAACTCGATTCTCCGAAAAAATTATTAATCATACTCAATTGTTTCACAAGACATTTAAAAAATGGGGGGGAGGCGCCTCTTGCCGGAGTTCTGCCTCGCCTGTTCCTGACTCGCGGGGAGAACAAAAGGGAGAGGTGTGAAAGAAAAAGACGCCTCTTCCTGTTCCTGACGCGCAGGAGCAGCAGCAAACCAGCTTCTGGTAGAGGCACGGGGGGGGGGGAGGCGGACTTGGAGGAGACTTGCCCGACGACCTGAGGGAGCGAGATCCTTGCCCCAAGGATCGCCTCCCTAATACAGGAACGGTAAGAAGGAACCCCTGTTGGGAACTTGGGTAGCAAAGTAAAATGTAATTTAATATTTTACATATTATTATAATATATTTGATGTTTTGAATTTTAAGTATATTTTGAAGTGATTGTTTTAATACGTGTTAAAATGTTTGTAAGAAAATATATAATTTAATTTAATTTATCCCCCCCCCCCGCTTGTCCGCTATTTTTTGGAAGCAGACCTGGCAACCCTAGCCAAAATTAATGCCAAAAACCTTAAACTAAAATCTGTGTCTATTGTGTCTTTATTTTGGGGGTGGTTTTGGGGGTCTTCACACGCAATTGCAATTTCACAGAATTCGAATTTTAATAAAATTTGTAATGCAATTTGAAGTTACAAGACTGCAATTAAAGTCCATATGGATATTCAGCGAGACAGGTGCCCCAGCCTCCCATCTTCAGCCACAAACCCACAGGCATTCTGGGTCTGTTCTTGTACCCAAGAAATTGGTTTCGCGAGATGCAGATTAGTTACCGAGGGCAAGCCCAGCACTTCAGCCCAGCCATATTTATTTAAGTGGTTTGTAGAGGTGACCATTTAAAGCCTTTTATGGGAATGTCTTGAGTCGCCGCAAGAGTGACCTTGTTTACTAATGGCTGATGCATTTTTAACATTACTTTTAATTAGAGTTTAAGTAGTCCTCGGAGTGTGACAGCGGTGTCTCCTTTCCTTCATCCTTGACCTTCTTTCACTTATCTCTCTCCCCCCCCCCATCTCTGTTGCCTTACAGTGCCTTGGGAGACATTTTCTTTCCAGGTAAGGGGGGGGGAGAGAGACTCTCTCTTAGCACCACAGTTGAGTCCATCAAATGAAGGCTCTCCTCAGATACTTCGCCAATGAAGGGCTTTTTTGGGTGCCAGGCTAATGGTTACTCTGAGCCAAAGCCCTTGCTCCACAACACACAAAACACACACACTGGACTAGGTGTTATGTACTGAGTTGAATAGGATCCAAAAGGCAGCGGTCTGATTGGTCCTAGAACAATAGGATCCAGAATGCAGCAGTCTGATTGGCCCGCAGGAGCCACCCAATCCAGCCCCAGGTGGAAGTGAATCCGCAACCTGATTGGCCTACAGGCGTATCCTGGAATTAGCCAATCACGTGGGGCCCATTGTGTAAACAATGTATATAAAGCAGACGTTTTGAGGGAATTTGCATTCCTCGCTACTATGAGCTGAATAAAGAGCATGAAATCCACACTCGACTCCGAGTATATTTCACTAAGGATGGGCAAATCTGTACAGTTTGATTTCACACAGTTTCTCATTTCCCCCATAATCTTAAGTTCAGTTCTCCGTGTTCACACATCATTTAGTTTGTGAATTATTATTATGGTCCTCATGAAAATTCACCAGCATTTTGGTGTGAATTTCTCCCGATATACATTCTCGTATATGGTGCATATTTGTCTAATATACAGTTGTGCAAAGCAATTGCCTGTAACATAATGGAATTGTGTAAATGTTTTCCCTAGTACAGTCATACCTTGGTTTTCGAACAGCTTAGTTCTCGAAAGCCACAAACCTGGAACTGACTGTTCTGGTTTGTGAACTATTTTTGGAAGCCGAACGTCTGACAGGGCTTCCGTGGCTTCCGATTGGCTGCAGGAGCTTCCTTCAGCCAATCAGAAGCCGCACTTTGGTTTCCGAACGTTTTTGAAGTCGAACGGACTTCTGGAACAGATTCCGTTTGACTTCCAAGGTACGACTGTACTGTATCTGCATTTTGGGGGGCACATTTTACCCTAGTAAATAAATGCAGCTCATAGAGGATAATGGGTGTATCTACATTCAAACTTTAAACATTCTTTTTACACTTAAATGTTAAAAGTAAGCGGCTAGGGCACCATCACCAAAAGGAAACATCAAAGATTATTTTGAGTTGGGTAATCATATATATTATTGACATTGGATTCTTATCTCATTATACATGACAAAGCTATTTTTAACCTTCTCACCCCTTGCTTTTTCCTGTAAGACTAATTGCAGTCGTTAACAGTCGTCAACAGGTTTACCACAGCTATCAGCCTATCACCCATTCCCACCACCCTTCTGAGTAATACCCCTCCCATCTCACTATATATAAGGGTCTGGTGACTTCTGTTTCAGTGTATCTGAAGAAGTGTGCATGCACACGAAAGCTCATACCAAGAACAAACTTAGTTGGTCTCTAAGGTGCTACTGGAAGGAATTTTTTTTTATTTTTTATTTTGTTTTTTTTCATATATATTATTATTATTTTGAGATTGTGTGTGTGTGTGTGTGTGTGTGTGTGTATGAGATCCATTATTTTTATAACACTGTCAATGGTCTGGAAAGGCATTTGGGTTGAAATCTTATTCATTATCATTATCCTCTGAAGCAGTTAACACATATTTATGGTTCTGAACCTGGCTGGATAAATCCCACTCACAGCTGAATCCTAGTTGGGATCTGGGACCAAACCAGAAAATGATTCCCTGGTTCTATGTTGGGCTGGGAAGTCAATGCATTCCCACCGGGGGGGGGGGAGCCACCTAGTATGAAGAACTGTGCAAGGATAGCAGCATTTTCCTCTACAGAGCATTTCTTCCCGGCAAACACACAGTTACGACTCCCTGGTTCTGTATGAAGACTATTGGAAGGCACCTCAGCTCCCGGGGGGGGGGGAGGGGGCAGGAAATCCCGTATTAAAACACAATCGAACTAGACCAGATTGCTGGCATTTTTAGTTCTGCCAGACATTCTGCTCTCAGCTGCTGTTCTTCTTTAGGGAACTGAGCACACAGAGGAGCAAATGGTTTCACACTGGAATGGATCTGCATCCCCATTCAAAACATATTCCAAGAAGTCTTTAAAAAAAAAAAAAAAGGTGTTAGCATCCAGCCAAGGAACCATCATAATCTTATCCTCAAGTGGAATTAAGCTTAGGTATATGTAACTATATTTGCTGTGTCCTTGAAATACCCTCAAACTCGTCCTTTTTTATTCTCACCTACTGTTAAAATTTGGATTGGGAGATCCTCATGGCGGAAGAAGAAGAAGAGAGAGCCAGTGTGGTGTAGTGGTTAAGAGCAGTGGACTCATAATCTGGTGAACCGGGTTAGATTCCCTGCTCCTCCACATGCAGCTGCTGGGTGACATTGGGCTAGTCACACTTCTCTGAAGTCTCTCAGCCCCACTCACCTCACAGAGTGATTGTTGTGGGGAAGGAAGGGAAAAGGAGATTGTTAGCCGCTTTGAGACTCCTTAGGGTAGTGATAAAGCGGGATATCAAATCCAAACTCTTCTTCTTCTTCTTTTTCTTCTCACAGTGGCCAAACTAGATGCCCCAATGGGAAGCCCACAGGTCACCACACAAACTTCCTAAGAGCTATTTCTTTGATAAAGAGGAGCTGTGAACATTTAGAAAACGGAACAAAACATTTGTGTGTTGGTATGTTTCTGCCATTTTCAAATACGAGAAGGAACAAAACGTAACTGGGATGTGAATGGGTCTGGGAGTTGTTATGGTGGTGGTTGTTCTGTTTGTCAAGGGTAAGAATGAGAGGAGATAGACTGATATCTAAGGAGCAAAAATCTAGAACTCGGAAATCAAATATAGAGTGCCAAAACATAATATTAGTTGGGCAGCAGGGCTCATTACCAATTGAGACTGCGTCATTACCAGTTGAGACTGCGTTGCTGGAAACATTTAAGCTTGGTCAGATAAACATCGTAAGGTTAGATAGATGGTTTAGGTGTCGCGGGGCTGGATAAAGGGGAAAGAGTCCAACAGCACCAGATCCCACCTGGTTAGCTCTGTGGACCAAACATGCAGATTCCCAGAGGCTTGTTTTCAGATGCATATTGCCCCTTGACAATGAAGGCAGAGCATAGCCATCCTGACTAGAAGCCATTGATAGTCCTCTGTGAAATTTATCTGCCCTGAGCCTTCCAAGTTTAGAAAGTTGAACTGCTGCATTCGGAAGTCTCCATGGGTCATTATAAAAATCATTTTCGAAATGTAGACATGAGTAATGGTGCTTATGTAGCCAAACTGGTGGGTGTGGTCAGAGGGGGGAAAGTGGACAGAGCAGTTGGCATGACTCATATTTTTCTAGGGTAGGCTATACATTTCAACCACACAAAAGTTGGGGGATTCCATTCTCATATACCTCTCTTCATCATCCATTGATAAAGAGGCACTATTCCAGTTCTGGGAGAGATTTCAGGCAGGCAGAAGCACTTGGAAAGGGTGTGGATGAGAGAAGTCACCTGGAATATCAATTTCATCAGCATATTTTCCTTCCTTTAAAAGGCCCCATAAAGATGTCAGCCGCAGGAGATCCAGTAATTTTCTAATTTGCAAGACCCAATGAGACACTAGTAAAGGCAGAAAGGCATTTCCGTCACCTTCCCAGTTTCACTGAAGTCTGGAGATGAGGAGGAGAAAGTGTGTGTGACCAAAAATATAATGATGGGAGATTGTATCTGCACTAGGGATGGACAAGTCTGCCTGTTTTCCCATCAGTTTCTCACTTTTCCAATTTCAAGTTCATTTCTCCACATTTCCACATCAGTTTGTAATTATTATTATTTTTAAAAATGAAGTTCTCATGAAAATTCACCAGCATTTTCAGTGCAAATTTCTTCCAATATAAACCTTTTTTGTATGCAATTTTGTACACATTTTTGCAAAACAATTTTCCTCCGTATAATTCATTTTTGTATGTTATTTCCACTAATATATGCATTTTATACAGACACACTTTTTAATGTATTTATCTTGGAGAACTGCATTTCAAAATTCGGAGAAGTGCGAATTCCAAAGGGCAGCTGTGCTTTGGCTTGAATCTTGCTTTAGGAAGTGTGGTAAGTTCACCTTTAAATGTGAACTGAATTTAATTTCTCCCTGAGCCCTATCCAGAACCCTTTCACAGGCCACTGTCATTCAACATCTGGGGCAGGCAGGTGACAGTGTGCCTTCCGTCACGTCAGCTTGGGTGGATCTACTGCAGGGAGTACCAAACATTTTGGACCAGTGGGCAAAATTAGTTTTTTGAGAAAGTGCTGCAGGTGGCAGTAGTGGTAGCATTACCCAAAATCGCTACCGTTTGGGGGTGGTGTGTGACATAGAACAAATTGATTGCCACTTCTAAACAGGCAGAAAAGGAGACAGAGGCACAAAATAGTGTGGGCATGGCCATCGGTCGGTGGGGGAAAGGCATCTACATCAGCTGCACCCAGGCACACTCCTAGAGAGAAGCTCTTTGGAGCTTTCATGGGGTTGGTGTCATATCCTGGTATCCAATGAAAAGTGGGCATGGACCAAGTCAATCTGAACAGGAGCTGAGCAAGAAGAGTAAACAATCACTTGTGTGTTGTAGGTTTTTGAGATCTTTTGAGGAGACCTTTTGCAGGCACCATAGGAGGTGCAGATGGCCACAGTGGGCACCATGTCTGTGACCCCGATCTGGTGACATTTAGGCTGCAATCTTATACTCACTGACTTGGAAGTGAACCCCTTTCCTTGTGCCTTGTGGTCCTGATCCTGATGCTCACCCAACAATGGATGCAATTTAAAAATGAAGCCCTTTTCTTGCATTCACATAATTAATGTGCCCTGTTTAGGGAAGTTTTTAATGACTGGTGCTTTAATGTATTTTTAAACTTCTGTTGGGAGCCACCCAGAGTGGCTGGGGGAACCCAGCCAGATGGGCGGGGTAGAAATAATACTTCTCAGTAGACCCGCATAGGATTGTACTGCTAAACAGGAGAAGTGTGATATGCGAGCTTTGGTGATTTACATGAATTTAACAGGAGACAGGTCCCTGAGTGATTATTATACTGTTAGAAAATCTGTGGAATGCTCTCCCCAGGGAAGTTCGCCTGGCGCCTTCACTATACACCTTTAGGCGCCAGGCAAAAACGTTCCTTTTCAACCAGGCCTTTGCCTGACTTGATCTATGTCTTATATCCTGTTTAAAAATGCTGGCTCTTTGGGGGTTGTTTTATTATTATTATTATTATTATTATTATTATTATTATTATTATTATTATTGGGTTGCTGGTTTTGTTTTGTTTTTATGTATTTTGTATGTATTTTATATTTTATGTGAACCGCCTTGAGACCTTCGGGTATAGGCAGGACCGGTGCTAGGGATTTTGGCGCCCTAGGCGAGGGGGCAGGCCACGTGACATCATTGCTCATGATGTATGGTGCCCCGCCCCCTGCCCGCCGGGCGCCCCGCGCCGCCGCGATTTTCGCCGCTGGTTGGGGCGGCACCGGACAGCGGCAGGGAGCGAGGGGCAGGCTGGCCAGTGCCCCCTCCATTTTGGCGCCCCCACCGCCACGGTTTTTGCCCCAACCTGCTCGCTCCGCCGCTGGTTGGGGCGGCGGCGGGGGGCAGGCTGGCCAGCGCCCCCTCCATTTTGGCGCTCTAGGCAACTGCCTAGTTCGCCTAAATGGACGCGCCGGCCCTGGGTATAGGGCGGTATAGAAAATAAAATAAATAAATAAATAAATAAATAGAAATATAATAGAAAATGAACATGGAAGTCACAGCCTGCATCATCTTCCCCAACCTGGTGCCCTCCAGATAACTCTTCTGAATGATGTTGATGGCAGTCATACCTCAACATATCTGGAAGGCAACAAGGTTCAGGAAGGCTGGTCTACAATTAGCCATTGTGTGAGAGAGATAGACAGTGTGTGTGTGTGTGTGTGTGTGTGTGTGTGTGTGTGTGTGTGTAAGCATACATGCAATAGGGGCTGCACCCTTGCTTGCTCCACTCACCAACCCCTTGCCATCCCCCCACCCTTTACTCCCAGAAGCTTCCCCTTCACACCCCATGCAATTACTAAGCTTTCCTTGGCCTCCTGAGTTTATAAATCCAGCATTGTGACAAGGCACTACAAATCCTCCAATGGGGCTGTGATTACAGACGTAACATTTTCAATGTATATAGAAATATATGCAAAGAGGGTAATTGTTTTTTTCAGGGTTGAATTTTAAAAGACATCCATGAAATCTTCCCAAAGGGAAAAATGGGGACATGGGATTCTCCTAGGGAGAAGTAGCAGGAATCAGACACTATCCCTGCTAGAAAAAAGAATATCCCGTAGAATACTATAGAAATACTATAGCATACTATAGAAACAATTGGAGCTCATCACCTAGGCTAATTCCACCTAAAATGGAAACAGAAGCAGAAATTGCCAGTTTTTGTTTAATTGTCCCTTGGAAACCAATAATGAACCCAACACCTAGCCACTTTTGTTGCTTCCAGTCTGCAGGTGATATGCTATTGGTTATGTTCCCCCAATACCACTGTATTTGCATTGCATTTCCTTTGCACTGAAATGTATGGGATGGAAAATGAGTAGAAATGTTGTTATAGAAATAATGAGTTATGTTTATTTTTGATGTTGAAAAACCTAATAAAAATTAATAATAAAAAAAAGAAATGTATGGGATGGAATAACATGACGGTGTAATTTACATAATTACTTATGTAAATTACATCACAGCAGGTGGTGAAATGAATGGTGCTTTTTGCCGTAAACGAACTGCAGCAGAATGGAAACAGTGCTGCATGGATGAATGCAGGGAAGAATGGAAAATGTTGCCTCCTTATATCTCTAAGTGAACCCAGCACCCACGGAACATTACAGGGGGAACTGGAGTCCATGGCCTAATTGCAGATCTTAACATACTGAAGGGAGGCGAGTGCCTATATAGGAGCAGGTGCTTCAGAAAAGGGGAGAGAGAGAGAGACGCAATGCTAGATGCTCTGGCAGTGCTTTGTTAAAAGCTCTCTGATGGCCTTGGGGAGAGGCCGGCTTGCTGTGTCATAAGGCTTTGTCCTCCATCAGCTGATCCAAAGTGGCAGAAAGATCTGGTGTAGTTCTAAAGATGTGGAAACTGCTGAACTACACACACACACACACACACACACACACACCCAATTCTTACAGTTCTTTCACTGGAGCAGCAAACCTGCCTCTAATATCACTTCAGGCAAAAATGCAGTGACAAATCAAGTTATCCCCCCCCCCCAAAAAAAACTATCCACACCACTCCACTCCACTTGGAACTTCTAGTTGTCAGGAAATTGTGGTACTTCACCCAGCCTAGCAATTCAGTGGGGCACCCCCTTGTTTCTATCAACTCACAGAGCCCATCCCCCCACTTACACTTGACTTGGAGAATTAATGTGCCCTTCCATGACAAAAGGGATGCACAATTGCAAATTATTATTATTATTATTATTATTATTATTATTAAAAATGGATAAATACACAGAAACTATTGAAGTGGCTCTTGACAACTTCGCACTGTTTGCAAAATCCATGTTATCCACAAAAGCTGGAGTTTGGGGGGGGGGGTGTCACAACGAATATGTTGCTTTTTAAATAAATAACCTAAAAGAATCTCCCCTACTGTTCCATGCGTGAACTGAAGTAGCACAAATAAAGTGGATATTCCCAGCACATTGTCACAAACCATTCAGTATTCAGAGGGCTTATTGCATGTGGCGGCAGTGGCGGCGGCGGCGGGGGGGGGGGTGCTCCTTATTTATGTATACAACCTCCAATAGACTCTATTCTGGGTTATCCTATTTGACAAGGCCCCCTGTCTCCTTATGTAGTTAAAGAGTGTAAGAAGCTCTCATTATTAGTTCTTAATTGCATGCAGGAGGAGTCCCCCCCCTCCCTCCTGCCAGTGGAGAAACTCACCATCAACCTGCCTTAGACAGCATGTATTTTGCTCTCAGGGAATCAACAGACCCAAGAAAGAGACCATCTGTCCGCGAAGAACAGCCTGTACACAGACAGGAAGACAGACAAAACAAGACAAAGCTGGGTGGCAGGCAGCATGCCCTGGGAAGCTTTGGAAAAGATTTACCTTTCTGGAGCTTGGGCGCATTAGCCTCCAGCCAGCTGAAGAGGCTGGCAAAGTCACAATCGCAAAGCCAAGGGTTGCCCTCCAAGCGGATGGTCCGGAGGTTGGGCAACGCGTCAAAGGTGGCCACATTCAACGTCTGCAAGTTGTTGTCGTTCAGCTCCAGGACCTGGAGCTGCTTCAAGCTCTCGAAAGCGGCCTCGTCCACCTCTGCCAGGTTATTGTTCCCCAGGCTCAGCTTGATCAACTTCTCCGCCGACTTGAAGATGCCGGCATCCAGCTGCGTCAAGTTGTTGTAGCTCAAATCCAAGTAGACCAGCTTGCTGGAGCTGCTGAAGGTGCCGTCCTGCAGGCTGGCGATGGAGTTGTTCCTGAAGTCCAGGTAGACCAGGTCGCTGTAGAAGATGAAGAAGTCTCCCGGGATCTCCTGGATGTTGTTGTCGGCGATGAGAAGTTTCCGCACGTCCAGCGGGAACGGGCTGGGGACTCGGGGAAGCCCTTGGTCCCGGCAGTCGATGGTGTGGTAGTCCATGCAGCTACAGACGGAGGGGCAGAGGTGCCCCGAGGGTAAGAAGAGCAGGCAGAGAAAGAGCAAAGGAGGTAGGCAGCAGAGCGGGGGACATGGCCACATCGTCAGGCACAAGCCAAGTGGGGGGAAGCTCCTGCTGCTAAGAGAAAGGCATTTTTCGTCGCCGCCGTCGCTGTTCAGTAGCAGTACAGTACCCGTGTGTTGAAGAGATGGAGCGTGCGTGCGTGGCTTGGAAGTGTGTTGTTTTATCCGAGAGATCACATATCGTAGATCAGATAGCAGCAGGCTAAAGAGGAGGCGGGGAAGAGAGAGAAAGAGAGAGAGGGAGACTAGTGGAGAGGGGGGGGGGAGGAGATGAACGAGAGGATTTGTGCAGGCAGGGGAATGAGAGTACCATCGAACGGAGGGGGGGATGAAAGGCGGCCGAGCAAACGGATGAGCCTCTTAAGGGTTCAGCGCTAAAGGAAATGAGGGTTTTGCTGCCAAAAAAAAGGCCTTGTCAGCAGCAACAGGGTTTCCAATAAGGGAGCGGATAATAAAAACGAGGCTGACTGTGTCTGTCATTGAATGTATTTTTGCACACACATTGGCTGATGCTGCAAAGGCAGAAGGAGGCAGAGGGCAGGGCCGGACGTGGCGTTATTGCTCCTCAGTGCCTCTTTCTCCATCTCTGTGTGTTCCGTATTGAATGTGGGCTATTGCAGGGGAGTTTTGCTAAGGGCTCCCCTTTGGAAAGGGAAAGCTGCCCCTCCCCACAAAAGCTGATCTCTCTCCCCCCCCCCCATCAAGAAGGAGATGATGTAGGGCTTAACTTGTGCTCTGTAAACGCCATGCTAGTTCACAGCAAGGGCGCTTTTATGGGGCTCTCCTTGGAGACTCTTCAGAAACCAGCGCAGGAAACTGTGGCAATGCACCCAGTGAGAGAAGATCACTGGGAACCACAGTGTCTGCCTATGAGTTGCTGGGAATCACAAGTGAGGAGAGCTGCTATCGCTCCCAGGTCCTGCTTGCGGGCTCTGCCTTGAGACATCCAACTTACCTAATGGAAGAAGAGGGTGCTAGACTAGATGGGCCCGCTTCGGCCTGATCCAGCCCCAACACTCTTCCTGTGCTCATTCATTCTTTCCCTCTTGAGGTCAGCCAAGTTCCCACTTCCATTCAGTTTCGAAAAGCAGATGGGGGGGGGAATGTTTGTTTCACTGTTCCTAGGGGAGCTGGAAGGCTATCAAAGTGAATGGAGCAGTTGATAAAATAATGTGCAGTCAGCCAGTTTCTACCTACACTGACACACCCCTCTTCGCCCGCCATCTAGTGAAGAAAGAGGCATTATCAGAGTTCAAGGACACATTCCATCCAGGCTAAAATACCCAAGGAGGGTATGAATGAAGAGTAGTCAGGGGCATTGCCTGGGATGAGTCCCAGGGGCCTGATCGGGGGTGCTGTGTCCCGTTTCACTGCTCGAAGCAAAGCGGGAAGTGCTGCCTTGCTCTGCCCCACAGCCCTCCCTGCCACTGTGCCTCCTGCCACCATGCCACCTCCATGCCTCATCTCGCAAGATCTTGCCAGAAATCAGTGCCAATGCCTGGGTGGGGTGCTCATAGGGGCATGGCCTCAAGACCTTTTGCTGTTTGAGGGAACTGCTTCACCCTGCCTCATGGGTGAGCCAGCCCTCTGCCAGATAGAGAGGCCTAGAAGGCCACATTTAGCCCTAGGTCTGAGGTTCTCTACTCTTACCTTGAAGACCCGTTCAGTTTCAGCGGCAAATTGAAACATGCATGTTTCACTAGGCCTACGTGGGTGGTGGGAGAATATCCTACCTATTATATTCTCAGATGCAAGAAGTCATTTTGTACTGGGTTTTTTATCCACTAGGTTGTGTACTTGGTATTCTCTATTGTAGAGTATATTGTGCTGAGACTCACCCTGCAAACTTTGGGTGAAGGGCAGGATATAAATACTGCAGACAAACCCAGAGGACATTTGCAAGGCATGAGTTGACTCTCAACTCCTCTCTTGCTATTTACATACAGTATTGTTATCTACGTTTCCAAATTGCTCCTCATCTGAATTTTGCCGTGGATTTTGGAGTTCTGAATCACCTGGGGAAGGGCCATAGGCCAGTAGCAGAGCATCTGCTTTGCATGCAAAAGGTTCCCAGTTTCAATCCCTGGCGTCCCCAGGTAGGGCCAGGAGAGAACCCCACCTGGAACCCTGGCGAGCCACTGAATAGAAGTGTAGACAATGCTGAGCTGGATGGATCCATGGTCTAACTCAGCATAAGACGGCTTCCTACATTTCTGTGTTAACAGTTGCTCTCCCACTGTTCCCCATGGGAGACAAAGGTCACTCACTCTGGGTCAGCTCAGGACTTCATGGCTGCCCTGTTGATGACCATGGAGCTCCCCCAACATATCATCGACTTAACACATGTGGCATGCCATTCTCTGGGTCTGGTTATCTCAACCAGGCCAGAAGTGGGTGGGGGGGATATTAACATCAGCTGCTTTTTTTCATGGTCACCTCTTGATGAGATTTAGACTTCCAATAGCTTTTCCCTTCTGCAGAGTTTGGGAAACCTATTAGGATGGTCCACCTATGGAGGCTAATGGGTCCAGGTGGTTTGGGGGGATTTTCCAGCTAATACGACTCACGCTCCTGTTGAAGCTCTGTTCTAATAGTAGAATTCTTGGATGCACTGGGCTGTTGATACAATGGCCCCCTGAGCACCCTCTCCCAATTGATAGGGATTGGCTGGCTCCTTGGTGTGCACCAGAGCTAATGAAAGAAGCTTGGAGATGGCTTGAAAGCAAACAGACGAACACTCCAGGCTCCCCATTCCTGATGCAATGACCTTGCAGACTGTAAAAGAGAAAAGGGAGCTTGTTTTCCGTCGTACGTGGACCAAAGGTGCCTGTTCTACTTTCCCACCTCGCAAAGGTGTTGGATACAAAAAGATGAGATGTAATTAGTTTCCTGTTGGCTGTTGACATATGGTAGCAGGTAACTTCAGATGCTGGCTAAGTGCGGAGCTAAAGTTTCAAAGGGAATTAAGGTAATGGATAGGCACGGGGGATGCAGCCTGGTTGCTCCACGGAAAAGTAAAACCCAAGATCCACTGATTGCAATACTTTTGCCAGGACAGTAGGCAGCTCTTCATCATTCTCTCCTCAGCAATTTTCTAGCGACCATGTGCCACTGGTGAGCGAGACCAGAGGGAAAGATGGGTGGAGCAAGGATTGAATGTAAATTTCACCTTTACAGATGCTCTGCCACTAAGTTAGCACTGAGATTCAAGTCCTAGACCAGCAAATTAGGTCGACCTGCTGTAAAATTGATACAATCAATTTCGCCTCCACCCCTAAGTGAAGAATTACAAATATGACAATGAATTGACTGACTAGTCCACCTACAGTTCCAGCTACTCTTTCAGGAAATAATCATTTCAGAGTGCCGTTTCCCTCCAGAGCAATTATGGTACCTTTTTTTCAGGTAGTTTGCAATATTACTTTGGTCCATTATTTCAATTGTCGTTGAGTTTCAGACTCAGAATGTTCTGGCCATTAATAAATTGCTTCAAGTATGCTTTTGAGGTCTACACTTGCCTTGGTTCCAAAGAACAGCTGAGATGAACTTCAAAATGTGGACAGCTGCTCATGAGAACAGATTCCTTGAAATATGCATTTTACTCGCACGTTTTTGGAATGCTAAGATTCAGGGCAGCAGTCATCCTTATTTTTCCTACCCACCACTCTGAATGTAAAGATGGGGGAGAACTTTGATTTGGTTCACATTTCGGTGCAAAACTGCGTAATTCATAACTTCCTGAAACGATGTTCCAACGGAAACACAGCTATCCTTTGAAATTCTCAACTCTCCAGCCCAGAAATGTGTAAATAAATAATGTATATCAGGGGTAAATGTGCATAGAAATACATAAACTAATGAAAAAGATGTACAAAAAAATTACATTTTATTGGGGAAGTTTCTTGCAAAAATATGCACGTTGCAGGAAATGGGCCATAAAATGATGGCGAATATTCGTGAGGACTTTTTTTTTTTTTTAAGGCAAAAGGTTGTGGAAATGTGGAGAACTGAACTAGTTTGGTTTTTTGATATTCTGCTGCTCACTTCACTTGAGGTCCTGTTAGTTTGAGAATCAAGGTCAGGAGGAAGAAAAGGTAAAGTATATAAAAGGATCCCACTGTGCTCAAAGGAAGCTTCTGGGTACCAAAGCTCACTTTCAAACCTTGCATTTTAAAGAATGGTATCTGGACAATTCAAGCTCCCCAGATGTCAATAACTTGGTGCACTGGGTTTTAGTTTTAACAGGGAGGAGACGAACAGACACTTGAATTTACAAGTTCTCTCGGCTCTCCTTCAGGATTCCTTGTTAATGGTTAGCAAGACTTGTTATTTTCTATGCTTGATTATCTTTAATGAAGCTTTCCACCAATTACCCAGAGTGGATGTGAAGCTCACTGGCCTGTAATATTCTGGATTCTCTCCCCCCACCACAACCTCGATTCCCATATAACTTTAAAAAATTCATGCCACGTCAGAAACGAGTAGCATGTTTTTGCTCTGAGAACATGCAATCCTAACAGCCAGGGCCAGCCCAAGACATTTTGTCACCTGAGGCAAACCACAAAATGGTATCTCTCTCACCACCAAGGAAGGTGTGAGTGAAGATCTGTATCAGGAGCAAGGAAGAAATAAAGCAAGGAGCAAGGGGGATCTCTTGGTCCTGTGGATCTTGCCACCTGAGGCAGTCACCTCCCCTTGCCTCCTGGGTGGGCCAGTCTTGCCGAAGGCCCATCTGGTCCAGCATCCTGTTTTCACAGTGGCCAGTCAGATGAAGACATAGGAAGATTCACAGAGGACCAGGTTATCAACAGCTACTAGCCACTACAGCTTTGTTCTACCTCCACTGCCAGAGTCATTATGCCTCTGAATACCATTTGCTGGAAACTGAAGGTGGGTGATGTGCTGCTGTGCTTCTGTCCAACTTGTTGGTGTCCTAGAGGCATCTGGTTAACCACAGTGAGAACAGGATTGTAGACTAGATGGACCATTGGCCTGATCCAGCAGGCTCGCCTTACTTTCTTAGGCTTGTAGCCAACTAAGTCCAACTCAGAGTAGACCCACTGAATTTAATGGACCTACATTAAGCACGTTCAATGGGTCTATTCTGAGTAGGACTAGCATGTGACACAACCATACATAAATCAAAGGTGTTCACATGCAGCCCCTAGGAGGGGTTTTTAAGGCCCCTGATGGAAAGAGAAGGTCAAATCATCTCAGGAATGCCATCTTGACTTACCCTTTCTATAAGGAATCCAGGAACATGGAAATGCTGGAATGCAAGGTCTGGGAGTGACCAGAGCTTGGCTGGGGGATATGCTGGGCACATCTAGTAGGGATTCTGTATAGGGCTTGGAAGGGAATCAGCCAGAACATGCAATAAATGTGGAGAGTGCACTAACACAGCTAGAATCTAGAAACTGTAGCAGACTTAGACCTACTCAATGTATACCCATTTAAATTAAGGGACCTAAGTTAGTTACAGAGGGACCCAGGTGGCGCTGTGGGTTAAACCACAGAGCCTAGGGCTTGCTGATCAGAAGGTCGGCGGTTCGAATCCCTGCGACGGGGTGAGCTCCCGTTGCTCGGTCCCAGGTCCTGCCAACCCAGCAGTTCAAAAGCACGTCAAAGTGCAAGTAGACAAATAGGAACCACTCTGGAGGGAAGGTAAACGGCGTTTCCGTGCGCTGCTCTGATTCGCCAGAAGTGGCTTTGTCATGCTGGCCACATGACCCGGAAGCTGTACGCTGGCTCTCGGCCAATAAAGCGAGATGAGCACCGCAACCCCAGAGTCGGACACGACTGTACCTAATGGTCAGGGGTCCCTTTACCTTTACCTTTAAGTTAGTTATGCCCATTAACATCAATGGATCTACTGCAAATAGGACTGGCATGGGATAAAACCCCAGCTGTTCACCAAGTGAACCATTGAATCATAGGATTTTAGGGTTGGAAGGGACAAAATGGATCATCTAGTCTAACTTCCTGCAATGCAGGAAGAAAGATGCTAGCTGTCTTGAAAATATGTAAGTCCTAGCTAGGCCATAAGCAGGACAATGCATGTCTGCCTGCCTATCTGGTGGGGGCAGGAGCTATTGCTGGAACCAGGGATAATAATAGACCCGCTTCAACCTTATTTTCACAGCCTTGGCTTGTCTTCTTCAACAAAGCTCCAGAGCCCCTGGTCCTAGCCCTTGTGAAGCCAATTCCTATTGGAAGTGCTTTTCTTAAATGTAAACTGTGCCATTCATTTGTCCATAGGATGCCGGCTAAAGAGGAAACTGCTGGAAGGGCTGATATTGCGGAAGCTCAAAGGGCATTTTTGATGCTCTCCGACAAGCTGCTAACTTTGCAAGAAAGACAACTGTCAGTTCATATGAATCTGCACACAGCATCTCAAAAGGGCACCAGAGGCATCAAGTCCAGGAAGTGGGTCTAACAGGTAGATCAGGGCGGGCACAGTATCTGCTTCTCCAGCAGATATTGCTCTAACAGATATATTGTCTTTTCCAGATTGCCAGCCCATAGCGCTATGATGCTCCTATGAGCGTTCCGGGCTTTTCAGCTTAGGGAAATGACAGGTAAGAGGTGACACGAGAGAAGCTTATAAAATTATGCTTGGCAGGGAGAGAGTGGATAGAGAAAGGTTTTCTCCCCCTCACTTATAACACTAGAATTTGTGGGCATCCAAGGAAGCTGAACACTGTATTGGAAGTTTCAGAAGGGAGAAAAAGAATTGACTTATTCACATAGCACGTAGTTAAACTATGGAACTCGCTCCCACAGGAAGCAGTGAGGGCCACCAACTTAAAGGGGGCTTGGGCAAATTCATGGAGGAGAGGGCTGCCAACAGCTGCTAGACATGATGACTGTGTTCTGCCTCCACACTCAGAGGCAGTGATGCTCCTGAATGCCAGTCGCTAGAAACTACAGCTCTTGCACTCGGGTCCTGCTTGTCAGTTTCCCACAGACCTCTGGTTTGCCACTGTGAGAACAGGATGCTAGGCTAGATGGGCCATTGGCCTCATCCAGCAGAGAGCTCTTCTGGTGTCCTTATAACAGCCAAGATCCCCCTACATTCCAACTCACCACCATCACTTAGATCCAGATCCAGATTGCTGCTATCTTACCTGGCTGATGGGTCGCTGCTACTTCCCAGGAGGGAAGGGAAGGTGACAGAGAGGCAAATGCACCAGGAGGAACATTGGGCGGGTTCTCCCACCACGCTTGGACCACACTGCCCTCACTGCTAATTTGCCCCTCCCAATAAGCGACAGTCACCCATATGCTGGGAAGCTTGCAGAGAGACTCTCTTCCACCCAGTGAATCACTTCTGCTTGGATCCGTGTGTGGAAATTTGTGGGTGGTGCCCAGGGCCGGATTTAGGTTTGAGGAGGCCCTAAGCTACTGAAGGTAATGGGGCCCTGGCAGGGGTGGGCACATCCCTGACATCCCTGACTGATAAGGGAACCTGACAGCCCCTTTATATGCCCAGCTGTCCTTTGTCAACAACAAATTGTCAATTTTTTGTGTTGAATATATGCTATATGGTAATTTATGGACCTAATAGGTATCTAAAGCCATTTGCACATAACAAAATTTGTATTTTATCAAAGTAATTGTTGAACTGATCTTATATTTTGGAAATGTACATCCAATTTTTTTTTCCTTTACATTTTTGGGGGGCACCCAAGAGAGTGGGGCCCTACCTACGTTATAGCTTGTTTAGCTTACACATAAATCCGGCCCCTGCATTAAAAGCATGTTGCAACTTGAGCATGTAGTACTCCACCAGCTCTCTTGAATTCTCTTTTGTTAAGAGGTGAAGCAAGCCCCAGTGTTGCTCCATTTTCCACATATGTCGAAGCCTTTCCTTTTCTTCCAAGCCTTCCTAAACTGGGCTGCAATCCAAACCTCACTTACCTGGGAGTAAGGGTGGGGGAAGAAATTGTTTGCATGTTAAGGAGAAGCTACCTAATTTGTACTTCTCAAAGCAATACACGGGCTAAAGCATAGCCGTCCTATAACATTCACACCCCTCCAAACTTTGTATTGCAGTTCTCTGACCAAAATAATGTGCACAAAAAATACATACCGGTATATTAAGAGAAAGTGTGCATAATGATGAATTAATCAGTGAAAAAAACATTAGAAGATGCACTATATTAAGGGGAAATATTTGCAAAAATGTATGAATTAGTCAATAATTCATGCACAAATGGTTTTATTGGGAGAAATTTGCACTAAATGTTGATGAGCTTTCATGAGGATTAAAAAACAAATAAACGGAAAATAGCTGCAGAAATGTGGAGAACGGAATTTTAGGCTGGCAAACTGAGGAACTGAGAAAAACCAAAATTAACAGATGTATCCATCCCTACCCGAGATTAAGGCCTATTGAATTCAATGAGACTTACTTCCGAGAGTATGGGTTGTATTGCAGCTTTAGTCTGTTTTATTTTTGCAGATTTCAATTCTTGACTTTTTAATGTTTTAATACTGTTCTGAGGATCAGTATTAGAGTGGTTTATAAACCCTTAAGTAAAAATAAGCAAATTTGTGACATAACACTCCATCAAACCACCCAAAAAGGGTAGCCGGGCACTCTGGATTGGATTAAATTATCAGCACTGGAATCTTTGAATAGTCTGTCTGAACTGGTGTGATGACCCATTTACTCTCCCAGCTCTATTGTAAAATAGAGCTCTGTCGTAAACAGAGATAGATGCAAAAGCAGTGAATGCTTGCAGCTGAAAGTCGTGCTGCCTAATTAGGTTAACGGTGCACTAATTGTTGGAGTTGCGAGTTGCTGTTGGGTGTGGGTGAGCACACACATTCTGCCCAGGTGATTACACTTCAGCTAAAACCCAGGGGAAGATGTGATGAGGTAACTCCTCCGAAGGAGCTTCTGTCGGCAGAGTAGCAGAATTGCAGCTAGGAAGCCACATCATGTGTAATATTGCCCCTTTCCTTGAAATTAAAACAATGTCCAAACACTTGTTAAAATATTCCAAAGCTTTTGCTTGCAGAACATATAGCTAAAAAAAAAATATGCAAAGTATTTGCATTCGCAGGCTTATCCAAGCATGGTCTTAGTTTTTCTTAGTTGAAGATTACAGCTTCTTCCTTAAACATTCAAACAAACTGCGTCTTTCTCTCTTTCCAGTACTTGCATCCAGCCTTCTGCACATACAGCCAGGCCATACAGTTCCTTCTTGAAGGTTTCCACTTTCTCCTTCCAGCAGACTTCTGCTTACTGCTTCTTTGGGAGAACATCAACTGATGTACCTCTTTCTGTCACATACACTCACACAGAAACATTAGAACTTCTCTCCTCTACTGCATTTAGAGAGAGTTATCTAACACTGTCTCTTCTTCCGTGTTCATAGAGATGCAGTCATTACAGTCAAGTCCCTCACACACAAAACAAAATGGAGGATGCAATAAGATGCCTCCCATGTGACCAGAGTTAACCAATCACACAAGAGTTACTGGGGAACAATCCAGAATCGAACACACCGTAATGCATTTGAGCAACCCCAATTTCAGTAAATGAAATTACTATACTTAAATGGCTTCTTCCCGCCCTTCAGAGTTCAGGAAGTGCAGGCAACTGAAGAAGCCCCACAGAGTCGGAGGAGTATTTAACAAAAAAAGAGAAAAGGACGGAGTGCCAAGGCTAGCATCATTCTTGTGAAATTCTAAAGCACCCTGAAAAGGAAGTTTAAAAAAATATAAAAAATGGACATTTCTTTTGCAGGAGAAGAAAACCTATGGGAAATGGGAGGACAGATTTCAGCACTGCACAAGTCCTTATCCAATCAACACTAGATGTCAAATTGATGTTTCTTTGTGGGAATGGACCACTTGCTTCCCTCCCCCTCCCTTCTGCTGTCCCTGAAGGTACTATTTGTGGGTTTGTTTGCTTGTTTTTGACAGAGAGGCCCATACAAATCGATTCATTAATTCAGTTACAGCTCTCTAGGTTAGCCTGAAATTGATATACTGCCCCGGACTTAGCATGCTGTGCTAATCGATCAAGCAAGTTCAACATGAGGCAACTGTTACTGCTCAGAATGGGTTTCTCTGGCGTGTCAACGTGTAGCATCCTATCCCCACCCCAAATACCCCCCAGGACAAGAATGCAGCCTATTTATGACTTGATGTTTTTTGACATTTCACTTGCCTTGCTAATAAGATGGGTGAGATGTCAGGACAGATTAAATCAGTGTGCACAGCAAACCCCCAAAGGCCAATACTGGGAGAATTGAATGTGGTTTCTCTCTCTCTCTCTCTCTCTGTGTGTGTGTGTGTGTGTGTGTGTTTTAAAATAAAACAGAATTCGCTACCCAAATCTAACAGCTTGCAATCACAGCGTTTTGAAAGGCTTGGAGAAATCATGCTTTTTGGAAAGAGGCTCTGCTTTTGTACAAAACAAAAACCATGAGTCTCAGTAGAAATCCATTTGGATCTTTGCTTCGGAGAAAGAAAAGTCACTCAGGTGCCAGAGGAAAGAGAGGGAGTGGCCATTCCTCAGCTTCCTCGAGCTCCTGACATGATCCAAAGGCTGTAGCTCAGTGGAAGAGCACCTGCTCTTTATGCCAAAGGTCCCCAGGTTCGATCCCCAGCATCTCCAGGTAGGGAGGGGAAAGTCTCCTGTGTGGAAACCCTGGAGAGCTACTGCCAACCAGTGTGGTGTAGTGGTTAAGAGCGGTAGACTCGTAATCTGGTGAACCGGGTTCGCGTCTCCGCTCCTCCACATGCAACTGCTGGGTGACCTTGGGCTAGTCACACTTCTTTGAAGTCTCTCAGCCCCACTCGCCTCACAGAGTGTTTGTTGTGGGGGAGGAAGGAAAAGGAGATTGTTAGCCGCTTTGAGACTCCTTCGGGTAGTGATAAAGCGGGATATCAAATCCAAACTCTTCTTCTTCTCTTCTTCTCAGGCCTGGGGTCTGAATGTGTCCCTCATGTTTCTATGTCTGGCCCTTGGGCCACATACACACTGGCATTGCTTCGCACCACCTTGAGGTGTGTTGGCTGCAATGTGTCCTTGAACATTAGGCCAATATTCTGTCATCATTGTCCAACTCTGTCTGAATGTACTAAGTATATGAGCTCCTTCTTTCACTCTTACTGTAAGTAACTTTTACATTGTTCCCAAGACTGCATTTTCTTGCATTTTCACTTCCTATTCTGTAATGAGTGAGATATTTATTATTATTATTATTATTATTATTATTATTATTATTATTATTATTATTATTTTGGCTTTTCCCAGTATGTAGCCTCATTGTGCTGATGGAAATGGTAATCCAACAACATTTTGATGCCACCTGGCTGTGGAAGTATGACCTTGCATTACATAAACTTGCTGCAACAGCAGTTTGTTAACTCTACTTTTGCAGGTCCTTTTTGTTTAGGAATTGGTTAATAATGGAAATAAGGCACAAGCTAGATCTAAGTGTACTTCTTATTAAAGGTAGATAGCCGTGTTGGTCTGTCATAGTCAAAACAAAATAAAATAAAAAAAAAATTCCTTCCAGTAGCACCTTAGAGACCAACTAAGTTTGTTCTTGGTATGAGCTTTCGTGTGCATGCACACTTCTTCAGATACACTGAAACAGAAGTCACCAGACCCTGATATATAGTGAGAGGGTGGGGAGGGGTATTACTCAGAGGGGTGGTGGAAATGGGTGAAAGGTTGATAGGTGTGGTAAACCTGTTGACAACTGTTAACGGCTGCAATAAGTCTTACAGGAAAAAGCAAGGGGTGAGAAGGTTAAAAAAGCTTTGTCATGTATAATGAGATAAGAATCCAATGTCTTTGTTCAGACCAGGTCTCTCCATGGTTTTAAGCTTGGTAATGAGTTGCAATTCAGCAACTTCTCTTTCCAGTCTATTTCTGAAATTCCTTTGCAATAAGACAGCTACTTTGAGATCTTGTACAGAGTGTCCTGGGAGATTGAAGTGCTCTCCTACTGGTTTCTCTGTCTTGTGATTCCTGATGTCAGATTTATGTCCATTTATCCTTTGGCGTAGGGTTTGGCCTGTTTGTCCAATATAGAGAGCTGAAGGGCACTGTTGGCATTTGATGGCATACACAATGTTAGATGCTCATCATCTAACATTGTGTATGCCATCAAATGCCAACAGTGCCCTTCAGCTCTCTATATTGGACAAACAGGCCAAACCCTACGCCAAAGGATAAATGGACATAAATCTGACATCAGGAATCACAAGACAGAGAAACCAGTAGGAGAGCACTTCAATCTCCCAGGACACTCTGTACAAGATCTCAAAGTAGCTGTCTTATTGCAAAGGAATTTCAGAAATAGACTGGAAAGAGAAGTTGCTGAATTGCAACTCATTACCAAGCTTAAAACCATGGAGAGACCTGGTCTGAACAAAGACATTGGATTCTTATCTCATTATACATGACAAAGCTTTTTTAACCTTCTCACCCCTTGCTTTTTCCTGTAAGACTTATTGCAGCCGTTAACAGTCGTCAACAGGTTTACCACACCTATCAACCTTTCACCCATTTCCACCACCCCTCTGAGTAATACCCCTCCCCACCCTCTCACTATATATCAGGGTCTGGTGACTTCTGTTTCAGTGTATCTGAAGAAGTGTGCATGCACACGAAAGCTCATACCAAGAACAAACTTAGTTGGTCTCTAAGGTGCTACTGGAAGGAATTTTTTTTTTATTTTATTTTGTTTTGTACTTCTTATTATTACTTTTAATAATCACCTTCTAAACCACCATCTCAAGGCAATTTACACATAAGATCATTAAAACAGTTAGAACCACAAAAACAACAAACACCTATGAAACAAGCCTAAAAGCCTAAAAACATTCCTTATTTACAAACAAAAACCCTTTTGCTTTGTTACAGAGCCGCCATAAATGGACAAAGTTTCCAGTCACTGTTCCACATTTTCCAGCACTGACTTGGTCAAAATTCCAGGAGCAGAGGAGGTGTAAAAAGGCATTGACTCACCACCACCATTTTTGCAGTACCAAACCCTTCAGAGTCTGGGGCAGGTGCTCCTTGTTTCCTTAGCCTCAGACTGCAGTTTGTCTTCTTGACAGACCAGACCTCAGCACAGTGGGAAGAAGATAAACCACTCCCCACCACCATCTTGTGGCGCTCCAAGTGTTGCTATACCACATCTGCCAACATCTTTGACCTCTGGCCATGTTGGCTGGGTCTGATGGGAGTAGAAATCCAACAGAAGGGAGGGCCACAGGTTCCTCATCCTTGTTTTTGACTTCCTTCAGAAGTCATCCTTAGGTTTCTCCTCTCTCTTCCCTGAGATCCCCTTCAATGCTTATTATAAGCCTTTAGGAGGCGTCTAGAGGCCTGAAGCCAACCTTGAATCCCACTCATACCCACCTGAGCTAATCATTACTCAGGCAACTCGTGAGCAATCAGGTAGCCTAGTAGATTCTTCCCCACATTTATTCCCCATCAAAGAAGATCTTGACACATTTCAGTTTGACTGATCAGGAACTTTATTAAAAGAATATAGCCTCAGCCGTGCCCAAAAAAAGGGGGGGGGACTTAATCTGTTTCTGTTAATCTGTAATCAATTTTGGGGAAATCAAGTAGCAGTATACGTAAGTCATTACATACTCTCCAACATTTATGTGATGAAAATAGATACATCCTGTTCAATTGTTATTGTTTTGTTATTGTTATTTTACTATTTATACCCCACCCATCTGACTGGGTTGCCCCAGCCACTCTGGGCAGTTTCCAACATATATGAAAAAAATAAAGAAACATTAAACATTTTTTTTAAAAAAAACAACCTTCCCTATACAGAGCTGCCTTCAGATGGTGCAGGGGTCAGATAATTCCATACCATCCAATATTGATCAAATGAAAACAGGGACATCCTAAGGAAAAGTGGGACAATGGACATTCTGGGATCAAATAAAAAACCGGGACGGCTTCTGTAAATCTGGGACTGTCCCTGGAAAATAGGGACACCTGGAGAGTCTGTCTTTATTATTGTTGTTGTTTGTTTGTTTGTAACTGTGTGAATTTTGAATTTAGCTGTGTGATTTGCAAAATCGTGGCTCCCTCTAGTGTCAATTTTGGAAGCTTGTTTTCAAGCTCACGTCAACCTTTTGGGGTACCTAGAAAACTAGATGTGTTTATAATTGCTGCATTTGGCAATGGAAAATAGTTGCTTTTCAAAGGACCTTTGCTTTGAATCTGCATTGCACTGATGTCAAGGATTTAATATATGAGGAGCGCACGAGAGACACTGCATCTGTTTTTCCAAGAAGAAGGTCCCCAAGGAAATTACTAAAATTCTCAAGGAAAAGATCTGTTTCTAAAGTCTCTTTGAAGGGTCCGATTGAATTACAAAATATAGAGAACTGTTAGTTTCTTACCAGCTGCACAATTATATACCCAACTGATTACTACAATCTGCAGGAGACACAATCTTATCAGGTGGTCAGTGCTGGTGCCCGGCGATTTTGCATTCTATGCAAGGCTAACTACTTGCGTGCGCACACACCCCGAAATCGCCAAAGAATTTATGCTTTTGAATTATGGTGCTGGAGGAGACTCTTGAGAGTCCCATGGACTGCAAGAAGATCAAACCTATCAATTCTTAAGGAAATCAGCCCTGAGTGCTCACTGGAAGGACAGATCCTGAAGCTGAGGCTCCAATACTTTGGCCACCTCATGAGAAGAGAAGACTCCCTGGAAAAGACCCTCATGTTGGGAAAGATTGAGGGCACAAGGATAAGGGGACGACAGAGGACGAGATTGGTTGGGCAGTGTTCTCGAAGCTAACTTGAGTTTGACCAAACTGTGGGAGGCATTAGAAGACAGGAGTGCCTGGCGTGCTCTGGTCCATGGGGTCACGAAGAGTCGGACACGACTAAACGACTAAACAACAAAGCACACACACAAACCCCTGTGGAATTCCTACCCTTCATCAGTCGGTCCCCAAACAGGTTACATCAATCTAAAATTCAGCATTGAAAACAGAGCAAATCATAGCCACAGGGTAGTCAAAAACACACATCTCACATGTCAAAGACTAGGGCAAAGAAATTCACATAGCAAAGCCGTGAGATGAACCTCTGTGGAGAAGGGATTCCACACCCTAGGAGCTACCATAGAAAATGCCCTCTCCCAAGCAACCACCATCCCAGACGTCTGAGGGTGGTAAAACTATCTTTGTGAATCACAGCACCTGAGAGGGTCTACAGGGAAGTAGGCAGTCTTTCAGATATTTGGGGCCAAAGACATTTAGGGCTTTGAATGCTAACCTTGAATTTGGCTTGGAAGCAACCTGCAACCAAAGCAGCTGTTTTAAAACAGCTGTTCATTTGAGTTCTAAAGGCAACCCCTGCCAGTAATTTGGTGGGTGCATTTTGGAGCAGTTTCTGAGTTGTCTTCAAGGGTGGCCCCATGTAGAGTTCATTGCGAGAATCCATTCTGGAAGTTACTAGAACACAGAGTACTGTTTCCCCATATATATTTCCCCTAATATGACTCATTTGATATTCCCCCTAATACGATTCATTTTCACATGCTATTCAATTGTGCAGTTTTACGTCTACATTACCCTAGTTTGTGTATTTCTGCACACACTTCTTGACTGGAGAACCACATTGAAAGATTCAGAGAAGCTTGGATTTTGAAGGAGGCCGATTTTCAGTTTGTGTCCTGCCCCCCAGAAAGTGCAAATTAGATAAGTCCACCTTTAAATGGGAACCAAATCCAATTACTCCCCCTATCCCTAGTTCCATTACATAAAATTTGTCCCATTGGCTATAAGGTTCTCTTACCAATTACTCAACTGCACCTCTTCCTGTTCAACCCATTGAAATCTTCAGCCCTGATTAATATTGCCATCACAGTTATCTGGATGCTCTCCCTGGATCAGCTGCAGCTGGCAAAGGAGGATCAAAAGGCAATTGCCGCTGTGCACTGTACGTGGCGGCAGACATGCACATCACCCATTGAGCCCATGGCAATTCCGCCCAACCCAAATCCACAGCTGTCAGAGGCTGAAAGGAAACGTTTGTGTCTACAGCTGACCCTGAGTTGGTACCGTGCTGTCTTTCAAATTGGCCTCGTGAAGGGCTCTGTGGAAGGCCAGCAACTAGAAATAAGGAAAACTGAATGAAGAAATGAATGGTTTATCGCCCTTTGGCCAACCAGGCCTAATGCATACACATACTAATGCACACATCACAAGGCAAAGGTAAGCATCAAAATAAGCATATGTCAAAAGAGTGCCTTTAAATACCTCCTAAAAACCCATCTTTTCAGTCATTCCCAGGTTCAAAAGGTTCGTCGTACTGTTGAGTTTTATTATTCATTTCTATTTAATGGAATGGCTTATGGTGTATTCCTTTGAATTTTTCATTTAAATGTTGCAAATACATTCTTCTTTCTCTTTACGCAAAACACAGTAAGATAAAAAAAATTTAACTGCTTAGGGACTTGGCATTTAAGTTGACTTCCTATTAGCTCCAATTGAGTCTTTCCTTGCTGTGAAACTGCAGCTTCCAAGAGGCACTTTTGCAGGGACTGTGCAGTGCACCATAGTGGATAGAGTGTCACGCTAGGACCTGGGAGCCATGAAGCTCACTGGGTGATCTTGGGACAGTCCCCATCTGCCAGCTTTACCTACCTCACAGGCTTGTTGTGAGCATAAAATGGGGAAAAGGAGAACCACGTACGCCCCCTTGGAGCTCTGGTAGAGGAAATGTGGGCTATAAATTAAATAAACACTCTTTGCTCTGTTTTTTAGTGGAGCACGTATGTCATTTTGCACATAGGCAATAAACACCACAAGAAAAGTCATCATGGTGTGAGAGTATGATCAGTTATATTGGGGGGGGGGTATGCATCCTGTAGCGCATCAGAAAAAACACTATTCCTCGCTTTATAAGAAATCTTGATGAATTTGCACATGGAATTGATTGAAGTGCAAGTTGTTTTTGTTTTTGCAATGTTTGCTGAATACATGCAAGAGCATCACTAACGTATTAAGGGGCAGGAGGAGCTGCAAAGGAAATGAAGAAAAGAAAAGAAAAGAAAAATCCTGCAAACTGCAGAGAGAGAGAGAGAGAGAGAGAGAGAGAGAGAGAGAGAGAGAGAGATTCCATAACAATAGAATCATAGAAATGTAAAGCTGGAAGGGACCCCAAGCGTCATCTAGTTCAACCACCTGCAACGCAGGAATTTTATGAATCAATTTTATAAATTCTGCTTGTGAAAACCAGAGTTCTGTTTTTGGTCTATTGCCTCAATCCCCAACCCCATGGGGCTGATAGGAAGATAGGGAGGAGGCAATACCTGGGAAGACATCACCCTCCCTTTTCAGGATCTTCCAGGGTTCACCTAAATTCTTACACGGGTTCACGTAAATCCTCACTATGCCGATGCAGTCATCACCACTCCTGTAATGTAGGAGACTTAGTCTGCCGGATCAGGCAATGGCCTTTTAAGAAAGAAGGTTCCTCAGAGAGGGCAAGGTTGACAGAGAAGGTCCAGGTCAACCAACCTTCAGAAGGCCTGAGCCTTCTTCTGAGACAACATCTCTCCTTTGGGGGAGTACCAGTCAGCACCAGCCATAGAGATCTGTCCAGAGTGCTGACAATGCTTTGCCTTGCCTGATTGTCATCCTGTCCTACTGGGTTTTACTTTGCCTTTCTTGGGAACTGACCTCCAGTGAGGCTCAGGCTGACCACTGAAAGAAGAGTAGAGCTCTGATGTCATTTCAGGGACATCTGGGGGACCAAGTGGGACACCAAAAAATTCAGCAAGTTCCATGTGCTGATGTCATGCAGCCCGGGGCCACTCAATCACAGGGGAAATGCAGTGTGCATGAGTGACACTGATTGATTGATTGATTGATTGATTGATTATTTTAAATCTGTATACTCTGTATTCATCCAAAGATCACAGGGCAGTTCACAACATAAAAATACAAAATGAGACCACAAAATACACAATAAAACAAAAACAAACCAATAACCGCCCTCTCCCGCAAACACATAGAAAGTTAACCAGCCAACGTCGTGGTTATAGAGAAATGTTTTGGCCTTGTACCTAAAGATATGCAATGAAGATATAAATATGTGCAGGAGCGGCAGTCGTGCCTTAGTTGTAAGCTTCACCTTCCCTGAAATGTGTTTCTTAAGTTAAACCCACTCCAGAACACCTCCACTCCCGTGAGGTGCAGGAAACTCTGGTTGTACTGGGTCTCCTGCAATGGAGACTCCTGAGTTGGACGGTAGCAGAGTGACATGCTCTGGCTGAAGGGGCTCTGGCACAACAACCTTGTGGGCTTGCTTCTGGGGCGGGTCCTGCATGCAGTCTCCTTCCTGATTCAAAGATGCTGACCTCATCCCCTGAACAGAGGAGATCTGGCCTCGGTAGAGATGACTCTGCACATCGCAATGGGACCCTGCCCTTCCGGTAAGTGTGATTGCTGCAACCCAGTCTGCCCTTGAATCTTAAGTCAAGGGAGAGCAGGACAAATCCAGAAGGGTGAAGCAACAGAGCAATAAAGGAGCGGAAAGGAGGGAGTCCTCCCATCCCTTGACAACACTAGCAATTGCCAAGTGCGAAGGCAAAAGCCTGTTTCCCTGGCATAGCTCTTCTTCACGAGGTCTGTGTGTAATTATTTTAAGGGAGGAGGTGGAAAAGGTCATTGAGTACAAGCCACTCGTTTGTTTTGCTTTCATAATCTGTTTTCTCCTCTGAAATGAATTGCCAAGTCTTTCAGCCTCCTAAGAGGCTGGGCAAACTGTGTATTGCAAGAGCAAGTTTGTGTGTGTGTGTGTGTGTGTGTGTGTGTGTGTGAGAGAGAGAGAGAGAGAGAGAGAGAGAGAGAGAGAGAGAGAGAGCGCTCTGATACATACAAAACATGTAGCCAAGCACATCTCAGAGACCAGACATTTTAGGGTGTGGTGAGTTTGAATGTTATTATTGGAAGGCACTGGTTTATAGTATGACTGAGCATCAAAATTCAGACCTCCGTGAATTTAATAACAGATACCCAAGTTCTTTAACTAGCACGCAAACAGTTCTAATAATTTGTTTGCTTGTTTAAAGATCCCACAAGTACATCTCTCAAGAGGATCCTGCATGAAGAAAGCCTTGGGACTGAAATCCAAGAAGACTTCACAAGTAAAAGCCAAACAATAACTGAAATAATAATAATAATAATAATAATAATAATAATAATAATAATAATTCATAGATCCAAAGATCCCACAACAGAAAAATACAGATATACAAACTACATAAAAGCAGAAAAACAGAAAAGAACAAAAATACAAATACATAAAAAGCCATAGTTTCTAGGGAAGGGGAGGGAATTCATCTGGTTGGCATTTCAATCAGAGTTGCACTTCCCAAACTAATACGTACACCAAAATGCAGGTATCTTTTGAAATTTGCACTTTTCAGAATTTTGCAATGTAAGCCTTCCAATTAAAAGTACTTTAAAAAGGAGCAAGATGGTACAAAAATGCATTGTGCTGCAGAAAACTCATAGAATCACAGAACTGCACTCACAAATGAATATGTTAGCCAAAATCAAAGGCAAAAGCACATACCTTGGGAGTAGGGTACATGGAAATGCACACAAATTTGCACACACAATCTCCATCTGATGTGGATAAATAGTGTGAACTGAACTGAAGATTGGGGTGGGGGGAGATGAAATATCTGAAATGGGCAGCTTCATCCATCAGCACATTAGTTGGGATTTAGTAGCTAAATCTCCACCCTTGCCTCAGTGCATAGAAAGGAGTAAAGGTAAAGGTAAAGGATCCCCTGAGCATTAGGTCCAGTCGTGACCGACTCTGGGGTTGCGGTGCTCATCTCGCTTTATTGGCTGAGGGAGCCAGCGTACAGCTTCCAGGTCATGTGGCCAGCATGACTAAGCTGCTTCTGGCAAACCAGAGCAGCGCACGGAAACGCCGTTTACCTTCCCACCGGAGCGGTACCTATTTATCTACTTGCACTTTGACGTGCTTTCGAACTGCTAGGTTGGCAGGAGCAGGGACCGAGCAACGGGAGCTCATCCCGTTGCGGGGATTCGAACCGCTGACCATCTGATCAGCAAGCCCTAGGCTCTGTGGTTTAGACCACAGCGCCACCCTGTAGAAAGGAGTATGATAGACTAATTGTTACTTTTAGTGCAGCTAAGATTCTTCCAAGACTTTCCTCATCCACTTTCTCCCTGATGCTTTCAGTTTTCCAAACTCTCTGGTGCAAATCATGCATTAGGAATTCTCCCATCCCCTTTTTGATTTTTCAATTCCCAACCCACTCATTAACCCTAGAAAATTGTACAGGAGTTTTGTACAAGGCCGATGCATTATCAAGAAAAAGTTCAGGGTGTTGTTGTTTTTTTAACATATAACCAATATTCTCCTGTCATCACCGCTCTCGCCACCTCACCCCTCTACCCTCCTGTCCAATTAAACAACAGCAAAATATTTTTTTCAAACAAAATGTTAGCAATAATGGAAAATACAGCATGCCCTTGTATGCTCCTCGAACGTAAAGGAGAGTGTTCTGTCTTCACCTCTCTCTCTTTAATCTTTCTTGTGCACATCACTATATATAACTGTCTCTGTAACTTTAAACCTGAGGGGGTTTTTTGGTTTTTTTTTTATGAGTGACCAAACAGATTGCGGAGGGAGGGCCTTCCTTTCAGGACCACTTTCAATGCCTGCTGAGCCTTCCGTTAAAGTAAAAAAACGCCGATTCTTTTCTCAGTTGCTTTCCCGTCGCTCTTGTTAATGCTTCAGAGAAAGCAAAACTTTCAACTTCTTTGGCAGGCGGAGGAGAACTTGAAAACCCAAGCAAACTTTGTTGCAAAGCAAGAAGGCGCTTGATATAACTGGATTGCTCAAGACCAGACTTTTATTTTAAATAGTTTATCGAAGATGTTTATCAAAATGCAGCTGCTTCTTTTCCTGATGGGGAGCTTATCATTCCATGTTGTTGCTGAGGAAGGTAAGGAAAGGTTTCTTAGATATGCAGATGTCCAGAAAGGGATATAATTCATACTTTCCTTTCTCTCTTTTTGGTGGCTGGCTGTGTTGCGTGTCATCAGTGCGAAGCTTTGCTTAGGCTGCGATCTTAACCCCACTTCATTGGGAGTAAGCCTCATTGAAGTCAATAGGTTTTACTTCTGGGTAACCATTTTTAGGATTGCACTTAGTTCCCATCCTTACTTGAGATTCTATTGCTGCAAAATTCAATATACTGGAATAAATGTTACCAAGAACTCTGGCCACAAGTTTTAACAAAAGAATAAGTTTACTCGTAAGTAAATACAAATATCATATCAATCCTGTTAGGAATTACAGTCTTAAACGAAAATGATAGTTTCAGGGCTTCTGAGATGAGAATCAGATATATGATGCGAATCAGATGTTTCGAAACAGGGCCCTGTCCTGGTTTCCAGTTTTCGCATCATACATCTGATTCACGTCTCAGAAGCCCTCACTTCAACCTCCAAAAGACTTTTCTTTGTGAAACTATCATTTTTGTTTAAGACTGTAATTCCTAACAGGATTGATATGATATTTGTATTTACTCACGAGTAAACTTATTCTTTTGTTAAAACTTGTGGCCAGAGTTCTTGGTAACATTTATTCCAGTGCATTTTGCAACAAGAACTCCAACTTTTTTACGCAAAATTCAATATGACCGAGGCCGGTAAATTAAAAGTTGTTGGCTTTCGGAGGGTTTTCGAAAGTGCACCAAAGAAATTCCACCTACCTATACAGTGTAGCAGAGAGCAAAAGGGAAACGATGAATTAGCTTGCAGTTAATATATACATTATGAACCGTGACTTCTTTCAGGAAACAAAAATACAGCAGTGCAACCATCCCTGCCTTTTTTCCAGGGATTTCTTTTTTTAAAAAAACCCTATGTTTTTAGACAAGACTTCACCATATGAATTTTACTTTTTAACCAACCAGTATCTATTGCTGTTTTGTTGATGCTTTGAATTATGTTTTGCAGATACTGATTGATTTTGCTATATTTTGTGTTGTAAGCCTCCTTGATATGTTTTATGAAAGTGCAGAGCATAAATAAAGAGAATACATGTCTACTCCAAAGTAAACCCCACAACTTCATTGGGAAGGGAAGGTAGCATAGGACTGCAGTGAAAATCTCCTTTATTTAGTAATAACATTTTACTGTTGGGCAATATTTCATATGGGTCAGACTGCAAATGACAGGGGGTTGTTGTTTTTTTATTGGCTCCTGGTTTTCCTAGGTTGCAGACTCAATTCCCAGAATAGCTAGTTCAAGTGATTTCAGGTATCAGAATCAGCAGAGATCCAGAAGAGCGGTTGGCAGTGGAGTTGGACTCAGTAGAAGACAGATTTCATGTATATGAGGAACACCACCACCCATAGTTCAGTTGTGGACAACATGCTTAGATGCCAAAGGTCCCATCTCTTGCCAAAGGATGTCAGATACCAAGCAAAGGAAAGACCCCTTTCTTCTCAAGAGCCAGAAGAGATTTCTTCAGCCAGAGCAGATAGTATTGGTCTACCTGGTATAGAAGCCATGCTGATACTTCCTCCTCCTCCTTTTAATTTATTCTTTTTAAAACAAACACACCAACCCTTAGCAACAACAAAAACCCCAAAGCATACAGTGAAAGTCAGTGATAGAATACACAGCAATCTAAAACAAAGAATATTATTTAAATCAGAGTAATCAAAGAAGTCGGGATGTCTGCAAAAGTTCAGGGGTCTTCTTCTTCATTAAAAGAATAATTCAGTACCGGTCAGTTGTAAATGAGTCTTTGTGTCTCTGTCCTTTAGCTAGTCATATATATTTTTAGTCAATTTGGGCCAATGGCCAAACTCTGTTAAGCCAATTCAATAAGGATGTCCCTTCCAAGTCTTTCCAAAACCGGGTTATATAACAAGTCTAGTGGCTAACAGCAGATAACCAATAATTCTTCCTTCTGTATGGGCTCCCACCCCACTCTGTTTGGTCTGGTCTAAGACATGAAATAGCACATGCAACAATTGTCCCAATTTGTTAAGAATAGTTCCAGATTTCTGGTCCTGTCTCTGGTAGGACATAGTTTCTAGTTTTGCCTTTTGATGGTTCCATTTTTAAAATGTTGTTGCTTATCAGGATAAAGCTATCAATGGCCACATGTCATGATGGCTATGTATTTCCTCCAGTATCGGAAGCAGTATACCTCTGTATCCTAGGCACGGACAATCATGTGTGATGAAAGTGCTGTTCCATTCCTGCCCTGTTTGTAGCCTTCCCGTCGGGCCATCTGCGTGGCAACTGTGAAAACAAGAAGTGGACTACATGGGCCTTTGGGCCGATCCAGCAAAACTCATCTTATATTCTGATGTTCAGGGATCAGCTCTCTTTGCAGGGTCTCTAAACCAAGAGTGGGGAACCTGCAACACCCCAATTGTTGGTAGACTTCAATGGCCACCATCCCAATGGGCATTGGAGTCCAGCAACACCCCGAGGGCCACATGTTAGCCACCCCTGCTCTGGGCAGTAGGCTGTACCCAAGAGCAGACCCATTGAAATAAATGGACATGTCTAACTTAAGTCTATTCATGGAGGATCAAGCTATATTGATGGCTACTAATGCTGATGGCTGTGTTTTTACCTCTACTGTTGGAGGCAGTATGCTTCTGAATACCAGTTAGTGGAAATCACAAGGGGGGGGGGAGATCCATTATTTTAACTGGCCTACTCTGAGGAGGCCTTAGTTGGATGCAACCCAGTGACTCTTGGAATGGGAAAGCACATTGGCCATAGTGCACAGGCAATGTAAAGGCAGCAGAGGAGGCAAATGAGAAACCCATAACAGGAAGGCATATTATTCATTTCACGTGGTTGGTGGACTAAACTCATTCTTGCAAACGTAAAGTAGCTGGGGGGTGCAAAAGCAGGCCATAGACTGGTGATTGTTTTTCACTTGTCATCCTGTAGGCTTCGTGCCAGCTGCATGTTGGCATAGCACAGGCCCCAGAGGGTGCCAGGCCCAGGTGTCAAGAGGCCCAACACCCACAGAGAGGATAGGCAACATGTTGCTGGGTCTGTTGGGGTTGACTTGGGCTGCCTCCATCAGCAGACTGAATCAGTGTTGCCCAGAATCAAGGCGTTCTCAGCTGGCTGCCTCACAGATTCCTCCTGTTTCCATTCCTTGGCAAAGGGAAAGGAGGAGGAGGCAGAGACAAGGAAGCCAACACGGCAGGATGCAGATCAATACTGAGGATTGTTTTTTGTTTCCAGGATGAGTCCTGGGATGTCTAGCCAAAGAGTCTCATGACAGACCTGCAGAAATACTTTGTGGCTCTAAGAATATAAGGAAAGCCTGCTGGACCGGGCCAATGGCCCATCTAGTCCAGCATCCTGTTCTCACAGTGACCAACCAGATGCGCCCACAGTCAGGATTGACTGTTGTTCAGTGGCAGAGCATCTGCTTTGCATGCAGAAGGTACCAGGTTCAATCGCTGGCACTCCCAGGTTGGGCTTGTAAAGATGACTGCCTGAAACCCTGGAAAGTGGCTGCCATTCCGTGTAGGCAATGCTGAGGTCTATGACTTCGTATAAATCCATTTTCTAGGTTTTCTTTTCCGCACACTGTATCAAAAGGAATGTATCTTGCTATGGATGAATTCTTCTCTTCAGAGGTATTTGTGGGTGTAACCTACAACCCACCTGAAAGAAAACATCCAAGATCAAAATTCAGAGTTGCATTCCAGAGAGACTGGAATTCCTTGAGCACATTCTTGGGGCTTGCAATTTCATCTTCCCAGAACAATCTCACATACCGGTACTTGGGTCTGAGGCAGCCTCCTGCCTATTTGGGACCATCATTCTTTACTGCTGGCCATGCCGACTGGGGCTGATGAGAGATGTGAACCAAAATATCAGAAGGGAGCCAAGATGCAGAAACATTTGCTAAGAAGTGAAGCAACATGCACTCCAACTGCACCTATTTACTGATGGTAGCTCCCATTTTCTGGTCTTACCCCTAGTAAGACATTGTCTCTAGAGTATAAGAAGAGGCTGCTGGATCAGGCAGAGTCCAACATCCTGTGCTCAAAGTGGCTGACCAGACGCTTGCGAGAAACCAGCAAGCAGGATTCAGGCACAAGACAGCACTCTCACTGTCAGCCACTGTGAGAACAGGATGCTGGACTAGATGGGTCAATGACCAAATCCAGTAGGCTCATCTTATGTTCTTCAGTTATATGTTGACTGGATCACAGATATCAGTCAGATTACTCGTCTCCAATATTGTGGTGTATTTCCAGTTTGTTGTTGTTGTTGTCATTTTAAGGTCTATAGAAGTGCAAATTATATGGGGTTGTTTTTGGCATCCGCCATTTTTGAGAGACAGTGGAGTACACCTCTGTGGGTGAAGTCAAACAGCAGCACCGAAATGACCTGGGCAAGCCTGGACAGGGTGTATGGAGGCCCTGGGCTGCCCAGATGACAAGACCCCCCTCTCGGTTTCACTGATGTGGTCCAAAGGAAAGCAGAGCAATACGTTTGGCACCAGCTTGGCTGCAGGAGTTGCTAGGAGGCATACAAGGCACCACCCAACTGTCTTAGGGACTCCACTCCAGATTTGTGTAGAGTTTACTCCTTAGCCCTTTCTTCTCCCAAAGACTTCCCAGAAGGCAGCAGAGGTTTAGGACCAGAGTTTTCCTTCTCCTAGATGGGCTACCTTCCCAGGTTGGTGAGCCCCATCTTCCCCTCACTTCCCTCTACAGCACGTGTAGTAATAAATCTCTTGACCGTTGGACTCACTAATGGTCTGGAGTCTGTCTTCGCATGCAGGGGAAGTCCCTAGCTCACTGAGGGTTTGAGACCCATCAGCTACCCTCACCTGACTTAGCCGGCCAATCTAAGCCATTCCCGGGATTGTGTCTGCTGTCACATGCTGATAGCTTCTAAGAGCCACAGGTGAGAGCTGAGTGCAGGGTGGCGACCAAAGGTGGACAAACTGCCCCAGAAGGAACATGACATGTCCCACACCAGAGGTACTATTCTACAAGAAAAGACATTGGGGGTGGGAAATGCCATTTACATGCTTGGGGGGGTATGTGTTTCTTAATCCTCAAATTCAAAGAAAATTTGATTCAAAGAAAAGGGTGGTGGAGGAATGGATCTATGATTGAGCAAGTGGAGGTCTGACACATAACAGAAATAGAACGACCCCTCCCTCTATGAGACGTCAGAAACATCAGAGACGCAGAACTGGAATGTGCTATATCAGATTTTTGGCACAGCGAAGTGCAGTGAGTAATTCACATCTGCACAAGCCTGCATCTGGAAAAACCAAGAGAAATTTGGGAAGTGAGGTCATCACAAAGCCCTCAAGAGAAGAACACTGACAGTGAGATGTCTGTATCAGCTGCTAATCCTACTCAGAGTGGACCCATTTAAATCACTGGATACGACTGATTAGGCCCATTCATTTCAGTGGCCTAGGATTTAACTGGATGCAACCCAATGGTACCTCAAGTCTATTTGGACACTATACAAGTACCACCCTCTATAAATTAAAAAAGGGCAGAATCCTTTTTTTAAAAAATTGTTTATTTGGTTTTTCAGATTACAATTCTGCAATCACATATCCAACATACAAAATAAAAACAAGATTCCAAAGAATCTCCAGAACGTCCCTCCTCCCCTTTGTGGGTCCTATTGTTAATCATTACCTCCTGCATCTTTTATGATAATCCAAATCTTTTACCCATCCATTGTGTCCAAATTCACCATTAAACTACAAGTGTTATTCCAATCCTACTAACGATTCTAACTGTTCACAATGGTTTTTAAGATAAATTACAAAATTTCCCCATTCCTTATTACAATTTTGGTCTTCCTGATTTCTGCTTCTTCTGGTCATTTTTCCATTTCGGCATAATCCATCAACCTGATCTGCCATTCTTCTCTGGTAGGGACTTGATCTTCTTTCCATCTCTGGGCCAATAACATCTGCGCAGCCATGGTTGCATACATAAATAGAATCTAAGTTTAAGTCAGTGTAGTCTAAATTAGCAGTGCCCATTAATTGCAATGGGTCTACTCTGAGTAGGGCCAACAACTTCCAGGCAGAAGATCCTAGGTTCATAAGAACAGAACATGGGCTTGTTAGATCAGGTCAATGGCCCATCTAGTCCAGCATCCTGCTCTCACTGTGGTTGACCAGATGTGGGAAACCTGCAAGTCGGACATGAGCACAGTAGTACTTTGTCCACCTGCAACTCCCAACAACTGGTACTCAGAGACATTGCTGCCTCAGATGACGGAGGCAGAACATGACCATTATGACTAGTAGCCATTGATAGCTTTTCCCTCCATGAATTTATATAATCCTTTTAAAGCCATCCAAGTTGGCAGTCATCACTGCCTCCTGTGGGAGAGAGTTCTATAGTTTAATTATGTGCTCAGTGCCAGATTTACGTATAAGCTAAACAAGCTATAGCTTAGGGCCCCACTCTCTTGGGGGCCCCAAAAAAATTTAAAGGGAAAAAACTGGATGTACCATGTTTCCCCTATTTTAAGACACCGTCTTATATATTTTTTTCCCTCAAGAAAACGCACTATGGCTTATTTTGAGGGGATGTCTTATTTTTATTACGTAAGCACGCCTTGGCAAGGCTATGCTCGAGTTCTGGGGCTGCGAAGGACGGGACGGGCGTGGAGCTCTTTGTTTGCTTGCTGGCAGCGGGGGGAGAATCCAAGCTGAGCTTTTAGGAAACAGGCACCAGAGAGACCCGCTTTCGCTGGGCGCTCTCTGCTGCTCCTCCGCCGCTGCCTTCCCTCCTCGAAACTCGACAGAAGCCTTGTTTTCCAAGGGGCCGACACGCGGGGCGGCTCGGGGGATTTCGTCGTGGCGGCGAGCAGGGAAAGCCCGTGCCGCCTTCCCTCTCCACCACGGCAGCCGCCCCGTGCGCTCTGCGCCGAGCGGAGTTGGGCGAGCGTGCGGGCGAGGAGACCTTCGGAGTGCCTTTGTCGCGCCCGCTGCCCCTTCCTGTGCGCCCTGCTCTGCAGAGTTCCTGAGCGCTGCTTCTGGGGCTGACTGGTTTTGGTGGCGGGACTGGACGCCCAGCCCTGTCTTTTCCTTGGCGCCCTCCAGAACTGCGCCTATCACTATGGCTTATTGTCGGGGTACGGCTTATATTTCGCAAATGCGAAAAAATCCTGCTATGGCTTATTTTATGACTACGTCTTAAAATAGGGGAAACAGGGTACATAAGATAAACAAACAAACAAAATAAAACCTACATACCGCAACAGTGTTTTGTGTTGTGTAGGCTCCTATGATGTAAGTCATGGGCCCCGCCTGCTGGCCTGCTCCCTAAAATATCACTGGTTTGCTCATTTCTAGATATAGGGTGCCTACATTCTGCATGGGCAAATGGCTTTAGATACCTATTAGGTCCATAAATTACCATATAGCATATACTCAACACAAAAAACAGTGACAATTTGTTGTTGGGAAAGGACAACTGGACATATAAAGGGCCCCATTACCTTCAGTAGCTCAGGGCCTCATCAAACCTAAATCTGGCCCTGTATGTGCTGCATGAAGAAATAATCAATCCCTGGCTAGGACTAGGAATATCCCCTGCCTGACACCGTCAAAAGCCACTTATAATTCCACACTGAAAACAATGTTCCTATAGCTCATATATTCACATACAAAATGTACATTTATGAATCACTTCCCATGAATTGTCCCAAAGCAATTGACAAGTGAAACAAAAGAAAATGTGAAATATATATATGGTAACAATTTCAAGTCCAATACAGGAAAAGATTGCGATAAAAAGAACAGCATCAAAAGGATGGTTGCAAAAGGAAGATCCTTAGCAGGTGCCAAAAAGGAGCACCTTTCTGATACATAAGGAGATAGCGTTCTCCCCCCCCCCAATTTTTTAAAATTGATTTTAACAATTTTAAGCACATAACAATACCGTTAAATTTTCATCCTTCCCCCCTCTCACTGAGGGAAGCAAATTTCCATCCCCCTCTCTCACCGGGAAAACAATAAACATTATACATTTAACGTAGCTAACATATTGAATATCATTGCTTAGGCCTGGCCCATTTCTGTGGGCCAGGTATTCCTCCTTTCCTCAATTTCATATTTCATATTTCAGTTGACTTCCTCAAGTCCCCCTCTGTTGAGTTCATTATCTATCCTCTTTATCAGTTTTCCAAATTCATAAACTCCACAATAACATAAAATACCAAAATTTTACTTAAGTTAACTCCTTTTTTCCCTACCTCAGCACCTCATTACTTCTGATTCTTTCCTCAAGCCTTATCAAATTCCCTTACTCCAACCTAATTTAAAACTCCGAATTTTCTTCTTTTTACACCCTTACCTCCCTCCGGTCTCGAAATTTTTAGCTATATTTCCCACCGCTAACCTCCTAATTTTTAACCTATAATCATTAATGCCAGTATCCAGATCCAAACATCTTAACCGCTTAGACAGGAAAAAACGAATCCAAGTATAACCTCTTTATCCCACCCCAACCCTCACAAATTTCCAGGCCCAAAAGTCAGTCAATGCCGCATGACTTCCTCTTCTCTTCTTTTGCAATGTGGTGTTGTTATCATCGTCTTTGCAAGATTCATTCCATGGTGTATGCAGTTCTCTTCTCTTTTTTTGGAATGTACTGTCCTTCTTATTATAATGAGAGAGTGTTCCAAAGGGAAGGCAACACCATACGGTGACCTGATTCCTACCCTGAAAGAACCAGACCTCCTTTCCTGCAGCGCACAGTGGTGGGATGAGCATGTAAGGGGTGAGATGATCTTTTAAGTGTCCTAGAAGCAACGGGCAAGAAAGTCAATTCAGTTTCTGCTTAAAGAAGAACGAGGTTTGCATGTCATGAGTCTATCTCATGTGTTGGTTTCACCTTTTGGGTTGAATTGCTGAGGTGGATGAGCTTTTCCGCGATGTTCTGGTTTCTCGAGTTTCACCTGTATGAGGATGAGGACTCTGTAGGGATGCTTATCCAATTTGGCACATGTGATATATAAATGATTGTCGGACTTTGGAAAGCTCCTATCAGTGGATCAAGCTCATCAGTTTTGTTGGAATTAATTAAACTACATAGTTTGAACTGGATTTTGAATAAATGTGCCATTTCTGTTTTCTGAATAAAAGAAGAACGAGGTTAATTCTCACTTTCCAAAACTACGTGTGAATCAAATCCTGTGGAATTTGCACTTCTCTAAATTTCGCAGTGCTGTTCTCCAGCCAAGTAACACACAAAAGAATGCACTCGCTGGTGCTAAATGTGCATATGTTAAAATGTGCAGAAAATGCAAGTATTTGTGAAAGTGGTTTACGTGAATGGATTATAGTAAGGAGAATCGCTTGCAAGAATATTATCAGGCAAAATGGTGTGAAGAATCTGTATGTGTTAGGAGAGATTCACACTAAAATGTGGATGGATGACTTTTTATGAGGGCTCTTTGCAGGTTCCATTTGAGTCCAAACCACCATTGCAAGTGGACAATGAAAGGGGCTTCACACAAGTACCAATCAGTTGATTGGTGCCGATAACAGGCCCCTTTGAACTTAGATGGGTTGCGGGGAACCACAACTGGGGAGGGTGCAGTTGCACTCAGGTCCTGCTTGGAGACTTCCCATCAGGGCATCTGGTTGGCCACTGAGAACAGGATGCTGGACCAGATGAGTCATTGACCTCATCCATCAGGGCTCTTCCTACGTTCTTAGAAGAGTGCTATTTTTGACTGCAGCTCTGTGATGAGTGCAATGCATACTTACACGCCTAGCTCCACACCACACGGGCCTTAAATCTGAGGTATGACTCTCCTCTCTCATCGCACCCTCCTTTAAGTGGGAGAACTTCTAATAGTCTGGGAATTCTATTTGCAGCCAATTATCTGTTGACATATAATAGGAGCTTAGCATCATTTCCTCCTCGACTTTTCTCTTGTATTTTTGTACCAAAGGTTAACAGACAGAAGTGTCCCATTGCACACCTTTCCTGTCCTGATGGGATGCACAGGGTGATGAGTGATGCATGATTAGTGCTGCATGGCACACTCTTTAAGCCAGGAAACCCAACTGTTCATCGCTCACCATTTACTACAGAGCAAGCACATCCCAACAGCCCATTGCATTGCATTATTTAAAGGGAAGAAACGACTTAAGAGGAGGATGGTTTTAATATTAAACAGCAAGTCTGCCCAAGTTAAACCTTGTTTTTTAATGGTTTGACAAAACCTCACTAATTTATTACATGCGGACGCTATGTTCCTAAGTTATGCATGGTGGACCACAATGAGTTGAAGTGGAGAAGGCAATCTTCTTGTCTTCTCAGAAGGTTTGTTCATTTTGCTCTGTTTCTAATTTAGTTCCTTGAATTTCACTGGGTCAGTTCCCGGTTGGATACAACCCAACTAAGTTGGCCAACAGAATCTTGATCGTAGCTCAGTGGCAATATGTAGCCAGGAATCTCAGCTGCTTCTCATCTGTTTCATTTAGCAAGTACAGTCTCACTGGAAGATGAAGCACCAACTACTGACAGCAGAGACAGTGACGTTTCTGAATTTCCAACGGTGAGTATCATTTGTGGGAATGTATAGTCTGTTTCATTCCTGAAGGTTATTGTATGTATGTATGTATGTATGTATGTATGTATGAAAATTGCATACCGCCCTTCAAGCAAAGATCACAGAACAGTTCACAACATAAAAATACGAAATGAGAACACAAAATACGTAATAAAACAAAAACAAACAAATAACCCCCCCCAAAATATTTATTATGATGATCTCAGGCTGTCCATCCAGCTCTAAAGGCCTTCATTTATTATGGCAGACCATGAAGACCAGACCAAAAAGTATCAAGGTTCATTTCAGTGAGGAGTCCAGTGGCCTCATATTGACAAGCTGAAACATGTGCAGAGGTGGGAAACCAAGATGACCAAGGGTCTGGGAACAGTTGAGGTTGTTGGGTGTGCTTAGCTTGAAGAAGAGAAGACTGAGAGGGGACATGCATCTTCAAATATCTGAAGGGCTGTCACATGGAAGATGGAGCAAGAGTTTCAAGTGACGAGAAAGGAGACTCCACCTAAACACCAGGGAGAACTTTCTGGTGGCAAGAGCTGTTCAACAGTGGAACGGACTCCCTTGGAAGATGGTGGACTCTCCTTCATTGGAGGCTTTTAAGCAGAGGTCGGATGGCCATTTCTCATGGATTCTCTACATGTGGTTCCTGCATTACAGTGGGGTGCCTTCCAACTCTACAATTCTATGATTCTAACACCTTTGTGTTAGAGCCCACTTCATCAGACAAAGTTGAGTTTGGCTAAGGATTTTTTTTTGCTGGGAATGGGGGGACTTAATTGGGCCTTAATTATTCCCCAGGCCACACCTTTTCCCACACCCTGCTTGAGTGCTTTAGCCTGTCTGAAATGTATCCTTTTGAATTGTGTGATAATGCCACCCGTTTGCCTGCTGGATGAAGGACGAAGTGTGAGTATGCAGAAATCTCTGGCTTTTGCATGGCCGGAATGTAAATGACTGTGCAAAGGTGAGAGCCCCATCCAGTGTGCCACACATTTTGGCCATTTGCTTACTCAGAAGGTAAAACAGCAGCAAAGTACATACAAAATGCATTAAAATATGTGACGCTAAAATATGATTTGACTAGGAGCTGGGCATTCTCAAGGACTCTGCTCACCAACGTGGCTCAGGTGGTTGGAACAGCGGTGCTGATAACGCCATGGCTGCAGGTTTTATCCCCATAGGGGACAGCTGCATATTCCTGCTTTGCAGGAGGCTGGACTAGATGATCCTCGTGGTCCCTTCCAGCTCCATGGTTCTTTTATTCGTTATTGTTCTTTTATTCGTTATATCGTTATTGTTATTGTTTAAATTTCTAGACTGCTCTTCATCGGAGGATCACGGGGCAATTTAGAATACAAAAACACAAAAATACACAACATGGTAGCAAAGAAAAAAAAATACCCCTCCCCAACACACACAGAAAGTTTAAAAAGCCGTAGGTTGTTTAATTAGCCAAAGGCTTGGCAAAAGAGGAGTGTTTTCACCAGGTGCCCGAAGATATGTTACAAAGGTGCCAGGCAAGCCTCCCTGGGGAGCGCATTCCACAAATAGGGAGCCACCACAGAAAAGGCCCATTCTTGTGTTGCCACCCTCCGGACCTCTCACGGAGGAGGCACACGAAGAAGGGCTTCATATGATGGCTGCAGGATCCAGATCAGTTTAGGGCTTCCTCTTCACAACCCAGTCAGCAACTAAGCTTCATTTTCCCTGATCCCAGCTTGATTTATTTATCTATTACATTTATATACTGCTTTTATTTTCCAAGGATTTCAAGGTGATGCACATGGTTCTCTCCCCCCCCCCTCATTTCATCCTCACAACAACCCTGTGAGGTAGGCTAGGCTAAGATATGGTGAGTGGCCCAAGGTCACCTAGTAAGCTTCATGGCTGAGTGGGGATTCGAACCCTGCTCTCCCAGGTCCTAGTCCAACACCCTAACCATTACTCCATGCTGGCTCTCCATGTCCTATTCTCTCTTAGGCGGTAATCCTACACATGCATACCTGGGAGCAAGTCCCGTTGAAATCAGCAGAACTCCTTCTGCAAAGACTTGCGTAGGATTATTTTGTTACTGTTTCAAAATAAACAAATAAATACTGGCATTTGTAGCAGAGTTGTATCAAGGTGGATCAGCATTCTGCATGTTTTAAGAAGAGAGACATAGAAATGAATTATGCTTGGCTTTGTTTCCCTCTCTTTAAAACACATATATCCCTAAAACTAATGATCATAGTTCCCAGTGACAACAGATGATGATCCGGTGACCACAGACAGTGCCCTCCCAACCAGTGATGATGTTGAAAACTTTACTGACCCAAGCTTACCAGAATCTGAAGGTATGTGATGTGCATGTTTCTAAAATGTTTCCTATGCAACGTAGGGTCATTTGCAATGGAAGATTTTCTAATGCCCTGGAGAGCTACCTAATTTAGTGCTTAATAAACAAAACCAAAAACTTTGAAACTCTCAAGTTTGCCTAAGATTGCATTTGCAAATGGTATCCAGTCCTCTTTTTTCTTTCATTTTTTCATTTTTTGCTTGTTTGCTAATACACTTAGGAAATGGAATTTTTTCCATGGAAACATAAAGTACTGGGGGAAATCTGAAAAATTTAAAAATGTCCACCTCTTTCTCACACACATATATATGTGCAAGATTATGATTCTTATTATTTATTCAATTAATAAGACACATGCTGCTTGCAAATTTTAAAAGCAATAAAGCATAACATAAAATCAGAAAAAGAACAGTGTGCTACAACAATAGCTATTCAATACCAGCAAAATGCAAGGAAAACATGTTGCAGAATAGTTTTTTATCTGGCTAGATGAAATACAGGCAAGGCTATCAACTGCAAACTGGATCCTTTCCTTAGAGCCATCAACCATTACTGGTTACAGCAAAAGTGAACAGGAAAGGTTTTCCCGATACTTGCGGCAGTGAAATATGTCACTATACTCACTACAGAGAAGCTATACTCACAACCCACATAGTTTTCTGCTCCTGGATACATTAAACACTTGAGTGTCTTTTTCTTCTCAATGTAATGGGTCTTAATGAAAGGGCGTTGCTTGTTCTAGCAAAACATACCCATCCATAGGCAGCAAAAATCAGCACCAAAATCATAGAGTTGTGCAGTTGGAATGGCCCAAAGGGTTCATCTAGCCCTGCAATGCATCATAGAGACAGAGATTCTGCGGGTGACAACCAGCTTGCATGGGGGTTCAGTTCCCCACCCCCATGCACATTGGCGGAGCGTGTCCTGCAGCATGGTGAATAGACAGGGATGATGGGAGTTGTCGTATGTGGGTGTGATGGCCAGGACTCCCTATTCTCGATGCAGACACTATCGTTTGGGCTTCTTCTTTTTTTAACAAATTACAAAGCGTTTTAAAATAATTTTAAAAAATAAATACATCGCTGCCAGTTTCCTCGAAACAAGCTAGTTGGTCTCGCCAACCGTTGGAAGAGTGCTCCTCAGTCTGAGATTTCGGTTTCAGGCCAAAAGTGAATTAATCGTTACATAACGATGTATTGGGTAGCATCCCAAATTAGCTATCTGGCCCAAAAGTGTACTGTCATCTCCTTGGCCCATGCCTGGTTCCAGTCCAAGCTGATGACTGAAGCCAAACAATCCAAAGAACAGCACTGAGTGATTAGGTTCCTTTCTTAAATTACCTTAATCCTCCTTTGATTAGAGTTCTAAGATGGAGGCGCGCATAGACGCAGCGGCTGCTCAGTGCTCTCCCTTATTTTTTTAGCTTTTACTGCTGTTACTCGTGTTGAGTACACTTTTGGTTGGGGGAAACAATTGTTTAAATGAAAAATGAATTTTTTTAATTTTTTATTATTATTATTTTATCCAATTTCGTTGTACTTGTACAATGACAATAAAGAAATCTTGAATCTTGAATCTTGAATCTTTGAACCTACAGGCATGCTAATGAGCCTCAGCCCTCTCATGTAATGAATCCGGCAACAGGCCCTATTTCCTGATGAAGTAGAAACCCTTTTCATGTTCACTGGAAGGCAGCCAGATTCTGATTATTCCAGATAAATCATTGCTGGCTACTTAGCACCACTGTGACACCGCAATCCCTTGTGCACTGCCTCGGGTACATTAAAACATGAGCATAAAGATTTGCCAATCTGCTTGCACAAAGCTTACGCAGAGGTTCAATTATATTGGTTATTCATTGTAATTTGTTTGATGGGAGATTATATGACAATCGGCATTCACCCTAACCAGCATGCACTTTTCAATGCATTTCCCATCACTTTCCTAACTGCAAAAATGTCTGTTTCTTTTTTCTAAAGGGAATCCTATGATTCTAAGTGAATTCCACTGCAGGGGGCTGGACTAGATGACCCTTGGTAATCCCTTCCAACTCCACAGCTCTAGGTGAACCATGTGCTGTGTGTGTGAGGATGTCCACAAATTCCATGTGCTATGGGAGAGGGAGAGTAGGGTTGCCATATTTCAAACAGTGAAAATCCAAAACCAAATCCAAAACCACATCCAAAATGCATGCACACACACGAAAGCTCATACCTAGAAAAAACTTAGTTGGTCTTTAAGGTGCTACTGGAAGGAATTTTTTTATTTTTTATTTGTTTTGACTATGGCAGACCAACACTGCTACCTACCTGTAAGTGAAAATCCAGACAGCTTTTTTTTTTTTTTTTTTTTTTGGCCAAAAATGTTGAGCTTTTATTTAGTTTTGCCCAAAGTTGAGAGCTTTTTTGTCAAAATTGCAAAAATGGCACTACCAATTTCCCCCCCGACACTGCTGCCGAATGCAGTATTCTGTATATGTGCAGGAAATTCCGGAAACCCTAGGAGAGGAACTTCTCTTTAATCACTATTAATCATCCAATTATTTTTGATTCTTGTTTTAATTTATATGCTGCTTGCAGTATATATTGTACCTGGCTCTAACCAAGCGCCTTTGCAGCTCCTACCAGCTTTAGATGCGAAAAGAGATTTCAGAAGAAAATGCTGCAGGGGGCAAACGGCTTCACGCCGCCCTCTGCCCCTGATCCAGGCCCCCCACTCCCTGGTAGCTAAAAACAGACATCAGGCGGTCTGACCATAGATCTCACCAGCCTAGTTTAGCTCAGAAGGCTCTCCTTCCTCACCTCTGCCACAAGCAAGCACTAATAACAAATGTAGTGTGAAATGTTCGCATCACATTTCCAAATTAGATGCTGTGCCCTGGTTTCACATTCCGTCACAAGGTCTGACTTCAGAAGGCTCACGGTGACACTTTATTTCAAAGTCAGCCCCCGAAAAGCTGACGGCTGCGTTTCTGATGACGCGTGGAGTTGCCCTCCTGTGGGTTTTGTACAAAATTTGGAGCGACTCCTGCATTTTCTTTCGGAGGTCTGGGTTTGTTTATCAGCTGCATACAGAACTGCATGTTCTTAATTCTCCGTGTGGCACATGCTTCCACCAGCCGCATTCCTCCCACAATCCTCAGGAATGACCTGACCTCGATAAGGTAACCGTGCATCAACCAGGAAACGACTGATCACGTCCCGGGCACATTCCTATAGGATGACATTTCCAACCTAGCGGTTTCGTTTTGCTTTTTGTAACTGTGAATCGTTCCCTCACTTCTCTCACAAAATAAAAAAATAAAAATCTGAGAAATGTCTCTATAACAGGGATCAGTGTGCACCCTGAGACTGAAATCAAGGTTGAGTTGTATGTAAGGTAAAGGTAAACGTACCCCTGACTGTTAGGTTCAGTTGCGGAAGACTCTGGGGTTGTGGCGCTCATCTTGCTCTATAGGCTGAGGGAGCTGGCGTTTGTCCGCAGACAGCTTCCAGGTCACGTGGCCAGCATGACTAAGCCGCATCTGGCGAAACCAGAGCAGCACACGGAACCGCTGTTTACCTTCCCACCACAGCAGTACCTATTTATCTACTTGCACTTTGACGTGCTTTCGAACTGCTGGGTGGGCAGGAGCAGGGACCGAACAACGGGAGCTCCCCGTCGCGGGGATTCGAACCGCCAACCTTCTGATCAGCAAGCCCTAAGCTCTGTGGTTTAACCCACAGCGCCACCCGCATCCATGCATAATGTAGGCACCCTATATACTGTAAAGAAATGAGCAAATCAGTGATATTTTAGGGAGCAGGCTAGCAGGCAGGGCCCATGACTTACATCATAGGAGCCTACACAACATAAAACACTGTTGCTGTATGTAGGTTTTATTTTTATTTGTTTTTTATCGTATATTTTGGAAATGTACGTCCAGTTTTTTCCCCTTTAAATTTTTTTGGGGCCCCCAAGAGAGTGGGGCACTAAGCTATAGCTTGTTTAGCTGATACGTAAATCCGGCACTGAGAAAAGCTCAAGGAAGTTTCCGAAGTTTGTTCTAGGCTCAGTGGTTTAGACCATAGCGCCACCTGTAACCCTAACCCTAACCCACCACAGCAGTACCTATTTATCTACTTGCACTTTGACGTGCTTTCGAACTGCTGGGTGGGCAGGAGCAGGGACCGAACAACGGGAGCTCCCCCTGTCGCGGGGATTTGAACCGCCAACCTTCTGATCAGCAAGCCCTAGGCTCAGTGGTTTAGACCACAGCGCCACCCGTATCCCAGAGGAGTTGTATGTAAGCTATTCCCCAAATACAAAGAAGCTTCTGAGACCTGCCCCCAGGGTGAGTGTGAGACGAGAAAACCTTATAGTAAAACCCAAGCTGGAGAATAATCCATAGGTTGCTATCCTTGACAAAATACAACACTGGAGAGTTTGAGCTGGTGACCCATATCCTCCTGTTTTGCTCCTGTTACCAAGATCTGAACAGAATCTTCATCAATCCCCTCTCATCAAATCTGCCAGGATGATCAGACACATTTTATGCCCTTTTACTCCTCTCAGATCAACATGCATCTACCACTCTCAGGGTTGCCAAGCAAAATCCACCAGGAACTGACCCCAGGGATGTGGCAATTTTCCTCTTTGGAGTTTGCGGCATGACTGTAACTTTCAAGGTGTCGATGCTGATTTGGTGTTGAATTAACTTGGCCTTTTGAATTCCCCTCCCTGCAGATGGCCTGGAAATGGCTACACTGATTGGCATCATCTTTGGAGTCATTGCTGCTATCGCAGTCGCCACAGGGATTATCATTTTGGTTGTGAAGAGAATGGGGAGGTACTCGTAAGTATCGCACAAAGCAGACACTGTGGCAGGGCTTCCCAAACCGTTCACATTGGTGACACATTTTTTAGACATGTTGGAGGATGGATGGTGGCTAACAGATTGAGGTTGAATCCTGACAAGACAGAAGTACTGTTTTGGGGGGACAGGGGGCAGGCGGGTGTGGGGGACTCCCTGGTCCTGAATGGGGTAACTGTGCCCCTGAAGGACCAGGTGCGCAGCCTGGGAGTCATTTTGGAGTCACAGCTGTCCATGGAGGTGCAGGTTAATTCTGTGTCCAGGGCGGCTGTCTACCAGCTCTATCTGGTACGCAGGCTGAGACCCTACCTGCCCGCAAACTGTCTCGCCAGAGTGGTGCATGCTCTGGTTATCTTCCACTTAGACTACTGCAATGCGCTCTACGTGGGGCTACCTTTGAAGGTGACCCGGAAACTGCAATTAATCCAGAATGCGGCAGCTAGACTGGTGACTGGGAGTGGCCGCCGGGACCACATAACATCGGTCCTGAGAGATCTACATTGGCTCCCAGTACGTTTCCGAGAAAAATTCAAAGTGTTGGTGCTGACCTTTAAAGCCCTAAAAGGCCTCAGCCCAGTATACCTGAAGGAGCATCTCCACCCCCATCGTTCAGCCTGGACACTGAGATCCAGCACCGAGGGCCTTCTGGCGGTTCCCTCATTGCGAGAGGTGAGGTTACAGGGAACCAGACAGAGGGCCTTCTCGGTAGTGGCACCCACCCTGTGGAACACCCTTCCATCAGATGTCAAGGAAATAAGCAGCTGTCCTATTTTTAAGAGACAGCTGAAGGCAGCCCTGTTTAGGGAAGTTTTTAATATCTAATGCTGTATTGTTTTAACATTCGATTGGGAGCCGCCCAGAGTGGCTGGGGAAACTCAGCCAGATGGGCAGGTTACAAATAATAAATAATAAATAATAATAATAATAATAATAATAATAATAATAATTATTATTACTAGCAAACCGAAGGTTAAACTAACCCCTTTCCAGCCCCTGGAGGAGCGCAGGGAGCGTTCACATGACAAACCTACACACTGCAGCCGACACACTAATGTGTCACGATCCAGTTTTGAAAGCTCTGTACTGTGGTGCAGAGATGAGGAAAGACTCAGTTCACTTAGACTTCTAGTGTAAACCTACCTAATTCACACTTCCCAGAGCCTACATTGTATAATAATAATAATAATAATAATAATAATAATAATAATAATAATAATAATTTATTATTTGTACAATGACATTTTGCCTAATCCACCGGGCTTCTAAGGCAAACATAAAAACTATATTCTGGCAAAATAACTGTCCTCTCCATCCTTGCTTTTCTTCTTCTTTTTAACAGTCCCTGAAACTCACTGAAGAGAGAAAGAGGAAATACATCAGAAGATTTCTTCCTTTTTTGTGTGAGTCTCCTCCCATGCGAACCATGGAAGATGATCACGGGCAAATAGCAATTTGAGGACTTATAAGCCCACGGAGGAGATCTCACACAATTTCCTGGAGCAAGCTTTTTAAAATACAAATATGCCTTAAAAATTGAGTATTTCTTCACCTAAAATAGATACAAGAGGGGTGAGGTGGGGAAGATTTTGTAGGGAAGATTTTGAAAAGAAAAATGCACAAAGCTGTCTCCTAACAGCGTTGTTTACAGGCAATATATTAAAAAGTATGTTGCTAGTAGGAATTCCTGAAAGAAGATGGTTTCTGCACTTTGTTTCCTATAGGGCTGGCAAAATGGTAGGGTTGCCATATTTCAAAAAGTAAAAAACCAAGACACCTCAAAAGTTGTTGAGCTTTTTTGATGAAAACCCCAAAATTGTATTTTTAGGAAAAACCATCAGCCCTAGAAATGGTGACCTGAGGGCCTTCCAGATGTGTTTGGACTACAAATCCCATCAGACCCAGCAAACATGGCCAACGATGATGGGAGTTGTAGTCTAGCAATGTGTGGTGGGCCAGAGGCTTGCCAATCCTGCTATAGGGTTGACTTTGGGCTGCAACCCTAAACCCAAGGAAGTAAACCCCATTAAATTAAGTGGTCATACTTCTGAGCAGTGATTTATTAGGCTGCACTCTTTGCTGTTTTTGTTTGTTTTTCAAGAGACAGATCTCTTTCAAAGTCATTTTTTTTTAAAAAAATATATTATTATTATTATTCTGCTCTCTTTGGGGAGGGAGAGTAAAATAGGGTTGTGATAGATTCTGCACTGGGAAATTCTGAATTTTATAAACTCGGATTTTACAAACTGCACTGGGAGATTCTGAATGTTTACAATCAGAATAAATTGTGCCAGAAAATGCTTGTTTATCCTGCTTTCGAGTTTAAAGTCTCCCCAACTGCCTTCAAATAAATTGAAGGGGACTAGATTGGCTTCCATGACTGCCTTCTTCCAGTGCTGGATTTAGGGACATGTGGACAGTTCCCCTGCAGAAGGCACCAAGTTGAGGGGATGCAAATTGAGAAGATCCACAATTGAGAAGATCCATTTGGGGGCACAAAACTTTGGCCATGCACAGGGCGTACCATATTACAAAATATTGCTGAAGTCTGCACCTGCCCCTTCTGACGGGGGTGAATTTATTTTATTTTTACTGAATTAAACTTATTTACCACTTGATTGTAGTCAGACCTCTAAGCACAACTTCATTGGGAAGGGAAGGTAGCATAGGACTGCAGCGAAAATCTCCTTTATTTAGTAATAGCATTTTACTGTTGGGCAATATTTCATATGGGTCAGACTGCAAATGACAGGGGGTTGTTGTTGTTTTTATTGGCCCCTGGTTTTCCTAGGTTGCAGACTCAATTCCCAGAATAGCTAGTTCAAGTGATTTCAGGTATCAGAATCAGCAGAGATCCAGAAGAGCGGTTGGCAGTGGAGTTGGACTCAGTAGAAGACAGATTTCATGTATATGAGGAACACCACCACCCATAGCTCAGTTGTGGACAACATGCTTAGATGCCAACGGTCCCATCTCTTGCCAAAGGATGTCAGATACCAAGCAAAGGAAAGACCCCTTTCTTCTCAAGAGCCAGAAGAGATTTCTTCAGCCAGAGCAGATAGTATTGGTCTACCTGGTAAAGAAGCCATGCTGATACTTCCTCCTCCTCCTTTTAATTTATTCTTTTTAAAACAAACAAACACACCAACCCTTAGCAACAACAAAAACCCCAAAGCATACAGTGAAAGTCAGTGTTAGAATACACAGCAATCTAAAGCACAGAATATTATTTAAATCAGAGTAATCACAGAAGTCTGGATGTCTGCAAAAGTTCGGGGTTCTTCTTCATTAAAAGAATAATTCAGTACCGGTCAGTTGTAAATGAGTCTTTGTGTCTCTGTCCTTTAGCTAGTCATATATATTTTTAGTCAATTTGGGCCAATGGCCAAACTCTGTTAAGCTAATTCAATAAGGATGTCCCTTCCAAGTCTTTCCAAAACCGGGTTATATAACAAGTCTAGTGGCTAACAGCAGATAACCAATAATTCTTCCTTCTGTATGGGCTCCCACCCCACTCTGTTTGGTCTGGTCTAAGACATGAAAGAGCACATGCAACAATTGTCCCAATTTGTTAAGAATAGTTAAGAAATGTATGGTGAAAGTGCTGTTCCATTCCTGCCCTGTTTGTAGCCTTCCCGTCGGGCCATCTGGGTGGCAACTGTGAAAACAAGAAGTGGACTACATGGGCCTTTGGGCCGATCCAGCAAAACTCATCTTATATTCTGATGTTCAGGGATCAGCTCTCTTTGCAGGGTTTCTAAACCAAGACTGGGGAACCTGTGACACCCCAATTGTTGGTAGACTTCAATGGCCACCATCCCAATGGGCATTGGAGTCCAGCAACAACCCGATGGCCACATGTTAGCCACCCCTGCTCTGGGCAGTAGGCTGTACCCAAGAGCAGACCCATTGAAATAAATGGACATGTCTAACTTAAGTCTATTCATGGAGGATCAAGCTATATTGATGGCTACTAATGCTGATGGCTGTGTTTTTACCTCTACTGTTGGAGGCAGTATGCTTCTGAATACCAGTTAGTGGAAATCACAAGGGGGGGGGGAGATCCATTATTTTAACTGGCCTACTCTGAGGAGGCCTTAGTTGGATGCAACCCAGTGACTCTTGGAATGGGAAAGCACATTGGCCATAGTGCACAGGCAATGTAAAGGCAGCAGAGGAGGCAAATGAGAAACCCATAACAGGAAGGCATATTATTCATTTCACGTGGTTGGTGGACTAAACTCATTCTTGCAAACGTAAAGTAGCTGGGGGGTGCAAAAGCAGGCCATAGACTGGTGATTGTTTTTCGCTTGTCATCCTGTAGGCTTCGTGCCAGCTGCATGTTGGCATAGCACAACCCCCAGAGGGTGCCAGGCCCAGGTGTCAAGAGGCCCAACACCCACAGAGAGGATAGGCAACATGTTGCTGGGTCTGTTGGCGTTGACTTGGGCTGCCTCCATCAGCAGACTGAATCAGTGTTGCCCAGAATCAAGGCGTTCTCAGCTGGCTGCCTCACAGATTCCTCCTGTTTCCATTCCTTGGCAAAGGGAAAGGAGGAGGAGGCAGAGACAAGGAAGCCAACACGGCAGGATGCAGATCAATATTGAGGATTGTTTTTTGTTTCCAGGATGAGTCCTGGGATGTCTAGCCAAAGAGTCTCATGACAGACCTGCAGAAATACTTTGTGGCTCTAAGAATATAAGGAAAGCCTGCTGGACTGGGCCAATGGCCCATCTAGTCCAGCATCCTGTTCTCACAGTGACCAACCAGATGCGCCCACAGTCAGGATTGACTGTTGTTCAGTGGCAGAGCATCTGCTTTGCATGCAGAAGGTACCAGGTTCAATCCCTGGCACTCCCAGGTTGGGCTTGTAAAGATGACTGCCTGAAACCCTGGAAAGTGGCTGCCATTCCGTGTAGGCAATGCTGAGGTCTATGACTTCGTATAAATCCACTTCCTCGGTTTTCTTTTCCGCACACTGTATCAAAAGGAATGTATCTTGCTATGGATGAATTCTTCTCTTCAGAGGTATTTGTGGGTGTAACCTACAACCCACTTGTTATGGCCCGTTCGGGCTTCTGTTGTTGCTAGACATTCAAAGGAATTCAAGCGGTAAATCCATGAAAGCTTTATTGCTGCAATTATTGGTTTACAACTTTAGCACATCGTAAACGTGACCAGTCAATCACTGTCAGATGCCTCGTCTGTTTGAACCTGCGTTTCCCGCTTTTTACCAAAGCATCTCGGGAGCCGGAAGCAACCTCTCCCCTCCCCTTCCTCTTACTCACTGTGAAGAGATGCCTCTGAGACCTTACTAAGAGCCCCCTCTCCACTTCCTCTTCTCCAGAGCTTCCTGTTGACGTGTCACTGGAATCTGTTTCCAGGGCAACCGCTGGTTCACGATACCAGCTCAACGCCGGGGAAACAGGGGGCCCCTCCAGACTCCACTCCCCCCTCCAAGCCCCCCTCCTCCTCCCAAGGGGCTGGTGACTCCCTCTCTGCCTGTCTCGTTCTTGCTCTCTGGTTCCCTCCCTTCGTTCTCCCCCCCCCCTGTGGCCTCTTCAGGGGAGGTGACAAAACCTAGAAAATGCGTATCTTCATTCTCCTGTGAGTCAAACACCGCTTCCCACCCCTCAGATTCTCTCGAGGATTCTTCTGAGAACGATGACTGACTTCTCTCCGACCCTACCTGGGGGTAAGCCGGTGTCTCGCTCCTTTCTCTCCCTCCGCTGGACCTGAACACCCAGAACTCCTCCTCATCTTCCTCCTTGGTGGCGCACACCTGTTGCAGAAAGAGATCTGGGGGCACCGGCTTATGCGGGAACAGAGAATGGAACTCCACCCTGAGGTACTCCTCCATGATCTGGTCGGATGGCACCCACATGTTGTCCTCTGGTGCTCCCCCCTCCCATGCTACCAAGTATTCCACCCTGTCCCCATTCCATCGGGAGTCCAGAATCTCTGTGGCCTCGTTGCAGACTTCTCTCTCCTCTACAATGGGCGGTGTGGGGGGCATCCCACTCTCCCCGTGGAAACGGTGCCCCTCCCTTTATGGTGAGAGCAGTGACCTGTGAAACACCGGGTGAATCCTCATGGTGTCCGGCAACAACAACTTAAAAGCTACCGGATTGACCTGCTCGATGACCTCAAAGGGTCCCAGTTTGCGATGCTCTAACTTCCTAGAACCCCCCTGATGGGCAGACCCCTGGTCGACAACCACACCTTGTCCCCCACCTGAATGACCTCGCCTTCCCTGCAATGGACATCTGCTGCCCTCTTGTAGGCCTCCTTGGCCCTTTCCAGATTGCTTTGGAGCTGCTTGTGCACCGTTTGCATCTCCTCTGCAAAACTATCTGCTGCTGGTACACTGGGCTCCTCCTCCCCCCTGGGGAAAGCTCTGGGATGGCACCCGTAATTGGCCAAAAAGGGGGTCATCCCTGTGGACACGTGGACAGAGTTGTTGAAAGCAAACTCTGCCAAACTCAAAAATTGCGCCCAATCGTTCTGCCTCTGGTTAACGTAGCAGCGCAAATACTGCTGCAGAATGGCGTTGGCTCTTTCTGCTTGCCCATTGGTGCCTGGCTGTGGAGAAGCTCAGCTCCACCTGCAACAAGCTCATAAGCTTGCGCCAGAACCACGAGGTAAATTGCCGGCCCCTGTCACTCAGAACCCCCGAAGGTACGCCATGCAGGCAAAACACATGGTCTACAAAAAGTTTGGCCGTTTCCTCCGCAGACAACACCTTGGGGCAGGCTACGAAATGGCACATCTTAGTGAGCATGTCAACCACCACCAGCACTGCCATTTCCCCCCTGGACATGGGCAGATCGGTGATGAAATCAATGCTCACCATTTCCCAGGGTCTGCTGGGGGTGGGCAAGGGCTGCAGCAGACCTGCCGGTGCTCTAGTATCTCCCTTGGCCCTTTGACAGGTGTCACACGCCCTCACATAGTCCTTGACATCCTCCCGGACTCCCGGCCACCAGAAATCTCTGGTGACTAGGAGAAGTGTCTTCTGTTGTCCAAAATGTCCTGCGGAAGGGTTGTCGTGGAGTTGTTTGAGAACCTTGGCTCTCATCTGGTCCTCCGGGATGTACAAAGCCCCCTTATAAAACAAGAGCCCTCCCTTCTCCAAAAACCCTTCCTCCACCTCCCTCCCTTCCTTGAGGTCTCGGAACTTCTGTTGCGCAAAGGGATCTGCGCGGGTGAGTCTCAGCAGTAGCGAGGCTTGCTCCATGGTGCCGGCACACGCCCACTGCTGTGTGGAAAACATGTGCCTCGCTGTCGGCGGCTCATCCTCTTCCAGGTACTGCGGCTTCCGAGACAAAGCGTCAGCCTGCACATTCTGCTCACCTGGCACGTAGTGGACGCGGAAGTTGAAGTGCGCGAAGAATTCTGCCCACCGGATCTGTCTCTGGTTGAGCACTCTGGCGGTTCTCCAGTATTCCAAGTTCTTATGGTCTGTGTGCACCTGGACTTGGTGCTGCGCCCCGATCAGAAAGTGGCGCCACTTCTTGAAAGCCGCCAAGATGGCCAACAGTTCCTTGTCCCAGATGGTGTAGTTTTTCTCAGATTTGCTGAGCTTGCGCGAAAAGAAAGCGCATGGTCTCCAGTCCCCGTTATTGTCCTGTTGCAAAAGCACAGCTCCCACTGCTCGATCTGATGCATCTGTCTCCAGCTTGATCGGCCGCTCTGGGTCGACATGCAGGAGGTTCTCCTCTGAGGCGAACGCTCCCTTCAGAGCCTCGAACGCCCTCTGGGCTTCCGGTGTCCACACAAATTTCTTCTTGCCACTCAAACAGTCCGTGATAGGTACAGTTAGCTTTGCGAATCCCCAGATGAATTTGCGATAGAAGTTGGCAAAACCCAGAAACCTCTGTGCGTCCTTCTTGGTTCGGGGGCTCTTCCAGTCTAACACCGCCTTCACTTTCTCCCTGTCCATGGCTAGCCCTCTGTCGGACACTCGGTAGCCGAGGAACTCCACCTGCTTGACGTGAAATTGGCACTTCTCTAATTTGACGTACAGCTGGTGCTCTCTCAGCTTTTTCAGCACCTGCCTGACATGCTGTTCGTGCTGAGCCTCGCTCTCCGAGAATACCAAGATGTCGTCAAGGAAGCAAACACAGCTCTTGTACAGCAGGGGTCCCAGTATGTGATGCATGAAGGACTGGAAGGCCGCAGAGCCCCCCTGCAAACCAAACGGCATCACGAGGTACTCAAACGTTCCCAGGAGGGTAAACATGGTCGTCTTCCACTCATCTCCCTCCCGCATCCGTATGAGGTTGTATGCCCCCCTGAGGTCCAGCTTGGTGAAAATTTTCCCTCTGCGCACTACCGCCAGCAGATCGTCGATCCTAGGCATGGGGAAGGCGATGGGTTGACTCATGCTGTTCAGGGCCCTGAAATCACATATAAGTCTCTTCTGGGAGGTCCCCTTCTTGTCCACGAAGAACACCGGGCTCCCTCTAGAACTCTTGGACTCCCGCAGAAATCCCCTCTGAAGATTCTTATCTATAAACTGTTTGAGCTCCTGCAACTCTTGCTCAGACATGGAATAGTTTTCCCGCAGGCAACTGGGCCCCTGGCATCAGGTTGATCTGGCAATCGAAGGGTCAGTGCGGTGGGAGTTTGTCGGCTTCCTTCTCGCTGAACACATCGCTGTAGTCCTCATATTGAGGCGGGATCCCCCTGGTGGCCTCTAATTGCACCGTTGCCGCCTGCGCGTTGCTGTCTGGGGTCCTCATGTCCTGCAGACAGTTCTCCATGCAGTGCCCCGACTCGAACGTGAGCGATCGTTGGTGCCAAGCATCATTCCCAGTACGTCGGTCAAGCCAACTCATTCCCAGTACGATGGGACACCCTGCCAGCTTAGTGACGTTGAACGCGATGACTTCAGCGTGCTGGGATATACGCATCCTCATGGGGGGTGTTTGCTGCGCCACCTCCCCTCCCAACAGCTTTCTGCCGTCAATGGTAGTGACCAGTAACGGGAACTCAAGTGGCAGCAGGTGTAGTTGATGCTCCAACGCAAAATCCCTGCTCATGAAATTTGCAGAAGCCCCTGAGTCAATCAACGCTTCGACCTCCAGGGGGTGCCCATTAGGGAGCTCCAGCACCACCCTGACCACGATGCCTACCTTGGGCGGATGCGGTGGGGAAATGGGTTTCTCTTGCGGGGCCTTCACTGCTTGCTCGCCTGGGTGCTTGCCCCTCTCGACATCTCTGGCACCCAGGCACTGCAGTTTTCCGGCTGCCCCCCATGCTGCTCCTCCTGTGCAGGCGCTGTTGCCCCTCTGGCTTGCCAAACACGACGTTGCGGGCAGAATTTGGCCAAATGCCCCGGGGTTTCACACAAGTAACATTTTCTAGTTTCCTTGCCTCCTCTTCCCTCCGCTACCTTGGGCGTGGTTCCGCCTGACGGCCTGGCACGCGCTGCCCCAATCTCCATGGGTTCCTCAACAGGCAGCTTTGAGGGGATTGACCCTGCAGGGTTGCTGCCCTGCTCCCTTCCCGGGTAGCGGTTCCCTGGGGTCCCCTCTGTCCTGGGATATTTCCTCTCCCAGTTTCTATCCTCCGCTCTAATTCCAACCGCAAGTGCAGCTTCTGATAGTTCCCGCATGCTCCTAGTTCTGGGCACTCTGCTGAGCTCATCCTTCACCTCTGGGCTCAAGCCTTCTTTGAAAAGCGTCTACATGAATTCGCTCTCCAACTCCCACTTCAGTTTGTGCGCAAGCATCGCGAACCGCCCGTAATAAGAGCGTACAGATCATCCTCCCTACCTGAGTCGCAGCAATTCCTGCCGAACTGCCTCTTCTTCCCCTTCGTTTGCAAACATCCTGTCCATTGCCGCTATAAATTCTTTGAGACTCTTCATCTCTTGCCCTCCGGCTGCCATGAGCGGCCGTGCCCACTCCTTTGCGGCCCCTTCCAAATGCGCCACGACGAAAGCCACTTCCTCCTCCTCCTTAGCGAATTCCCCTTCCTGCATTCTCAAGCAGTAATCTATGTCAGTCTTAAAACCTGGGTAATCCCTTGGGTTGCCTGAAAATTTGTTGATGAGGGTCTCTAGCTTCCTCCCCAAAGGGACTTTCCCCCCTCCTTGCATCCTCCGCTCCTCAAGCTTCCCCTCCAGTTCTCTGGTATGAGCCCTCAGATCAGCCTCCCTGCTCGCCATTTGCTGCATCTCAAAGGTTAATTTCCCCATCTCCTCCTGCATCTCTTTCTGAGCCTTAAGAATTCGCTCCTGCGCAGCCTGCTCCAAGCGAACACTGACCTCTTTGATCCGCGCTTCAGCTGCCGCTGCAATTCCTTGCTTTTCTGACATTTTTGCTTTCTTTCCTGGCTGATTCCCTGCAGGAGGTCTGGAGTGGGGGGTCTCCTCCGATGAAATGCCCAGCAAAGCGAAAGAGACGAGGCAAGCTGTTATGGCCCGTTCGGGCTTCTGTTGTTGCTAGACATTCAAAGGAATTCAAGCGGTAAATCCATGAAAGCTTTATTGCTACAATTATTGCTTTACAGCTTTAGCACATCGTAAACGTGACCAGTCAATCACTGTCAGATGCCTCGTCTGTTTGAACCTGCGTTTCCCGCTTTTTACCAAAGCATCTCGGGAGCCGGAAGCAACCTCTCCCCCTCCCATTCCTCTTACTCACTGTGAAGAGATGCCTCTGAGACCTTACTAAGAGCCCCCTCTCCACTTCCTCTTCTCCAGAGCTTCCTGTTGACGTGTCACTGGAATCTGTTTCCAGGGCAACCACTGGTTCACGATACCAGGTCAATGCCGGGGAAACAGGGCCCTCCAGACTCCTGACACCACCTGAAAGAAAACATCCAAGATCAAAATTCAGAGTTGCATTCCAGAGACACTGGAATTCCTTGGTGCATTCTTGGGGCTTGCAATTTCATCTTCCCGGAACAATCTCAAATACTTGGGTCTAAGGCAGCCTCCTGCCTATTTGGGACCATCATTCTTTACCGCTGGCCATGCAACTGGGGCTGATGAGAGATGTGAACCAAAATATCAGAAGGGAGTCAAGATGCAGAAACATTTGCTAAGAAGTGAAGCAACATGCACTCCAATTGCGCCTATTTACTGTTGGTAGCTCCCATTTTCTGGTCTTACCCCTAGTAAGACATTGTCTCTAGAGTATAAGGAGAGGCTGCTGGATCAGGCAGAGTTCAACATCCTGTGCTCAAAGTGGCTGACCAGACGCTTGCAAGAAACCAGCAAGCAGGATTCAGGCAGAATACAGCACTCTCACTGTCGGCCACTGTGAGAACAGGATGCTGGACTAGATGGGCCATTGACCTAATCCAGTAGGCTCATCTTATGTTCTTCAGTTATATGTTGATTGGATCACAGATATCAGTCAGATTACTCGTCTCCAATATTGTGGTGTAGTTCCAGTTTGTTGTTGTTGTTGTCATTTTAAAGTCTATAGAAGTGCACATTTTATGGGGTTGTTGTTGGCATCTGCCATTTTTGAGAGACAGTGGAGTACACCTCTGTAGGTGAAGTCAAACAGCAGCACCGAAATGACCTGGGCAAGCCTGGACAGGGTGTATGGAGGCCCTGGGCTGCCCAGATGACAAGACCCCCCTCTCGGTTTCACTGATGTGGTCCAAAGGAAAGCAGCGCAATACATTTGGCACCAGCTTGGCTGCAGGAGTTGCTAGGAGGCATACAAGGCACCACCCAACTGTCTTAGGGACTCCACTCCAGATTTGTGTAGAGTTTACTCCTTAGCCCTTTCTTCTCCCAAAGACTTCCCACAAGGCAGCAGAGGTTTAGGACCAGAGTTTTCCTTCTCCTAGATGGGCTACCTTCCCAGGTTGGTGAGCCCCATCTTCCCCTCACTTCCCTCTACAGCACGTGCAGAAATAGATCTCTTGACCGTTGGACTCACTAATGGTCTGGAGTCTGTCTTCGCATGCAGGGGAAGTCCCTAACTCACTGAGCTACCCTCACCTGATTTAGCCGGCCAATCTAAGCCATTCCCGGGATTGTGGCTGCTGTCACATGCTGATAGCTTCTAAGAGCCACAGGTGAGAGCTGAGTGCAGGGTGGCCACCAAAGGTGGACAAACTGCCCCAGAAGGAACATGACATGTCCCACACCAGAGGTACTATTCTACAAGAAAAGACATGGGGGGAATGCCATTTACATGCTTGGGGGGTAAAAGGTAAAGGTAAAGGGACCCCTGACCATTTGGTCCAGTCGTGTCCGACTCTGGGGTTGCGGCGCTCATCTCGCATTATTGGCCAAGAGCCGGCGTACAGCTTCCAGGTCATGTGGCCAGCATGACAAAGCCGCTTCTGGCAAACCAGAGCAGTGCACGGAAACGACGTTTACCTTCCCGCCGGAGTGGTTCCTATTTATCTACTTGCACTTTGACGTGCTTTCAAACTGCTAGGTGGGCAGGAGCTGGGACTGAACAACGGGAGCTCACCCTGTCGCAGGGATTCGAACCGCCGACCTTCTGATCAGCAAGCCCTAGGCTCTGTGGTTTAACCCACAGCGCCACCTGGGTCCCTCCACTATAGAAGTACCACCCTCTATAAATTAAAAAAGGGCAGAATCCTTTTTTCAAAAAAATTGTTTATTTGGTTTTTCAGATTACAATTCTGCAGTCACATATCCAACATACAAAATAAAAACAAGATTCCAAAGAATCTCCAGAACTTCCCTCCTCCCCTTTGTGGGTCCTATTGTTAATCATTACCTCCTGCATCTTTTATGATAATCCAAATCTTTTACCAATCCATTGTGTCCAAATTCACCATTAAACTACAAGTGTTATTCCAATCCTACTAACGATTCTAACTGTTCACAATGGTTTTTAAGATAAATTACAAAATTTCCCCATTCCTTATTAAAATTTTGGTCTTCCTGATTTCTGATTCTTCTGGTCATTTTTCCATTTCGGCATAATCCATCAACTTGATCTGCCATTCTTCTCTGGTAGGGACTTGATCTTCTTTCCATCTCTGGGCCAATAACATCTGCGCAGCCATAGTTGCATACATAAACAGAATCTAAGTTTAAGTCAGTGTAGTCTAAATTAGCAGTGCCCATTAATTGCAATGGGTCTACTCTGAGTAGGTCCAACAATTTCCAGGCAGAAGGTCCTAGGTTCATAAGAACAGAACATGGGCTTGTTAGATCAGGTCAATGGCCCATCTAGTCCAGCATCCTGCTCTCACTGTGGTTGACCAGATGTGGGAAACCTGCAAGTCGGACATGAGCACAGTAGTACTTTGTCCACCTGCAATTCCCAACAACTGGTACTCAGAGACATTGCTGCCTCAGATGACGGAGGCAGAACATGACCATTGTGACTAGTAGCCATTGATAGCTTTTTCCTCCATGAATTTATATAATCCTTTTAAAGCCATCCAAGTTGGCAGCCGTCACTGCCTCCTGTGGGAGAGAGTTCTATAGTTTAATTATGTGCTCAGTGCCGGATTTATGTATAAGCTAAACAAGCTGTAGCTTAGGGCCCCACTCTCTTGGGGCCCCCCAAAAAATTTAAAGGGAAAAAACTGGATGTACATTTCCAAAATATAAGATAAACAAACAAACAAAATAAAACCTACATACCGCAACAGTGTTTTGTGTTGTGAAGGCTCCCATGATGTAAGTCATGGGCCCCGCCTGCTAGCCTGCTCCCTAAAATATCACTGGTTTGCTCATTTCCAGATATAGGGTGCCTACATTCTGCATGGGCAAATGGCTTTAGATACCTATTAGGTCCATAAATTACCATATAGCATATATTCAACAACAAAAAAACAGTGAAAAATTGTTGTTGGGAAAGGACAGCTGGACATATAAAGGGCCCCATTACCTTCAGTAGCTCAGGGCCTCATCAAACCTAAATCTGGCCCTGTATGAGCTGCATGAAGAAATAATCAATCCCTGGCTAGGACTAGGAATATCCCCTGCCTGACACCGTCAAAAGCCACACCGAATTCCACACCGAAAACACTGGGCTAGGTAGACCAATGGTCTGATCTGGTAGGTGGCAACTTCCTAGGTTTCTATGCTCGCACATCCTCTAATAAAAGCTGTTGGCCACAGAGACAGGAGTTTTAATGCATTTCCCTGCTTCAGTATCTAGATTTCCTGTTCAGTGAGTGGATCCCCCCCCCCGCCTTTAAATATTTGATGCTCAATGCTCAAGGCAAAACTTTTATTAAATATTTGATGTTGAAGTACCACTGCAGGGAGAAGCTGGACTGTACATCATTAGATGTTTTTTCTTCCTCCTTAAAACTTTTGCCAAAAAAAAATGTTTTAATGGATGAGAGAGAGAGAGAGAGAGAGAGAGAGAGAGAACATAATATTCAAACTTCGTAAAAGCCCTTTGGATCTTTGGATGTAGAAATACATGTTTGCAAAGAGAAGCCCAGTATAAAAGATTCAAGCAGTTTGGATCTTACTTTATATTTTTGTGCTAGGGACGCTGGTGGAATTTGATTGCATTCTGTCCTGAACTGAGCAGACTGATAGCTCCCCAAGTAATGTCCAGGTTGGAACAACGGCAACAGCATTTGCCAAGTCCCGTTAAGGTTTACTTCTGAGTAAACACGCACAGAATGGCAGCTAGTCAGCAGGTGGTTGAGCGCTTCCCAAATGTTCCAGCCCATTTCTCTGCTAAAAAAAGAGAGCAAAATGTGTTTAAAATTGTTTATTTTGCATAGTGTGTAGGAAACTGTCTTATACTAAGTCAGATTGTTCGTCCACCTAGCTCAGTATTGCCTGCACTGACTGGCAGCGGTTCTCCAGAGTTCCAGAAAGGGAGTCTCCCCCCCCCCACCTGGAGATGCCAGGGATTGAACCTAAGCCCTTCTGCATGCAAAGCAGATGCTCTAACCACTGAGCTTTGGCACTTATATTTTTATTTTTAAAAACACATTTAGAAATTTGTATTTTTAATATTTAAGTGCATATTCAAAAGTGCATTTAGATGCATGTTTAAACAGGTATTTAAATATGTGGGGAAGGGCGACAGCTCAGTGGTAGAGCCTCTGCTTTGCATGTAGAAGGTCTCAGGTTCAGTCCTCGGCACCACTATGTAGGACTAGGAATGTCCCTTATCCAGAACTCTGGAGAGCTGCTGCCAGTCAGTGTAGGCAATATTGAGGTAGATGGGCCAATGGTCTGACTCAGTATATGACAGAGCCCAATGATCCTATAGCTCATATATTCACATACAAAATGTCCATTTATGAATCACTTCCCATGAATTGTCCCAAAGCAATTAACAAGTGAAACAAAAGAAAATGTGAAATATATATATGGTAACAATTTCAAGTCCAATACAGGAAAAGATTGTGATAAAAACAGCAGCATCAAAAGGCTGGTTGCAAAAGGAAGATCCTTAGCAGGTGCCAAAAAGGAGCCCCTTTCTGATACATAATGAGAGAGTGTTCCAAAGGGAAGGCAACACCATACGGTGACCTGATTCCTACCATGAAAGAACCAGACCTCCTTTCCTGCAGCGCACAGTGGTGGGATGAGCATATAAGGGGTGAGATGGTCTTTTAAGTGTCCTAGAAGCAACGGGCAAGAAAGTCAACTCAGTTTCTGCTTAAAGAAGAACGAGGTTTGCATGTCATGAGTCTATCTCATGTGTTGGTTTCACCTTTTGGGTTGAATTGCTGAGGTGGATGAGCTTTTCCGCGATGTTCTGGTTTTTTGAGTTTCACCTCTATGAGGATGAGGACTCTGTAGGGATGCTTATCCAATTTGGCACATGTGATATATAAATGATTGTCGGACTTTGGAAAGCTCCTATCAGTGGATCAAGCTCATCAGTTTTGTTGGAATTAATTAAACTACATAGTTTGAACTGGATTTTGAATAAATGTGCCATTTCTGTTTTCTGAAAAAAAGAAGAACGAGGTTAATTCTCACTTTCCAAAACTACGTGTGAATCAAATCCTGCGGAATTTGCACTTCTCTAAATTTCGCAGTGCTGTTCTCCAGCCAAGTAACACACAAAAAGAATGCACTCGCTGGTGCTAAATGTGCATATATTAAAATGTGCAGAAAATGCAAGTATTTGTGAAAGTGGTTTACGTGAATGGATTATAGTAAAGAGAATCGCTTGCAAGAATATTGTCAGGCAAAATGGTGTGAAGAATCTGTTTGTGTTAGGAGAAATTCACACTAAAATGTGGATGGATGACTTTTTATGAGGGCTCTTTGCAGGTTCCATTTGAGTCCAAACCACCATTGCAAGTGGACAATGAAAGGGGCTTCACACAAGTACCAATCAGTTGATTGGTGCTGATAACAGGCCCCTTTGAACTTAGATGGGTTGCGGGGAACCACAACTGGTGTGCTGGTCCCGTGGCTTACCCAAAAGGTGAGGTCCAAGTCCGGTCCGTGGTCAGAGGTACAACGTAAAGGCAGTCCGTAGTCACTGAAGCTGGGTGCAGGGCAGGGAGTCAGGCAAAGTCGGGAACAGGTAGGCAAGCAGGGAACCAGGGTGGGTCAGGAAAGCAGGACAGGTTTCAAGCAGGAACACTGGCAGGAACTGGCCAGCAACAATGTTGCTCCTGCAACTTGAGCTGGGGCTGGCTGGCTTTTATCTGCCCCGAGGCAGAGGGCGGCCCCGATCCTCTGGTGACTCGCCTCTCCTGGCTTGGAGGCGAGCACTCCTCCTGTGGGAACTCAGTTCCAAGCCTCTCTGCCCTGAGCATCTGCAGCTCAGGAGAGGCTGGAGGATTACCAGACCCAGAGGCAACCTCAGCTTCCCCTGTCAGGGCTGGGAGTGGAGCACCTGCAGGCAATGGGTCCTCCATCCCATCAGGAGCCAGAGCAGACTCATCAGATGCCTGCAGCTGAGGATCCAGCACAGGTGAGGACCCTTCAGTCTCGGACCTAGCCCCGGCTCTGCTGGTTCTGGAGGCGGGGAATCCTGTGCAGGCTGGGATCCCTCAGGTTCAGCATCTGAGTGAATCCCAGGCCATCACAACTGGGGAAGGTGCAGTTGCACTCAGGTCCTGCCTGGAGACTTCCCATCAGGGCATCTGGTTGGCCACTGAGAACAGGATGCTGGACCAGATGAGTCATTGACCTCATCCATCAGGGCTCTTCCTACGTTCTTAGAAGAGTGCTATTTTTGACTGCAGCTCTGTGATGAGTGCAATGCATACTTACACGCCTAGCTCCACACCACATGGGCCTTAAATCTGAGGTATGACTCTCCTCTCTCATCGCACCCTCCTTTAAGTGGGAGAACTTCTAATAGTCTGGGAATTCTATTTGCAGTCAATTATCTGTTGACATATAATAGAAGCTTAGCGTCATTTCCTCCTCGACTTTTCTCTTGTATTTTTGAACCAAAGGTTAACAGACAGAAGTGTCCCATTGCACACCTTTCCTGTTCTGATGGGATGCACAGGGTGATGAGTGATGCATGAATAGTGCTGCATGGCACACTCTTTAAGCCAGGAAACCCAACTGTTCATCACTCACCATTTACTACAGAGCAAGCACATCCCAACAGCCCATTGCATTGCATTATTTAAAGGGAAGAAACGACTTAAGAGGAGGATGGTTTTAATATTAAACAGCAAGTCTGCCCAAGTTAAACCTTATTTTTTAATGGTTTGACAAAACCTCACTAATTTATTTCATGCGGACGCTATGTTCCTAAGTTATGCATGGTGGACCACAATGAGTTGAAGTGGAGAAGGCAATCTTCTTGTCTTCTCAGAAGGTTTGTTCATTTTGCTCTGTTTCTAATTTAGTTCCTTGAATTTCACTGGGTCAGTTCCCGGTTGGATACAACCCAACTAAGTTGGCCAACAGAATCTTGATCGTAGCTCAGTGGCAATATGTAGCCAGGAATCTCAGCTGCTTCTCATCTGTTTCATTTAGCAAGTACAGTCCCACTGGAATATGAAGCACCAACTACTGACAGCAGAGACATTGACGTTTCTGAATTTCCAACGGTGAGTATCATTTGGAGGGAGGTATAGTCTGTTTCATTCCTGAATGTTATTCTATGCATGTATGTATGAATGTATGTATGAATGAATGAATGAAAATTGTGTACCGCCCTTTAAGCAAAGATCACAGAACAGTTCACAACATAAAAATACGAAATGAGAATACAAAATACGTAATAAAACAAAAACAAACGAATAACCTCCCCCCCACAAAAATATTTAGTATGATGATCTCAGGCTGTCCATCCAGATCTAAAGGCCTTCATTTATTATGGCAGACCATGAAGACCAGACCAAAAAGTATCAAGGTTCATTTCAGTGAGGAGTCCAGTGGCCTCATATTGACAAGCTGAAACATGTGCAGAGGTGGGAAACCAAGATTACCAAGGGTCTGGGAACGGTTGAGGTTGTTGGGTGTGCTTAGCTTGAAGAAGAGAAGACTGAGAAGGGACATGCATCTTCAAATATCTGAAGGGCTGTCACATGGAAGATGGAGCAAGAGTTTCAAGTGACGAGAAAGGAGACTCCACCTAAACACCAGGGAGAACTTTCTGGTGGCAAGAGCTGTTCAACAGTGGAACGGACTCCCTTGGAAGATGGTGGACTCTCCTTCATTGGAGGCTTTTAAGCAGAGGTCGGACGGCCATTTCTCATGGATTCTCTACCTGTGGTTCCTGCATTACAGTGGGGTCCCTTCCAACTCTACAATTCTATGATTCTAACACCTTTGTGTTAGAGCCCACTTCATCAGACAAAGTTGGGTTTGGCTAAGGATTTTTTTTTTTGCTAGGGATGGGGGGACTTAATTGGGCCTTAATTATTCCCCAGGCCACACCTTTTCCCACACCCTGCTTGAGTGCTTTAGCCTGTCTGAAATGTATCCTTTTGAATTGTGTGATAATGCCACCCGTTTGCCTGCTGGATGAAGGACAAAGTGTGAGTATGCAGAAATCTCTGGCTTTTGCATGGCCGGAATGTAAATGACTGTGCAAAGGTGAGAGCCCCATCCAGTGTGCCACACATTTTGGCCATTTGCTTACTCAGAAGGTAAAACAGCAGCTAAGTACGTACAAAATGCACTAAAATATGTGACGCTAAAATATGATTTGACTAGGAGCTGGGCATTCTCAAGGACTCTGCTCACCAACGTGGCTCAGGTGGTTGGAACAGCAGTGCTGATAACGCCATGGCTGCAGGTTTTATCCCCATAGGGGACAGCTGCATATTCCTGCTTTGCAGGGGGCTGGACTAGATGATCCTCGTGGTCCCTTCCAGCTCCATGGTTCTTTTATTCTATTAAACCAACTTCCATTCCGCTCACATTATCGTTATTGTTATTGATTAAATTTCTAGACTGCTCTTCATCGGAGGATCACGGGGCAATTTAGAATACAAAAACACAAAACTACACAACATGGTAGCAACCAAAAAAAATACCCCTCCCCAACACACACACAGAGTTAAAAAAGCCGTAGGTTGTTTAATTAGCCAAAGGCTTGGCAAAAGAGGAGTGTTTTCACCTGGTGCCCGAAGATATGTTACGAAGGTGCCAGGCAAGCCTCCCTGGGGAGTGCATTCCACAAATAGGGAGCCACCACAGAAAAGGCCCATTCTTGTGTTGCCACCCTCCGGACCTCTCATGGAGGAGGCACACGAAGAAGGGCTTCATATGATGGCTGCAGGATCCAGATCAGTTTAGGGCTTCCTCTTCACAACCCAGTCAGCAACTAAGCTTCATTTTCCCTGATCCCAGCTTGATTTATTTATTAATTACATTTATATACTGCTTTTATTTTCCAAGGATTTCAAGGTGTGGCACATGGTTCTCCCCCCCCCCCTCATTTCATCCTCACAACAACCCTGTGAGGTAGGCTAGGCTAAGAGATGGTGAGTGGCCCAAGGTCACCTAGTAAGCTTTATGGCTGAGTGGGGATTCGAACCCTGCTCTCCCAGGTCCTAGTCCAACACCCTAACCATTACTCCATGTTGGCTCTCCATGTCCTATTCTCTCTTAGGCTGTAATCCTACACATGCATACCTGGGAGCAAGTCCCATTGAAATCAGCATAACTCCTTCTGCAAAGACTTCCGTAGGATTATTTTGTTACTGTTTCAAAATAAACAAATAAATACTGGCATTTGTAGCAGAGTTGTATCAAGGTGGATCAGCATTATGCATGTTTTAAGAAGAGAGACAGAAATGAATTATGCTTGCCTTTGTTTCCCTCTCTTTAAAACACATATATCCCTAAAACTAATGATCATAGTTCCCGGTGACAACAGAAAGCTCTACCTTGGACAATCTGGTGACCACAGACAGTGTCCTCTCAACCAGGGATGATGTTGAAGACTCTAATGACCCAGGCTTATCAGGATCTGATGGTATGTGATGTGCATGTTTCTAAAATGTTTCCTATGCAACGTAGGGTCATTTGCAATGGAAGATTTTCTAATGCCCTGGAGAGCTACCTAATTTAGTGCTTAATAAACAAAACCAAAAACTTTGAAACTCTCAAGCTTGCCTAAGATTGCATTTGCAAATGGTATCTAGTCCTCTTTTTTCTTTCATTTTTTCATTTTTTGCTTGTTTGCTAATACACTTAGGAAATGGAATTTTTTCCATGGAAACATAAAGTACTGGGGGAAATCTGAAAAATTTAAAAATGTCCACCTCTTTCTCACACACATATATATGTGCAAGATTATGATTCTTATTATTTATTCAATTAATAAGACACATGCTGCTTGCAAATTTTAAAAGCAATAAAGCATAACGTAAAATCAGGAAAAGAACAGTGTGCTACAACAATAGCTATTCAATACCAGCAAAATGCAAGGAAAACATGTTGCAGAATAGTTTTTTATCTGGCTAGATGAAAGACAGGCAAGGCTATCAACTGCAAACTGGATCCTTTCCTTAGAGCCATCAACCATTACTGGTTACAGCAAAAGTGAACAGGAAAGGTTTTCCCGATACTTGCGGCAGTGAAATATGTCACTATACTCACTACAGAGAAGCTATACTCACAACCCACATAGTTTTCTGCTCCTGGATACATTAAACACTTGAGTGTCTTTTTCTTCTCAATGTAATGGGTCTTAATGAAAGGGCGTTGCTTGTTCTAGCAAAACATACCCATCCATAGGCAGCAAAAATCAGCACCAAAATCATAGAGTTGTGCAGTTGGAATGGCCCAAAGGGTTCATCTAGCCCTGCAATGCATCATAGAGACTGAGATTCTGCGGGTGACAACCAGCTTGCATGGGGGTTCAGTTCCCCACCCCCATGCACATTGGCGGAGCGTGCCCTGCAGCATGGCGAGTAGACAGGGATGATGGGAGTTGTCGTATGTGGGTGTGATGGCCAGGACTCCCTATTCTCGATACAGACACTATCGTTTGGGCTTCTTCTTTTTTTAACAAATTACAAAGCGTTTTAAAATAATTTAAAAAAATATATACATCGCTGCCAGTTTCCACGAAACAAGCTAGTTGGTCTCGCCAACCGTTGGAAGAGTGCTCCTCAGGCTGAGATTTCGGTTTCAAGCCAAAAGTGAATTAATAGTTACATAACGATGTATTGAGTAGCATCCCAAATTAGCTATCTGGCCCAAAAGTGTACCGTCATCTCCTTGGCCCATGCCTGGTTCCAGTCCAAGCTGACGACTGAAGCCAAACTTAATCCAAAGAACAGCACTGAGTGATTAGGTTCCTTTCTTAAATTACCTTAATCCTCCTTTGAACCTACAGGCATGCTAATGAGCCTCAGCCCTCTCATGTAATGAATCCGGCAACAGGCCCTATTTCCTGATGAAGTAGAAACCCTTTTCATGTTCACTGGAAGGCAGCCAGATTCTGATTATTCCAGAGAAATCATTGCTGGCTACTTAGCACCACTGTGACACCGCAATGCCTTGTGCAGTGCGGACTGCAGCGCAGGAAGGAAGCCTCGCGGACATTAAAACATGAGCATAAAGATTTGCCAATCTGCTTGCACAAAGCTTACGCAGAGGTTCAATTATATTGGTTATTCATTCTGATTTGATGGGAGATTTGGTTATTCATTCTGATTTGATGGGAGATTATATGACAATCGGCATTCAGCCTAACCAGCACGCACTTTTCAATGCATTTCCCATCACTTTCCTAACTGCAGAAATGTCTGTTTCTTTTTTCTAAAGGGAATCCTATGATTCTAAGTGAATTCCACTGCAGGGGGCTGGACTAGATGACCCTTGGTAATCCCTTCCAACTCCACAGCTCTATGATTCCATAGTTGAACCATGTGCTGTGTGAGGATGCCCACAAATTCCATGTGCTATGAGAGAGGGAGAGTAGGGTTGCCATATTTCAAACAGTGAAAATCCAGACAGCTTTTTTTCTTTTTGGCCAAAAATATTGAGCTTTTATTTAGTTTTGCCCAAAGTTGAGAGCTTTTTTGGCAAAATTGCAAAAATGGCACTACCAATTTCCCCCCGGCACTGCTGCCAAATGCAGTATTCTGTATATGTGCAGGAAATTCCAGAAACCCTAGGAGAGGAACTTTTCTTTAATCACTATTAATCATCCAAGGACCCAGGTAGCGCTGTGGGTTAAACCACAGAGCCTAGGGCTTGCTGATCAGAAGGTCGGCAGTTCGAATCCCTGCGACGGGGTGAGCTCCCAATGCTCAGTCCCAGCTCCTGCCCACCTAGCAGTTCGAAAGCATGTCAAAGTGCAAGTAGATAAATAGAAACCGCTCCGGTGGGAAGGTAAACGGCGTTTCCGTGCACTGCTCTGGTTCTCCAGAAGCGGCTTAGTCATGCTGGCCACATGACCTGGAAGCTGTACGCCGACTCTCGGCCAATAAAGTGAGATGAGCGCCGCAACCCCAGAGTCGGACACGACTGGACCAAATGGTCAGGGGCCCCTTTACCTTTAATCATCCAATTATTTTTGATTCTTGTTTTAATTTATATGCTGCTTGCAGTATATATTGTACCTGGCTCTAACCAAGCGCCTTTGCAGCTCCTACCAGCTTTAGATGCGAAAAGAGATTTCAGAAGAAAATGCTGCAGGGGGCAAACGGCTTCACGCCGCCCTCTGCCCCTGATCCAAGCCCCCCACTCCCAGGTAGCTAAAAACAGACATCAGGCGGTCTGACCATAGATCTCACCAGCCTAGTTTAGCTCAGAAGGCTCTCCTTCCTCACCTCTGCCACAAGCAAGCACTAATAACAAATGTAGTGTGAAATGTTCGCATCACATTTCCAAATTAGATGCTGTGCCCTGGTTTCACATTCCGTCACAAGGTCTGACTTCAGAAGGCTCACGGTGACACTTTATTTCAAAGTCAGCCCCCGAAAAGCTGACGGCTGCGTTTCTGATGACGCGTGGAGTTGCCCTCCTGTGGGTTTTGTACAAAATTTGGAGCGACTCCTGCATTTTCTTTCGGAGGTCTGGGTTTGTTTATCAGCTGCATACAGAACTGCATGTTCTTAATTCTCCGTGTGGCACATGCTTCCACCAGCCACATTCCTCCCACAATCCTCAGGAATGACCTGACCTCGATAAGGTAACCGTGCATCAACCAGGAAACGACTGATCACGTCCCGGGCACATACCTATAGGATGACATTTCCAACCTAGCGGTTTCGTTTTGCTTTTTGTAACTGTGAATCGTTCCTTCACTTCTCCCACAAAATAAAAAAATAAAAATCTGAGAAACGCCTCTATAACAGGGATCAATGTGCACCCTGAGGCTGAAATCAAGGTTGAGTTGTTGACTCTGGGGTTGTGGCGCTCATCTTGCTCTATAGGCCGAGGGAGCTGGCGTTTGTCCGCAGACAGCTTCCAGGTCATGTGGCCAGCATGACTAAGCCGCATCTGGCGAAACCAGAGCAGCGCACGGAAACGCTGTTTACCTTCCCGCCGCAGTGGTACCTATTTATCTACTTGCACTTTGACGTGCTTTCGAACTGCTGGGTGGGCAGGAGCAGGGACCGAACAACGGGAGCTCCCCCTGTCGCGGGGATTTGAACCGCCAACCTTCTGATCAGCAAGCCCTAGGCTCAGTGGTTTAGACCACAGCGCCACCCGTATCCCAGAGGAGTTGTATGTAAGCTATTCCCCCAAATACAAAGAAGCTTCTGAGACCTGTCCCCAGGGTGAGTGCGAGACGAGAAAACCTTACAGTAAAACCCAAGCTGGAGAATAATCCATAGGTTGCCATCCTTGACAAAATACAACACTGGAGAGTTTGAGCTGGTGACCCATATCCTCCTGTTTTGCTCCTGTTACCAAGATCTGAACAGAATCTTCATCAATCCCCTCTCATCAAATCTGCCAGGATGATCAGACACATTTTATGCCCTTTTACTCCTCTCAGATCAACATGCATCTACCACTCTCAGGGTTGCCAAGCAAAATCCACCAGGAACTGACCCCAGGGATGTGGCAATTTTCCTCTTTGGAGTTTGCGGCATGACTGTAACTTTCAAGGTGTCGATGCTGATTTGATGTTGAATTAACTTGGCCTTTTGAATTCTCCTCCCTGCAGATACCCTGGTAATGGCTGCACTGATTGGCATCATCCTTGGAGTCATTGCTGCTATCTCAGTCACCACAGGGATTATTTTGGTTGTGAAGAGAATGGGGAGGGACTCGTAAGTATCACACAAAGCAGACACTGTGGCAGGGCTTTCCAAACCTTTCACATTGGTGACACACTTTTTAGACATGTTGGAGGATGGATGGTGGCTAACAGATTGAGGTTGAATCCTGACAAGACAGAAGTACTGTTTTGGGGGGACAGGGGGCGGGCGGGTGTGGGGGACTCCCTGGTCCTGAATGGGGTAACTGTGCTCCTGAAGGACCAGGTGCGCAGCCTGGGAGTCATTTTGGAGTAACAGCTGTCCATGGAGGTACAGGTTAATTCTGTGTCCAGGGCGGCTGTCAACCAGCTCCATCTGGTACGCAGGCTGAGACCCTACCTGCCCGCAGACTGTCTCGCCAGAGTGGCGCATGCTCTGGTTATCTCCCGCTTAGACTACTGCAATGCGCTTTACATGGGGCTACCTTTGAAGGTGACCCGGAAACTGCAATTAATCCAGAATGCAGCAGCTAGACTGGTGACTGGGAGTGGCCACCGAGACCATATAACACCGGTCCTAAAAGACCTACATTGGCTCCCAGTACATTTCCGAGCAAAATTCAAAGTGTTGGTGCTGACCTTTAAAGCCCTAAACGGCCTCAGCCCAGTATACCTGAAGGAGCATCTCCACCCCCCATCGTTCAGCCTGGACACTGAGATCCAGCACCGAGGGTCTTCTGGCAGTTTCCTCATTGCGAGAGGTGAGGTTACAGGGAACCAGACAGAGGGCCTTCTCGGTAGTGGCACCCACCCTGTGGAACACCCTTCCATCAGATGTCAAGGAATTAAGCAGCTGTCCTATTTTTAAGAGACAGCTGAAGGCAGCACTGTTTAGGGAAGTTTTTAATATCTAATGCCGTATTGTTTTAACATTCGATTGGGAGCCGGCCAGAGTGGCTGGGGAAACTCAGCCAGATGGGCAGGGTACAAATAAATAATAATAATTATTATTATTATTATCACTAGCAAACCGGAGGTTAAACTAACCCCTTTCCAGCCCCTGGAGGAGCGCAGGGAGCGTTCACATGACAAACCTACACACTGCAGCCGACACACTAATGTGTCACGATCCAGTTTTGAAAGCTCTGTACTGTGGTGCAGAGATGAGGAGAGACTCAGTTCACTTAGACTTCTAATATAAACCTACCTAATTCACACTTCCCAGAGCCCACATTGTACAATGACATTTTGCCTAATCCACCGGGCTTCTAAGGCAAACATAGAAACTATATTCTGGCAAAATAACTGTCCTCTCCATCCTTGCTTTTCTTCTTCTTTTTAGCAGTCCCTGAAACTCACTGAAGAGAGAAAGAGGAAATACATCAGAAGATTTCTTCCTTTTTTGTGTGTGTCTCCTCCCATGCGAACCATGGAAGATGATCACGGGCAAATAGCAATTTGAGGACTTATAAGCCCACGGAGGAGATCTCACACAATTTCCTGGAGCAAGCTTTTTAAAATACAAATATGCCTTAAAAATTGAGTATTTCTTCACCTAAAATAGATACAAGAGGGGTGAGGTGGGGAAGATTTTGTAGGGAAGATTTTGAAAAGAACAATGCACAAAGCTGTCTCCTAACAGCGTTGTTTACAGGCAATATATAAAAGAGTATGTTGCTAGTAGGAATTCCTGAAAGAAGATGGTTTCTGCACTTTGTTTCCTATAGGGCTGGCAAAATGGTAGGGTTGCCATATTTCAAAAAGTAAAAAACCAAGACACCTCAATAGTTGTTGAGCTTTTTTGATGAAAACCCCAAAATTGTATTTTTAGGAAAAACCATCAGCCCTAGAAATGGTGACCTGAGGGCCCTCCAGATGTGTTTGGACTCCCATCAGACCCAGCAAACATGGTCAACGATGATGGGAGTTGTAGTCTAGCAATGTCTGGTGGGCCAGAGGCTTGCCAATCCTGCTATAGGGTTGACTTTGGGCTGCAACCCTAAACCCGAGGAAGTAAACCCCATTAAATTAAGTGGTCATACTTCTGAGCAGTGATTTATTGGGCTGCACTGTTTGCTGTTTTTGTTTTGTTTTTCAAGAGACAGATCTCTTTCAAAGTCATTAAAAATATTATTATTCTGCTCTCTTTGGGGGGGGGGAGAGTAAAATATAGTTGTGATAGATTCTGCACTGGGAAATTCTGAATTTTATAAACTCGGATTTTACAAACTGCACTGGGAGATTCTGAATGTTTACAATCAGAATAAATTGTGCCAGAAAATGCTTGTTTATCCTGCTTTCGAGTTTAAAGTCTCCCCAACTGCCTTCAAATAAATTGAAGGGGACTAGATTGGCTTCCATGACTGCCTTCTTCCAGTGCTGGATTTAGGGACATGTGGACAGTTCCCCTGCAGAAGGCACCAGGTTGAGGGGATGCAAATTGAGAAGATCCACAATTGAGAAGATCCATTTGGGGGCACAAAACCATTTGGGGGCACAGGGCGCACCATATTACAAAATGTTGCTGAAGTCTGCACCTGCCCCTTCTGACCCAGGTGAATTTATTTTATTTTTACTGAATTAAACTTATTTACCACTTGATTGTAGTCAGACCTCTAAACAGTTTCAAGAAATATTAGAAATTAAAAAACAGTTAAAAACAATTAAGAACATTCAAAAATTAACAGCAAAAGACTTTTTTTAAACACACACACACACACACACACACACACACAAATTGATGTGGAAATGTGGAGAACAATTGAAGACTGGGAAAATGAGAAATCCAAATTGACAGATTTCCCCATCCCAGACTGCGAGTGCCACCAATTTCAGAACTAATTTTAGGCTTTGAGCAGGAGTAGAAGAGAGGGCAGAGCAAAGTCAATCGAGAAATGATATGGGGGAAGCCTTTTTCAATTCTTGATGAGTAGATCTTTGCAAAGTCGTTGCCTTGCATCATGGCAGCGGGTGGGATGAGCTGATCTTCTGGGTGCCATCCAGCTCTGACATTTGCCACAGCCTACAATATGTCAAGTGCATGGCTTGCTTCCTCTTCCTCTCCTGAGCAACTTCAAGAGAGGAAGGGGAAGTGGGGGTGGTAGCCTCTGTGGAATTTCAACAACAGAGGGCAAGTGCCCGCTATCCCGTTTGTCATGGGCTAAGCCAGACATGACACATAATTAGCCACAGAGTTGGCAAGTTTGCACCAGCGGAATATTTTATTTTCTGATGCAAAGAGCAATCACAGAGACCCAACTCACAGTGGGAGGGAAAAGGTTAAATCCTTGCTACTGTAATAAACAAAAATCTGCTCTTATTCCCTTATGGGGTATACAAGAGCCCTTTGTAGGTCCTCCATCGGTAGGAGAATATAACAGAGGCCAACCAGAGGAGACTGAGAAGCAGTCTTTTATTCTGTTGCAACATGGCGTTTGCCCCACACACAGGAGAGCAGGGAAAAGACCCAGAACAAAGGAGCGCATGCTCTTATAAAGACATTTCAAAAATCCCTCCTGGAGTCCAGGCCCACCCCCCAGATACATCACAGTTACATCATGAAAGGGGAGGTCTGGTGGCAGTAATCTGAGCATCCTGGACCCTGCCCCCTCTTGTCCTCCACTAAACACCCACCAAGTGAAAACAAAAAGAGATATTTACATTTCCCTGTTTCCCAGCCAAGTTAATCACACCCTTTTGTCTCCATCTGGGTACCTGTTTGGCACTCAGGTATCAGGATGCCAGGAATTATCACTTTAATTCCTGAGATAATGGGAAGGTTCCCCCACCCCCTCCTTCCTTGCAGAGAAACTATATGACCTTGATATTCCTACAACACTACACACACAAGCACACACAAGGGTCCCAACTGGGACCCAACACACACACACACACACACACACACACCCTGCTTATTTACTTTTAAGTGCATGATCAGTGGAAGGTAACCTTTCCCAGCCCGGGGGCCACATTCCTTTCAGAAAAGCCTTCCAGGGGCTGTATGCAATGGATGCAACTCTTACCTTTGCTCAGTAGCCTACAGTTCCAGCCACACAATTCCAGCTACACACAAGCACTCCATACATCTCTCCATTTTGGCATTATCACATTTCAAGGGCACAATCCACCCAGGCAAAAAGCCTTCACAGCAGCACCAATAAGAGGTGTGGTTTGGAGAGAGGGGTGGGGCCTGGAAGAGTCCTGAGAGTCCCATAGTGAGACCTGGAGTCCCCCAAGCCCAGGGGCACCGGCTCTATGGGACCAAGCTGCCCCCCCATATTTATTGAAGGAGGCTGGGCCCCCTCAGTGTTGAGGGGACAGAGGAGGCCGAGCATGGAGCACAGCACAGCGCAGCTTCAGTGGCCAGAAGAGCCGCCGGCCATTGCAGCCATGCTGGGCTGGGCTGGGCTCCGCACTCTGCCTCCTCCCAGCAACGCGTGCCGCACACGCATGCGTGCCGTTGTTACATGCATGTGTCGTGCGTCAGGCCCCTGGTGCCTCTGCCTGAGCCAGAGCTTTCCCACCCCTGGCGCAGATGGTGTCCTATCTCATTTTGGCCTCAAATGATTGTCCTTATCTCAGATTGTCCCCTGAGGCATCGAACGCCTCTTCAGTTATGCACAGCTGGAGTTTATGAGCCAACATCAAACTGCACCAATTTGACTCACATGGGCCTTGACCACCATGTTCAGCAAAGCCAGGGCCGGATTTAGGTTTGATGAGGCCCTGAGCCTGAAGGTAATGGGGCCCTTTATACGTCCAGCTGTCCTTTGTCAACAACAAATTGTCGCTGTTTTGTGTTGAATATATGCCATGCAAACTGTCCATGCAGAATGTAGGCACCCTATATCTAGAAATGAGCAAACCAGTGCTATTTTAGAGAGCAGGCTAGCAGGCAGGGCCCATGACTTACATCATAGGAGCCTACACAACACAAAACACTGTTGCTGTATGTAGGTTTTATTTTTATTTGTTTTTTATCTTATATTTTGGAAATGTACGTCCAGTTTTTTCCCCTTTAAATTTTTTTGGGGCCCCCAAGAGAGTGGGGCACTAAGCTATAGCTTGTTTAGCTGATACGTAAATCCGGCACTGAGAAAAGCTCAAGGAAGTTTCCGAAGTTTGTTCTCCAAACATGCAAGCCAAAGATAACTCATCCTTTCCAACATTTTGCTTGGGACACTCCTATTTTTATACAGAGCATCACTGCCCTTTCCCACACCTTACACCTTGGTGAAAGCTCTTTTTATTCCTGCTGTACATCATATTCACTGACTCCCATAATAGTCTGCTCTCTTCTGATTCCCAAGCTTGAAGGGCTGTTTCTTCTTTGGGTTAGGGTTGAACGGGGATGCGGAATCCCCGGTCCTGGGGCCCAAATCCAGCCCACCAGGACCCAAGCAAAATCTTCTTTTAAAACCATCCAGTTTGGTGGCCATCCCCGCCTTCTGTGGGAGTGAGTTCACTAGTTTAAATCTGCACTGTGTGAAGCTGTGCTTTTTTTCATCTGTCCTGAATGGCTACATACAACATCCAGCTTCCTTGGATATGTTCTAGCAGTGGCGTGTGGTGAATTTGTTTGTATTAATATAACAGATAATGGTGCGCTGTCAAGGCAACCTGAAATTTGGGGGTTCCTGCATATGCACGTCTGTGTTGTGAAGTTGTCCTGCAAACCCCCCCCCCTTGAAAAAGACTGCAAGAAGCACAAGATCAGATTGTGCTCACATATTTTGGCAGGTAGCATGGATCAAATGAGGGCAACTCCATGGGTGGAAATTGATGCCCTGTGTTGATGCTGTAGCAGGCTACCTTTGAGCTACAGCCCTGCTTCTGGGGTAATTTTAGGACAAAACTAAGCTTCTCTTCGACCTACAGGCACAGCGGTGTGAACCAGAATAAATATTTGATTGGGCCCAAACAGCCCAAAATAGCACTGGTTCAGCCAACAACTTAAACTGTGTTTGCTTGTTTTTTAAAAGAATAAATACAACTGTCTGAATATTTAGGATCTGTTTGCCCAGGGAGAATCCTGAAGAAAAGGAGGGGAAATGATGGCATTTAAGGAGAGCCGTTCTGAATCAGGACAAAAGTCCATGTAGTCCAACATGGTGCTGTTACAGTGGCCAACCAGATGCCCCAGAGAAGGGGTGTCCAATGTGTGGCCCAAGGGCCCCGTGTGGCCCTTGATGACTTTTTTGACCCCACCCCACAGTGCTCTTGCTACCTTCCTAAAGCTGGGTAAGCAAGGCACCATCAACCCCAGGCAGCAGGTTCGGGGATGCTGGGAATTGTAGTCTACAACAGCAATAACAGCAACACAATGACCAATGAATATATCAGGCACTTCAATAAACAAACAAATATATCAAGAAATAAACAAAGTCATTGAGAACATGAAATATAAGTCTCTAAATGAAATGAGGTAACAATGTTCATAAGAAGATGTAGTCAGTCAATGACTGTAGCAATAACATCCAAGTAGTTCAGGTAGTAATGTGCACAGCGATCCCGGATAATCAAAACCGTTTTGCAGGAGTCTTCTTCAGCACAACATATAGATTTGCAGAAAACGCATATTCGACCATATTATGAAAATATAAATCCTTCTGTGGAGTAGTGGTCATAAGGGTATGTAACCACTACTCTTAGAGACTTATAGTTCATGTTCTCAATGACTTTGTTTATTTCTTGATATATTTGTTTGTTTATTGAAGTGCCTGATATATTCATTGGTCATTGTGTTGCTGTTATTGCTGTTCTTTACTGTTTGCGACACAGGGGTTATTCATTTTGTAACTGGGAATTGTAGTCTAACATCATATGGACGGCTTGCCCTGACGGTTCATCCACTCCTCAGGATACCGGTACAGTGGTGTGACATGTCCCAACTTCTTGTTTGGACATTATAAGAACATGACGAGTCCTTCTGGATCAGGCCCATCTAATCCAGCATCCTGCTCTTGCAGTGGCCAACCAGATGCCCCAGTGGGAAGCCTGAAAGCTGGACTCTCCCCCCCCTTTGAATAAAAAATGCTGTAATATGGCTACATACAAATTCAATAAAACACAGAATACAGCACAAAGCAATACATAGTGTAACAATAGCCGTTCCAAAGCAGCTAAAAAAGCCAGCCACAATGTGTTGATTAGAACTTGAGAAAATAAAACAGTGTTGTTGTTTTTAACCATCTGCCCGTATTGGTTTTCCCTTCTTTTCATGCGTAAGGGAAGAAGAAAGTAAAGCTCTCCAACCAGCCTCACAAACCTGTATATGGGAGAACCTATATGGATTGCAAGCAGAATTTGAATGCAGCAGGTCTCTACCCACCTGTGACTTATCAGCAACTGATATTCAGAGGAGTACTGCCTCCGACAGTGGAGGGAGGACATAGCCATCGCTAACACAGTTGGAGTTGTCCCTGAAGTGGGGAAGTTATCTATTCCTCCAGAATTCCTGCTTATTGGCAACAATAATTTGGGTCTCAGGACTACTGCAGAGCAGGAGATCTGTGGAGATGCCAAATCCAGGATGTTGAAATGGTCTTCTTGAGGAGCAGAGGGAGATGAAGCCACTAGGCTGAAAAAAGTTAGCTGCCCTAGCATTGCAGCAAACCAGTGATGGGGAACTTGTGGTTCTCCAGATGTTGGCCTCCAAAGCTCATCAGCCCCAAGCACCAGGGTCAAATGGTCAGGGATGATGATGGGAGATGGAGTTCCACAAAGTGTGCAGAGCTACAGGATCCCTAAGCCCGCAGGAAACCCACACCAGTGTCACAGCGGCCAAGAGAGGCCAGCTGGATGCTGTCTGATGCGGGCCAGAAGAGAGCAGCAGGGCAGGGCAGTGAAAGGTCAAGTTGCATAAGCAGCCGCCAATTATCCAAAGGGATGGAGGCAGGCAGGGTGTAATCGAAGGCAAGCAGGAGGTAAGTGCCCAAAGTAGCAGCTGACATTCAAGAAGGTCAAGTAGAGGCGGCCAAGGAGGGGCAAGTAGCAAGCACTCAGTTGCTCAGCCAGGCAATGTCCCTTCCAGCGATACAAGAAGTTAGCATAAGAGCATTAGAAGTGCCTACTGGATCAAGCCAAAAGCCCATCGAGCCCCGCACTCTGTTCTCGCAGTGGCCAGTCAGATGCCAGTGGGAAGCCAGTGAGCAGGACCTGAGCACAACAGAACTACTTGCAAGCATAAATAGTAAAAGCAGCATGAGAACAGTGCGTGTGCACATGGTATTCCATGGTCTGATAGACTGGACTACTGCAATGTGCTCTACAGTGGGCTGCCCTTGAAGGTAAAAGCCCAATGGAACAGGTCAAAGGCCCATCTGTTCTTGGAGTACAACTGCTACCAACCCTGACCATTGGCCATGCTGGCTGGGTGGTGACGGATATTAAGAACATAAAAACATATGAGCCTGTTGGATCAGGCTAAAGAGCACCAAGAGTCTTCTGGAGGTCTCCTCACTGCAAGAAGTGAGGTTACAGGGAACCAGGCAGAGGGCCTTCTCAGTAGTCGCACCCACCCTCTGGAATGCCCTCCCATCAGATGTCTAGGAAATAAATAACTATTTGACTTTTAGAAGACATCTGAAGGCAGCCCTGTTTAGGGAAGTTTTTTTAATGTTTGATGTTTTATCGTGTTTTTAGTATTCTGTTGGGAGCCACCCAGAGTGGCTGGGGCAACCCAGTCAGATGAGTGGCATACAAATAATAAGATTTATTATTATTAAATTATTATAAAGGCACATTAGGTCCATCACCCTGCTCTCACAGTGGCCAACCAGAGGCCTGTGGGAAACCTCCAAGCAGGATCTGAGCAAAGGAACACTCTCCCTTCCAGTGGTTTCCAGCAACTGGTACAGTAAGTGGCGAAGCTTCATTCTCCGGCACGGGGGGGGGGAGCAGGCAGGGGCGGGGTTGACATGCATCCCAGGGGCGGGGCACACCGCCCGCAGGGGCGGGGCACACATACTGGGGCATGGTGCGCAGCCTGCAGGGGTGGGGCGCCCAGCGCAGGTGGGGGAAACAGCCGTGATGGAAACCCCCCCCCCACGGATCGCAGCAATGGGGGCAGTACGCTCCCATCGCCCCCACCTTCCTCTGCCCCTGTACAGTCATACCTCGTGTTGCGTTCCGCTTGTTACGGACTTTCAGCTTATGAACACAGCAAACCCAGAAGTGTTTACCTCTGGGTTCACCACCCACGCATGCGCAGAAGCAATCTGCATGTGTCACACATGCGCAGAAGCGCTCGATCACGCCGTGCACATGCGCAGAAGAGGCATTCTAGTTGTGGACTTTTTGGGGTGCGAACAGCACCCCAAAACGGATTAAGTCCGCAACTAGAAGTATCACTGTATTCAGAAGCATTGCTGCCTCTAACTGTCAAGGCAGTGCAAAGTCATCTCCTCCATGAATCTGTCTAATCCTAAGCCATCTAAATTGGTGGCCATCTCTGCCTTGTGTAGTAAGGAGTTGTGGTTCAGCAATATCCGGAGAGCATCAGGTTGCACAAGGTTGTCCTTGAAGCACATGGAACTAACCAGGTTAAGTCACTGAAACCTATGCTGGTGAAACAAACTGGTGATGTCGGAAGCAAGAGAACCTTCCCTGATTTAGATGCCAGAACCCTGCTGAATACCATATGCCAAAGCATCCCCACGTTTCCCATATTCGATTACAGCAAGCCATTTCCTCCAATGTGAGATTTATCTGTAACCTGGTGTGTCTGCAGTTTGTGTTCCTCTGCAGGGGAGAAAGGGCTTGGGGGCAGGCTCGAGCAATCTGCTCCGTAAGCAACCCTTTTGCAATGCACCTGTTCTTTTGCACCTGCGGTTTGGGTTCCGCAGCTTGGCTGCAGGGCAGGATAGGGGCGCAGGGATAAGATGTGCCACTCGCTAACATGCGAAACCCAAAAATAAGTGCAGATGGATTAGACAGCTGTCAATGGAAACATTTCAACAGGAGGGGAGCAAGGACCGCATCAGAGCTCAGCAACACGGATCCTGTTCTGGATTAGGGTTCCAAGGACTGAAAAGCCTCCTTGCCTCTTTTGGAATAGTGACATCATCCCCTTTCTCGACCACTAATGGGGAAGAGTCATGCTTTCCAAGGAGCAGAGGCAATGAATATTAGCATCATGCTTCTCTGAACTTTGCATTGTGATTCAGGAAACACTAGAATGGAAAACCTTTAGCTGTCTGGGCAGCTACCCTCATGTGGTGAGCTAGCAGAACTACAACTTGGAACATCAAGCAGGCAAATAAAGCTTTCTCAGGTTCTGGACTGCTGTTCCCTCTCAAGACTGACATTTGGGCTTTCCAGGACATGAAAGGCTATCAGAGGCTTCCTGTTTCACTTAACCTGAAGAGGAGAGGTCTTTTTGACTTCGGTGCAGTCACTGCCACTTACTTAAAGCTCAGCCCTGACAGACCTGTACAAAGGAGGCTGCGGAAGAGACTTATCACAATTGCCCTCCCCATCATTAGACTTCTGGTGCTGTCAGCCTCCTCTGGAGAAAAGATGTGGGAGCCAGCTGCATAACATCTGCCCCTCCTCTCCAAACTGTATTTAAGCCAGGCTTCTTGGAGTGCAGCAAGACCAGTATCAGAAACTTTGTTGGTTAACTCTGGTTTTGCTTTGAATTTATGTACATCAGTCTAGATTGTTTTTGTTTTGCGATATTGAATTTATTCTGTGTTTTCTAAACTGGTGGGTTTTTTTGTCATTTTTTAATTTACTGGCATGCTCTGTATTTTGTATATTTGTATTTCCAATGCCCTGTGTTTCGATGTTTTGAATGTTTTTCTGTAAGCCGCCTGGGGCAGAGCTTAGTGTGGAAGTAAACTCAATCAACCAAACTCAGTTATTTGCTATCTGGGGAAATGGCCATGGAAGGGTGAGAGCAGGGCGCTGGTGTCTACCGGTATGTGGATGCACCTACGAGCATGTACATAAGGCTCAGTTTGCACCACACCAAACTTTTGAAGATCTCAGGCTGAAAAGGTTCACAGTGTGCATGTGCACACTCTAGCAGAATGTTTCCAAAGGCACCACCAGGAAAGGCAAATAAACAGTGGCAATGGGTAGCATCCAACTACTCAGAGTAGACCCACTGAAATGAAATTAACAGACTTACCGGTAAGTTAAGGAAGGGGCAGGCTGTAGCTTGGTGGCAGAATATCTGCTTCGATCCACAGAATATCCTAGTAGGATTAGAACAGACCCTTGTCTAAAACTCTAAGTGTAGGGCCAGCGTAGACAATATTAAGAGATGGGCTAATGAGTCAGGCCCATTAATTTCAGTAGGTTTACTTGGAGTAAGACTAACGTTGCATGCAACTCAGTACTTTGACCAGGTGTCAGAAAGCAGGAGTAGCTGAAACAATTGCAAATATGAAAACACAAAACAGCCTCTTCTGTCTTCTCCCTGAAGGGCTTCATGCTTCACTCAGATTAGGAAAACAGGACTGTTTCCTGTTATCTTCTAGCACGTTCCTCCAGCAGCATTGGGGCATTTGAAATGATTGGCATGTTCTTCACATTCCAACCAACAAAGCATTCTTCCGCAATGTCGGAAAGAGGGAAGGCTGCAGTCGCATCAGGTTCCACCCATGGGATGGAGCTGTCAGCAATCGCGGTGAGAGAATTTCTCCAGTTCCGTTCCTGTATCGCTCCTTTTGTTTGTTCCCCGTCTGATGTCCCGCTCTTCCTGGATTCCAGTTTGACTAGAGCAGTTTCTAAAATGGATTCTCAAATTCAAGCATGCACCCTTTGCTGTAGTTTCATCGTTCCCTTTCATCTGCATCTGTCTTGAGTCCAGAGCAGACATCCTGGAGGGGCTGTTTAGGAGTTGCAAGTGCTCAGGTCCAGCCCTCCAATTCTAGTTTGCTCGCCCAGTCTGCTCCTATATAATGGGGCACAAGGGGGCATGTCACTTGCTGGATCAATGTCTTAGCTTCCTTAGCCATGCACAGCACCTATGGTGCCTTTGAACCTTATTTTACCTATGCACCGTACTGATTTGAGCATTAAAGATTTTGGAAGAAAATGAGTTTGAACTCCTTATCCTCCAGTGGGAGCTAAGACAGCATCATTGCGACCTTCCTGATTTTTCTGTGTACATGTGCATATCAGTAAACACATGAGAACTGCTACAACACTGTAGAGGGGGGCGAGAAATCTTGCTGCGATTGTATGATGACTGCAACAACATTATTTGTGTGTGTGTGTTACCGGCCCTCAAATATGGTCCTGTGTGTTGGCTGAAAAATATCTCCCCCTGAAAAGCTTGGTACAATACGTGTGAAGCTTCTCCCCAATGTTGCTTAATCAATATGAAAAAAGGACAAGCGGGAGTCCCAAATTTGAACAAAGAAATAAAAGAAATATTAACAATATAAACCTAGGCACCTATCCTAGGCACCCCTAGGGGAATGGGAGTAACTACTGTTTTTCAGGGTGGCAGGACAGAGTGCAGCTTGTAACAATGGATGACATATTCCAGGAGCGAGGACCTAAGGGCTGCATTCAACTCTGGGCAAATGTCTGGGGGCCACATGACAGTGGTGGGCAGGGCCAGCTGCAAAAATGGCTGGAGCAATGTAACTTTGTTCAGTAGGCTAGTTTCCACACACACTCATCCTTCTCCCTGTCTGCTCTCCATCCAGACAAGCAAGAGGCACGATCAAAGTTCATGGACACATTCCAGCCAGGCAAAAACACTCAAGGAGGGTGTAAAGTTGAGCCAGTGAAGGGTCGAGTCTTCAGGGCAGAGAGACTCCTAGCTAGCACATTTGCAAAGCTAAGCAGGGTCTGGTATGGTTTCAAATTGCATAAAGGATCGATTGTTGAGATTCCTGCATTGCAGGGGGTTGGACCAGATGAGCCTTGGGATCCCTTCCAACTCTACCATTCTGTGACTCCTGGAGGGCTGCATTTGGTTCCTGCGCCTGAGGTTCCCCTACCGCTGTCATATTTGGAAAACTTCCTGCTCCATGAGACATCACAGAACAAGTGAGCAACAGGAATTCCTTGGCAGGGCCTCACTATCTCTACCTGCACCCCATCCACTGTATTAACTGATGACTGATACAGATTTTCTTTATACAGCAGGATGCTTTATAAATGGCTTTCTAGCACCAGCTAGTGGCAACATTAAGTGAAGACCAGTAAAATAATGATAATATTAATGAAGCAGCAGCAGCAGCGTCCTAACTCCCACTCAATGAAGAACTCGAACTCAGGTTGCAGTTTCTACCCAACGAAAACAAAACAGAGGAACCAAAATTAGAACTGTTTAAAACATTTTAGCCAGTTGCCCCAACCCAAGAGTGCATGCATGAGAAAGTAATGTGGGGGATTTCTAGATCTGAATAGCGAATGACCTGAAGAATGACTTCTTCCTAAGGTTTAGTTGTTATCTCCTTTCCTAGTTTGAACCCGCTGGTTTGGGTCCTATTCTCTGGAGCAGTAGAAAACAAGCTTGCTCCGTCTTCCATGTGGCAGCCCTTTGGAAATTTGATTTTGGCTCTCATATCACCTTCTCAGTCTTCTCCCTGTGATGTGATCCGCACTGCAAAGCCCTTGGGTGCAGGGTCAGTTTGGTGCCACTGCCAGTGGAGGAATGGCTGCAGCTTAGGGAGCATTGCCTAGGGCAGGAGCAATTAACCCGTGGCTCTGCATATGTTCCTGGACTCCAGATCCCATCATCCCTGATGACTGGCCACGCCGGCTGGCACTAACGGGAGCTTTTCTTTTTTCAAAGTTACACTGCTATCCTGCCTTTCTTCCGAAGAGCTTAAAGTGCTGTACTGTACATGGTTCTTTCCCCTCCCCATTTATCCTCACAACAACTCTGTGAGGTAGGTTAAGTTGAGAGGCAATGGCTGGCCAAAGGTCATCCAGCAAGCTTCATGGATGAGTGGAGGATTTGATCCCTGGCCTCCCAGTGTAACCAGTATTGTAAGCACCACAGCAACAACCTGCTGCGGACTTCTCTCGTCCTCAGTGAGGGTGAGCTTCTTCCGCAGTCACTAGAACCCCACGTAGCCTCTAGTCCTCATTGAGGACTGGCTGCTTACTCCCCACATCCCTGCAAGTCGCATAGCGGATGCTGCGCTCCACGTAGTCTCTAGTCCTCCTTGAGGACAGGCTGCTTGCTCCCCACATCCCCGCCAAGTTGTCAATAAGTGGGAGATGCCTATCCACTCACTGAAGACTACACGCCCCACATAGTGAGTGCTGTGCTTTGTCCCTATAACCCCACAACCCCCTAGTTCTCAATGACGACAAACTGCCTGTCTCCCACATCGCTCTAGTCCTCAGCGAGGGTGAGCTTCAGGTCCGCTCACTGAGGACTGCAAGTCGCATAGCGGGTGCTGTGCTCCACGTTGCCTCTAGTCCTCATTGAGGATGGGCTGCTTGCTCCCCACATCCCCGCGAAATTGTCAATAAGGGGGAGATCTGCCTATCCACTCACTGAGGGCCAGATTTAGGTTTGATGAGGCCCTAAGCTACTGAAGGTAATGGGGCCCTTTATATGTCCAGCTGCCCTTTGTCAACAACAAATTGTCACTGTTTTTTGTGTTGAATATATGCTATATGGTAATGTATGGACCTAATAGGTATCTAAAGCCATTTGCACATAACAAAATATGTATTTTATCAAAGTAATTGTTGAACTGAAATACAATTAAGAAGAAATATATTAATATAGTGAATTTTTGTGAAATTTTGGAGGGGCCCCCAAGAGAGTGGGGCCCTAAGCTAAAGCATGTTTAGTTTATATGTAAATCCAGCACTGCCTGACTCACTGAAGACCACGAGCCCCGCATAGAGCGGATGCTGCTGTGTTTTGTCCCTATAACCCCACAAGTCCCCTAGTCCTCCATGACGGCAACCTTCCTGTCTCCCACACCCCTCTTGTCCTTAGCGAGGGCAGCCTTCTTGCCCGCTCAGCGCGGTCCGCGGGTTGCATGCGCTACAACCCCACGGCGCCGCTAGTCCTCAGTGAGGACGGGGTTGCTTGTCTGAGCCCCCTCGGAGCGAGGGCGCCTGAGCCCCACACATCGCCCTAGCCGACGGGTTGCCTGCTGCGCTCCCACCCTAGAAGCCCCCCCCCTCCAATCACCATCCCTCTAGACCTCAATGAGGACGAGCTTCTCACCCGAGAGCCAGGAAAGCCGTTCCCCGCGCGAGCTCTTCTTCCCTCGGGGGCCGCCGGCCGTTGAGTGGTCGCCTCGCGCGCCCCTCCCTCCTCCCCTCGCACGCGGCCCCCTCCCCCTCCCCCCTCCCCTCCCGGCTGCTCCACCGCCGCCGTCACTTCCGAGGCCGGAGACAAAATGGCGTCCGGAGGGGGCCGAGGGGCCCTGTGGGGCCTTTCGGGCTGAGCCGGGGGTCGGCTCTCGAGGAAGGAGGAGGAGGAGGAGGCCGCGGCCACGGCGGCGGGCAGCGCAGGTAAAGGCCGGCTCGGGGCGAGGGGGGCGAGGGCAGGGTGAAGGCGGCAGCCACTTGCCCGCCGCTTCTTCCCTTCTCAGCGAAGGGGGCTCGGCGGGGTGGGGAAGGGGATTTCGCCCCAAGGGTTGTTTTTTGTGTTTGTTTGTTTTTGGAGGGGATACACACACACACACACACACACAAACCCCTCCACTTCTCGCCAGCCGCACCCTCTTTCCCCGAAGGAAGCGGAGTGGACATAGGTTGGGGATGGGGTGGGATGCGGTGTAGAGGAGAGAGGTGTGAATTGGGGGGGGGTGAGGTTATCCTAATTGGGGGAGGCACCCCCGCACATGACCCAAAGTGGACTGGGGGAGGGAGGTGTGGTTTTGGGGGGCGGCGGCGGGAGGTGAGGCGTGCATTGATGGGGAGGGGTGGGGTGGGGTGGGGGTGTCTCGTTGCAGGGGTTTCCCCATTGGGAGTAACACTGGGAGGGGGACACACAAACACACCGCTTCCGGGGAAACATCCCCACCCCCACCCCGCTTTAGCAAAAGTGGAGGGGTGCAAGGGATTTGGGGTGGGGGTAGAGTAAGCATGAGGTGTTGATTCAGGGGCGTTGTTTTTTCATATTGCAGGGTTTTGGGGGGGGAGGGAATCCCCCAAAGGGATGGGGCTTTTTCTTGAACAGTGTTAGGAGTGCATTGATGGGTTGGTGAAATAGGGCTAAAGCGTGTGTGTGTGTGTGTGGTATTTTATCTCAGTTGGGGGAATTGGTCTGTAAGGGGGACCCCAGACCCCACCCCACCCCACACGTGGCGTTGTGTATAAGTAGAATTCCGTGTTCATGTGTCGTGTTTTACATAGGAGATAAGCGTGGGCCAGGAAAGGGGTCTTCTCCCTCCCTGCCTCCATGTCCGACTTGTGGAATGATGGGATACGTACATGAATGAGTGTGTCAGTGACTATTTTGCTCCCAGTTAGAGGATGGGTGGGAGGACGCCTCCGGAAAGGATTCCTGCCCCCTGGTAAAAGCGGAGGTGCATAAATGGATAGTAAAGGGTGGGGATTTTGTCCTAATGGGAAGGAGCGGGGCTCTGGAAGTGCGGCTCTGTCCCATGCTCACAACTTAGTTTGAAGTATGGAGTTGAGTGGTTCTGAAAAGGACCCCCCAACACACACACCCAAAGCTTGGTTGTAGGAGGTTGCATAAAAGTGTGTGCATCTAATTGCCCCTTAGACAGGAGTTTGACTCCCCTGTCCTCACAGAAGTTAGGTTCTGGATTGGGGGTGAGACTTTAGCATGAATGGGAGTTGTGCTGAAAGCTAGGATGAAAAGATGTACATGTATCAGTCCTTCCCATTGCATCCCAAAGTCAGAGCGAGTGCCTGGGAATAAAGCCACAAGGAATCTAGGGGTCCTGCTGTTGTACTCTGAATTTTGAGTCACTTGTATAGTGTCAGTAGAAGGAGAAGAGCCAGGAGTTGTAATTGTAGCAGTAATGATGATAAGCATACAAGGAAAAAGGATGAAAATGAATATCTTTGAGGCATATATTTTCCTTCAGGCAGAGTTTCCACATTCTTCCTTATCTCCACCCTGCTTCCACCCCCACCCCCAAAGCTGGCTGCTCCCGCTCACACAACATACCGGTAGATCTAAAGGGGAATGTGTCTGAATGCTGTTGGCTTCCGAAATTTGAAGCCGGTGGCCCTTAATTGGAACTAAGGGAAAGGACTAACTGGGGAAATTGTTGATAGTATGTGTTGTGGTTTTAGCTCATACCAACAACAAACTTAGTTGGTCTCGTAAGGTGCTACTGGAAGGATTTTTTTTATTTTGTTTTGACTATGGCAGACCAACATGGCTACCTATGCTACCTGTAACTAGAATTGTGGTTTTATGTTAGAAGAGGAGGGTCTGTGGTGAGTGATGGGGTAGTTGGAGTACAGGGCATGTTTAGCCAGAATATTTGAATTTTTTACACATGATGCTGATGGTGCTTGTAAAGTGCTCTTTCACTTAATTTTAGTGCATCAGTGAATCAAATGTGCATTTTAGCCAATGAGAGCATTGAAACGGATACATTATTCCCCCCCCCTTTCAAATGAGATTTGCAAATACACTAAACAAAGCAACAGACTAAAATAGATAGTAAAAACAGTCATAAAGGCAAGGAGAATAAAAATACAAGCTAAAAAAAGAATGGATAGCAGTGTCTAATAACACAACTCCGCTTCTTAACACAAGAGAAGTGCATTCAGGGATATGTGTGTGTTGTAATAGCCTTTTCATTTCAGTGCTCCCATCTTCTGAAACAAAGCAGAAGTTGACCTGCTGTTATCACCTTATCTGCTCTGTGTACACACCCAAAGTTAGCTAATGTGAGATAGTCCTTTCAACCACTCTGTGGTATTCAGAATCAAGATGCATAAAAATTCATCCAACCTGTTTGGTGCATCTCTGATACTCCTTGAGTTTGTGAAGTAAAGGGGTGGTAATTATTACTTTAACACAGAATACAGGAGTAAGATCTTGTTTTATTGTATCAGTATTTTACTGCAAATGCTAGGCCATACTATGCACACTAGCCACTTGTGGGGCATTACTCTCTTGTGGGGAAACCGTCTCCCTTCAAAAGGGATTTCAATAGCACTTTGTGGTACTGGACAACTATAGTGGTTGATGGGAAAGAATGTGGCATTCTTGAGATATCACCCCTAAAGATGATACCTGCAGGATAAAGGACTAAACATGCAGAAGACAGAATCAGGATTCAATGTGGCCTTATCAGATTTCATAACTGGGTCAAAACTAATAAAATGAATTTCAGTAGAGACAGATGTCAGATTCTGCACTTAGACAGGAAGAACCAGATGCACAGATATAAGATGGAGTACACTTGCATTGCCAGTAGTACATATGGAAAGGATCATGGGGTCTTAGTGGACCACAAGCTTAACATGAGTTAACAGTGTGATGCGGCAGCAGAAAAAAAGCCATTGCTGTTCTAGGCTGCATCAGCAGAACTATAATATCCAGGTCAAGGGCAGTCATAGTCCCGCTCTATTCTGCCTTGGGTCAGGCCACACCCTTAATACTGTGTCCAGTTCTGGGCACCACAATTTAAGAAGGATATTGACAAGCTGGAACGTGTGCAGAGGAGGGCGACCAAGATGATCAAGGGTCTGGAAACCAAGCCTTATGAGGAATAGTTGAGGGAGTTGTATGTGTTTAGCTTGGAAAAGAGGAGACTGAGAGGAGATATGATAGCCATCTTCAGTTATCTCTGAATAACTGGGCTATTCAGAAGGGTTGTCACATGGTGACCAGAAAGGAGATTCCAACTAAACATCATGAAGACCTTTCTGACAGTGAAAGCTGTTTGGCAGTGGAACGGACTCCCTTGGGAGGTTGTGGACTCACCTTCCTTAGAGGTTTTTAACAGAGGTTGAATGGCCATCTGTCCTGGATGCTTTAGTTGAGATTCCTGCACTGCAGGGGGTTGGACTAGATAATCCTTGGGGTCCCTTACTGTACCATTCTATGATTCTATACCATGCAGGTGGTTGGCACCTACAGAGAGAAGTCTTGCTATACGTCTGGTAGAAGTTGTAGGGCAGCTGCATACTTTATTATTGGGATTTGTGTGTTAAGACAGGAAACTGAGATACATGGTAGTGTTTGTGTAGTGTTCCATTTTTCTTTTCCCTGTGAATGTTGATCTTTTCTTCTCAGCCTGTTCAGTATAGCTAGCAGATTGAAATGCTTTCAGGTGTGGGTTTCTTTCACTTGAAAGTACACAGAGAAATGTGAAATGCTCAACCCTGACATTCAAAACAGCAATCTAGAACAGGGATGGGGAACCTATAGCTGTCCAGTCATTGTTGGACACAGTGAGGCCAATGACTAGGGATGATTGTAATTGTGGTCCAACAACATCCAGAGGGCTGCAGGTTCCCAATCCCTGATCTTGTGGTATTGCACTTAATGTAAATCAGACGATGCTAACTTTGCATCGTCCAGGTGTTTCGGACTGCATCCACCATATAGCTGCAATGGCTGGGAATGATGGGAGTTGTAGTCCAAAATATCTGGAGGACACTAGGTTGGGGATGGCTGAGTTAAACCATGGGCAGTATTGTGCTTGGTGTTGGATAACATTGCTGCCTTGCATTTGAAAGTGTATTTTAAGTGTAAGGAAGCATCCTTGGTCATTTTACAACAGTTCATCACATTGCTGAGGTGATTTGTATGTTCAGTCAGTTTCTGTTTGTTCCCACATATTACTTTCTCTGCAGGGCGTATGCAAAATTCAGCTATATCTGATTACGGCAGGGAGGTGATTGGGGATGTTAGCACTGAAATGTTGGCTTAATGCGGCTTATTTCTTTTTGTGCACATTTTAAAACTATTACCTCAATGTCAGCGAGACCACTTGTACTCTTTGTGCATCTATAAGAGTTAGAACATCTTGTTCAAATGTGAGTGATTAAAAGTTAAGCCACGCCTTCAAATTCTTGACAGCATTGGGAACTAGCATCTTATTTCAATTTTTAATGGCTTGATTTGTGGAGTATTTTATGGAGCTACAAAATCAAGAGTGAATGGGTCCTTAATGTAGCAAACGGGAATGTGCACTGTGTGTCAAGGTCAGAATATTTGTCCATCTAGGGTACTTAGTAGGGTCGACTGGCAGCAGCTCTTTAGCCTCAGATAGAGGAGAGGCTTCCAGGCCACTTGCTCCCTGATTCTTTTAGCTGTAGATGCTGGAGGTTGAACATGACCTTCTCTTTCTTTTTTGTTAAATGCACAGTATGGTAAGGCACCACTTGTTAAATTCTTACCTGTATTCATTCTGCCTTAATTTCCCAGAATGTGAGTCTGCTTTCAACAATGGACTGTTCTGTCCCACCCACCCCCTACCAAATCACAGGATGCATGAGTTTGAGTAGAATACCTGTGCTGTACAGTAGGAGCAATAATTGCTTTGATTATACACACTTTCTAGGGTAGAGGCGCACCATGTTCTTCAGATTCAAGGATGGTATCCAGGGTGGATAAAAATCAATGATTTTTTTAAAAAAATCAAAAAAATCGGATTTTTTTGATTTAAATCGGATTTTTTTGATTTAAATCGGATTTTTTTGATTTAAATTGGATTTTGAAAATAAAATGCTTTTGGAGGAAAAATCTTTCTAAATATAGTCTTCTATTTAAGTTACATTGTACTCCAAAGGCTATTCATCAGGAAATAAGGATTTGTTTTAAGTTTATCAAGTGTGCTAAAACTCAGTCTAAGTTTTTTTTTTAAAATGTTTAACCACATCAGTTAACAAACATGGATACATATGCTATCATTATTGTTTTAGTTAAATAAATTGTTTAAAAGGTTATTAAGGAAATGATTATTTTTCTCCTTCCAATAAAGTACAGCAGAAAAGTTGTCCAAATAGAAACAGTTAACTTATTAAACCTCACCATAATTTCATAATTATCTGTCTATGTATTTCTAGTAGTATAACCAAATCAGTAATTTTTGATATAACTGTAAAAACCACTCTGAAAATTTATTATTCCAAAAATGAAACCTTCATATGGTTGTAAATATTAAGATTAACCAGCAAGAATGAGTCTTTCTGTAAAAAAGATATTTAAATCAAGTCTTACTGACTAGTGATTTAAATCAAGCCTTACTGACTAGTGATTTAAATCGTGATTTAAATCGTGATTTAAATCAAGTTGATTTAAATCAAATCCACCCTGATGGTATCCACACTTCCCCATAAGCTGAATAGGAGTAGCTGACTTATCATTTTAGAATACTGTAATGTCATTTAAATAGGGTGGACACCCCATGTTAAATATGGTGAGTTGTCTCTAGTGTACTTTGAATTCATTGCCTTCAAATATGAGAAGGCAAGACTCCTTGAGGGGACTTGCAATTTAGCTTTGAGATATGTGAATATTTAAAAATAATAATATGAAAATTCCTTTAAAATATCAGCTTGAGTTTCCTATGCCATAGAGCAGGGCTGAAGAACTTCTGGCCCTCCAGATGTTCCTAGACTACAATTCCCATCATCCCTGACCTTGCTGGCTGGGGATGATGGGAAGTGGAGCCTTGCATCGCTACTGTAGATTTTCCTTAGGTGAATTAGTGAATCCACCAAATCTCAGCTTCAGTTCCCCCAGGCCCCTCCCCAGTCTACAGACCAACTTAATCAGGTTGCTGTGATGCAAGTATGCAAGTAAGGTGCTTAGAGCACTTGAAAGTGCTACATAAATGCTAATTATTACTATAACATTTTGAAACTTAGCTATAAAGTCATGCAGCTTAGGTGCCTATACAGTTATTTATTTTCTTTTAAAAAAAATGTTGGGTGAAAAATTGTAGTTTTCTAGTTTGCTGCTATCCTAACTTGAAGAGGATCAGCTTCAAATCAGTTATTAATCTGAAGGTAGGCACACATGACAACTGTCTGTTTTTCTTTTTAGGGTTCATGTAATCACAGGAGTTACTTTGTTGTATGTATCTTTTCAGAACGCAACAGGATTTCAGAATGAATCAGGTGAGTTTAAATGCAAGACTTTCTCAAAAATATCATTGCTCAGATGTTAGCATACATATCTACACTTACTTTCTTCTGGTAAAAATAGTAACCCCAACTGAAATCCAAAATGTAAGTCTTCATTATTGCAATGCTAAACGTCCTTCTCTCTCCCTTTTTCTGGTTTTGAAGTTGTGGAGTTCCATTATGTGAAAATTGATTTGCGTTCAATTAACTAGATTGTAGAATAATTTCACTGTTCCCTTCTGCAAGAGCACTCTTCTCTAAGAAAGCTTTAGTTATTTTGCATGAATAATACTTATCTTTAGGCCATTAAAAAAATCAGAAACTTGAGTTCACTCTTTCTTCCTCCTCCCTTCAATCTTAGCTCCATAATTAATATAATCCCCCCCCCAAAAAAAGAGAGATATATTAAGCAAAGATCTTTGAAACCCTGGAACTGATTAAATGGTCCTCCAGCTACGTATTTTTGCATGTTTGAGAGTGTGGTCTTTAATGCTAACCTTCTTCAATCTGGTGCTCTCCTGTGTTGTTGGACTCACAGGAAGACCCACACCTAAATATCTAAAACGCCCACTTGCTTTTGAGATGAGCTTATTAGTAAGAAGAGAGGGTGTCCTCATATCACAACCAGTCCCTTTTACCCAGCCCTCAGGCCATGGGTCCTTCATAGTTTGGCCCATCTTCACTCCAGGTTGCACTTTGGAGAAAGGGAAAATGGCAATTTTTTATTTTTTTAAAAAATAATCTTTATTATTTCAAATTCAAAATCTCACAAACACACACAAACAAACAAAACAAATATACAAGTCATTCATTATTTTTTTAAAAAAAGCCTTTATCCCGCCTCCCCCCACTCCCCCTCACTCATGTGCGATTTTACATATTCCATAGTCTACTATACACTTTAAGTTGTGTTATTACATCTACCGTATTATCCTTATCCCATATAATATTTTCTTTCTTATTTCCCCTGCACGTTTTATTCTAAGTTTATCAGAATGTCAATTCCAGAATCATTCTTTCCCATTGCTTTATTATTTCTTGGTTGGAACGGCCTCTAATATTTGCTGTTATTGTGTCTGCACCCAAACTACAATCTTGATACCTATGGAGAATTTGATGGCGCTTTCCCTTAGAGAGAGTTTTTGTCACTGTTTTTATTTGCATTGTATTTGTGCTAGTGTCATGTTGAATCTTTGTGATGTTCCTATCCTTCTCACTCTGCCAATGGCATTTTGTGAATTTAAATTAATAAGTATATCGTTAGCATAAGCATCATTATTAAATAAAATCATTGGAGGCTATATGCTGCACCCTTTCCCTCCTGTGCCAGAGCATGCATCTACTTAAAAGCAAAGCCAGGGTGATGTGGGATCTGAAAAGGTATTACCTTCCCACTTCCTGTCTCATTCCATTGCATACAGATGCTGCTGCTGCTCTATTGCTGTTGAAAAGGAACATGCCTGGGTGATAGGGCACAGCTAAAATGTTGTCGCAGGATACTCAGTGTGGTAGGGTTGCCACACTAGAATCCTCCTAGTAGCCATTCTGCTGTGATTTGGACTCTTTCTTCTCATAAGTTGTCCCCACCCCACTCCCGCTATGTACTCCACTAGTGGTGGTACTGGTGCAACAAAAGTTGGCAGAAGGACATTGGCAAACTTCACATGTGGATATTGACATTGGCCTACAGTGAGTGCAGTCTTTATATACCTGTGTGACCTTGATTAAACATGTTTCCTTCTCCCCCATTGAATTGAAATGGGGGGGGGGGGTTGACTATGATAGTGGACAGATGATGTGGATGTATTTATTTACATAGATATTACTGGTGTATGCTTATAACCTTTATCTTCTGCCCTTCCTCCAATGAGAACACGGCAACTATACATCGGCCATCCTCCACTGTGCGTTTTATCTTCATAGCAACTCTGCTTTGGAGCCAGTGCTGGCACCTCCCACAAGGCAGAACTGATTTACAGGGAAGGCCATAGCTTTGCAGGTGAAAGGTCCCTGGTTCAATTCCCAGCATCTCCCAAGTAGGCATGAAAAGAACCTCTGCCTGAGATGGGGAACTGCTGCCAGTCAGTGTAGTGATAAAGGGAACTGCTGACTTGGTCAACCTGGTGCCCTCCAGATGTTTTGGACTACAATAAGTTCCAGCCAGCATGGCTGCTGATGTGGTCCAAAACAATGATATCCAACAGTAGTCATGGCAAAGGCTGTATTGGATTTGAAATTGTTTTCATATATGTAATTGTTTTAACTGTTTTTATAATGTAAGTTGTTACTGTATTTTGAAATCGCTTTGAGATGCTTCATAGGAAGAGATTCATAAATGAAATAATCACCATCCTCTGTGGTGCCCTGAGTTTTTGAAGACAATAATCAGCTAAACTGACCAATGGTGAGGCTTCCAATGAAACTTTTTTTTTAAGAAAAAGGGAGGTGACATCCACCAGTAAGATCTAGCACAGGCATAGGCAAACTCTGCCCCCCCAGATGTTTTGGGACTACAACTCCCATCATCCCTAGCCAACAGGACCAGTGGTCAGGGATGATGGGAGTTGTAGTCCCAAAACATTTGGAAGGCTGAGTTTGCCTATGCCTACAGCTAGCACAAGCTGTAGAGGAGAATGATTAATAGAATTTCGGGGCTCTAATTACTAACGTGACATCTCTGATTGATTGTCAGCTGATCACTGGGGAAAGCATGTTAAGATGACATCTAAAGTTAAGATGACATGTTAAAGTTTATTCCCCATATAGGGTGGTTCTTTTTAGTTGAAAAAGTCTCCTTCATGGTCACTAGTTGCTATATTGAAAGCTAAGAGTTTGAATTTGAAGTTAATATGTTGTAAAGCAGCTGGAAGGGTGCAATGCCTCTAGAATGACTGGCCATAAATCTCACCTGATAGGCCCTAGTCTGGTTATTTCAAATAAACTTGCAGCTCCTCACCTATGCAGCTGTTGTATTTGTGCATAATACATACATACAACAGCCCTTCTGTCAGCAAGCAAAAATCAAGGGAAGAGTTTTTAAAGTTGCAAAATACCAAACAATAAAAGCACTCACAAATCTCTCAAAATAAAAACCAGCTAGGTCATGGCCTTACCTAAGGTGGGTCACAAGAGCAGCACTACATCATAGAAACATATGCTAACAATTGATAAATGGAATGTTTGTTTGGGTTAAAGTTGGGTGCTGAGTCTGAAAAAGAAGACTGCTGAGCTCAGTGATTGTGCTGAAGTCCCCAAAGGTTGTTGTCTGGCTGTCAAAAGGACATCAGATTTGATGCCAGGCAAACCTTCCTGGGGAGGATGTTCCACTTGCATCAACAAGTGAGAAGACCATTACTGAATTCAGAAGATGAGGTGTACTGAACAAAGGTCTTTGGATAACACATGTACCAATAGGGCAGGCTCATATGGCGGCATTAGGATTTTAAAAGTTAGCACTAGCACTTAAAATTGTGCTCAGGACCAGCGGCCCACATACCGGTACTAGTTGAATAACTGCCAAGATAGCTGATCTCTGCTAGTATAGAACACAGCTGCTAGGCTGCTAACTAGTTTTTCTGAGCAGACTTCAAAGGCAGGCTCACCTACTACATGTTTCAGCTGCACAATCTGGAGGTTTACCATGGCCAGGCTATCTTTGTCCAGGAGGTGTCACTGTTGGTGTGCCATTCTTAGCTGGAGGAAGCCACTTTGTGCCTCAGTGTGGTTAATTGTCAGGGATGATGGGGCTTGCAGTTCATTGATACCTGGAGAGCCAATATTTACCTTTCTGTGCTCCGAGTAAATGAATATCTGCTTGCTGCAAAATTGAATACCAGGTCTTTATGCACAGATTTATGTAGATATACCTACTTGTAGTGAAGGGCATCTTGTTTCATACCCCTGGTATTCAGAGGATAGGTGTGTGTTTCATATGCTCCTCTCTCCCGCATGCCAGCATTACATAGATCCTTTCCAGGTGAGATAAATAATTAGAAGGAACTGTTGAAATTAAATAGGTCGTGTCTTGAGCACTGCTTGGGTAGGTGATCACTTGGAGTCGTAATTAAACTTCTCTAAACTCTTGAGCAAAAGCCACAGGTATAGCATGCATTTCCACTTAGCTATTCTTTCTGTCAGTAAACCCTTTAGTTCTCTTCTAAGAAAGAATCAACATTTTAAAATAGTTAGGTTTTGTGCAGATTTTTAATTTGTGACTTATGAACTCCATTAAAATGACCTGCTTTTGATTACATCTCTGAGCGAAGGATAAGGAATGTGTTTGCCGGCCAGATGTTCTTAGACTCTGACCTCCATGAGCAGGGTTTGAAATTAGCAGGGCGCCAGGCGCATTTCGCGCCTAAAGATTCTCCATTTGTGAGCACCTCAACAAGTCTGGGTGCCATTTTTTGCACCTGGCTGACACTCAAGGATTACTGAAATGTATGTGCTTTGAAGCCTCGAAGTATATGTTACGGATAGACAATATATTAAGGAGTTCAACAATTAAGAGTAGAGTGTTTTGAAAACTGAAGTTTGGTACCAATATTTTTATTGTAAACACCAAATTAAACATGCATTAACAATTTCTGCTAAAAAAGTGCTATTAACAATGTGTCACTTATGTGGATTGCATATTAATTCATGCTTATCAAAATAATAAAAAGTGTTGCCGACCCCCCCAGCCCAAGTGGCGACTAGACATTCTGTTTTGGTGCCCACAACCCAGGTCCCAGAAGCCATTTGGCTCCTAGCTTTTCTACCCCAGTTTCTAACATTGCCCATGAGCCTTACCTAGCATAACTGATGGCCAGGGATGATGAAAGTTTTAGTCCAGGCACATCTGGTGAGCCCCAGGTTGCCTACCTCCTGTCTTTGGCTCCACTGAACCCACATTTTGTAAACCGAATGTAGGCTGTCGCTGAGAGCGATTCTGGCAGAATTTTCTTTTAATCTATATGCTTATCCAAATGAGCAGGGTCCCACAAATACTGGATTACTAGCCAGCCTATCTTTGTGCTTTGTGGAGGAAACATTTCAAGGTCTGACGAAAAAGATCCAAACTTTGCTGCTTAGAACAGTCTTAAGATGGAGAGCAGGAGGGGTCAATGCACACTTACAGTGCAATCCTTGCATATTTGCTCAGATGGGTTCCTCTGTGTACCAGAAGGGCTTATACCTTGATGAACGTACAAAGGATTGAAATCCAGTCATGTTACCATGGGTTACTAGGACAGAGAAAGGTAGATGTCCTTGCCTTGAAAATGAAACACCAGTGGTAAATTGGATCTGCCTCCACTACTGCTCAGAACACATGGGCCTCTTTGTAGGGTACAGGGTGGGTTGAGGAACAATTATTTTGCTTTACTTTGCTTCATAAGCAAAGTTTGAGAATGCTGATGAGTTGAAGGCATTGGGACACTGATAGAATTGCTGGAGTACTGGTACGACTCCCGATGACCCCTTCCAGTAGCAGCTGCATCGTTCTATTAGCTACTGCCACAGAAGAGTCATCACGGCCTCTTGTAGGCATAACGGTAGTGTGTATGTTAAAACATACTCCGAAGGTTGCCACAGTGCCAAGAGCTGTCATTCTCCTCTTGGAGAGGGAGAATACCTTAGTGCAGTGTTTCTCAACCCTGTGCCTCCAGATGTTTTTGGCCTACAACTCCCATCATCCCTCGCTAGCAAGACCAGTGGTCAGGGATGATGGGAGTTGTAGGCCAAAAACATCTGGAGGCACAGGGTTGAGAAACACTGCCTTAGTGGAATTGAGTATGTGTTTTGCATGCAGAAGGTCCCGGGTTCAATCTCTGGCATTTTTAGTCTAAAGGATCAGGTAGCAGGTGATGGGGAAGACTTTCTGCCTGAGACCCTGGGGAGATACAGCCAGTCACAGTAGAAAGCACTGCAGTGGGTATAGGGCAGCTTTCCACGTTCTGTTGCCCACAGGGGGAAGCTGTTTAGTATCTGAAGTATTAGTTGTTAACCTTATGGCATACTTGGTCTTTCTTTCTTTCTTTCTTTCTTTCTTTCTTTCTTTCTTTCTTTCTTTCTTTCTTTCTTTCTCTCTCTCTCTCTCTCTCTCTCTTTCTTTCATTTCTGTATTTTATAGCTATTTCTTGCTTACTGTAGTAAATTTCACCACTTGCTACATCCTCTACAGAGGATGCAAATGCACCCCCCCACCCCAAGTGTATTCCTAGTGGGATTTCTGATATACTCCATGCTTGGAAGTGGTATTAAGAGACAAACTGATATTTACAGCTTAACCCTGGCCAAGCAACACTGAAGCAAATGGGTTTTGCATATATGGTCTTCCACAGTAAAGCTTGATCTGTTATTTATAAGTATTAATATGATTTTATTAACCACAGTGAAGCTTGTTTTACTTAAACTATGAAGCCCCGGGTTCCTGCATTCCACCCCCCTTCTCCATCACTTCTCTGAGTTAGATAATTTCACTTCTGGAATAGATAAACCACAGTTGCTTATGTGCAAACCCAAGAAACTGCTTCATCTTAATTGTGGTTTGTCTGAAACAAGCCTGCTTCAAACAGTTTTATTTAAACAAACCATAGTTAATATTAAGTGCAGTTTAGGGTTCAGATGTTACACTCTTCTGTGTTTAAATGGAATGAATGCTCATTTCTCACAACTGTATTGGAGAATGAGAGGGAGAGTACATAACCCTCAGGCTTACTGAAGCTAGCTTTCATCACCCTAAACTATGGTTTATTGCAGGGTTCACCAGTCTTTTTGGGCCAGTGGGCACATTTGGAATATTGAGAATGTTGTGGGCACAAGTCACAAAATGACTGTCAAGGGGGCATAGCCTATCACAAAGTGGCTGCCATGGGAACATGTCTTAACACAAAATAGATATTTGCTGAGATATTTTATGGATGCCGTGGCATACTGTGATGTTCAAACACAGCCTATATCTTTGCTTTATTTTACTATACCTTGGTCTGTTGCTTCTGTAATAACTAGAGTGGAAGCTGAGTGAAGCATATATCTTTGACTGAAAGGAAGGTAGCTATATTTCCTATTAAAATAAGTGCTCCGAAAGTAATTTCCTTCACATACCTGTGCCTAGCCTTTTAATCCCTTTTGAATAGCAGTGCTTTGGAGGAATAAGAAAAAGAATTATTCCTTGGCAGTGATGCTGTTCTTGAGCTATACATGCTGGGTGCACAGATAATATCTGCTTAATTTGGTGGGGCTTATCAGTACACAATTGGCTCCCAAAGTCAAGAGCCATCCCACAATACTTGGGGGCAATGGGGGAAGAATATATTCAAATACAGGTAGAGATGCTTAGGCCAGGAGTCTGTAGTAGGTGAGGAACATGGTTTTGAGGAAAAGTTGTGATCCATCACCTAGAATAAAGCCCAGATGTAGACCATTGTAATCTGTTTTGCAGACTCCTTATAAGGAATGGCAATAAGAACTATACAACAAGCAGAACCATATTGGAGACATCCCACCCTCCTTGTTTGTTCTTGCATATTGTGTGTCTGAAAATGAAAGCTACATTTCTATTTAGTATGTCTAGTAGCTAGCGATAGCCCTACCCTCTCTAAGTTTAAAAAAGTCACTTATCCTGCTGGCCGTCACAGCATCTGGTGGATCACTGAGTAGATTATGCGTTGGATGAAGGATTTGCAGTGTTTCTCTTAATATCATCATTTTCAAATGTGCTTGGTAAACTAGTGTTTATGTGAAGTTGAAATGCCAGCTATTGCAACACAGCTTTGTTTATGGATTCTTGTGTCGTGCTGCCAATTGTAATGCAGGTGGGTTGCCAGATTCTGCCATGTGTTTACCATTGGGCTGTCCCCTTCCATTTTTTGTTGTGTTTTGTTTTCTTCATAGAACTCAACGGAGCCTTCAGTATCAGTTGAGACTTTGGCCGACGTACCTGAGCACGTGCTTAAAGGACTTCCTGAGGAAGTGAGACTTCTCCCATCTGCTGTTGACAAGACACGGCTTGGTAAGTAAATCTAGAAACAAGCTGCGGTCAGAGAGGCTGCTCGAACTGAAGAACGTTTAACCTGGGGATGGAGTGCGGGGTGGAATCCTTCTCAGGATTTGCTACAACGGGGTGACTACATGATGCACCCTCAGCCCATGTTTTGAAATGTGGTATCCAATTTAGTGCCATATGTTGTCTCCTGCACTCTAAAGTCAACAGCACTACCTGGTTTGAGGTGGACTTAGATCAGCAGCACTACTGGCAAATGGCAGCCCAAAGCCAAATGTTTTGTTTTGAGGTTTGGACAAAGAATTTCCAAGTTATTAACCCCAGTTGGTGTACGGACATTACTCACACCTCTAAAACCCTGATACTTATCCTTGGCCACCAAACAGTTTGCTGTCCTTGGGGTGGCGTGTTGAGGTGTAGAAGAGGCGTCCCTGAATGAGTAGACTTTACACACATTGCTATCGTTGAAATTTCCCCCATGGAGGACATTAGCAAGCTGCCCGCAAAGAGATACATCTGGGTCCCATGAGAGCAGGTTTTGTCTCTTAAGGTCATCCAGGAAACGTGGGTGTATTCAGGAATGTTTCCCAGGGATGGAGGAGATGTAAAGTGGAACATCGAAAAGTGGGACAGGCTGGTTTCTTCCCCCAACCCCTCCAAAAAAGAAGCGTTCCTATCCATTTTGCCTTATATCTCAGGTTCTACAAACCTTTCATTTAAAAATGAAAGCTGGAGATTTAGTAATTGTGGTTTGACCCCTTCAGAGCCTTGATCCAGGTCGCCTCTCCCAGCAGATCGTATCCATTTTTACTGCCCCCCTCCCAGTTCCCAGTCCCAGATTATGTAGTCGTCAACATCCAGGCATTTTACTGCTTTTTCTGTTTCGTGTGTTTTGCTGTTAGTTGCATGCCATTTTGTGATATGCTTGTTCCCCCTCCCCTCCTTTTGGCTTCTCTGCTGTTCCCCCCTTTATTTAGCCAGGCAAAGTTACAGTGTATTTATGGAATCGCTTTGTTGTCGTTACGCAGTGTTGATTGGTTTTGAAGTATGCAATACTGCCAAAAAGTCTGATTGTGGTTCCTCATTTGATCTTCAGGTGTCTGGGCAACAAAGCAAATTTTCAGAGGCAGAAAGTTTGGTCCGTTTGCTGGTGACAAGAAGAAACGATCTCAGGTTAAAAGCAATGTGTACATGTGGGAGGTAAGCAGTGACTGATGAGCAATTCCTTTTTTATATATAATGATTTGAAAGTTCTATAATCCTTTTAAAAAAGTAGCTCATGGTGGCTAACGGCATCACTATCAAACAATAAAGCATAAATAAACTGTACATAGTTTTTCTCCTGGTTTAAGGATCACCGAAGGCAAATCAGAAATGTAATTAAATTTTAAATTTAGCTTAACTCTCTTGCTATGGTAGCTGGCATGTTTAGACCAAGCCATGGTTTGTCTGCTTTTAGTTTCTGAGAAGTAGGGGTAAGAGACTACTAAGAGGGATGTGATAAATGCTTATAAAATCATGACTGATGTATAGAGCAAGTGTGAGAAACCTCACTCCTGCCTGGGGGCCAAGTGTGACCCTTTGGGCTTCCCTGTTTGCCCCCGGAAGACTCCTCCGGCCATTCCTTGCTGGTCCTGCTCCACATCCTCAAGTGCTGAAATCTGCCCTTGAGCTGTAATAATGCCTCTTGTTTGCAGGCCAAGAAGGCAAGGATTCTCAATAAATATTGTGCAGGACAGTGTCTGCAAAAGTTGTCCCTATTGCTTATTCTGCTTCACTATGCATCCAGCCTTAATCTAATGCAGATGCAGTAGTTAAGATAGATTCAATCCCTTTCTACACCACCAGTGAGTAGCAAAATAGGCCTAAAGCCCAAACTTCCCACTCCAGAGAGCAACTTCCTGTCAGCACAGCCATGTGAGTAGGTGGTCTTCAGTCTCCCAGGGATCATCCCATGGTGCTCCATATGGACCCAGTCATATAAAACGCCCACATTTTGAAACTGAGACGATGGGTGCATGCTCTCGTGATTAATGAGTACTTTTGTTTCTTTCCTCCTCTCTGTCTCCATGCACACATATGTTCAACCTCACAAGGTCTATTACCCAAACTTGGGATGGATGTGTGTTGATGCCACAGATCCAGAGAAGGGGAACTGGCTGCGCTATGTGAACTGGGCTCGCTCAGGAAAGGAGCAGAACCTATTCCCTTTGGAGATCAACCGAACCATCTACTACAAAACTTTAAAGGTAGCAGTCCCTCTGTGCCTTTATCAGTTGCCTTTGTACAAATTTCAATACCCTGTCTTCCGATTGCTGCTGTGCAAAAGTGCAACCTGCTGCTACAGGAGATGCAACATAGCTTTGTGGTGGAGTACCCGATTGGTAGCCAGAAGCTCTCAAGTTCAATTCGTGGCATCTTCTACTTTAAAAGTTCTCTGGTGAAAAAGCATAGCCTTAGCTCTTTGGGGTGGGGAACTGTGCTAGGCTAGATGGGCCAGAAGCATGACTTTTTAAAAGGTTGTTCAGCTCTTTCTCAGGAGACTTTGGGGGTCTCCCGTACAACTCTTTGCAAGAGACTGTAGTTCAGTGGTAAGATTGCTTGCTTTGCATATATGTTTTTTTAAAGTTGTGGTCCGTCCTTATTGCATTTGAAAGGGTGGGGTATAGGTTTTCCAAATAAACTGAATAAGGGCCACGTTAGAAATAGATTGGTGACCACAGTTAAATGTTCCGTTTGAGGGATATGTGCAATTGCAGTACATTGTGTCTGATGTTTTATGACATAGGGTTGTATCCAGTGGTTAGTCCTACTCAGATTAAACCCATTAAAATTAATGGGCATGAGTAACTTAGGTCTGTTAGTTTCAGTGGGTCTGTTCTTAGTGGGATACAGCCCATAAATCCCTAGTTGGCTGCTTGACCCATCATTTTGCTTCGTGACGTGCAGTCCTTCAACTTTCTGAAGGGATCCCTAACATTGATGTCAAACAGTCCTTTCTACTGCCAGGATCTCCCCTCTTCTGTATATAAGGGGGGCAAAGACCCTGCGGCCTTTTCTGACACTGCTCTGACATGCTAGCCATCTTGAAGGCATGCTTATCCCCCTTTAATGAAGTGTTGCTCCAGTTAAATAGCTGTGTATTCTTGTTTCCTTTTCAACTCCTCTTTCCTTTAGGTGCCTTATCTTTTCTTCTGGTTTGTAAGTCATAACCCAAGAATTGTCTCTTTAAAAAATAATAATGGTATAGTGCCTAGTAAAAAGTAAAGGACCAACTGGATGGTTAAATCCAGTCAAACTTGACTGAGGTGCAGTGCTCATCTCACTTCAGGCCAAGGGAGCCAGCATTTGTCCACAGACAGCTTTCCGGGTCATGCGGCTCAACGGGACACTCTGACAAGTGCCTTGGTTATGTTCCATTGGTCACAGGTCATTTGCCAGAAAACCTTTTCTCCATTGTTTCCAATAAACATTACTGTACATTTGTCACTTGGCCATGAAACATTTGCTCTTTATGTATATTGCTGTTGATGTGGGGGGTTGAATTGGTCCATGCTTTTCGAGACAACACTTATCCAAGTTACAGATAAATTCTTGAGGTTGCAAAACTGTTACATTGATCATAGCTTTTTAAGGTGCATTAACAAGAAAACATTTAAACTACCAGTGACATCCTTCTTAATTATTTTTGTAATCATGTTAAGAAACAAACAGTTTAATGTTAATAATATTAGCCAAAACACCAGATATTATGAGAAGGTTACAAATGTTGCATTGGTGACTACAGAATTACCTGATACTGTTTCTTCTTCTGTGTTGTTTTATTTGGCTCATTTTGCTGTTGATATTTTGTGATGGTGGTGTTTAATGTTGCAGTTTATCATAGTTGACTTTTAAAAATACAGTGGTACCTCGGGTTAAGTACGCTTCAGGTTAAGAACTCCGCTAAGAGCAGAAATCGTGCTCTGGTGGCGCAGCGGCAGCAGGACGTCCCATTAGCTAAAGTGGTGCTTCAGGTTAAGTACGCTTCAGGTTAAGAACGGACCTGTGGAACGAATTAAGTACTTAACCCGAGGTACCACTGTATTATAAGGTACCTTGGATATTTTTAATTCTATGTCACTGCACACTTGTGTAGATAATAGCATTACTTGTAGAGTTTGTTTTCCTTTCTCGGTCAGTTCTAAATTTATACTAACCACCTGCTATAGTCAAAATCTGAACAAAACTTACCTATGTGTGTCAAATTGTAGACTTCTGTGATCTAATCAAATTGTTAATCAATTAGCCAAGCCCATTTTAATGCTAATATGTTTTCCCCAGTAGAGTTGTGTATCTTCAGCCTTTTATGTTTTGCTGTCTTGCCTATGTAATTAGAATGAGGTTTTTATTAATCCTTGAATATGTCACTTCATCACAATTTCAGAGCAACTAGATCCAGGAATTATTAGGAAGCTGTAACAAAATTAAATTATTTCCACTACCTGTTTATTCTTGGAGGGGAGGAGACTTATGGCACTCAGCCTTTTGAGTGTCAGCTGTCAGTTTTTTCAACAGACATGTGATTTGAGATTCTTTATATAGGTGGAAGGCCACCACTAACTTTCCAAGGAAGCAGTGCCAGGAACAACATGATACCACCTGCTTAATACCATTGAGACCACCTGGTATCATGGCTCTGTTAAATTGTGCTAAAAATCTGAATTTATTTTATTTTTATTTTTGTGAACCTCTTTGAGAATCATAACGGTTGAAAAGTGTTCTGAAAATATGGTAACATTGTTTTTTTTAGAATTGTGTTTTGATCCAATATAAGGATTAGTTTTGATCCAATATAAGAAGAGCCCTGCTGGATTAGACCAAAGATCTGTGTAGTCCAGCCTCCTGTTCTCACAGTGGCCCACCAGATGCCTGTGGGAAACCCACAAGCAGGACACAAGCACAAGAGTTTTCTCCCTTCCTGTGATTTCCAGCAACTGGTATCCTTCTCCCTCTTTTTCTCCCTGCATATCCTTGAATTCCCCCTGGATCGCTTTTACAAAACTGGTGTTAGATTGGCTACATTCCAGTCCACAGGTATGGATATTGATCTACGGGACAAGTTGCATATCTTTTCCCGAAGTTCAGCAAGTTTACATTTGAGTGTTTTGAAAACTCTTTGTGGATGCTGCCTTGGGCCCAGTGATTCATCTTGCGCTTAGGCTGAAATCCTATGGGTGCGTTCCCAGGATTAAGACCCATTGAACACAATGTGATTTACGTCTTAGTAGACATGCTTGGGATTGCACTGTTTAAAGTATTTTAGCTACCTTTTTACAGCTACATTGTTGCAAAATGACATAGAGACAAGGTATAGTAGAAAAAATAATCGCATCAGAACAACTGTGTGCAAATTCATATGAAATAAAAAATAAAAAAAAATTCCTTCCAGTAGCACCTTAGAGACCAAGTTTGTTCTTGGTATGATCTTTCGTGTGCATGCACACTTCTTCAGATACACTGAAACAGAAGTCACCAGACCCTTATATATAGTGAGAGGGTGGGGAGGGGTATTACTCAGAGGGGTGGTGGGAATGGGTGAGAGGCTGATAGTTGTGGTAAACCTGTTGACGACTGTTAACAACTGCTTTTTTAACCTTCTCACCCATGGCTTACAGGAAAAAGCCATGGGTGAGAAGGTTAAAAAAGCTTTGTCATGTATAATGAGATAAGAATCCAATGTCTTTGTTCAGACCAGGTCTCTCCATGGTTTTAAGCTTGGTAATGAGTTGCAATTCAGCAACTTCTCTTTCCAGTCTATTTCTGAAATTCCTTTGCAATAAGACAGCTACCGGTACTTTGAGATCTTGCATAGAGTGTCCTGGGAGATTGAAGTGCTCTCCTACTGATTTCTCTGTCTTGTGATTCCTGATGTCAGATTTATGTCATCAGGAATCACAAGACAGAGAAACCAGTAGGAGATAGAACACGGCTATCTACCTGTAATTCAAATTCATATGAGAAGCTCCCCTGGACTAGCTATTCATGCTATTGGTTAAAAGCAGCCTCGACTTCTATTACAGTGCCTGTGGTGGATGGGGAGCATCAGAATATGTCAGCATGACCCAGAAAGTTTGTGTACGTGCCTGGTCATGAACTTACTCAGGAGACTTTGGGCAATGTTGTTAACTTTCACTAAAGGACTGTATGATAGTGAATGTAAAACAGTTGATACTCTTATCAGGTCAGAGTGTTTTCTGTCCTGCAGTTCTCTTACATAAGCTAAAACTAGTGGGGAGAGTATCGTTTCATTCTTGTTCTGCTTGCGGTTTTCTGATGGGCATTTTTTTGGTCACTGAGAACAGGAAGCTGGAGTAAATGGGCACCCTTTAGTCTGAACCAGCAGGACACTTACTATGTTTGTAAAAGTATGTATTCCTTGTTGCATAGTCACCTGCACCAGGCTTTGGAGTGGGGGCTCCAGAAATCAAAGTTCAGTGCTCAGGTTTTTTATATATATTTAAAAAGTCACAGAGCTTTCAGCTTTTATATACAATGGGTTGTGCCAACTAGGTTTTCCTCAGAGTAGATGCATTGAAATCAGTGGCCACTACCATTCCTTTCAGTGAATCTACACTGAGTAGTACTAGCATCCAATACAACCCAATATATACAATTTCCATACAGGGTAAGGAATCGGAGGTAAATGTACTTGGGTATCACATCATGACTGGCTGGAAAAGGTTTGTGTATCTATAGGAGGGAAATTACAACATGTGTTCACTTATATGTTAAGAGGCGTTTTAGTAAGAGATTTTCTACAGTTGCATGAGGTTGGGCTGAGTGATCTTTTGTGGTCCCTTGCATTCTTTGATTCTGCAATCTACTTTTATATCCCCACCTGAATGTTTATTAAAAGGTTGGCAGATATAAATAAAAATGCATGTTATTTTCAGTGTATAATGATATTATCGGTACAGTCAGTTAACAAGTCTCAAAAGCTAAGACAGACAAAGTGGGTGGTAAAACTGATAAGGCAGTCTTCATTTACTTTAGTGCAAGGAACTGTAGTCTCAAAGTTCTGGAGGGCACCAAGTTGTTAAAGGCTGATTTAGGTCTGGTAAGCTAGATACACAAATGTTCTGACAGCTACCACCAATTGCCGGGGGGGGGGGGATCTTGGGCTTCAAAGCCCCACTTGCTGGATGACCTTGGACCTGTTACTATCTCTCAGCCTAATTTACTGCAAATAGTTGTTGTGAGGCTAATCCAAGCAGGGGGAAGAAGCCAAATAAAGGCCTTGCAAAATAGTTTTTATACCCCTCTGTAAAATCTGGTCTTTGCGATCTGGGGGTGTGTGTGTCTATTTTCTGCCCTGCCAGTAGCATGAGAGAGAGAGAGCCTCATTCCTTTGCGTTCTTTGGCGTTTGGCCTGCTGGGCTGATCAATTTTACTGAATGACCCTGTGTTTAATTGGGTACTTTTATCTGCTGGGCTTTTTCTTGCACTGCATATTTTGATCTTATTATATTGCTGTGGCAGGGAGGGTGCTGTTGTAGAAGGGAAATAAATATCTCTAATACATGAATGAAGTCTTAAGAGGTGGGGGGGGGAATTGATGTGTAAAGAGATGCCAAGGTCATAGATAATTGTTGGGACTCTCTTTTATGAATCCACCTGAAATTTATGATCAAAGTCAGAGGGATGGATGAACTGGAGGGAGGGACATTTTAGTGCCGGCGTCCCATTGGAGGAACGTCATTTCCCCAATAGATGAGGGGGGTTATTTTGTTTCTTAAGAGAAGACCATTCTGTTGCTGAAGTTTTTAGAATCGTCACTATGTGTTTTAAATCCCTTTTATGTGTGTAGATCATTACGTTTGAGCCGCTTGCTTGAAAGTGTCATTTAAATCTTCATTCCCCACCTTTTTTTGAAAGCTTGCTTGCTTCTCTCCCAGTCTGCCATTTGGTTAAAGCTCTTGTGCCAGATTTCACAGCAAAGCAAGCTGGAGTTTCGATGCAATCTGCAAGTCATGCTAATGCACTGGATAAATGCAGTCCTCCTTCCAGCAGAGGGGTGTGGTGCAACCGGCTCTTTCTTTCTTTCTTTTTTTCTTTCTTTCTTTCTCTCTCTCTCTCCTCTCTTCTGTTCCTTCCCTTGTGACGCTGCGCTTGCACAAGCCACCAAGGGTTAAAGAGTCCTTCCTGTTTGGCCAGGCAGGCAGTTAGGAAATCTGTTCTTAGTGCAGAGTACAGCTGTTTGTGATCCGCACAGCAAGCTCCACGCCCTCTGGCCCTGAGCCTGCTTCTCTCTCTGTCTCCCCCCCCCCCTTCTCTTTTTTATTAACAACCTCCCTCTTGATTGGTGTCCTGCTTGTCTCTTCTTATTCCTCCAGCCAATTGAGCCAGGCGAGGAGCTCCTGGTGTGGTACAATGGGGAAGACAACCCAGAGATAGCAGCTGCTATCGAAGAGGAGAGAGCCAGCAATCGCAGCAAGAGGAACTCTCCGAAAACCAAGAAAGGTAAGAAGTTTTGCCTCCCTCTCTCTCCCATCTCTCCCGTTCTCTCCATGAAGGAAAAATCCAAGGTGGGGTGTGTGGCATGAAAAAAGGCAAACTTTTTTCTTCTTCTCTTCCTTCCTTACCCCCCTCCCCCAGTTCCTGCTTGTAGGATTAAGAAACGCTCCTAATGCTTTCTCACTGAAGGGAGTGTCATACCAGCAAGTATGTCTGTGTGACCTTTTTTACCCCAAGCTCTGGTGCTTGCCTCCTCAATTTAAACAGCTTCCAGACTTCCAGTTAAAGTTGTATATATATATATATTTTCTCTGCCCTCTACCCCCCTTTCATTCGATCAAAGAGTAGAATGGTCACATCAATTTCCTTTTCGGGGGAGGGGGGGATTTGACAGTTCTTTCTCCGCTGTGTCGGCCGTTTTCAAACCAGAAGTTAGTTAAAACTTGAAGGAGAAAAATAACCTGCTGGCAAGTTGAGTTTTTGAGGTTTTCATGTTTTTGCTTTATCAGACGTGTTGGGAGAACGATGTGGTTCTCTTTTTTTTAACACAGTGGAAGTATTTTTTAGTTGCCTTTGTTGTTTATTGCACTTTGTGCCAGCAGATGGATTCCCCAGATGATTTCAAAAGATTTTAAAAGCACTGCATTTTTTTTTTAAGTCTGCAAACATTTTATGTTGCCTCCCAATAGTGTTAACTGTCATGAGTTTAGGTAGCAAATGACATTTTGGTGCATGGAGAATTCCAAGTATTGAATTCAGACAGGTTGCATTTAGGGTTTTATTTCAGAGTGGTGTTGAAATTTGGGCGATGACTCATCAAGACACGGCATTTGCATTTATTCCTTCATTATGGCTTTACTGTTTGCAGCACTGCACTAAAGAAAACTAGGCCTGTAGTTTGTATTTTTTAATTTTAAATTTCTTATTGCGGGTGGGGCTGCTTCTGAAATTAATGGGAAGGAAAAGATCAGTTTATATTCAGAGAGGGAAACGAAAAACAAGGTCTCCATGTGAAACAAGGACGTTTCCATTTGTAATGAATCAAATAAGTTATTATGTTAGAAACAATAACAAGACATGTGAGAAGGAAGAAACTCATTTGTTTTTGAGATTGTAAGCAAATAAAACAGTTCAGCATCATTGTGAATGGAAAAATATGTAGTTTTTTAATTATTATTTTTTTAAAATGTGGTTTTAGATAGTGACTAAAATATAGGTTTTCCTATTGTACCGCCAAACCTCTGTGATAAGATGTAGGTGCCTTTGAGTTATAACTTCTGCACATTTCTGACAATGATGGAAGAAACAGAATATTTCTTAATATACTGTTCAGAGTAATGGGGGTTGTATTAAATTAAGTTTTACTTAGAGTAGATCTATTGAAATTAATGAACCTAAGATAGTCATGTCCATTAGCTTAAGAAGGTATGATTCTGAGCAGGACTAACATAATGTTTATTTATTTTTTACTCCAGAAAATGTGCTTCTAGGTTTTATATATGTATCCAGTCCTAACAAGAAAGCTGCTGCTGCTTTTAATATTAGTAGTAATTAGTATTAGTAGTATTAGTAGTGGATCCACATTCCAGGAGCGATAATGTTACAGAGTGAGTTGGTGCCTTTATTTACTTCACACTATTATGGGGGGAAAGGCAGGGTGAAGCCAGCCCACTTGGCCATTGAATCCTAGAAGGATCAAGGACAGAGACAGTCAATATGGTGCCCTCCAGATGTTCTGGCCCCAGCTCCCATCGTCTCTTGTCATTAGCCATGTTGTCCAGGTCTGATAGGAGTTGGAGTCTACAATATCCTCAGTCTAAGAACAAAAACTGAGGATGTCATCTTATTAACTTTGAAACATTCCCATTGGTCAGGTGAGCAAATGCTGGGAATGGCATGCTGGGAATGGCACCCGCCTTATTAGTTGTGAAGTTGTTTGAGCTAATCCAAAGGAAACAACATAAGAAAAGCCCTGCTTGGATCAGGCAAGAGGTCCCTCTTGTCCAGCATCCTGTTTTCCCAGTGGCCAGTCAGGTGCCTAAATGGGAAATCCACAAGCAGGGCCTGAGTGCAACAGCCCACTCTACATTTGATAGTCACAACAGCTGGTATTGAGAGGCATAACACCTCCAATAGGGAAGGTAGAATATAGTCATCATGGCTAGTAGCCACTGATAGTCTTGTCCTCCAAAGCTTACATAACTACTGCATAAGACTGTTCCAGGAGATGGGAAATGCCAAATGGTCAGGTTCTCTCAACTGATAAAGGAGGGCCTTGCTGTTTGCACTTTGCCCTCTGCCCATGCAACCCAGTGGAAGGGGTCATTTGGGGGGGGGGAAGAGGTACCAAATGGCAGTTAGTCCCAGCTGAGTCGATTCAGCCAGCTTAAATGTCAAAAACTTGAGGGCCGCAATGCTTGGGATCAAAAGTTCAAAACAGTCCCCACTGACTCCCCTGCCACTGCAGTGCTACAGCGTATGCTTCCAGTACTAGTCCTACTCAAGAGTAGACCCATCAGAAGTTCCATAGTTTGCTATGCATGAAGAATTGCTTCTTTTCTTCCCCAAATCTTCCAATGTTCAGCTTCAATGGATGTCCACGGGTTATGAGAGTGGGAGCGCAACTGCTATCCACTTTGTTATGCTTTGCATAATTTTATAATCATCTGTTATGTCACCTCTTACTCTCATTTTCTCTAAATTAAAAAGTCCCGAACACTGCAAGCTTTCTTAGAAGTGTGTGTTGGGGAAAGAATCTGGGAATAATTACTCATTATTGCGAGGGGATCCCTTTCGCCACCCTCAACCCTTGCAGATACATCAACCAATATTGGGCTTATAGGACACTACATACTGGGGAAGAGTCAGGTGACTTGCCTCTCTAATTTTATTTTGTCTTTACAAATCTGCTGTGTTTTGTCTTTTGTTGTTGTGGTTTTTTTAAAGAATGCTTTTGAAAACTAGGAATGGCTGCATGTGCAGAATCAATTCGGTTGCTGTTTTGAAGCCTAGGTCTCCAACTGGAATTCAACTGGAGTTGAGAGCAAAGGAATGACCATATCTGAGTGAATCCACTTAACCTTGGAAAACACATCTGCAGTTTGTTTCCCCGTTCTTTCCCAGAGTAACTAAATTAGAAGCAACTCCCTCAGAAGCTGCTCTGTGTCTCTCTGTCCTGTGTATAATTTCTGTTGCTGATGCAGCTATCAGGAAGACAGGAAGCTGCCTTGTGCAGAGTCAGACCATTGGTCTATCTGGTTCAGCATTATCTACGCCGACTTGCAGTGGCTCTTTGGGATTTCACAAAGCAACTCTTTGAAATTTCTTTCCCAGCCCTATCTAGAGATGCCAGGGATTTGACCTGGGACCTTCTGAGTGGAAATTAGATGCTTTACCACAAGGCTTAAACCACAGAGCATAGGGCTTGCCGATCAGAGGGTTGGCGGTTCGATTCCCTGCGACTGAGTGAGCTCCTGTTGCTCGGTCCCTGCTCCTGCCAACCTAGCAGTTCAAAAGCACGAAGTGCAAGTAGATAAATAGGTACCGCTCTGGTGGGAAGGTAAACGGTGTTTCCATGCACTGCTCTGGTTCGCCAGAAGCAGCTTAGTCATGCTGGCCACATGACCCAGAAGCTGTACGCCAGCTCCCTTGGCCAATAAAGCGAGATGAGCACCGCAACCCCAGAGTCGTCTGCGACTGGACCTAACAGTCAGGGGTCCCTTTACCTTTACCTTTACCACACAGCTATGGTTCTTCTCCTAAAAGCAAAGCAAGACTGGTATTATCTACCCTGATAGGCAGCAGCTCCCCAGGGTTTCAAGCAGGGCATGTAACCTGGGAGCTTCAGCATGCAAAGCAAGAGGAATGGTCCTTTCCCAAATTTGCAAGCTGTTTCTCTTTTTAAATTCAAGGTCGACACTTAAGCATACCTGGGCTCCTTTGGGAGGAAGAGCAGGATATGAAATAAAATAAAAGCCCCATGAGAAGAGTCCTGCTGGATCAGGCATCCTGTTCTCACACTTTCTAACCAGTTGGCTATGGGAAGCCTGTAAGTAGGTCCTAAATGCAGCAGCGCTCCTTCCAATTGTGATTCCCAGCAACTGGTATTTAGAGGCATAGCACCAACAGAGGAGGGAGAAAATAGTCATAGCCTAACGAGATAGATAAAGTTGACATGTATTTTAATCTATCATGTATTTTATAATATTTGTAACTTGATGTTATTCATTTATTCATTTGTTTTTAATTTGGATAGTGATATATATATATATATACATATACATATATATAGACACATACATATATGTGTGTGTGTGTGTGTGTGTATGTATGTATATATCACTATCCAAATTAAAAACAAGTTAAAAATTAATCTTTTGTAAACATTAAAAGTTCTATTTGCAACTACAAATTTGTTAAATAAATAAAATATTACCTAGTAGTCATTCTGGTCCATGGGGTTACGAAGAGTCGGACACAACTAAACGACTAAACAGCAAAGTAGTCATTCTACTTCTACAGAGGCAGTGATGGCCACCAACTGGGGATGGGTTTAAAAGAGGATTGGATGAATTTATGGAGGAGTTACCAGAGGCTACTAGCCATGATGGCTGTGCTCTGCCTTCCCAGTTGAAAGAAGTATCGCTTCTGAATACCAGTTATTGAAACGCCAGGAGTGGGAGGGTTACTCTTGTGCTTGAGTTGTGCTTGCAGGCTTCCCATAGGCCTCTGGTTGGCCCTGTGAGAATAGGATGCCAGCTTGGATGGGCCATTGGCCTGATCCAGCAGGCCTGTCTTACATTCTTAGTATTGAGAGGCATACTGCCTCACACTGAAGGTAATACAGAGCACAGGGGCACCTTCTGATGAAAATTTCCATGCCCTTGAATGTATACATAGCAATAAACCTCTGCCCATTACCACATGTAATAATAATACATGTGCATAAAAATCCCAAGTAGTAGCCCCATGTGTGAAGCATGGTGCAAGTGTTATCTCAGACAATCAATACACACAGCAGCAGCAGATGCTTGTTTTTACTTACAGTGAGCATCTCTGTTTATTATATAATGGTGATGATGATGATGTATTATTTATACCCCGCCCATCTGGCTGTGTTTCCCCAGCCACTCTGGGCGGCTCCCAACAGAATATTAAAAAACACAATAAAACATCAAACGTTGAAAACTTCCCTAAATGGGGCTGCCTTCAGATGTCTTCTAAAAGTCAGATAGTTGTTTATTTCCTTGACATCTGATGGGAGGGCATTCCACAGGGTGGGCGCCACTACCAAGAAGGCCCTCTGCAATTGTGTGCAATGGCCTTGTGTGTTAATATTAGAAACCTTTTGACCATACACACTTTCCCAAGTTTACATAGAGCAGGCATGCCTAGCTGGAGGTTAAAAAGAAGTTTTCAGAAATGAAGTAGGTTTCTACCATTTCACCACTTCACACAACACACAGACCAGTTCAGCGATGTGAAGAGGTCTATCAACAAGCTGTTGGTTCATGATGACTGTTGTAGATCCTCCACATTCCTGGGTAGTGTACCATTGAATCACAAGTGGGAGGGCTTTTGCCTTCGGACTCGGCTGCTGGGAATCCAGGAAGCATCTGGTTGGCTGATGCGGCAAACAGGATGCTGGACTAGATGGGCCTTTGGTTTTTCTGTAGCCCAGACACAGTAAGACAAGAAGGCAGCACACTGCCTCTGAGCACCAGTTCCCACTGGGGAGAGGCTGTAGCGTGAGCTCCTTGTGGGTTTCCCATGGGCATCTATCTGGTTGGCCACTGTGAGAACAGAAAGCTGGGGCAGATAGGCCTTTGGCATGATCCAGCAGCGTTCTTTTTATGTTCTTAGTCTTATGTTTATCTTACATTCCTAGTCAAGAATGAACCCTGAGTAAGAGAGCTTACCTCTCTTCTGGCCTGTTGTGGTGTGGGGAGATCAATATCGGGACCATAACTTGAATGATAAAGAACATGCAATTTCTTTTGAGGCATTTCCACCAGAATCCTAACATAAACCTCCCAGTTTCTGCTTAGATTCTCCCAGAACAGCTTGCCATGGTTCTGCATGGGGTATTTTCATGGGTCAGGACAGATTCTACGAAATGATCTACAAGTCTGGGGGTAGTTTGATAACAAGCTATCCAAGCATACCGCTCTTCCCAGCTGGAACAACTGCTCCATTGTATTCTGGGGTTTGTGAGGGGGGGCATGACTTCGAGGAGAGCCTGGAAAATGACAATTATTCTGCTTTTTTGCTAATAGGCATACTAACAGGTGCTGAGGTAAATGTGTCAGGCTCTGAATATACTGTAGCTGGGCTCGAAGGATGTTGAAGGGCTTATGTAATCCTCCTGGAATAGTTCCATAAACTTCCCTCCGGGGCCTTGAAAACTTCTACGGCTATTCATACCAGCTTCTTCGGTTCAGTTTACAAAGTGTGACCAGGATCTGAAAAGCTGGTTAGTTTCCTGTGCCAAAGTGGGTTGTGGACTTGTTTCAAGTCTATATAAAAAATGGTGTCTTTTTCTCCCCAACTTAAGGGAGATTTAAAAGCAGTTTGTGATGTGGGGAAGGGTCTGGAATCCCAGCAGTGCATGCAATCTGTCTAAAATGGCTCTCTAGCTAGGAACAAATGAGAAGGTCTTATTCCAAGGCAGGGTATGGGTCGGTCTAGCGCAATATTTTATACTCAGTAGATTCTACTGTGACTCTCCAGGGTTTCAGACAAGTGCTCTTTCCTAATCATAGCTGGAGATGTTGGCAGGATTGAATCTGAGTCCTCCTACATGCGGAACAGCTGCTCTGCCATGGACCGGCAGCCTATATTGAATTCAGTATCTTCCAGAACTGAATTTGTTCCTGAAAGTTAACTGGTTTTGGAGGATTCTGTAACCTAATACGATCTACTAGTGTCATACATTTAGTTGAACGCATAATAAATTTTTAGCACTATGAAATGAGTTTACTTTTATTTTTATTTATAAAAGTATGCATGTACTGCCAAGTCATGTAAAATATTGAGTTGGTGTGCAAGATATTCAGTAAAATGCAATATCATTAAAGTGTGGCTAGTCAAGAAAGTTTATTACAGTCATACCTCAAGTTGCGAACACTGTGGGTTACGTTTTTTCGGGTTGCGCTCACGCCAAACCTGGAAGTACTGGAACGGGTTACTTCCGGGTTTCGGCGCATGCGCAGAAGCGCTAAATCGCGCTGAAGTGCCGAATCACGACCCGCTCGTGCGCTGAAGTGGCGCTGCGGGTTGCGAACGTGCCTCGCGCACGGATCGCGTTCGCAACCTGAGCATCCACTGTATTAAGATTTGAGTCAATGTGTGTGCTAAAGGAACTGCCAAGACCTTTGCCAATTTCCAAGTTTTCACTGGGGGGGGGGAGGGAGAATTGCTATATTAGATGTACACCCTGCCCTTGTGTTGCAGTAAACCACAAATTGAAAACAATCACGCAAAATGCAAAATGCAAAATGAATAAAATATCGTATTAATAATATTGAGAAACCTTTAAAAAGAGAAAGGAACCACATGAACTTTACAAATACCACTAGACTTGCATGAATTAAAACCAGCTTCTCGGCTTCTGCCACCTTGCTTCCTTTACGTAGGAACATTTGTGTTTGTGTATTTCGAAACATTCTCCATTTCAATTGATGCAGATGAAGAAGGACTCTGCACATGAGAATCAAAAGGAGCCCAAGATCAGGTGCCCTCGGCAGCATATTGTGGGAGCAGTGTGCCCAATAGGCCCCTAGACTGCACCAGATGCCTGAGGATATTCTGTATTCTGCAGCCCCAATGGTGTTGATCATTGAATAATCCAGTCAAACACACTAGGAATGCTCGCATCACCACCTTTGCATTTTGGCTGTACAAGATTTGCCGAAGCGTGAATTGACTGTGGTTGAATGTTTCATAAGAGGTTTCCCCACACAATCCATTTTTACCATTTCAAGCTTTGAGTCCTCATTTTTTCCTTCCTATTCTCCCCCACCCACCCCAATCATTCATCTCCCCTTAATACTTTCCCACCAAATACCCCATTCTGATTGGCCATCAAAATGGGTGGCAATAATTCAACTCCGAGAATAGGAGTTATAGTGTAGCAACTTGATTTTTTTCCCTTTTGGGAAAACTAGCAATAACATCTCTTTTATGTTATTGTCCGTTAAAAAACAAAGCAAAAGGGATTAGTTTCAGTCATCCCTTTTTTTATCTTCTGTTGCTTACTTCATTTGTCAGCATCTTTTTTTCCATTTGCAGTGTCCACAAATTAATATGGTGGTCCAGGTGGGTTTGCATTAGTTATGTCCCTGAGTCAGGGATGGACTATATAGCTTACGCCAGGGGTCAGCAACCTTTTTCAGCCACGGGCCAGTCCACCGTCCCTCAGACCATGTGTTGGGCCGGACTTTATTTTGAAAAAAAACAACAATGAACGAATTCCTATGCCCCACAAATAACCCAGAGATGCATTTTTAAATAAAAACACACATTATAATCATGTAAAAACACCAGGCAGGCCCCACAAATAACCCAGAGATATGTTTTAAATAAAAGGACACATTCTACTCATATAAAAACACACTGATTCCTGGACCATCTGTGGGCTGGATTGAGAAGGCGATTGGGCCGCATCCGGCCCATGGGCCTTAGGTTGCCTACCCCTGGCTTATGCCAATGGTGTCATAGCACTCCCAACCCAAATGCAGTGATCTCTTGTAGATGCCCCTGTGCCTTGGCTTCCCACTGCTGTAATACTTAATTTGTTTACTTTGCTAGATTTGCATACACCATTTCACTCCTTTAAACAAATGGAGTGGGGTTCAAAGCAGCTTGCAGCCAAATAACAACAAAGCAAAGCTATCATTTAAAAGCAACCCAATGCTCCCCCTGCCCCCCTCCTTGCAGTGAAACATAAGAACCTGAAGCATGCCCAAACAAAACTGTCCTATCCTGCTTCTAGAAATGCCAGCAGGGACAGAACTGAACAGGCAGCCTGTTGGAGGATGTGTCACGGCTCTGTGCAGCAACTGAGCAGGTTCCTGCTTCTCAAAAGCCAGCCTGGCCTCTGAATGCAGTGTAACTTGAAACAAAGCCAACAGTGTGATGCAGCAGCTAAAAAAGCCAATGCAATTCTGGGCTGCATCAATAGGAGTATAGCATCTAGATCAAGGGAAGTAATAGTACCACTGTATTCCGCTCTGGTCAGACCCCACCTGGAATACTGTGTCCAGTTCTGGGCACCACAGTTCAAGAAGGATATTGACAAGCTGGAACGTGTCCAGAGGAGGGCAACCAAAATGGTCAAAGGCCTGGAAACGATGCCTTATGAGGAACGGCTTAGGGAGCTGGGTATGTTTAGCCTGGAGAAGAGACGGTTAAGGGGTGATATGATAGCCATGTTCAAATATATAAAAGGATGTCATATAGAGGAGGGAGAAAGGTTGTTTTCTGCTGCTCCAGAGAAGCGGACACGGAGCAATGGATTCAAACTACAAGAAAGAAGATTCCACCTAAACATTAGGAAGAATTTCTTGACAGTAAGAGCTGTTCGACAATGGAATTTGCTGCCAAGGAGTGTGGTGGAGTCTCCTTCTTTGGAGGTCTTTAAGCAGAGGCTTGACAGCCACCTGTCAGGAATGCTTTGATGGTGTTTCCTGCTTGGCAGGGGGTTGGACTGGATGGCCCTTGTGGTCTCTTCCAACTCTATGATTCTGTGATTCTGTGAAAGCCTCTTAAACTGTGGAGAAAGTACACGCAGGGAGGTTGTGGGAAATGCAGGGAGTGCTCCGCTTGAGTGCTTTGGCTCCTTTGCTTAACCTATTGCATCTGAAGGCAGCCGTAGAAAACAACTTCTGGAGAAAGGCTGGAGAAAGCCCCTTCTCCTTGATATCTTGTTTCCCCTCTTGTAAGAGCATTTTTAAAAACAACTTCTGGAGAAAGCCCCTTCTCCTTGATATCTTGTTTCCCCTCTTGTAAGAGCATTTTTTTAATATTTCATGCAATTCCCACTTGCAGTCTATTGTCTAAAGGTCCAGGAGTGGTTTTGCCACCTCCTGAGTTGTTACTGTGAACGAGGCTTCAAACTGCATCAAAACCCAATCTGCCACTTCCAAAAGTCCACAGCGGTGCATTTGACTGTAACCTCATTCTGACATCCCTGCTCTGGCCGAGTTGTGTCGTGGTTGTAGGATGCTGCAAGTAGGACCAAATGAAGTATGTTCCACCTCTTCACTTACTTTTAAATACTCGTCTGCTGCTTTCCCACTTTTTAAAAAATAAGGTGCACTCCAAAAGTCTCTCGCATAAACAGCCCACAAACTAAAGCAAGATTAAACTTATACTACATTTTTTTAAAAAAATGGCAACAAGTAGCACACACAGTCGATAAAACAAATGGATAAACAGCAATCAGTAAAACAAACAAATCAATGAGAGTAAAGTTGTTAAATGCCATTGAAGAGGAAGAAGAAGAAAGTCTTAAATGCCATTGAAGATGCTCTTTGCCACCCATCTAATATTTTGACACAGGGTCACCTGGAGTATAACTGGGGGTGGGATAGTATTAGAGACCACTCATTGTATGCAAACTGCTGTTTCTACATCATTAAGCCTTTCAGCAGAAGTAGACCACTATTAATCCCATTTTACAGAGGAGGCAGTTGAAACCATGGGGGCATGCCTTGCTCCAGATGCCACCCAGAGAGTCCTGGCTAAGTTTCTATTGCACCCCAGGTCCAGTGGGCTGCACCAACTCCAGACAACATAGGAAGTCGCCTTATACTTGGTCACAACACTAGTCCATCTAACTTAGCCTTGTTGACACTGTATGGTGGCAACTCTCCAAACTCTCTTTCAGGCAGGGTTCCCCCACCCCACCCCCTCCCTGCCTTACCTGGAGATTGAACCTGGTAAGCTCTACATCAGGCTTCCTCAGCCTCGGCCCTCCAGATGTTTTTGGCCTACAACTCCCATGATCCCTAGCTAGCAGGACCAGTGGTCAGGGATGATGGGAATTGTAGTCTCAAAACATCTGGAGGGCCGAGGCTGAGGAAGCCTGCTCTACATGGAAAGCTACATTCTTTCCCCATCCTTGTATCCACAGGCTATATTTAAAAAGAGAGAAAGAGTGAGGGCTGTGCACCAGGCCAGGCCAGATCCCAGACAGCTTTGGGATTACCTGGGATTCGACCAGATTGGGTTGAGGCAGCTGTGGGTTGGCTCAGGTCCACCCAGAGGGATCTGGGGCTGTTAAAAGGGGGCGGTCTGGCAGCAAGGTGGGATGGGGAACACAAGAGCCTGTCTCCATCTCCATCTCTCCCCCCCCCCACCCCTTTTGCTGTTTAATTAGGATTTTTATTTAGGGGCTACTCCGAAGCATGGGCCCCAAAACGGATCTGCACAGCTCTAGAGAATACCCTCCACCTTTCCTTGTCTCATCCTTTTAACCTCTTGGCTATTTTCTGTTCCTTTCATGTGGTCTTGTTCTTCTCTGTTTCGACACAGCATAAACCTGTTTGGTTCTACTTTTTTCTGTTTTCATTTTTTTTCCTTTCACTGTTCTCATTCCACTTCCCCTGTGGTTTCATTCCTATATCTTTCTTGTTTAGACCAACTGGAGGATCCAGCCGGCGGTAGCGCGGGCATGTAGGACCCTTCGGTAAACCTGATGGTAAGTGCACTCACTCGTGTGCTTCTATCAGGCTCCTAACAGGCTTTGGGGCGTAGCAGCCACAAAACATCTGGCAGGTGGGAATTGCTATTCCGTGCACAGGAGGCAACAGCATTGCCTTCTGCAGCTACAACACAGAAGTTTTTGACCATGTCGTAGCAACTAGTGTAGACTGCCGAGGACCCAAAGTTTCATTAGTCATGAGTTCCCTCTTCAAAGAGGGAGGGGAACTGAAAAACTTGAGTGACTTGTTTTGACATAACATCCTTATGACTCTCCGTGTTAAGCTGAAAAAAATAATGCCTCTTTCTAGCTCCTCTGGTAAAAAACGCTCAGGGGGTTCTCCTCCCCAACTTTCCCATCGGGTGTCAAGATTGCCAAACTAAGGATGTTGATTTGTCTGCCTGTTGTGTCATTTAAATCTTCATTCCCCACCTTTTCTGTCCTCACCTGTGACGTGTGAGAGACAATTTGGTGCGGTTGTTAGAATGTCTGAACGAAACCTGATAGACCAAGGTGCAAATAAATCCTCACTCAGCCCTGAAGCTCACTGGGCAAGCATGGGCCAGCCACACTTTCAGCCTAATCTACTTTGCAGGGCAGTTGCGAGGATAAAATTGGGGGGGGGGAACCATGCCTGCCCCCTCGAGCTCCTTGGAGGAAAAGTGGGATATAAAAGTAGTAATAAATGAAAACGGCAATTGGAAGTTTGCTGATAGTCAAGAGTTAAAATGGAATGCCAATAAGTAATTAAAATAAATGCTGCACAGCAAGTAAAAATGGCAGCCACATAGATATGAATACTACCTGCTCCTAAAACATGCTGGAATAGCAGTTTTTACCTGGTGTTCTGAATGCCAGCAGAGAGGGGGCAGACAAACTTCCCATATAAAAGGAGATCACCTGGTTGAGAAGACTGTCTTTTTCTTCTTCATCTTTTACTCAGCTGCAGCTATAACGGGTAGGACATAAAGTAGGGCCTCTGTTGAAAATCTGGGGGGAAACCAGGTAAAATTGCCCAGGATGAGATAGTCCTTTAGAGTTTTACTGATTTATTCATCAGTATCTATGCCACCTGTCGATGAATTCCTCTGGGTGGTTTACAGACTCATTACAGATGGAAAATACAATAAGTAGTGTAAACTCAGTAACCCAACTACAGAAACCAGCACACACACAAAAACCAGGCTAGGCCAGCATAAACACAAGCTGCATTAAAATCAATACAAAACCAACAAGTGGGGCTGGGGGAGTGCAAGAATTTTACAAAGAACCAATATAATATAACTAGTATGAACTAAAAGGTCCTGGAGAATAAAGATAACATAGTTTTTGCCCAAGAGGAAGGTGATAAACGTGTAGAAAATACTGCATGGTTTGGAAAAAGAGGTTTTCTTCTTCATAATCCTAGGAACCTGAGGTCATCTGATGAAGCAGCTCTTCTGCTTGCTGTGATTTTATTAATTACTAGGAGAGGTCTAAATGCAGCTCCTGGGAGCCTGCAGTTAGGAGACTCTCAGCATAGCTCATGGTCCATTCTCCACACTTCTTGGCCCTGTCATACTTTTCCAGTGGTTTGTTAACTCCAGCGGCCTTCCTCCAGACTCTCCAAAGGTAGAAGTAGAAATAATCCAAATTCTGTTAAGTGTAAGTTGCCAAAGCGGAGTGCAGAATGTTCTGACTTGTGTAGCTTATTTCATTTCTTTAAAAAAAAAAATACAGTATTTATATATTTCAAAAAATTACAACACTTTCCAAATTACAGTCAAATAACTTTGGACTCCCCCGTGGTTTCCTCAATTTTCCAATTAATGCTGCATATTATTTCTATGCCTTATTTTCTCCACACAGTTTTCAGATATAAATTTTACTGCTGTTCTTATTCTAAAGCTACTTGCCTTTTAACATGTTTACATTTTTTTAAAAAACAATCTGCAAAAAAATTCCAATCCTCCTTAAATTTTCCCACGTCTTGATCTCGTAATTTTGCTAGTTAAACTTGCCATTTCAGCATATTCCATCAGTCTGACTTGTGCAGTTTTTACAGTTTTACGTTTTTACAGTATTGTTGCTTTCAGATCAGAGACTTTGGAGAACCTTTTGGGTGCAGTATTTCAGGATATCAAGGGTCCAAAGGGGCAGAATCCTAGAGAAATCAGGGGATATTTTTGGCTGGGAGAAAAAGATTTGGCAGGTCTCACATTACTTCTCTGTGAAACACAGAAAAAGGTTGTGCAAACCAGTTTGAAAAGTGATGGAAGTTGCTGAAGCAGTGGACACTGAAAAGCTTTGGACGTTTCCGTTTGCTCCTAGGACTCTGATCCAGTGGATCTAAAATTACATTTGCTCTCAAGTTGTCATCCTGGCTGTTTTTAGTAAGCGGGAGCAGCTGCACGCTGAATCGCCTCTTCCAGGGTAATTCCGTGTTAAGGTCATTCAGGTCTAATTCCAGAGCGAGTGTTTGCAGCTAGGAGTCTCACTAGGAGACTTTTAGGTGAGCCACTTATCTCTGGTATTGTTTCATTTCCAAGCCTATTTATTACTAGAATTTTTAATCCAACTGTTCCTCAAAGGAACTCCCAAGTTGCATGTGCCATTTCCCTTCCCACCCGATTATAGCCTTACAACTGTCCTGCGAGGTAGGTCTAGCCCAGGGGATGTGGAGAACCAGACGTTGTTGGACCCCAGCTTCCATCAGCCTCAGCCAACATGGCCAGTGGGCAGTGTTGATGGGTCCAATAACATAAACTCAGCTCCACTCCCGGTCTTCACATTAGATTTCACTGCAGTGATTTGTTCGTGAGACTGTTACAGGTAAATCAAATACAGAAACTTGGGAAAGCAGACCAGCAGCAAAGTAGAGAGTGCAGAATGAATGGTGATGATGGAAAGGAAGCAGCTCAGTGATCAGTACTATAAACTTAAGCATATGAGAGAGCATCTTGGAGGAAGTTCAAGATGGGTTTGTGAGAGTCGCTGAGAAGAGAATCAGACTTCCATCAGTATACAGGGAGCAGAGCAGCAATTACGTGGAGTTAGTTGCATGCCCAGGTGGCGCTGTGGGTTAAACCACAGAGCCTAGGGCTTCCTGATCAGCAGTTTGAATCTCTGAGATGGGGTGAGCTCCCGTTGCTCGGTCCCTGCTCCTGCCCACCTAGCAGTTTGAAAGCACGTCAAAGTGCAAGTAGATAAATAGGAACTGCTCTGGCGGGAAGGTAAACGGCATTTCCATGCGCTGCTTTGGTTCACCAGAAGCGGTTTTGTCATGCTGGCCACATGACCTGGAAGCTGTACGCCGACTCTCGGCTAATAAAGTGAGATGAGCGCTGCAACCCCAGAGTCTGACACGACTGGACATAATGGTCAGGGGTCCCTTTACCTTTACCTAGTTGCATGCCCAGTATTAGCCCACATTTGACCTATGAGAAATATACAGTCAGAAGATAGAGAGATTATCAAACCTGCTTTTGGTGGCCGAGTCTCCAATTTGTTTTTTGTTGGTCATGGGTAGCTAAATAAAATTGTGCAGTGATCCACCAACCCTACTCTTTCCAGACATGGGGAAAAGGTGAGCTAAGTTCCTCATTTTTCACCGGGCTTGTGCTTCCACATGCCTCCAAAACTCACCACAGCATCTAGGGCACAGCCCCCTTTCTCCAGGCCCCGAAGAAGGGCAGAGGCTCACCTGCGTGTGACACTGGGCATTTGTAAATTGTCTTTCAAAAAGAAAATTTTCTCCTTTCTATAATTTTTCACTATGCTATCTCATGTTTCTTAAATACCTATGTATAACAACAACAAAGTATTCCGTAAAAGCAAAAACTGGGGAGATGATTTACCAAGGAAAGGGACCAAAAATAAGTGACTGTTCCTTGTAAACAGAAAGCTTGTGTGTGTGTGTGTGTGTGAGAGAGAGAGAGAGAGAAAGAGAGAGAGAGAGAAATTTACATCAAGGAGTTCATGCCATTAGCTGTGTTGCATCCTAAATTAGTCTTGAAAAATATGCAGTGATTTATTATTATTATTATTATTATTATTATTATTAATTATTATTATTATTATTTTAAAGATAGGTCAGAATTATAAATGGGCTTATGTCTGCTGCTGATCTTGTTTCAGTTGAATGTGAAAAAATCTATAATAGGAAGGAGCTGAAATTGTAAGGATAAAACCCCAATATTTTGCATTTCACCTGTGCACAAAATTGTAAATCCTTACAATAGTTCTGTAAGGTGGATGATGGTTATTTCCCCCTGTTTTTCCCATGTTAGACACTACACACATCTGTGCATGCTAGCATACGTGAATTGCAGAGTTCCATGTCATCAGAAACCTGACATGGTACAAATACCGGTACTACTGTGCATGGAAATTTTGTAAATATGGACCAGACCTGGTGCTAGGGAAAAGGGATCCATGAGTAGCCTGCTGTTGTGCTTGCTCATGAATGCAAAGGTAACAGTTTTAAGGATGCTGAGTGTGCCCAAGTATCTCCAGAAATTTGGAAACCAATTTGGTTACCCTAAAACATATCATTTATATGGGGCACTTAGCACCATATCTCCTTAAACAGAATTTATAGTAGTAATAGTGCTAGGTGATGGAGGTGCAACCGTCATGGCTGACTTTTTAAACAAGTATTGGGCCCACAGACCAAATAATTTTGGGGGACATTTGTTAAGTTGACCTATTGATCCTTAATTCGATTTCATTCTGTGCCCCAGTTATTTTGTTAAGTGATAATAATAGAGAAAGATAACCCAAGTGGTAGCAAAGCAGCGTGCAGCTCATTAACTGTACTGTAGTTGCAATTGGGTGTGAAGAATGTGTGGGTCTTCAGAGATCTGAGTAAAATAAGAGTTGGCAAAATTTTGGAAACTGGCAGAAAAGTCTAAGCCAAGGAGGAATATGTGCTTAAGAGAAGGTGACTAGATAACAAGTAGTTAAAATATATAAACTCACTGGCTTTCTTTTATATTTGTGAAGGAAAGATTTAATCTAGAGAGATTTGGGAAGGTTTCTGTGTTGAGAAGAAGTGCATTATTGGAATAAGATAGTATTCTTAAATGTGGTGCTAGTTGAACAATTTATCTTGCTGCAGCAAAAACAACAAATAATCTTTTGGCACCTTAAATAATAAGAAATCTATTAAAAACAGAGCTTTTTGTGATGGTACTCATTGGTACAGAGTAACAACACCTCTTTCTCACCCCATTAGCAGCCATTTTGTGCTGGCACAGTCAATGCTTTTATTGAGATGAGTATCAGCACCACATTTTTACCAAAGAAGAAGAAGAAGAACCCTAAACTGAATGCAGCATAATAAATTTTGTGAACAGCAGGCCACTTCATCAGGTGCATGGTCAAGCATCTGCTGACATGTATGACACGAAAGCTTATGCCATAATGGATGTGTTAGTCTTTAAGACTCCCTCTTGTGATTCTGGTAGAATTACTTTCTTGTTCATTTCTGTATGCATGGATACAATATTTCTAACGTACTTGATATTAGTTTCAGAATTAAAAGTAACCAATATTGAAATTAAAAGAATGTTTAAAAAGAGAGGAACATGCAGTGGTCCGAAGACCTTAATGCTTTTGTTGTATTTGAATGTACTTTCTGTAAACACCAACTTCATTTGGATACCTGTTTGGATGGCATACATAACCAAGATGGATGTATTTATTATATCTTAAGTTTTAAACGCTTTATTGTTCATTTCCCATATAACACATTTCCCAACACATAATTTTCTTCATTTCAATCAGTCCAATAAGAATGTCTCTGTTCACCAAAAAAATGCATACAAATTCAATTATGTGTTTTGTACACAAACCTATGACTTCCCATATTTCTTTTATAATAAGCATCTTATTTTAATTTATCATTATTTTGTAAAAATTCTCTTTTCTATTTCGATATCATTTTCTTTCATATACATTATTTACAGAAATCATTCAAAGGCAACTACAGTACCGTGCTTAGATTACAACTACTTTTCAAATAAATCTTGAAATTATTCCATTCTAAAATGAACTCTTGTCTGGGCTTGTCTCTGATTTTTTTTTTAAAAGAGAGGCTAATTCCGCGTATTCTGTCAGTTTGAGTAACCATTCAGCTCTGGAAGGAAGTTTTTCATTTTTCCAATATGGAAAGATGGATGTATTTATTGTGAATTTGAGCTGATGGTTTTGGTTTTGTGCTGTGATGGTTTTAGCTTGCCCCCCCCCCTTCTTCTCCTATGCTTTTGTTTTTCTTTATTAAATTTGCAGTGAAAAGAGAGAGAGAGAGAGAGATAAACACTGCCTCTCAATTGTTTTTGGAGATGTTGCCTTTAAAAGAAGTCAAAGCACTGAAAACAAATTGTCATGTCTTTTTTCTTTTATTCTCCACACTCTTTTTTTTTTTTTTTAAAGGGAAGAAAAAATCCCAGGAGGCTAAAAACAAAGGAAAGAAAGCAACCGATAAAAAGCAGAAAACTGTTTTGGATTTAACTTCTGCCGACATGAGGGAGCCTAAGGAAGGTAAGAGTCTGTCTGTACGTGTGCACTTAAAAACGAGAGAAGCTCCTTCCAGATTATCTGTTTATTGAGCATTCATTCCAATTTGCTTGTAGGGAGGTTAGATGACTGTTGCATCAAAGCCAAGTATTATTCCACACTTTCCAGGTCATTTTTCCTAAAAAAGTCCAACCTTTAGGGGAAGTGGGGTTTGTTGCACAAGAGTTCCAAAGCAACTTTAATGATGCAGCCTGATTTTGCTGGTATTGAATCCCACTGAAAAATACCAAAAGCCTAGAAGCGCCCAGAGTTAATTTCAGTTCCTCCTTTTAATAGCAGTCCTCTTGTGATTGCCACTAAGATTGTAGCCAAGTGCGGCCATTTAGAATCAGTACAGTGGGACCTCGACTTACGAAGATAATGCGTTCCGATGCGATCTTCGGTAGTCGAAAACACTCGTAAGTCGAGTCCCCATAGGGATGCATTGAGCGAAAAAAATTCGTAAGTCGAAGAAATCCTATTCAAAAATTCGTAAGTCGAAAAAATCCTATTCAAAGCAGCTGCGACTTCCTTTCGCAAGTCGAAAAATTCGGTTGCGGCGGCCATTTTTTTTCTTCCGGAAGTCATTCGTAAGTCGAAAAACACGTAAGTTGGGTCACTCGTAAGTCAAGGTCCCACTGTAAAGGTAAAGGACCCCTGGATGGTTAAGTCCAGTCAAAGGTGATTATGGGGTGCTGATAAAATCTAGCAGTAGCGGATTGGCTGGATTGATCGAGGGAGTCATTAGTGCCTTGTTACAGGAGAGAGTTATGCCTGTTTCCTTGAAAGAGATGGTGGTAAGCCCCTCCCCCCCAGAACACATTAAACGGAAAGAACCTAAAGGAGCAACTCCCCCAGTATCAACCATCTTTGACCCTACAATCAGCAGGGGATGCCCTTTTGATTGTTCCTCTTCTGGCTGCTGCCCATGGCAGGGCCTTCTCGTTGGTGGTTCCCCATTGGTGGAATGCCCTCCCTTTTGAGGTGTGTCTGTCTCAGGGGAAATCTTAAAACATATTGGGTTCATATTTAAAAAAATATCTATTTTTATTCTTATTAGTGTTGTTTTAAAGTTTGATGTTTGCCACACTCGGCTCCTTTGGGAGAAGGGGACATGACAGAAATTTAATAAATAATAGTAATAGAAGTGAGCGTGGCACTTGGGCTGAAAAAAAATTCCTTGCCCGTTTTATAGGATGGAACCTATTTTAAAGCCAAACTTGAAAGTCAAAGGAGAAAATAAATTGAAAATGCATTTGGAAAGGTTCTATACATTTTAATTCCTCCTCCCCAATTTTTTTTTTCTTTTATAGGCCATAAACAGGAGGATGAAACTCCCTCTGTTTCAGCAGTGCTGTCCCTGGAGCAGACAGCTGTGATCCAGGAGATGGTAAATCAAGACACACTTCCAAACTTGGTTATCCCCAGTCCGGTCAGTGGGCCCCATCCGGTGCCTGAAGACAAACCGGAAGCAGTAACATGCGGCTCGAATGTTTTAGAGGAGCCAGAAGAGGATGGGGAGGACCCTGAGGAGGATACAGGGGAGGAAGAAGAGGAGGACGACGAGGACGAAGAGGATGAACCTGAGGAGGAAGAGGAAGATGACAGCTTCCCTAAAGGAAGTCTTGACATGGAACCCATGCCCATATGTGAAGACAAGCTGGAATCTGTGGAAGAGCAGAGCAGCATATCTGAAGACTCGCCAGAAAGCTCGCCCAAGAAAAAGGCTGTGGCGAAATTCCCCAAAGCGAGAGACGAATCTAATGGGAATATCCACGGTACGTTCATGTTTCCATGTCAACATTGTGAAAGGAAATTTACCACAAAGCAGGGTCTCGAACGCCATATGCATATCCACATCTCGGCAATCAGTCACGCTTTCAAATGCCGCTATTGCGGCAAAGCTTTTGGCACCCAGATTAACCGGCGGAGGCACGAGCGGCGCCATGAGGCCGGACCGAAAAGGAAGCCCTTCCCAGCTCTGGCTTCGGCCCAGCTGTCGGAAGGCAGCGCCAAGAACCAAACCATTCCTGAAGATGGTGTTAAAGACGAAATGAACAGCAGGCAGGACTTAGTAGCTGTGGAGACTGAGAAAGTTTCTCTTGAAATGCCGAATCCTGTTCTCTTTGAAGAGAGCAAGGGACCCAAAGAACTGCACCCGTGCAAATATTGCAGGAAGGTTTTTGGCACCCACACCAATATGCGAAGGCACCAGCGAAGGGTCCATGAGCGCCATCTCATCCCCAAAGGTGTCAGGAGAAAACCTGAGGAGCCCCATTTTCCAGCAGAGAAAACCCAGCAGTCCTCAAATGTGTACGTAGCAAGCACAGACCTCGAAGAGGAGGGAGAGGCAGATGATGTGTACATTATGGATGTTTCCAGCAATATATCTGAAAATCTCAATTATTACATTGATGGTAAGATTCAGTCCAACAGTAGCACAAGCAATTGTGAAGTGATAGAGGTAGAATCCAGCTCAACAGAACTCTACGGAATAAACTGTTTACTGAGTCCAGTGACGGTGGAAATATCCCCAAGTGTAAAGGCTACATCAGTGCACCTAACCGACGTACCGAAAGAGTCACCAGTCAGCGGAAGCACCGAACCCAAAAAGAGGAGGACCGCAAGTCCTCCTCTTCTGCCTAAGATAAAAACCGAAATGGATCCGGAACCAATCACATCATTGTGTTCCTTGACTATTCCTCTTACTATATCAGCAGCCGAGAACTTGCCTTTCCCCAAAGAGAAAAGTATTTATTTATCATCAAAGCTGAAACAGCTTCTCCAGACACAGGATGGGAGTAAGGTAGCGCCGTCTCCCCCATCGTCATCGTCGTCCTCAAGCGAAATCCCCAAACTGGGACTCGCAGCTACATCTTCACCTCTTCTGCCCGCTGCCTCCAGCAGGTTCAAACGAAGGACCAGTTCCCCACCCAGTTCACCGCAACACAGTCCAGCTCTACGAGACTTTGGCAAAGCAGGTGAGGGGAAACCTGTTTGGAATGACACAACTCTGGGCTCAAAGATTGCCAAGCTAGAGAGTCATAGCAATTCTCCTGTATGGAGTTTGTCTGGGAGAGAAGAGAAAGAGACAATGAGCCCTCTTTGCTTGGAAGAGTATAAAGTATCAAAGGACTGGACGCCAAGTCCTCCATTTGGCAATGTGTGCAACCAGCAGCCTTTGGACTTATCCAGTAGCATGAAGCAAAGGTCCAACTGCAAGAACAGGGCTCAGGCTCCCTGGGAATCGGTGTTAGATCTCAGTGTCCATAAAAAGGCATGCAGTGACACTGAAGCCAAGGAGAGTAACTCAGCACCACCAGCATGTAGTGGTATCAAGAAGAAGCCAACCACATCCATGCTGCAGAAAGTGCTTCTGAATGAATATAACGGGACTGATTCGTCGTCTGAAAACCCTGCAGCTGAAACGAACCCAAGCCTGGGTACCTGCAAAACAGAAGAAGAGCCAGAGCCAGAGTCCAGGGCTAGCCTCCCTGTTCCAGTGGTCAAGTCAGGTTCCCTGTGCCCTTCTCCTGAGACACCTTTACTGCCATCATCTTCAAGTCAGGTGCCACCTCTCCTGACTCCAACAAACTCTCCTTCCCCTCCACCTTGCCCACCTATGTTAAAGGTTCCCACTCCATCACCACCTCTCCTGCCTACTGTTCCCTCTCCGCTCCCAGAGGAGCCCACAAGCATCACTCCAAGTTCATGTCCTTCTCCCTTATCAAATACCACTGCTCCGTCCCCTCTTCCAATCCTTTCCCCTACAGTCTCAACGTCTCCTGTTCCTTCAGTAGGACCTCTTAGTTGTCCTTCCCCTGGACCTCCCAACCTCTCTTCCTCCTCCTCGTCTTTTTCTTCCTCCTCTTCTTCGCCATTGTCATCCTCATCTCCTTCTCCACCTCCACTCTCGGTAGTTTCTTCTGTCCTTTCCCCTAGCGATAACCTAGAAAACTCAGTCCCTATTATCTCTTTTAAGCAAGAAGAGGTGGAGAGTGAGTGTCAAAAGCCAAGGGAAGACCCACACAGTTCCAGTGAAGCTAATACCACCCAGGAGACATTTAATAAGAGCTTTGTGTGCAATGTCTGTGAGTCCCCTTTTCTTTCCATTAAAGATCTCACCAAACATTCATCTGTTCATGCCGAAGAATGGCCCTTTAAATGTGAGTTCTGTGTCCAACTCTTCCGAGAGAAAACAGATTTGTCAGAACATCGCTTCTTGCTCCATGGCGTTGAGAACATCTTTGTGTGCTCCGTCTGCAAGAAAGAATTTGCTTTTCTATGCAATTTGCAGCAGCACCAGCGGGACCTCCACCCGGACAAAGAGTGCACACACCACGAGTTTGAAAGCGGGACTCTCCGGCCGCAGAACTTCACAGATCCCAGTAAGGCTAAGACTGAACACATGCAACTCCTGCCTGAAGACTCCTCCGAACCTTCTAAGGAGGAAGAAGAAGAGGAAGAGCTGAATGACTCCTCTGAAGAGCTTTATACAACTATCAAAATAATGGCTTCTGGAGTCAAGTCAAAAGATCCAGATGTCCGCATGGGCCTCAATCAGCACTACCCAAGTTTTAAGCCCCCTCCATTCCAGTATCACCACCGCAATCCTAACGGGATTGGAGCCACTGCCACAAATTTCACAACCCACAATATCCCACAGACCTTCACCACTGCCATTCGCTGCACAAAGTGTGGGAAAAGTGTGGACAACATGCCTGAATTGCACAAGCACATCTTGGCTTGCGCTTCCGCCAGCGACAAAAAACGGTATACACCGAAGAAGAACCCCGTGCCGTTAAAACAGACCGTTCGCCCTAAAAATGGTGTCATCCTCCCCAGCCCCGCGAGCAACGCGTTCAGGCGCATGGGCCAGCCTAAGAGGCTCAACTTTAGTGTAGAGGTGGGCCGGATGTCCTCTAACAAGCTCAAAATCAGTGCGTTAAAGAAGAAAAACCAGCTTGTCCAGAAAGCCATTTTACAAAAGAAGAAATCTCAGCAGAAGGCAGAGTTGAGGAACAGCACAGTGGAGCCCAGCACTCACATCTGCCCTTATTGCAACCGGGAATTCACCTACATTGGGAGTCTGAACAAGCATGCTTCCTACAGCTGTCCCAAAAAGCCTATTTCCCCTTCCTCTAAGAAGAACTCCAAAAAGAAAAGTGGGGCATCCTCTTCCGGCAGCGATAAAGCTAACAATCGGCGGCGGACAGCAGATGCCGAGATCAAAATGCAAAGCATGCAGGCTCACCTAGGCAAGACGCGAGCCCGGAGCTCCGGGCCCCTGCCACTGCAGCTGCCATCCGCATCCTTCAAACTGAAACAAAACATCAAATTTGTGCCGCCCGTTAGATCCAAAAAGCCGAGCAGCTTGTCAGCAACAAGGAACGCCAGCCCCGTAAGGATGGCCAAGATGATTCCGGGAGAGGGCAAGAAAGTGAAAGGGGTGGCCAAGAGCAGCTCCCCCGTGCTCTCGAGCAAAGCGTCCCGCAAGTTGCATGTCAGGATACAGAGGAGCAAAGTGGCCTTGGCCAGCAAGTCAGCTGTGGCAAACAAGAAAAAGGCGGACAGATTCAGCATGAAGTCGAGAGAGAGGGTTGGCGGCCCTGTCACCCGGAGTGTGCAGCAGGCAAGCAGCTCCGATGCCCCAGAGAGCAGCAAGAGGGAAGAAACTAGCACACGGCAAGAGCTGAAAGATTTCAGGTGAGTTTCTCTGCTGTGGTGGATCTTGCCGTTGTCAAGCACACTTGAGATGGCGTAAACCCCGCTGAATCCATTGAAGAAATGCTTTAGATCGCACTATGAAGCAGTCCCTTTGGGCTTTAAAACAGTGCTGGAGACCTCTAGCCCTCTGGCTATTGTTGGATTCCAGTTCCCATCAGTTCCAGCCAGCGGGGCCAGGGATGATGGGAGTTGTAGTCTCTAGCAACAGATGAGCTTGGTAGTTCTGCAACGTGCTTCACATGGAGCTGGTGCTTTGAAATGCTTTTGGGGAAACTGGCTTGTTATGGGACATAGGATCATAGAATTGTAGAGTTGGAAAGGGACCCTGAGGATCATCTAGCATTCTAGCTTGACCCGCTGCAACGCAGGAATATGCTGCTGTCCCAAACAAGGATCGATCCTGTAACCTTGGTGTTATCAGCACCACCAGTTGGTTAGAGCATGGTGTTTTAACTTAACACTAACCCCAAACTGTGCCCCTGCCACAGAATTCAGCCAAGAGATTACCTGAGATCTTTATCTAGCAGATTGAGAAATAAGAATACTTTCAACAAGTTAACCACACCAAATTGCTTTCCTACATGACTTTTTAAAGTAGTTTCCAGTGATCCTGTTTCTCTCCTTCCATCACCACCACCTATGTGGGTTTTTCTTAACTCTGTCACATTTCATATCTAGCTAGTTAAAAAATACTGTATATTCCTGCGTATAAGACTACTTTTTAACCCAGGAAAATCTTCTCAAAAGTCAGGGGTTTTATACGCCGGGTCGTATTTCTTATACGGCGAGTATTTCCCAAACTCTATATTTTAACTGGAAAAGTTGGGGGTCGTCTTATATGCCCAGTCGTCTTATACGCCGGAAAATACGGTAAAATAAAATAAAATCCTTTCTTTCCTGTTCCATTTTGTTAATCTTCCTTTCCCCTCACTGTTTCTTGCCACATAGGAATCTCCTGTGACACAACGAAACAGACAACCACAAAGAATCTCTGGATTGTAAATGAAATTTCCTTACCGAAGAGCTTGAGCGGTTGCATGCTCATCTTAAGAGAGGGACGACTGTGGAGGCCCCAATTCTCCAAGCTTGAAAGGTCCAACCTGAGACAACTTTGACCCCCAAAGGGTAGACGATTGGCTTGCCAGCGGGCTCACACCGGGGTTGAGAATTGGTATGCACCAACCAGGCTCAAGGAATTATCAGCTGCGAGGAAAGCAGTAGGGTGCATGGTTCTTCCTTGTCCCCCCCAGCTTCGGTTTCATTTCAAAAAGGACATGGATCAAACTGAACTGGAGTCAGTCCTGCCACAGAGTCCATAGCTCATGCTTCTACTTCACTTTTTATCCGATGGAAAAGCATGGAAAAATAAAGGTCGATAATAAAGAAATGGTGCCGCCAAAACTTATGCAAAGCCAGGTCCTCACCAGAAGCTCCCCATATATTCAGGGATGACAAAACGTTAACTGCACTCGAAATCCTTTTTGCTTGCACGTCGAGTATCTCAAAGCCTTTGTTTTATATCAGCCAGTATGAAAAAACTTAACGGGGAGAAGGGAGACGCCTTTCCCCTCCTTCTCGGCACCTGCACTCACTTCCCAAGACTTTTCTTTTGTTTCTGAACAGGTGGGCACAGGTTTGGACGTTGACGTTGCTTTCACCAGTCTTCTTTATACATGGGAAGAGGAAAGGAGAGGTATCTCCAGAAGGGGCGGAAGGAAGGAAGGAAGGTCTCTCAAGCCCTACTGGCATCCATACCTGAAATCTCGTCCAACGTGGAAGTCACCCAGTTTTATCGTGAATGACTTGTTCGCCATACAAAACTGTATAGCACAACTAAATACACAATTGGCTGACTTATCTGTATCTAATAATAAGAGCTACAAATTTTTCCTAGTTGTAAATCAAGATTATTATTATTAATTTCCTGGAAATATAGTTTTGTTTTGTTTTTTTCACAACCGGGGGGGAGGGGAGCAGTTAGCTTTGTTTGTGCACCCCGTTTGTTTGTTTTTTTAAAAAAATCTTATTTGCTCTTGACTTCAAAAGTAATCTACCTCTTAAAATTTGTAGTTTTAATATTGTTTGGTGAAGTTGTGCCACTTTAACGCTTTCTCTTTCACTATCATTCCCTTTTTCGTTGTTACATTTTTTTCCATTTTATGGGGACTTCTGCATCAAACTATTGTATAAAGAATTTGTAGCAAGTTTGGAAAAAAATAAAATATTTAAAATTATTTAAATTCTTTTTTGGACACTTCAGCTGTATTATATGTGATTTATATTTTACATTAATTTTGTTGCAGAGGGAGGAAAGGGTGTTGTTAATCTGGAGACTGTTCCTGTGTTAAAGTTTGCTGTTCTGTAGTTTTTTTTTTCTTTTGTTTTTTTGAAGAGAGATATAAAGGCTATTCTAATGAAAACATTAAAATTTCCAATTTGCCATACAAGAAAAGGGAGGTTGTCTTTGCTTTTAAACATGGCATCTTTGGAGATACTTAAAATACAGAAGATAGGCAAAGTGTGTGTATTGAGAGAGAGAGAGAAAGAACTTGCCAAATGAAATTGAAATCTGTTGCTATAGCTATTCCATAATTTGTTGGAGTATGCTTTCTTACTAACCCTTCACCATAAGGTCCTGGGATGGGTTGCAATGATATAATTTGTATTAATTTGCAAGCTCCTGAACAATTTAGTTTCAGCGTACCTTAGGGACTGCCTCAACCCTTCTATCCCGAGTTGATCAGTGAGATCATCTGCAGAAGAGCTTCTGCCTGTTCCCCGAGTTGGTGAGGCTCATTTGACAACAAGAAACCAAGCTTTTAGTATCATTGGCCCAGTATTGTGGAATACTCTGCTCTGGCAGCAGAGATTCATCGAACGCTTTCTATTTCAACTTTCAGACGTCTGCTGAAAACTCATCTGTTCCATTAAGCTTATATGCAGGCAATTAAGAATACACATCTTTCCAAAACGGTTAGCTGATTTTAACTTTTTCACGTGGTTTTTTATTTTATGGTTTTATTGTTGTAAACTGCTCTGATATTTTTTTTAATGAATAACGGCATATAAGTATTTTTTTACAAATAAAAGAAATGGAAATAACCATGCAGTAATAAAAAAGTGAATGAAATGGTGACAATTCTAAAAACAAGCGAGACCATTATGAATAATGGAGGTCCCGCAAAGCAAATTATCTTCAGCACTGAAAGCCCGGATAAAGGGTGTACTTTCAGCATACAGCAGAAGACACAACAAAAAGGTCTTGATGTGTCAATGTGGGGAGGGCTCCATAGGGAAGGAGCAGCCACAGAAAAAGCCCTCTTCCAAGCCAAAGGTCCCAGCCTTTGCCGTTTGGGAACTGTTGGCATCCGTCTGTCTCAAAAGAGAATGGAGTACAACTCGGGGGGGGGGGGAGTGAAGTCAAACTGCTGTGTTAGCATCACCAAAGTGACCTCCCCAGGGTGCAAGTATTGGAGGTTACCGCCCACACACTTTCGCTGCGCTTTTCTGCTTGTGTGGTGGCACCTCGGTAAAACCACTTTTTGTAGCAGAGTTTTCCCCGGAGGCAGAGGACAAGAACAGGAGTCATACTCAAATTCACAGTCAAGAACTTCTTTATTGTTTGACTGGTTGCACAAGCATTTCTGTTACTGTTATATACAAGCTATTTACATCTCTGCTTTATCTCTCCAGCACGATATAATCTCAATGCAGTGATTAACAATTAGCAAAACTCACAGTATCAGCAGCACACATTGTCTTCCAACCTTGTCAGCTTGTGTGCTGACAGCGTGTTGCGGAAATTGCAGTCTGCAACTTCCTTTATTTGCACCTCCAACTGACACCAATCAAGCCTAGAGTCCCACTCCTACACACTAAAGAAAATTCTGGAACCCTCTTTAAAGCTTCCAGGAACTTTTATCTGTTTCTTAAAGAATGTTATCCCAACAGCAAGCCTGGGCAGTGCGTGTGGGGATCCTGGGCTGCCCAGATGACGACTCCCCTCTCGGCCACCCCAATGTGGAATGCAGAGCAATACATTTGGCAGCAGGAGTTGCCGGAAGGAGGCATACAAGGCGGCATCCAACTGCCTTAGGGACTCTACTCTTTGTGGCTTGCTCCTTAGCCTTCTCCAAGAAGATACCCCACAAGGCAGCAGATGTTTCGGATCGGAGTTGTCCTCTTTGATGGGCTACCTTCTCAGGTTGGCGAGCCCCATCTGCCCCTCACTTATGGAGGGCACCGTATTGACTACTGCGTGTGCATTTTGTTTGAATCCTTTTTGCAAGCATTTGATTACATGCCAGGGATCCCTCGACGATATCTGAATGCTCTCGCATTCTGCTACACAGCCACCAAATGCTCCATGAGCCACAGACAAGACTAGCTTTGAGGAAGAGCAGGAAGATGATGGGAAGGCATAGCTCTGTTATGAAACGAAGATGCAGGCAAGCTCCCTTCTGCCAAGTCATCAATGGTTCATCTAGCTCAGTATTGGCTGGCAGCAGCTCTCCAGGGCTCCAAGGAGGGTTCCTTCCCATACCTATCGGAAGATGCCAGGAATTTACCATCAGATCTGCTTCCAAAGCAGATTTTCTATCATGGGGCTCCAGGCCTTCATCCAATACCGCTTCCTTCGCAAGCAGAAAGTAGTGGGGTGGAGCTCCTGCTGAGCCTGTAGCCAGCCTGCCATTTCCAAGGGTGGCCAGCTCCAGAGTTTTCCAATAGCCTGGGGAGGAAAGAGGACTATGAGCAACGTGACCACGTTCCCCTCTCATGGCTGATGTCAGAAAGGGGAGTGCGCCATGAGTTAGCTACTCCAAATAACGTAGCTTTGCAACTGCAGAAAGCATTTTCTCTTACTGTCTTTTGTAACAATATTTCCTTGTTGTTGTTGTTTAGTCGTGTCCGACTCTTCGTGACCCCATGGACCAGAGCAGGCCAGGCACTCCTGTCTTCCACTGCCTCCCGCAGTTTGGTCAGACTCATATTGGTAGCTTCGAGAACACTGTCCAACCATCTCGTCCTCTGTCGTCCCCTTCTCCTTGTGCCCTCCATCTTTCCCAACATCAGGGTCTTTTCCAGGGAGTCTTCTCTTCTCATGAGGTGGCCAAAGTATTGGAGCCTCAGCTTCAGGATCTGTCCTTCCAGTGAGCACTCCGGGCTGATTTCCTTAAGAATGGATAGGTTTGATCTTCTTGCATTCCATGGGACTCTCAAGAGTCTCCTCCAGCACCATAATTCAAAAGCATCAATTCTTTGGCGATCAGCCTTCTTTATGCTCTTTATGTTTCCTTAAGACATAAAAAAACCTCATTTTCTGTCCAAAAGAAAATTCAGATCTCTGCATGTGGTCCAATAATTAAGGGAGCATCTGGCTTCAGGCTGGAAGACAAATGGATAAAAACCCTCCAAAGTTTTACAATCTCACTTTCCACCATGTTAGATTTATAAGATGGCTGTTTTTATACATGCAGCAGGCTTATGTTTATTATTTGCAATGTAGATTTAAGAAAGCAAGTGGTTTTCTTGGTAAACTAGACGGATCCTTGCTACTTCCTCTGAACCAGCAGAGCAGCTGGGATGGCTGTGACTGCCTCTCAGCTGAGAGGAGCCAAGCAACAGCACCACCTTGTGGGAAATGTATCACACTCCCTTTTTGTAGCAAACAAAACTAAATTGATGGAAAAAACATGTATGTGCATGGTGAATTTTTAGAATTGAAATGGGGGAAGGCACACCTATTCCTCCCCCCCCCCCCGAGTTGGACTGATGAGAGGTATGTAGTCCTGTAATGGAAATGACCCTGTTGGGATGGGGCAGCAGGAGAGGGGGTGGGAATAATAATCTGCAGGTGTCATTGCCTAATGGAAAAATCTCAAAGCTAAAAGCTCAGTGCAGACCTCTGGCCAGCAGGACTGTCTTAAGACCAAGCCCTTTTCAAGGCAAAACCCTCTTCTACACTCTGCACCCTGCTTGGGTACTTTTGCCTGGCTGGAATGTGTCATTGAACTGGGGAAATGCTTCTTGTTTGCCTGGAGGGAGAGAGATGGTTTGTGTGTGGTTGGAATGGTAAGAGCTGCTCCCATTACTTTGCCCACTATTGCTTGCTGCCTGCATGTAGCCCCTGGAAAGTGTCCCTCAAGGGAATGCTCCCCCCTGGCTGAAAAGCACATGCACACATGCACATGGTCTAAGCTGATCCATGCATGTGGGCACCAAGTGCGTAGGGGGAGAGAGTGTGCCACCCGCAAATGTTTTTTGAAACTTCAAATACCTAGGCTCCTAAGTTCCAGGCGTGTGGGCCTAATGTCTGTTCGGGGGAATACTGATGCAAGCCAACTCTGTGTGTGTCCCCGCACCTGACTTTTCTGTATAAAGCAGGAAAGCCTGAAAAAAGGGGGGTCGGGGGGTCAGGCCTTCCTGATCAATGTGATGTGGGAGAAAAGAAAACTTGGAATTTTAATGTATAAGATGTTTCACTGTAAGAAAACTTGGGAAATAAGTTTTATCATTGGCAGAAGTGTGTACAGGAGCATAGGAAACTTGCCTTATGCTGAGTCAGAGCATGGAGGTATCTAAGCAAAGGTCATCTGTCATCTACGATCTAGTTGAGATTCACGCATTTCAGGGGGTTGGACTAGATGACCCTCAGGATCCCTTCCAACTCTACAATTTTACGATTCCATGATTGGTCCCATCTAGCGCAGTACTGTCAACGCTGATGCACAGTGCCTATCTGGAATGTTACTGTATTGTAGGAAAAGGCCATCGCTCAGGGGTAGAAAACTCACTTCTGACACGGCATTCTACACATTAATTCTGCATTGTGTGAAGGGCCGCTTCTCTTGTACAATGGTCTCTGCCTGCATGGAGCTTACACTTTAAAAATCAGCACAGGGGGACAACAGAGGGAGGAAGATGGCCAGGGTCTAGAATATGCAGTAACATCCATTAGGTGCATAATTTTGCCTGGCTTGTAGAGGCTGGAGATTCCTGCTTGCATCTAGTGGGTTGAACTAGATGACCCTCAGGGGTCCCTTCCAATTCTATGATCCCCCAATTCTTTAAAAAGCAGGACTCTATCCTTAAGGGTTATATTCTAGGGGAGACACATGCACTGGTCCTCTTCATCATCATTTCATCCTTGCTGAGGGGGGAGCAGACACTTGAAAGGGGTCCCTTTCTCTTGAGCCTGCTATTTCCATCTTTTTCCAGAAGAGCTTTCTCTTTTTTCACTGCCGAGTTGGAGTGGGATGTAAGTGGGGGGGGGGCGTGGAGGAGGAGAAAAGACTGCAGCAGATGCAAAGGCAACACTCGGAAGCTCCTCCTGCTTCTCTGTTTCAGATTGGGAGGGGGGGAGAGGAGATTTTGAGTGGAGGCACGAACCACAAACCGATGCCAGGCGGCAGACTGGACTGTGCTGTCAGTGGACGCTTGCGTGCTGTCAAGTGGCACAACTGCAGCTGAGGAGGGGGGTGGCAGAGAAGAAGATGAGCTAGTGGAAGCAAAGAGGCAAGCAGCGGTGGTAGCAGTGGCGGTCAGAGAGGTGTGTGTCCAGCAGCTTTGGATCGGGGCCTGCCTCAAATCGCTGGCCACCTTACCAAAACATTTTTGCCTCGTCGACAATTCCTGGAGCATTGGGAGCCTGACAGAGTGATAGATGATCTTGGTTCCTTGCAAGAGCTGGGAGGAGAGTCGCCCTCTTCAGAAACCAAAAACCAGAGACTTTAAACAACGGGGGGAAAGAGTTGAGATTTGCAAGCTTAGAAGGTGCCTAAATGTTTGCTAACATCTTCCCGAGCACATGTATGAAGGGGTGTGCGATGGTGCATTTCGGGAAACGTTTGGAATCCTCTGCAAGGAAGCACTTGATTTGACAGGCTTCGGAAGAAGACTTTCTGGAACGGGCTGCGCCAGAGAAGAGAGCACTTTACAAATTGCAGAAAGTGCCTTTCGAAAAGGAGCCTAGTTCGCTTGGAGCAGCCTCAGAGCCAGATCCTCAGTGAGCGGCCTGCTCCCATCTCGTTGTGTTCTTCACTTAACGGGGGGGGGGGGTGATAAAGAAGGAGAGGGACTTCCAAGGTTGAAGTCTCTTCCTGCATATGACTAATCCAGGAGACCCTGTCAATGTTATGGAGACCTCAGCTATGACCTCAGGCCCTGTGGTTTGCCCAGTCACCTTTTCACAAGTCTTTGGGCATCAGTGCCAACTTCTGGAGGCAGGTAAGAGGAGGGCCAAAGCATCTGAAATGGTCGTTTTGGGGTGTGGCAATGTTTTCAGAGCACTGGTGACGTCATTGAGAAATGGCATCCCTTGCAGGACGCATCATGTTAGTTGGCCGCTTGGAGAGGTGGGTGGAAGGGGGTGGTTTCGAAATCCTGGTGAAGAATGTGAAACTTTTTTTTCCTTTTTCCTTTTTTGCATGTTGTAGAACGTTGTAGACACCTGTCATGGATTTGATAGGAAATGCTTCTTTTGCTCATGGCAAAGAGCAAAAAGGTGCCATGACTATACACTCCAGATATTGCTGGACTTCTGCATCTGCTTTGCATGCAGAAGGTCCCAGGTCCAATCCCTGGTTTCTCCAGGTAGGGTTGTGTAGCCCCTTGCCTAAAACATTGGAAAGCCTGGGGCAGCTAGTGTAGCCAATACTGAGCTAAAAATGGACCAAGGGTTTGAATCGGTGCAAGGCAACTTCCTGTGTTGCAAACCCATCCCAGGTTCTCACTCCCATGAACGCCATCCAGTAATGGACCATGATCAGTGACTATGAGAGTTGTCATCCAACAATGTATGGAGGCCTTATCTCAAACTACATAGATGTTATCTCATTGCCGTAACATGAGTCAATGTTAAGCAGACATGCTGGTCTCTATTGGGGTGGTTGGGTGGGAATGTCAGTCTGGTTTGGGCTGGGTTGTGCTCCAAATCAAGGAAAAGGCTAACATGTAAGGACTAAGGGACTTGTTTCAGAGGAGAGGGGGGGGTGGGGTGGTAGGTCTGCTGACAAAGGCTTCAGAAATGTTAGTGAGGATGGGAGGTTTGGGGAGAGGGAATATTTAGGCTCTGTTGCTGCTTACTGACTCATGAAGGGTTATTAGTAGGTCTAAGGCAGATGATGAAGCACTTTTTGCAAAGCAAAATAAATTTAAGCTGCAGGAGCAAAGAGGGGGGGAAAGCTCATAGTTGCTGCTCTGCCCTAGCTGTGATAAGGACAAATGCCAGAAGACAGCTTATAGTGTGGGTGATGGTGGCTGCAGCAGCCTTCATTTCAGAACCATGGATAGCTCCAATGGTATCTTACTCAACAGAGGCCTTTTCTCCCTTTTGTGTCAGGCCGCCCTCGGCAGGCTCCGCCCCTTCCTGAAGAGTGGTGAGCCTTAAAGAGGCAGTCCCCTAGCCTGGCTCCTACTCTCATTGGTCACACCCACCCACCCACACATTTCCCATTGTTTGTGCTACACTATTCAAGCAGAAACTGGAGGAGTGTGAGGCCCTTGGCATAAAGTGGACTAATTCCTTGGGGAGGTGAGGATCTGGCATGGAGGATGCTCAACAGGTTACTGGCTGGCAGGGTCACCCTTGGTGTTATCAGTGCCTAAGCCCAGAACCTCTGGGCCTTGTGTTGTTGGTTTCCCTGACCCAACCAACTCCTGACTGCTGCCTGGTACACTCCCCTTGAGCAGTGGGGTTGCTGTATCCAGGGTCATCACCAAAGGAAGTCAACTCTTTGACCTCTCCAGATATGGCTGGGAGATCCCTAGAGAGCTGCTGCCAGTCTGTATAGAGATAGATGGACCCCATGGTGTGACTCTGCATAAGGTTGCTTCATATGTTCCTTATGCTGTAATGCAGGGCTAGGTAACCTTGGGCTCTTCCCAAACACAGACCCTCCTAGACCACTCCCCTTTCCCATAAATTGCACCCCTTACCAGCCATGCTCCTTGCCATCCTTGAATGGATGGATGGAGTGCACTCTTGAACTGCAATAATAATTCCTCTGGCTTTGGATGGAGAGATCTGTGAAATTTCTGCTTTGGGTGGAATCCCTGCAATACATAAAATGCGTAAGAGACACATACATTGCTCTGTCCACTTCTGCCTCTGCTCCCACCCACCCCAAGCTTAGTTTCCCACAAGGCAATGCAGCCCTCAGGCTGAATCATTTCCCCACCCCATAGCAATGTGATTCCTAAGGCAAGTTCCCCCTGGCATCATTGAAGCCTCATTCTGTCCCAGCCAGCGTTTCTGTACATTGCTCAAAAGCAGAATGCATTGTGATGATCCAGCCTAAAGTAACCAAGGCATGTAATAATAATAATAATAATAATAATAATAATAATAATAATAATTAATAAATTTATTGTTTATACCCTGCCCATCTGGCTGTGTTTCCTCAGCCACTCTGGGCAGCTCCCAACAGAATATTAATTATAATACTAACAATAAAGTGATCAAACATTAAAAATTCCCCTAAACAGGGCTGCCTTCAGATATTTTCTAAATGTCAGGTAGTTTTTTATCTCTTTGACATCTGATGGGAGGGCATTCCACGGGGCGGGCGCCACTACCGAGAAGGCCCTCTGCCTGGTTCCCTGTACCTTCACTTCTCGCAGTGAGGGAACCGCCAGAAGGCCCTGGGAGCTGGCCACTCCTTCAGGTATACTGGGCCGAGGCTGTTTAGAAGCTCTGGCCAGCTCAGGAACAGATGCAGTTGGCGTACGGGCTTCTCCTGGGAAAGGTTTTCCTGGTTACCACTGCCACCTGTGCACCCTGATGTAAGGTTGAATCCTTGAGCTATGAACTTCATTCTTCAATGGTGCTACTGGGCCATCCAAAAGAGGTTGAATTTCTATCCCAGAGTCTGTTCTCCCTCTTGGCCTCCAACATTTCTGGATTAAATCTATTAGCTCTCATGCAACCCTTTCCTGCCTCCAAACACTAGTTGATAATCTCAACTTCTCTAATGGTGGATTATTAGTTTTACCCTCCTCCAAATGTCTGTATTCATCTATTCAGCTGTAGACTATGCAGAAGCCTGAATCTGGGGAACCTAGAAGTCTATAAGGATGAGACTAACACCCAGAATGGGGTCTAATTAAACATACTTCAGGACATAATATGGAATAATGAGACCTCAAGGCTTTAATTTTCAAAGCAGTATGTTTCTAGTCACCAGGAAAGGAAATGCAAGTGGGTTTTACAGAATAATTTAGAAAACATGGGATTTGGCGCATGCAGTTTGAATGCAGGCTTTTTATGCATCCCCCCACCCAAGAAATCCACACACAAGGAGAAGGGTACAGACCTATGACTGAGTACCAGCAAGACTAAAGTGGGACAAAATTATATGTTCAGCCCACCCCTAGGACAGAACATGTTGACTTCATGGCTCTTTGTTCATTTATATCATTGTTATATCACTTGATATAATAATAAATCTCTAAATGGTTTACATTAAAAATCAAAGTACAAACAATAGCATTCAATCAAGTTTACAAAAAACTATGTAAATGCAGGACAAAACAAAATATCACAGATAAAACCCAGAGTTCTCTGTGAAGAGGGATTGGTTGTTAAACCACTCTTGGAATTATAGCTCTTTGAGGGGAATAGGAGACTCCTACACGGGTGGCGCTGTGGGTTAAACCACAGAGCCTAGGGCTTGCCGATCAGAAGGTCAGCGGTTCGAATCCCCATGACGGGGCGAGCTCCCATTGCTCGGTCCCTGCTCCTGCCAACCTAGCAGTTCAAAAGCATGTCAAAGTGCAAGTAGATAAATAGGTACCACTCCAGCGGGAAGGTAAACAGCGTTTCTGTGCGCTGCTCTGGTTCGCCAGAAGCGACTTAGTCATGCTGGCCACATGACCTGGAAGTTGTACGCCGGCTCCCTCGGCCAATAATGCAAGATGAGCGCCGCAACCCCAGAGTTGGTCACGACTGCACCTAATGGTCAGGGGTCCCTTTACCTTTACCTTAACAACTCTCAGCACCCTTAACAAACTACAGCTCTCAGGATTCTTTGGGGGAAGCCATGACTGCTTAAAGTTAAATGTATGTTGTGAATATGGCCTCTGCCTGGCAGCCATACATTGCTTCCCCCATTCCCTGCCTGCCTTCAAAGTACCAACCCAAACAAATTTGCTTTGCAATGACCAGCCAGTCACTCAGCGCAGCATGATCTGAATGGACGTAATGAAGTGCAGAGTATTTTGGGCTTTCAGAGACACAAAAATCCCCTTGCCTGTGGCAAAGGATGCTTTGTCTCCTGTCAGCAGTAAGCAGAAAAGAGGTAGCTAACATGCAGAGACTCCGAAAAGACAAGAGAGCTCTCCAGTAGGCAGTATTAACACTTCTTTGAAACCTCTCTTTCCAACTTCTCCTGGGATCTCTCTTTCTCTTAAAGTTATTGCAATTATAAGAAAATTAAAAACGGGGGAGCGGGACTCAGCTCTCATTAACAATGAGCATAGTCCACCCATCAGAAGAGATTAAAATAGTCTGTCAAAACTAATTTACCGGTAAACATATACATTCATATAGAGTAGGACCCCAACTATGGTACATGGACATAAGTGGTGGCGCTGTGGGTTAAACCACAGAGCCTAGGGCTTGCCGATCAGAAGGTCAGCGGTTCGAATCTCCGTGACGGGGTGAGGTCCCGTTGCTCGGTCCCTGCTCCTGCCAACCTACCAGTTCGAAAGCACGTCAAAGTGCAAGTAGATAAATAGGTACCACTCTGGTGGGAAGGTAAACGGCGTTTCCGTGCACTGCTCTGGTTCGCCAGAAGTGGCTTAGTCATGCTGGCCACATGACCCAGAAGCTGTATGCCGGCTCCCTCGGCCAATAATGCGAGATGAGCGCCGCAACCCCAGAGTCGGTCACGACTGGACCTGATAGTCAGGGGTCCCTTTACCTTTTTAACTTCATCCAGGTTGTCCGGGGAAGGCAGTGAACCCCCTCCTTCGTTGCAGGTATTTGAACAGAGGTTGTGTGGCCATCTGTCAGATATTCTTGAGCTGTGGTTCCTGCATTGCAGGGGGTTGGATTAGATGACCCTTTAGGGTCCCTTCCAACTCTGTGCTTCTTTGATTCTATGTGGTATGTCTGTAAAGAACCGGCGGAGCCAGCAGCTGCTTTGCCGGTTTTTAGAACCTGGGACTGGAAGTGACTGGGGGAGGCAGTTGCGGAGAGGATTAGCAATGTGAAAGACATTGGAAGAGAGGAAGAAAGAAGAGGCAACTTGAAAGGAGTGGAGAGGATTAGCAGCCAGAAACAGAGGAAGGGAGAGGGAGAGGAAGGAGAAGGGGGGGAGAGAGAGAAGATCGGAACCAAGGTGAGAGTGATGGACCTGAAGCGATGCTGGAAGAGGCACTTGAATGTTCATATTTAATTGTATTTTTATTGCTTCTTTAATTTCATATAGTATTTTACGGCCCTGTTTAGGGAAGCTTTTAATGTTTAATAGAATATTTTGTTTTAATATTTTGTTGGAAGCCGCCCAGAGTGGCTGGGGAAACCCAGCCAGATGGGCGGCGTATAAATAATAAATTATTATTATTATTATTATTATTATTATTATACAACTTGATTTGGGGGGGGATCATTTAAAATCATACACCTAGCACAGAGCATTACTATTGCTAAATCAGGCAGAAAAAAAACCACTAAGTGGTCTTCAAAGACCCTCAGCAATTTTCAAGTGGTCTGTGGGGAACAAAGTTTGGGAACTGCTGCCTTCGTGGTTCCAAGCAAGATTGTTGATTATGATGTGGAGAGTGCAGTAAACTCTTCAGACCATTGAGTCTGAGTCTGACTAGTGTTTATACTTCCAACCTTGAAGCATAAAACTCTTTGCAACCATAAGGTTTCGCCAGTGCTATTGTTCTAGAAAAAGAGGTGCCAAAACTCACCATGACCCTTGTATCTGAGGTTACATACGCTTCATGTTAAGAATTCCACTAATCCAGAAATAATGCTTCAGGTTAAGAACTTTGCTTCAGGATAAGAACAGAAATCGTGCTCTGGCGGCGCAGCGGCAGCGGGAGGCCCCATTAGCTAAAGTGGTGCTTCAGGTTAAGAACAGTTTCAGGTTAAGAACGGACCTCCGGAACGAATTAAGTACTTAACCAGAGGTACCACTGGTAATGGCAATGGCATCCACATGAGAGGTGCTGGAACTGAGTTCTGGAGAGTTCCGTCTCAAAAAACAAAACAAAAAAAAACCCCTTGAATTTCATGGGATCCATTTTAGTTGCTTACCTGTTATTTAGCCCCCTCATCAGAGGAATATACTTTGGAATCATGTGGCCATCTGAAAATATCAAGGATTATTGCAAAATGAAGTTAAGATGGACATCAACTTCTCAACAAAACGGAGACACCAGAGGACTCGCCCACACCCTGGGATCTCAGAGGAATTGAGTTAGTGCTGTGTAGAGATAGACCAAATTGTCAATTTCAGTTCTATTTCTCAATTTTTAAAACTTTTAATTTCAGTTATCTAGCTTTCCATATCAATTTCAGAATTTTTTTAAACCCTCATGAAAATTAATCAGCATTTTAGTGCAAATTTCTCCCAATAAACACATTTGTATGCAGTTTTGACTAATACCCATTTTTTATTTTTGTATCTTATTTTCACTGACATTTGCTTTTTTATGCATACTTTCCCCAAACATGTATATTTCTGTACACAGTGGCTGGTTGGAGAACGGCACTGCAAAATCTGAAGGTGTGAATGTTGAAAGGTAGCTGTGTTTCAGTTTGCAGATTGGCTCAAGAAGTGCAGATAAAGTACTTTTCCATTAAAATGCAAACAAAAGCAAATTCCTCCCTCATCTCTGGTGCTGTGTTGCTGTTTTCCCCAATGTTCTCCACCAATTTATAGGAAAAGAAACTGCCCTTGAACATTATCAAGGAGAGGGAACATTTTGGTGAAATTCTCATGTATAGGATTGCATTTTGCCTCATGCACTTTCAAGGGTGCCAAATGGGGACAGTCCCTGCCCTGGTTGATGTGATGTGGGTGTAGAAGCCATCAAATCAACTCAAATATCTTTATTACGGTCCAAGACCAGAAAGGGTTAGAATCCATCATTGGCAGCATGCTAAGACCCCACCCCAAAAGACTGTCTCAGCCCTTGCCTAAAGTCAAAGACATCACATTACCCACCACATCTCAAACTGCTTTTCCTAAGCGCCCAAATCACATTGATCGTCCCTGCAATTCTTACAACATCATCTACCATATATATTACAAAACAAGTCTGTTGGAAGCAAATGGAAACTTTTAATAAGATAATAAGCCTAGTGGTGGCACTAGTCCCTTTGAATATGAATAAACCCAGTGAGGCAGGATGGAAGTCTTCATTTTGCCCTGAAAAAGGCTGAGCAAAGAACCCTAGAATTGTAGATTGGAAGATACCCACAAGGTATCATCTAGTCAAACCCCCTGTAATGCAGGAGAGAACACGGACAAATTATTTAAGGGGTGCATAAGGAGAAGGGAAGAAAACATTGGCAGAACAGAAGGTTCCTTGTGGTTTGTTTCTTCTCTCATTTTTCTTTTTCTTTTTAAAATCCACAAATCAATATTTGTTTACACATCCCAGTTATATTTCCACAGAGTTATATTTCATTGCATGGGATAAACCATTGAGGACTGGCTGTGAGCTGATGTATCTACATATATTCTTTGTGATCTAAATAAGAAAGGTCTTTTGAAGAGAAATTGAACATGTTTTGAACAGAGGTTGGGTGGTCACCGGTTAGGGATTCTTTAGCTGCGATTCCTTCATTTCGGGGGGTTAGAATAGATGGCCCTCTTGGGGTCCCTTCCTGCTCTACCGTTCTATGATTCCATTTACATACTGAGATCTTTTGTGAGCAGCATAAGAAGGTGCCAGGGTGGCGACCTCTGGTATATAGCCTGCATACAAGGTAAAGGGTAAAGGTACCCCTGACCATTAGGTCCAGTCGCGGACGACTCTGGGGTTGCGGCGCTCATCTCACTCTATAGGCTGAGGGAGCTGGCGTTTGTCCGCAGACAGCTTCCGGGTCATGTGGCCAGCATGACTAAGCCACTTCTGGCAAACCAGAGCAGCACATGGAAACGCCGTTTACCTTCCAACTGCAGCGGTACCTATTTATCTACTTGCACTGGTGTGCTTTCGAAATGCTAGGTTGGCAGGAGCAGGGACCGAGCAACGGGAGCTCACCCCATCGCGGGGATTCGAACCGCCAACCTTCTGATCGGCAAGCCCTAGGCTCAGTGATTTAACCCACAGTGCCACCCGCATCCCATACATACAATTTAAATGCCTATTTTGGGGGGCATGTCCTTAAAAAAAAACACTCTCTACAAAAAAAGGATCAGAATGGACCTGGGCAAACAAAACTAACATGGAACAGGAATAGGTTCATCTCTAGCATATTTGGCTATGAATAAGTTTTTGTGTTGTTTTTTTAAACCCTACTACCCCAAAGGCAAAACTGGGCCACATTTAGGCATCGATTTTCCAGAGGCAGGTTCCATAACTTGAAAACCTGAGCAGGTAGACCACTTGCTCTTGTTTCCACATTTCCTCTGCTGCAGAAAAGGAAGAAACAAATTAAAACTGAGCTTGCAGGAATCTGTCGAAACAAACCTTTAGTGACAGCTCCCCTTCCCGAATACCCACAGTGACTGAAAGTCATATATATGGCGGTGTCAGTCTCGATGTGACCCTAGTTGCCCGTGCCTGGAAGCTCAGTCTTTATTCCTGAGTGCATGAAAGTTTCTCAAGCACATTTGCTCCAGTTGTGAATCTTTGGTGATAGCAAGTCAGAGAACTGTTGGTGGGTATGGAGTTATGCCACCCCCGAGCCAAGGAGATAAGTTGCTGTACAACCTTTAGAAGACATCTGAAGGCAGCCCTGTATAGGGATTTAAAAAAATATTTTTTAATGTTTTATTATGTTTTTATATGTGTTGGAAGCTGCCTCAGAGTGGCTGGGGCAACCCAGTCAGATGGGTGGCATATAAATAATAAAATGATGATGATGGATTAGGACATCCCTATGGAGGATATGCATGTTGATGAGACATTGCCCCACAGAGCAACTTAGCTGATGCATTTTGTACTAGTTGCAACTTCCAAAGTAACCTTAAGGGTAGCTCCCCAAACAACACGTTGTAGCAATCCAGTCTTGAGGATACCAATGCATGTACCATAAGGTGCCGACTCTATATGCTACCTCCAGTCGCAGAAGCTTTTGGATTCTAGATGCTGGGGGGCAACTGGGCTCCTGTCCTGCTTGCAAAGAAACATCTGCTTGACCACCATAGTAAACAGATTAATGGACCAGATAAGACTTCGGTCTGATTCAGCAGGGCTCTTTACGTTCTCAGTACAAATGCCATCTTTTGAAGTGTCTGGGATGCATCGCTAGCTACAGTAATGGGGGCCATCTATCTTCCTTTCTGACGGAAGGATTTAATTTGGGCAATTAATGTTCCTGAGTGGTCATCGTCGTTCCTGGAAATTGAAAGCAGGCATTTGATGTTTATGATGCTGCAGAGACAAGCCAAGCATGTGAGGCTGATTAGATTAGTCAAGGACAAGCATGGATCCAATATCCACGCTTAGAAACAGCGGAAAGAATTGCAGCCGGGCGGGCCATGTTGCCTCCAATAAATGCACAAATGCCAACCCCAGAGTACAGGGTCCTTTAAGCAGACTGCCAATTCAGGTGGGGATCACCTGTTAATGAACGGCACCTTAATTAGTTCTAAGAACCAAGGATCAGATTAAAAGCCTGCTTCTTAGCGGCCAACCAGATGCTCATCTGAAAGCCACTGGGGCTACTAGCCATTGACAACCTTCCCCTCCATGAATCTGTCTAATCTGCTTTAAAAGCCGTCCACATTGGGGGTCATCACCACAGCCCATGGTAGCACATCTTAGAGTTTAACTATGGCCTGAGTGGTTATGGTACCTTCTACAGGTAGGTAGCCGTGTTGGTCTGCCGTAGTCAAAACAAAATAATAAATAAATAAAAATCCTTCCAGTAGCACCTTAGAGACCAACTAAGTTTGTTCTTGGTATGAGCTTTCATTTGCATGCACACTTCTTCAGATGCACACATCTGAAGAATGTATCTGAAGAAGTGTGCATGCACACGAAAGCTCATACCAAGAACAAACTTAGTTGGTCTCTAAGGTGCTACTGGAAGGATTTTTAAAATATTTTTTATGGTACCTTCTGTTGCCTATCCCAAATCTTCCAACAGCTTCATTGGTTGACCACACACCCTAATAAGCATTTCGCCAAGATGTTGACTCTTATGAGAATAAGCATCTCTATGACTAATCCAGAATGTGACAACTAGAGTGGTGGCTGGAAGCAGTCACTGGGACCATATTACACCGGTCCGTAAAGACCTACATTGGCTCCCAGTACATTTTGAAGCACAGTTCAAGTGTTGGTGCTGACCTTTAAAGCCCTAAACTACGTCGGCCCTATATACCTGAAGGAGTGTCTCTACTCCCACTGTCAGCCCTGACACTGAGGTCCAGCCCCGAGGGCCTTCTGGCAGTTCCCTCACTGTGAGAAGTGAAGTTACAGGGAACCAGGCAGAGGGCCTTCTCAATAGTGGTGCCTGCCCTGTCGAACGTCCTCCCATCAAATGTCAAGGAAATAAACAACTATCTGACTTTTAGAAGACATCTGAAGGCAGCCCTGTTTAGGGAATTTTTTTTAATGTTTGTTGTTTTATTATGCTTTTATATTTATTGGAAGCCACCTAGAATGGCTGGGGCAACCCAGTCAGATGGGTGGGGTACAAATAATGCAATTATCTGTGATCTGTATTAGGATTAGTATTATCTGCACAGAATATAAAAATAAATTTAAAAGCACACTTTATTGATCAGAATGGGCCATGCATCATACCCCTTGAGTACAAATGCATAAGATAGCGCTGTTAATTTTTTAAAATTTCCGAGTTAATTTTATTGGCATCCATCCATCTCGAGAGACAATGGACGAATGTGCCTTTGGGGGTAAAATCAAAGCACTGGAGAGTTATAGCTCCTGCTGTGAGTATAGAAATTGATTTGGGAATGTGGTGGGCGTGTAAGGTAATAAAAGCATTCTGGGAAATGATATATAATGAATTGAAAAAAATGTTTAAAATAACTTTTATTTAAAAAAGAAGCTTTTTTTTTTAAAGGAGGTACCAATATTCCAAAGGAGCAGAAAAGACTTTTAATATATGTGACGACAGCCCCATGGATGCTACTAGCCCAGAGATGGAAAGAAGACAAATTCCCTACCAGGGAAAAATGGCAAATCAAAATGCTGGACTATGCCGAAATGGCAAAACTGACCGGAAAGCTCAGGAACCAAGAAGACCAAAACTTTAACGAAGAATGAGGGAAATTTTATAAGCAGATGAAAACATTAGCAGGATTGCAATCACTCGTAATGTAGATAATGGATTTATATAAAATATGGATTATTGAAAAAGATGCAGTAGAAACGGTTTAATAATAGGACCCACAGAGGGGAAGGTGGGAAGTCCAGACGTTTGCAGGAATCTTCAAATGTGGATGTGTATAGTAGTATGGCGGTTCCTCTGTTTATGAACACTTCTGGTTACGAATGCTTCAGGTTACGAGCTCCGCTAACCCGGAAGTAGCTGCTCCTGGTTGCGAACTTTGCCCCAGGATGTGAATGGAAATTGCGCGCCGGCGGCCCCATTAGCGAAAGCGCGCTTCTGGATAAGAACGGTTTCAGCTTAAGAACGGACCTCCGGAACGAATTAAGTCCGTAACTAGAGGGTACCACTGTATTGTTATAACTTTATACTTTTAAAATCAAATAAAAATTATTTCAAAAAGAAGAAAAAAGAAACTGATATGGGAGAGACGTATTCTACTGCAGCTGGGGCAGATGAAGGCATCAGGTTTCGCTGTTGTAGATGGTGTTTCTTCTCTTCGCACTCCTCCCAGTGGTCATTTCCTCTCTGGTCAGGGCTGTGGATACGCAACCTGACTGTCTCCAGGCACCGGAGTCATCTGCGAGGGATTCCCCCACAGCAGGGTTAATGCTTCCAGCCTTCATGTCACCTCTGCCGACATCTTTATAAGCGCAGCGATGGTCTGCCAACTGGTTTCTGAAGCCAGCTCATCCTTGGGCAGAGAAACGGGTAGCGCTGAATAAATTTGACTTGTGCCTATCGAGCAGTTGTCGGGAGGTAATCGCTTTCAGAGCGAGGCTTTAAATAATGCCCAAAGACTCTCCGGGATGATTCCCAAGCAAGTCGCTTCTGTTTGCAGAAGTGACAGCCCGTCTCCGGCAAGAACCTCTTTGCCCGAGTCAACACCAACAGATCGCATTAAGTCATACACAAGGACAGTGTCAGGAATGGCATTTTTCATGGCTGCTTGCAAACGACGCTTGTCATGCGAGGATGACTGTGAACTCATTGAAGCAGCCAGTTTCTCACCAGGGGGTTGGTTGGTTTCACTTACCTCCACCCTGTGCAGTCTTGGGGCTAGACAAATTCGCCATGGAATACCTATTCAGCCTCCTTAAAAAGCAACTACTTAATCCTGGGGTTGTATTATTATTGTTATTACTATTACTATTACTATTACTAATTATTAGTCGCTTGACACATCATAGGTCTCTAAGCGCTGCACAAAATTTAGAAGCTTCAAGGATTACTTAAAATTGGAGGGCGGGGGGCAATGCATAAAAATGAAAGTGATTACAATAATCTTTTTTCCCCTTCAAAAACAAACAGCAAAACAGCAGCAAAACCAGCCAATGTTGGTTTCTTACTTTTTCAGCTCTAATTTCAGTTCTTTTCATTTCCACATCAGCTTGCAGCTTAAAAAAAAAAATGTTGCGAGAAAACCCACATTGTTGGATGCATGTCTCCAAACATGGGCAGGTTTTGTACATGATATATATGGATTTTTGCAAGCAATGGTCCCCTAATAATGCATTATTATTTGTACATTATTTTGACTATTGGAAGCATTTTTGTGTGTGTACATTTCCCCTTAATGTACACTTTTCTGTGCAGTTTTCCTTTTGGTTGGAGAACTACACTGCAAAATTCAAATGTACAAATTTAAGAAAGAGAGCTGTCATTTGGTTGGTGTATTGGTTCAAGGCAGGCAAATTAAGTGTGATATTGATATTAAAGGTAAAGGTAAAGGGACCCCTGACCATCAGGTCCAGTCGTGTCTGACTCTGGGGTTGCGTGATCATCTCGCTCTATAGGCCGAGGGAGCCGGCGTTTGTCCAAAGACAGCCTCCGGGTCATGTGGCCAGCATGACAAAGCTGCTTCTGGCGAACCAGAGCAGCGCACGGAAACGCCGTTTACCTTCCCGCCAGAGCGGTTCCTATTTATCTACTTGCACTTTAACGTGTTTTCGAACTGCTAGGTGGGCAGGAGCTGGGACCGAGCAACGGGAGCTCACCCCGTTGCAGGGATTCAAACCGCTGACCTTCTGATCAGCAAGCCTGTGGTTTAACCCACAGCGCCACCTGGTCCCTTCTGATATTGATATTAACTGGACTGATTTTCTCCCTAACAGAGATTCCCTTAAGTTTCAGTGCCCTGGTCCTACATTCATTAGATGTGTTTCCAAATGATTTAAAAAAAAAATCTATGGTACTTTCAAAAGAGTGGCCTACAGATTTGGAAAAATAAATAAAGCCCTCCTTGTCAGAATTAATTTCTCCTGGATTTTGGTGTTCAAAATTACCTACTTTTGGTTTCCAAAAGGGAAGCAGCTAGGAGTCCTCTGGTGTTCTGCTTACGAATTTTTGTTTAGGTGAGTGATTTACCAACTCTTTCAGGTCCTTCCGTTCACTTGTATCTATTTATGTCTTGGGTCCTTATGGGAGATGGAAAACATAATCACAAAGCACTATCATGTTTTGGGGAAAGGTTGTGGCTTAGTAGCACAGCTTCTGCTTTGAGTGCAGAAGGTCTCAGGTTCAAAACCCAGTATCTCCAAGTAAGGCAGGGAATGTCCCCAGTCTGAAACCCCAGAGAGCTGCTGCCAGTCAGTGTAGACAGTACTGACCCAGGTGGACCAATGGCCTCATTCCCTATAAGTCAGCAGGAAAACATACAGCTATACAAAGCCTTAGCTTGGTTGTAAATTTATTTTTTTCTATTTTATTTTTGTCTCATGCAAACTTAGGATGTACTTATACTTTTTGATAATGATAATAATGGCGATAAGCACAAACTTTTCACACGGAGCATTTCTGCTTAGCAAATGTGATAGTGACCTCCAGTGGCTGAAACAGATTCCCTGTTTAGGGAAGCTTTTAATGTTTAATAGATTATTGTACAGTATTTTAATATTCTGTTGGAAGCTGACCAGAGTGGCTGGGGAAACCCAGCCAGATGGGCGGGGTATAAATAAATTAATAATAATTAATAATAATAATAATAATAATAATAATAATAATATCATGTAATTTAAAAAAATGTACGATAGAAGGAAACAAAATAATCAAGGAGGAAGGCACAGAAACCAGAAAATATATACAAAAGGGAAAAATCTGTTCACAGAAGTGCTGGCTGATAAGATTTATCAAAGGGCACAGGACCCCTTCTTCAGGAACCATCTTGAACTTTCATATATTCCATACCAGAACAGAAGCACCTCAGGCGAATGCAGCATGGAGCCAAAATAAACCTCCACAGCTCGTCTTTTTGAGAAGATTCTCCTCCTTGCATTCTTCTGAGGAGAAAAGATATCTTGGAAGGTTTTGAACCTCAATGATGTGAGGCATTTTGGAAGGCCACCTAATCCCCGTGTCTAGAAAAGCAGTGTTAACATCGCACCCCAATATCTGAGCGGTGGGAGAATCCAAGGTGCTTACTCACACTCACTTTCCTTGGAATGAAGGCCAGAAGAAGTTCCTGTTCCTTTCCTTGCTGCTTCCTCACCTTCCAAGAGACCCCAAACATCATGTCTGGCCCTCAGCATAAAAAAGAGTAACTGCTTTTTCAGTCACCCCTTTCTTCTGTTCTCCAAGATGGCACGGAGAAACCGGTTTGACCTGTATTTTTGACCCTGCTAAATTCTGCACCTGGCCCCTTCTCTTAATACTCCAAGTATTTGTTAAATTCTAACATTTGCTGAATCTAAGAATTATGAGGAGGATCTGGCACTCAGGAGTTTTGAGGATTTTTGCTTCCTCACCCCACCCCGCAAACTTACAATGATAATGTTGACATTGACTGACAGCTGCTCTCCAGATTTTTGGACAAGGGAGATGCCAAGCCCTACCTGAAGATGCTGGGGATTGAATCTGGGAACTTCTTAATGCAAAATGGATGCTGTGCAGTCTGCCACTCTGGCTGCTCCCCAAGCTATGGCACTGATGAATTATCCCCCTCCCTCTAAACTGCCTTTATCCTTAATCACCACATAGAGGAACAGTTATATCCCCATTCCTGAATGTCAGCCTGCGGTCCTGAGTTAGGAATTTTGACTCTTCCCCCACCCCCATTTCTTTCTGCTCGGGAACATTTTCTATCGAGAAAAGCAGCAGATGAATTCTTTAACATTTTGAAAGCCAATTCATGCATATGCATTTCCGAGAAACCCCACTGAAATTGAATGTTTCATTTTTCATTATACTCTCTGTTCCTGAACTATAGAATTTAATGTCACAAGTGGCCGAACAGAGAAGGAGCATACGCAGACCTAGGCTGCGTTTGTATGGAAGTGTATTCCGTTTCCCTGACATTTGCCTGATGTTTCCCTTACTGTTAATTTCCACATTACAGCTGAGCTTTTACGTGACGTAAAAGCGCCTTCTGGAAACCTGGTGGAATATACGGCAAGTTTAGCACTCATTTCCATGTTATTTCATTCCAGGAGAGGGCGGGGAACCTGCTTGCAGCTGCCGCAAGATATAAAATCACAGACTGTCCCGAACCCTTGGCTTTACCTGGCAGCAAGTCAGTAATGCCAAGTCTAAGAGTCGGTCCAAAGTCCAGGAAATGTGGTCCAGGGTCAATCCAAATACCCAAGTCTGAAGTCCAGAGACAAATGCCAAAGCACAATCCCATGGAGGTCTAGGAGCATCCAGATCAAGGTCCATCAACAGGGGCAGTTGAGCAGATACAGCCCCTCAGCTCTGCTTCCCTTGTGATTGCAGCATCTGGGCTTGATGAGACAGATGACCCTCACCTGTTCCAAGCCTCCTTCCAGAGCTAGTGAGCCCCACCTGGCCAGCTAAGGAGCTGGGCCCTGGGCCCTTTCCTGCCTCAGCCTCCTAGAGCTTCCCTCCTGCTGCGTTTGTGGAGACAGGGGCCCCTCTGGCTCTGGTGATGGGTCCTGCTGCTCTGGTTCCTGTGCATTGACCTCCATCCCCTTGCCATCCTCCATCACCCTGTGAGTACTTACTTCTCCATCCCTTGCTTGCTCCGGTATTTCCTAGTCCCTGGCTACACCACTGCCAGTGTGGTGTAGTGGTTAAGAGCGGTAGACTCATAATCTGGTGAACTGGGTTCGAGCCTCCTCTCCTCCACATGCAGCTGCTGGGTGACCTTGGGCTAGTCACACTTCTTTGAAGTCTCTCAGCCCCACTCACCTCACAGAGTGTTTGTTGTGGGGGAGGAAGGGAAAGGAGAATGTTAGCCACTTTGAGACTCCTTTGGGTAGTGATAAAGCGGGATATCAAATCTTCTTCTTCTTCCATCACTGAGATCCTCTTCCACGTTGTCCTGCCAGTTCATGGTATGGATGTAAAGTGACAAAATTTAGAGTAGGGCAAGGGCATTTCATGCCCTTTTCATGGGGGGAACAGAAAGGTGAGGGTGGGGTAGCAATGTTGTCCTATCTATTTATTTCATAAAATTTATACACTGATTGACTGTAAAAACAACAACAACACACAAACCAAGAAAAAATTTAAAGTCATACTTTAAAACATACAAAAGTTGAAATACTAAAACAGAATTCAATTGCCTAAGGCCTTCTAAACATCTCGGTAGACTTGTCTAAACAAGAAAGTTTTTAAGCAGGGGCCAAAAGGAGTACAGTGAAGGCACCTGCTTGACAATTGCTGTTGTGTCACACCATGCCAACTGCTGTGGATGGTATTTAGTATGACATGCTGGTCAAAAAGCCATAGTTCCTGCAATGTGAAAGGAGCAATAGAAAACAGGACAGGCAAACTCCCTTGAGTTTCAGGCAAGAATCTTTCCTCTGCCTAATCTGGACCTCCCGGGTTAAAAACATGTGTTTGTGCACTGAGCTATCGATGCTGCTGTGGTCTAAACCACTGAGCTTCTTGGGCTTGCTGATTGGAAGGTCGGCAGTTTGAATCCCTGCGACGGACTGAGCTCCCGTTGCTCGGTCCCAGCTCCTGCCAACCTAGCAGCTCGGAAGCATGCCAGTGCAAGTAGATAAATAGGTACCACTGTGGCGGGAAGGTAAATGGCATTTCCATGCACTCTGACTTCCATCACAGTGTTCCGTTGCACCAGAAGCAGTTTAGTCATGCTGGCTACATGACCCAGAAAGCTGTCTATGGACAAATGCCGGCTCCCTCGGCCTGAAAGCAAGATGAGTGCCGCAACCCCATAGTCACCTGTGACTGGACTTAACCGTCCAGGGGTCCTTTACCTTTTTACCTTTACCCTGTTATACACCTTGATCACTTCCCATCCTTACTTGCCCTAAGCTGGAAAAGTCCCAATGTTGCAACTTTTCCCTATAAGGGACTGCTTAGTTTTGGATGTCCTTTTATGCACTTTTCCCAGTTCTACTATTTCCCCCCTCCTTTAATTTCTGACTTCTCCTCTGACCCAGCAGGGACCCCTGACCCCCTGACCTTTCCCCATCACCATTCCATTTTTATGGTCGAACAAATCCTCATAAAAGATAATTGTGGGGGAGAAGATGATCTGGAACTTTCCATCCAGCCAATGATCCCCCCCCCCCAACTCAGAATAACAGCCACTCAATCGAACACTCTCTAATTCCCCCCATGGGACTTTTCATGTCTTGCTCTTCCGAGGGAGTAAATGAGGAATTGACTAATAAAAATCACAATCCTTGCCTTGTTAATAACTCATTTTGCCCTTTGCTGTCAGAAGAGGCAGAGAGCCTGCCGCTCTGTTCAAAAGCTCATCAGAACGGGATGACCTTGGTGTCGAGAAAAATGGCTCCATATGGTAATGTAATCACAAAGGAGAAACATTATTCTCCTATAGATTATCCCCTCTAGAAATCTTAATAAGAGAATCATCATGTTGTAAAAAAAAGAAAAGGGGGGAGAAAGAGTTGCAATTCCAGGTCATAAATCTGACTTCCTCTTAACCCCTTTCTTTCAAAAGTGGAGCATGCTTCTCTAGTGATAATGCTTGCTGCTATAGTCCTTTCTAAAAGTTCGCTTGGTAAACCAGCATCTTTAAATTGCTCAACTTACATCCACATAGACATACTAGGGGCTATATTCCTCTCTCAGCTCAACAACCCCTTGCCATTTCCCCATGCCAATGCCCTAGAGCAGGTATAGGCAAACGTGGCCCTCCAGATGTTTTGGGACTACAACTCCCATCATCCCTGACCACTGGTCCTCTTAGCTAGGGATGATGGGAGTTGTAGTCCCAAAACATCTGGAGGGCCCAGTTTGCCTATGCCTGGCCTAGAGCTTCACCTTCATGCCTCCTCCTGTTACCCACCCCTTTTCTGCTCCCTCTTGTACACAGATCACCCCCATGGTAACCTCCTGCATCTTCTTCCTCCCAATCAGAAGCACACGTGTGCAGAAAGGTTGGGGGAGGAGCGATGTCACCCATTTAAAAAAAAGTATGCACCACTTGTTTGTAAAAAAAAAAAAAAGTGGATTACAAAGAGAATAAAACAATAGAATTTTCAGTAAAAACATTCGAAAGTCAAAATTGGAAATAAACTAAATATATATATATGAAAACATACACCAATGTTCTACATGTCTGAGAAGGCTTCTGTAAGCAAATACTGTTGTTGTTGTTGTTGTTGTTGTTGTTGTTGTTGTTGTTAAATTTATATGTCGCCCATATAAATGGGTTGCCTGCTCCAGCCACTCTGGGCGCCTCCCAACAAAACGTTAAAAGCATAATAGGACATCAGCCATTCAAACCTTCCCTGAACAAGGCTGCCTTCAGATGTCTTCTAACAGTCAAATAGTTGTTTGACATCTGATGGGAGGGCACTGGAAAGCGTACAGCGAGGGCACTTGCCTGAAGTCAACAGGCAGGGAGTTCCAAAGTATAAGTGTTGCCACACTGAAAGATTGATTTCTTACAAAAGCGGAATAGGTATCGTGTGGCACCTTTAACAGTGCCAATTCCATGGATTGAAGCAGTCAATATATGGGCATATATGGGGTACGTCAGAGATAAGTCCCCCCCCCACAAGCTATTAAGAGCTTTGTTTACTAATAGTAACACCTTGAGTCTGGTCTGGTAGCAAATCAGCAAGCAGTGAAGATCTCTGAGCACAGGTGTTACGTGCTGACACGTTCCTCCTTGTGTTGCACCCCATACACTGCTATGAATTAAAATTAGTGCAACATGTCAGTATATTGGCCATAAAGCCGCAGTTCCAGAATGCAACAGGTAGCTCAGTGTGAAAGGAACATTAAGAGTACAATGCTAGCCCTTCTAACACATTATTGCCCATGTACAAATGCAACCTAAATCCATCCCTTTCCTTTGCCTCTTGTCATTTCCAACAGGAGCAAAAGCATAAAAGGAGGAGGAGGAGTGAAGATGAATCAAAATGCAAAGTCCTTCCTTCTCCATCCTCTCCTCTGCCCTGGTAGCTTGAACCTGACTGGGCCTTGGATATGGTGGTTGGACTGCCATTACTATCCACCATCTCCAATTCCTTCACATGGCGGCCAAAATTGCTTTCCATTCTCTTGCGACTTCCACTCCCGCCCCAGCATTTTAAATATCTCAGATCCGTGTCTCATTAATGCTGCAATTCTGAGTAAAAAGAAAGGGGTGTGTGGATGTACTACTTCTTAGGTTTCCACCAAACAGGTTGCTATGGTAACTCACACTCACATATACCCCTAGCTGTTGATGCTGATGAGCCTGTGATCTAAATGCTAGGCTTGTTTCCTTTCCATAAATTAATCACATTTTAAATTAACACATGGTGCTGTGTCATGTTCATTAATTTGTGCATGGAACTCGATATGCTGGCTTTCCTTCGTTTCTTTCCGCTATCCTTCCATCCCCCACATCACTATTGTAAAGAACTGGATGCCAGTCACTGCTGGAAATAGATATATTTTTACTCCCATGTTGGAGATCATCAGTGTCCAAACTAATTGCTTCCCCAAAGCCCCTCTTGTCCCTGGATGTTTAAGGCCTAATGAAATAGTGTCTGACTTCTCAAGAATGTGACCGGCAGAGATTGTACTTGGATGGGTAAAGTTCAGATGCCTCTGTCTTTAGCACATCTTCCACTCAATTGCTATTACACCCTCCTGACTCATAGGTTGTCCTTGGTGAACAAGATGGATGGGAGTGATGCAAGAAGGCATCATTTTCAGTTCCACCCTGCATTCGCCACACGACGCGCTGTTTCCCTTCCTCTGCAATTCGCCTTCTGCCAAAAACAACTGTCCACTGAGACAAAATTTCAAAACGTGTCATTGCATTATTCCAACCCATTTACTTCAGTGCAAAAGAAACGCAATGCAAAGGGGCAGGGATGGGAATGCAATAAATTGCGTATCGTTTACAGATTGAAAGTAACAACAGCAGTGAGTGCCGACCCTACTTGCGGGATTGATTTCCGTTCCAGACATGGGACAAATAAGCGAACGTTAGGAATTTCCGCTTCTGGATCCTGGCTTCGTCCGAATTCCTCGCAAGTGGCAAGAAAACACTGGTGAGGAGCAAACTCCTTAAGCAGCGCTGGGGAACGTAATGGAAATATTAAAGGGCAGCTTTAAAAGTAAGGACTTGGGACTTGTGTTGAATATGAAGAAGATGGAAAGCCAGGTTGTGGACCACAGCAAGCTTTGGAGACTGAAGGATGCACCAGGAGGAGGAAACAAATAGGAAAGGGCAGCTAACAAAGACCCTCAACCATAGGAGCAAAGTCCTGCGTTCTCTGAACTGGAGGACTGGGGTGAACATTTATTTTATGCTTTCTGAACACTGTTCGGCACCAGTTGTGCACCATTTCCTTCCTTATGCACTGAAGTCCTTATGAAAATGGCCTGTACCCAGACCTACTGTAAAAGAGGTGGAGAAGGGCTGTAGTGCAGTGATCCAACAAGTGCCTGCCATGAAGAAGGTCCCAGTTTTCAAGTCTCTGGGATTTGGAGAACTGAGTCAAAGCTAACAAAATGAATTTCAAAAGGGACAAATGTAAGGTTCTAGAATTAAGCAGGAAGAACCAGCTGCACAAATATAAGATGGGGGGTGGGGCGCCTGGGATTGCCTGTAGTACATGTGAAAATGACTGAGAGGTCTTACTAGACCACAAGCTTAACATGAGTCAACAGAGTGATGCAAAAAAAACCCACAAATGCTATTGCTATTCTATGCTGCATCAATAGAAGTATAGTGCCCTGGTCAAAGGAAGTAATGGTCCCTGCTCCAGTCTTGGTCAGACCACACTTGGCCTTCTGTGTTCTGGTTCTACCAGTTCTGGGCACCACCATTTAAAGATATTGACAGCCTGGGGTGTGTGCAAAGGAGGGTGACCTAGATGATAAAGGTTCTAGAAACCAAGTCTCGTAAGGAACAGTAGAGGGAGGTTGATATGTTTAGCCTGGAGAAGTGAAGACCGAGAGGTGATATGATAGTCATCTTCAACTACCTAAAGGGCTGCCACAGGGTGAATGGAGCAAGCTTGTTTTCTCGGGGGGCTAGGATCCGAACCAATAGATTCAAGTGACAAAAAAGGAGATTCTGACTAAACATCAGGAAGAACTTTCTGAAAGTAAGAGCTGTTCAACAGTGGAAGGGACTCCCACGAGAGATGGTGGACTCTCCTTCCTTGGAAGTTTTTAAGCAGACATTGGATGGTCATCTGTCATGTATACTTCAGTTGAGATTCCTGCATTGCAGGGGATTGGACTAATTGACCCTTGGGTTCCCTTCAAACTCTACAATTCTATGGTTCTATTATTCTATCTCTGGGTATAGCCGGGCATGTCTCCTTTCTGAAAGCCTGGAGAGATAATATTAGTCAGCATAGACAATTATGCACTAGATGGACAAATGATACACTTCAGTATAAAGCAACTTCCTAGGTTTCTAGCTACGTAGTTAAAGCACTGTCTAGTTTGGCTTCTGGAATTCAAGGGCAGATTTCCCCTGAAACAGCTGAAGGCAAATGTATCATGAAAGCAACATACCATTACGCCCAGATCATAAACTATTTTCCTATTCTTTTGGAAAATGAGGTGGGGATGCTCTAAAGACAGGAAGATTACAAGGGCAGAAATATTACCTCGGCTCTGAATTTGATTATAGAAGCTTTTTTTAAAAAAATAAATCAATATCGAGCCTCTGTGTAAGTTTGCCTAATCATAATATTGCATGAATTTGATTAGGATCATAATTATATGTTTGGCTTTCCATATAAACTTGAAGACTCGTCTCCCAGAGGAAGAACTGGCAAAACAACAAGAGCTTCTTATCACCACTGAGAATTCACAGTGAGAGACTGTTAAACACCTGAACTGGCAATCATGCACAAACAGCGGGGATCTGAAATGACAAAGTGACTCCAGTCACCAAGGAGGGTCACTGTGCGAGAGTCACGCTGCAGTTCACAAAAGGAGAGGGATCGCTGAATCAGAGGGTTCTGCGCCACTAACCTTTACTCCAAATAGTTGTAAGGGAAATGGGTAGCAGAGTTATCCAAATTCCCACAGGTATTCAAATTCTGGATGATGGTTTGTCAAGAAATGACCAAAATATTCCACCCCAATTTCACCACAACTTACTGGTAGTTTGTTAAATCTGCGGGATGATCAGCTGAAGGGTTCCAGCTCTCAGGGACTCTAGATATGGTTGCCAGAACCTCAATTGCCCCAAAGTGAAACACCTTACAGGATTTGTGACTTTTGCTTTGGTATAATAATAATAATAATAATAATAATAATAATAATAATAAATGTTTATTTATACCCCGCCCTTCCCGGTCCAGAAACCGGGCTCTGGGCGGCTAACAACAAATACAAAACAATGATTAAAAACAACGTAAAAACAGCTAAAAACAGCATAAAAACAAACATCAGTGGAATCACCAGGGCTAACTGGCCAAGTTGGTTTTGCTAGGCCAGTAGGGAGACCAGGGAAGAATTTTAATGTGGGGACCCAGAAGACATACAGGGCTCCCTCTCTGTGGTACAGTGTGAAATATGACTTTCCCAACTGTCTTTTAAGTATCCTACTTATTTCCATTATTCTTATTGTATTGATTTGTCTGATTTTGCTGCTTCAATAAAATACAATTTTAAGACAGGGCTGCCATACGTCTGGCTTTTTCCAGACGTTACCAAGATTTCAAAGGCGGAATTGACGTGGGGGGGGGGACTTTGCCCTGGATCTTCGGCAATCTTTTGTCCTGGATTTTACTTTTTGAAAGATGGCAACCCTATTTAAGGGGAGAGGGAGGGAATTGATGGTCAGGTGTGGTGGAAGTGCGGTTGGCAAAGGGGGAGGTAGGGTTGATGAATGGAGAGAACAGGGGTGGCAGCAGCCCCGTGTGTGTGTGTGTGTGTGTGTGTGTGTGTGTGTGAGAGAGAGAGAGAGAGAGAGAGAGAGAGAGAGATCCAGCAAGCAAATTCAGTTGAAGAGAAGCCTCAGCTTGAGGTGCAACCACCCAAAATTTCCTTGATATTGAGAAATCTTTGGTTCCTGCTTCAATGGCTTTTGTGTTCAATATAGCACAGGTTTGCTGAAGCACAACCAAGGGCAATGCAGAGTGTCAGAGACATAAAGACAGCATCCTACAAGGTCACGGTGGCGGCAGCAGCAGTGGTGAAGCAGGGCCCGAAACCAAGTAGAGCATTACCGAGAGGAATAACAGCTATTTCTAGAGGTTTAAGTCAAGCTCCGTCCTCTGAAAATGCAAGACTGATCTAAGATCCTTTGCCTTTTTAAACTTATTGAAAGGGCAACTAAGCCAGGGATGGAGGGATTTTCACTTGTTTCATTTCGTTACTTTTCTTCTGGCTCATGTAGAAAGGCCAGAGAAATTCAATTTAACTTTTGCGTTTAAGGTTCAACCTTCCTCATTCACACTTTCTGAATCAATATGCAACCCAGAATGCAGCTGTCCTTCAAACACCAGCACTGCTCTGAATTTTGCTATGCAGTTCTCCAGGAACACAATGGGTACAAGAATGTACATACCTGGTTAAAGCATTTATAAAAATGCAAATGTAAGTGAAAGCAATATGCGGAAATGCATTATATTGGGCAAGTTTGCATGAAAAAATGTGTGTATGTGTTCGTACTAAAATGCTGGCGAATTTTCACAAGGACTGTTTAATGAATAATTCACAATCTGATGTAGTAATGAGGAATGGTAAATTTAAGATTGGAAATATGGGAATAAAATACATTAAAGAACCTGTTCAGATTTAACCACAACTGTCATTTCTGAGGAAGTGGATGGACAACTTGGAAGCTAGTTGCTCTAATGAGCTTTTGATATGGCTGTCAGCTGCAGCTAGGATTTCAATAGCCCAGCAATGGAAAACCTTGAAAACTCTGCATTTCTCCTTGTGATATAGAACTTATGGACTCTGACTATTGCAGGAAAAAAAATACACATGAACTACATGTTTCTTTTTTTCCTTTCTTTTTCCAGAAATAAATCTTTATTGAAACTCAATCATCTGTTACAATCAAACACATAAATTATAATTACAATATTATTACCACATTATAATTGAGTACAAATTGAATAGAAATTTGAAAAATACCTGTACAAATGCAAATACCAACACAATTACACACTTAAAAAGAAATTAAACACAAAAACAAACCACACGACAAAAACAAAACAAAACAAAAACACACACACACAAAAAGAAACAATAACTAGATAAACAGAAAGTAAACCTAGAAACATACACAGCTCGACTTCCTGTCAATCCCACCTGTATAATCTTTCGTAAAAATGAATGCAAATTTTTATTATACATTTCTTACTCTAATTATATTACATTCAAATGTCTGTCTGTATCCTTAATTATAATACCAAACTGTCTGTCTTACCAAGATCATTCGAATGCCAACATAGATACTGTCCCCTTAGTATAGTTCCTTACATAACATTTATATTTATCCCATCTTTCTCTAAATACTTGCTTGGAATTACCTCTTAGGCTATTTGTTAGTTGTGCCATTTCGGCCAGTTCTTGTAATTTGTGCTGCCAGTCTGATAATTTTGGGGCTTCTGGGTCTTTCCAGCCTTTTGCAACCAGCATCTGGGCTGCCGCCGTAGTGTATAGAAAGACGCCCCAACTCCCACGGCGGCCACAGTAGAGGCTGTCGTGTGAGACGCGGGGCGACGGAGCTCCACAGACCGCCATTGCCCGTCGGGTTGAAGCTGCGAGCCCTTCCCAGCTGAGCGCGCTGATTTCTCCGCAAAAGGACAAGATTGGCTATTTTAACCGTGAGTACTAGAAAAGTACCGAAGAATTTGGACTAATTTGACGAAGTACAGGGATGTAATTTACGGAGGTCCGTCCCTTGCTATTGTGGCACTAAATCAGGAACTTTATTACCGATGCGATTGAAACTGTAACGGAATTTGGCCTGGCAACAGAGATTCGATCCTTCTGATACCCCTGATCGGGGGGGCAACTAACTAACAATTTTGACATGTAGTGGATTGAATCGGACCTGTTGGATTTTATTGTGGAACCTGGAATTTGAGTCTGGACTTGGTTCGGTGTGGAACTTTGCATAACTATGTCTTTGAAAATGGAGGATGATTTGGACAAAGGAGGCTGGAAGAGGGTCCTTGAAAAAATCTGGGAACTGAGAAAGGAGTTCCAAGCGGAAACCGCAAGAATGAGAGGAGTTGTAAACAACAGTGATGCCATCCCAGCTGCACAAAGGATGGAAGGGGGAGAAATCCCCCCCAAGGTTAAAGAGAAGCCTCGCTGCAGGAAAATTTCTTCTCGGCACAAGATAATTAGACCCAAGAAAAGAATCAAGAAAACAACATCTGCGAAAGTTAACGCTTTTCAGCACAAGAGGACAACAATGAAGGAGAAGAAGTTTTTTTTTAAAGACTGGGAGCTGGAACAGCGGAGAAGACACAGAGATGATGAAGCCCAACTGCAAGCAAGCACTTGGGCTTGGACTGGGGAACGGCGAGGGGAGGGTTGAGTAGGGTAGGTGGGCAACCAAGGACTGATTATATATGCGGACTTTGAATATGTATGCCGGACATGGTTTTGAGCTAGGATTATGTTAGGATCTTTCGAAGTTAGGAGCCTGAAGATTAAGGGGAGTCAGAAGGAACCTTATAGAAGATTTGGGAGGAGGACGCGGAGGTTGGAACTAGAAGATGAGGTGAAATAAGAATTAAGGATATTGTATTTGAGTTAGAATTATGTTTTGAAATGATGTTAAAGATATGTTTAGCACACCTATGTACCTGAACCAGAATTATGTTTTGTTTAATGCAGCCACTGGGGAGGTGCGGAGGAAGTCACTATGGATATGTTTTGTAACCAAGAATGGTCTACCTGAGAATAGGGTTAGGCCGAAGTTAGATAATGATTGGTCTAAGGTCAGGGAAAATAATGAATGGGTTTACCTCTGTGAGAGGGAGGGTAAGATTAATTAACTCCTCATGGTGAGAGGTGGGGAGTGATGAATCCTGACTGAAATGTAAGGTCTTATGTGTATAAAATTTTAAAATTAATAAAAATTATTTAAAAAAAAAAAAAAAAGAAAGACGTTTTTAGCGATGTCTTTTCCTGAACTACTGTACATGTTTCTAAGGGGATGGAGAATCCAGAACATTAATTGCTTCAGACTTAGAGGCACAACATTCACCATAAACACCAGAAATATGGGTGCATTGTTTTATATCGGTGTGTCGCCTTTTCTTTTTCTTGGCATTTATTGTTTGCTTTGTATATGGAAAGTTGCAATACTCTGCACCATAGTACCAAAGCTCCCCCCCCCGCCCCCACTCTGCAGAGCATGCCCTAAGTTGTGGCATTCCCTGCCATGGGTGCCTTCCTATTGCTCTTAATTGCTTTTAACTCCAGTCAAGAGAAGAGGGCAGTGGGAGGGAGAGCTGCCCCATTCTCTTGACTGTCATTTTAAAAAGGCAATAATATTCCAATCGCCACATAAGCTTTGTGCAAGCAAATTAGGACAAATGCTGCATAAGGGAGTCTGGGAGACCTGTTGAAGAGAGACCCCGACACCCCACCGAGAAGGTAGGATGCAGCAACACTGGCAGATTCTCCACGTCCTCCCTCCCAGTAAATTAATTTTGCTGCCCAAGTGGCAGGGAGATAGGAAAAGCTGCTCCAAGTTCATTGCACAAAAGGCCAGATCAACTTTTGCAGAAGGAGAATCTGACAGACTGTGACCTCCGAAGCATCTTCAATCTATCACCAGCTGAGACATTTTCCTCTCTGGAAGTACAGAGGAAAGCCATATAAATAACTTAAAGCGATGGGGGGGGAGCACTGGGGGCAGAGAAGAGAGAGCACTGAAAATCAGCTTGCTTTTCCTCATCTTATTGGGCAGAGTACCTGACTTTAAGATTGTTATTTCTGAAACATCTGACAGCTCTCTGACAGGGGTGTGTGTGTGTGTGTGTGTGTGTGTGTGTGTGTGTGTGTGTGTGTTTTAAGGCAGGCATAGGCAAACTCCGGCCCTCCAGATGTTTGGGACTACAATTCCCATCATCCCTGACCACTGGTCCTGTTAGCTAGGGATGATGGGAATTGTAGTCCCAAACATCTGGAGGGTCGGAGTTTGATCTTCTTGCAGTCCATGGAAGGTTTGATCTTCTTGCAGTCTTCTTTGTAGGTTTGATCTTCTTGCAGTCCATGGAACTCTCAAGAGTCTCCTCCAGCACCATAATTCAAAAGCATCAATTATTGGGCGATCACCCTTCTTTATGGTCCAGCTCTCACTTCCATACATCACTACTGGGAAAACAATAGCTTTAACTATAGCTTTAACTATACGGACCTTTGTCGGCAAGGTGATGTCTCTGCTTTTTAAGAGGCTGTCTATGTTATTGTGGCTAGTAGCCATTGATGGACCCAGGTGGCGCTGTGGGTTAAACCACAGAGCCTAGGGCTTGCCGATCAGAAGGTCGGAAGTTCGAATCCCTGCGACGGGGTGAGCTCCCGTTGCTCGGTCCCAGCTCCAGCCCACCTAGCAGTTCGAAAGCATGTCAAAGTGCAAGTAGATAAATAGGAACCACTCTGGCGGGAAGGTAAACGGCGTTTCCGTGCGCTGCTCTGGTTCGCCAGAAGCGGCTTTGTCATGCTGGCCACATGACCTGGAAGCTGTACGCCGGCTCTCGGCCAATAAAGCGAGATGAGCGCTGCAACCCCAGAGTCGGACACAACTGGACCTAATGGTCAGGGGTTCCTTTACCTTTACCTAGCCATTGATAGCCACATCCTTCATGAGACTAATCCTCTTTTAAAGCCATCCCCGAGAACCCCAGAATGGCGCGCACACAAACAGAAAAACAATTCCAGTACCCTTGGCATTTGACACCTGAGATGTGGATTTTCAGGGCCCACCCTATTCCTGTGACTGTAATCAGTTTTAACTGCTTTTTAATTCTGAATTTTAAATTGTTGTAACCTGGGACCCGCCGGTAAAAGCTCTCTACAAAAAGATTCAAACTTGGAGCAGGAGAATGTTCTGTGAAAGCAAATAGAAGTTTGCATTTTCATCTCCCTCAATACTTATGTTCGTGTACAAGAAAAGCTCTTTAAAGCGGGAAGGGGGGGGGCGAGATAAGCCTCCCACAGCAGCCGTCTTAGGTTTGCTTAATCCCTTATTATTTATACATCACAGAGTTTTGTTTTGGTGGTGGAAACTGATGGATATTAGTTGGCAAGCAAAAAAGCTTCTATAAGGAGCAGATGGATTGCCTATGCCTGTCTCTTATCAACGGAGAGTGAGAGTTGACTTGCGGAAAAGCCACATTAACCCCATAATTAATTCTTTCTTTAAAAAAAAAAATCTGCCACTTGGGTCCCAAATTAGCAATTCTCACAGAAAATTATGCAAGCCAACAATGTGCAATATTACCGCTGCTAACGACCCTAATGGGCAATTGTTAAAAGCTTCGTTTCTCCAAGAGGGACAGGAGTAATTTTAAGCTGATGCTCCATTAGCAAACTATCGACCGCTGGCTACCCTCTCCTTCCATAGCACAGGCTTTGAGATGAAAGGTGTATAATTCATCTTGAAAGGGAAATGAGTGATAACATTGTGAAAGCCCAAAGCTTCATATTTTAAATGCATATTTTTCTTTATTATCTGAGTGCGGGAAGCACAGTTCCAGCAGGGGTGTTACTCACTGGTAGAGCATCTGTTTTGCATGCAGAAGGTCCCAATCCTTGGCATGTCCGGGTATGGCTGGGAGAGACACCTCCCTGAAGCCCTGGAAATCCACTGCCGGTCAGGGTAGACTGCGGGGAGAAAAATTATGCAGAAGTTACACAAAATGGGGCCAAATATTTTCCTATTCTAAGTGTGGGTAGAAAGTATTGCCCTCATTCTAATTTAGCTTTCAGGTGTAGTCACATGTAGGAAAAGATCCTTGCCATTGTGTAACTGCGGTATCATCCCATTGTCTAAATGAGCCTCTGGATTGTACTGGCCAAAAGAAAAAAAATATTCTTTTTAAACAAAGAAAGGAAGAAATTGCACCAAGCCTCTTTTTCCAGAGGGTCAGCAAACAGAAGCAAAACGAAGCCAAGTGTTGCTAGAAGAACCAAGGCAGGAATGTAGCTGTGCTTCAAGCACTCCCTGGTACTTCCATGGATGCAGGTGGCGCTGTGGTCTAAACCACCGAGCCTCTTGGGCTTGCCAATCAGAAGGTCGGCAGTTCTTATCCCTGCGACGGAGTGAGCTCCCATTGCTCTGTCCCAGCTCCTGCCAACCTAGCAGTTCGAAAGGATGCCAGTGCAAGATAAATAGGTACCACTGCAGCAGGAAGGTAAACGGTGTTTCCATCTGCTCTGGTTTCCGTCATGCTGGCCACATGACCCAGAAAGCTGTCTGTGGACAAATGCCGGCTCCCTCAGGCTGAAAGCAAGATGAGTGTCGTAACCCCATAGTCGCCTTTGACTGGACTTAACTGTCCAGGGATCCTTTACCTTTTTTTAACCTTTACTTCCATGTTGCATGTCCAAAACTCTACCCAACCCACCTCCTTGGGGTCCTATTGACATCATTTCCCTCTCCAATGTCAGTCTAGGATGGATTCTGTCATGTATTCAGTGGTCTGTGTTTGCCTGAGCTTGAGTCTGGACTAAGGATTCTGAATTCCAGATTCCCAGTGGAGGCTTAAAACAAGCACCGACAAATCTGTTCACTTTGCTTTATCACAATTTCTCATCTTTCCAATCTTGATTTCCATTCTCTGTTTTTCCGCATAAGTTTCCAGATTGTCACAACAAATTACCCAGCATTTTAGGACAAATGCACACATTTCTGAATGCAATTTTGCTCGATGTGCACATTTGACAATCCATTCCCCCCCCCCTAATTCGATGCATTTATATTTAGAATGCATTTATATGCTATGCACACCTTCCCAGAATATGCACATTTTGTTAAAGTACTGCGTGGCAAAATAAGAAGTGTGAATTTCGAAGGATGGCTGTGTTTCAGTTTGCACTTTGTTTGGGGAAGTGTGAAACCTGAAAGGAGCCAGATTTCTCCCCCATCTCTACATAGAAATGCATATTTAAATACCTGAGCAGAATGCACTTACGACATGTGAAAGTGAGATGAGCTATACATAGACCGATTTGTCCATTCTAAGTTCCAAGTGGAGTTGACAACATAATTAGACATTGGCTATGAAGGAAAGCTGTATATGAGAGCACCTGAGTGCTAGGATATTTGTGGAACATTATTTCCTTGTCCAGATGAGGGCAGGATTCCCTCATATCTTGAGGATATCTCTCAAGTCAGATTTAACATAGGGGTTGTCGGGTGCCGGGAGTGTTGCTGAATCAATGCACACAGCATTCATTGAATGCAGATCTCACTTTTTTGCATCAGGACCAGATTCCTGCTTGTCAAGGCACTTTTAGCATGAAAGTCTTTCTTTCTCAATTTCTCTGTTTTCTTCTTGCTGTTGTCCCTCTCTCATCCTGTAGTTCAAGCCATGGGGATGATTGGTATGACAAATTATTTTTTTAAAAAATGTTTTTTGCCACATTTCCTGTAGCTCTTCACCCTCGATAAAAGCTGGTAGAATTAATAAGATTGCATAATTGTGCTAAGAGGGGAGGAGAAGGGAAGGGAAGGGAAGGGAGGGGAGGGGAAGGGGAGGGGAGGGGAGGGGAGGGGAGGAAGGAAGGAAGGAAGGAAGGAAGGAAGGAAGGAAGGAAGGAAGGAAGGAAGGAAGGAAGGAAGGAAGGAAGGAAGGAAGGAAGGCTCTTGTCATGCTGAGACAAGAATAGCAGTGATAGTGTTGTGTCCAGTGCTAGCACTACTCAGGGTGGACCCATTGCACCATGAACCACCTACATTAGTCATGCTCGTGCATTTCAATGGGTCTACTCTGAGTAGGACTAGCAAGAGACACAACTCAGCAAGTTTCTATTTCAGGCTGAAGTTATTCTTGTGGAATCATGAAATACAAACAGAGATTCCTCATTGGGGAGGCAGATGCACTCTGTGCATGCTCAGCCTGTATATTTCTCAGGTTCATAATTCCAAATCATGTCCCCCCCCACTCTATTTAAACCTCTTAGGATGTTTCATGCTTTGATTGAGTAGTATATTACAGAACGTTTTCCTTCTTAGTAAGCCAATTGTATAAATTTTATGAATATTTCCTTAAAATCTTTGAATTTTAATTCATTTTATTCTTTTAAAGTTCAGTTTCAGATGGACAGAAGTGTTTTCCTTTTTACCTCTATAGGTACATAGATCAATGGTTAGAAACAAAAAATAAATGCTGCTTAATGATATGTTGCCCTCCACAAGTCTGTCTGTTTATTTGTTTTATTCCACTTATGAATCACTTCCCATACAATATCTCAAAGTGATTTCACAGCAAAGCATCAACAATGAAAAACAATTCCATATGGGGGGAAAGCAGTTCCATATGTGCAAAAACAATAATAAAAGAAAACAATAATTGGGGGGGGAGAAATTCCATATATTAAAAACAATGAAAAATGTCCTATGGGGGAAAAAAGACTTTCAAAACCAGTATGAATGCAGGCTAAGATGAAGCTTATAAAAAAAAAGGAAGGACTTCAATAGGTGCCAACAAGGCAGCAGAACTGGCACCTTTCTGATATGGAATGGCATTCCTGATAGTAAGTGCCACCATGCTAAAGACCCAATTCCAATATTGCAGGTGTGGGGAGCCTTTGGTCCTCCAGATGTTGCCGAACTCCAACTCCCATCATCCTTTGCTCTTGGCCATGCTTGCTGGGGCTGATGGGAGTTGCTGTTTATCGGCATCTGGAGGATCAACTGTTCCGAACCGCTGCTAAGCCATACCAAATGGACCTCCTGATAAGATGACATCTGCAGGAGCCCGCCCAACCATGCTTTTAGTAGGCACTCTCCCAAACAAGAACAACAACTGAAGAAGAGTTTGGATTTGATACCCCGCTTTATCACTACCCGAAGGAGTCTCAAAGAGGCTAACATTCTCCTTTCCCTTCCTCCCCCACAACAAACACTCTGTGAGGTGAGTGGGGCTGAGAGACTTCAAAGAAGTGTGACTAGCCCAAGGTCACCCAGCAGCTGCATGTGGAGGAGTGGAGACACGAACCCGGTCCCCCAGATTACGAGTCTACCGCTCTTAACCACTACACCACACTGGCTCTCTGAATAGTAGCACGGGGGGCAAGCACAAAGAGGATAAGGGCAAATCCTGGGGTACACAGGTTCCTGGTAGAGGAACCTGGTGATGGGCAGGAAAAGTCAACAAGGAAGCAGCTGGAGGGAATGACTTGTGGTTTCAGTTGTCTCTATATCCCAGGGATGTCCAACAGGTCGGTCGCAATCTACTGGTATGTCCCTGGGAGGTTTTTGTAGATCGTGGTCGATTGCTGGGTCCCCTTCCTTAGCGTTGGTAAAATAGAATCCACCCCCACCCCCTTGCCCTGCCCTCCATTGTTGCACGATCTGCAGAACGGAGTTTCCCCAGGGAGGCTGTTTGTTTCCCTTTTTTTTCTCCCAAAATCCATAAAATGGGGCTTTTCTCCTCCCTAAAAACAACTTTTCTCAACAACTTTGAAAAATGGGAGTAGATCACTGCCAGTTTCTAATTCTGTAAGTAGATCGCAGTTTCTTGGGAGTTGACCACCCCTGCTATATCCTAATGAACTGCATCCAAGGGTACTAACAAAATGTAATCTCAGAGCCGCTGTCTATAATCTTTGAGAGTTCTTAGAGAACAGATGAGGACCCTATCGACTGGAGGTGGGCAATTGCTGTCCCCTTCTTCAAAAAAAGGGGTTGGGAAGAGAACCTGGGCCACTACCAACTTGTCAGCCTGACATCAACTCCAGATGAGGCCCTGGAACAGATAATTAAACAGTTGGTCCACTTCCCAACCCATCAATAAAGTAATATTTTCCAGTCTCATGGTTCTGAATAAAGGGATGATTTAAATAGATAGCTGCCTTGTACCGAGTTAGACCATTTCACCATCTAACTCAGTATTATTCACGGCAGTGCTTTTCAACCTCAGATACTTCAGTTACTTTTCGACTGCATTATCCCTGATCAGCCACCCCTAGTCTCAAGAGCTCCCCTCTTGTCCTTTCTCCTTAGCTGTGCAGTCGCTACACACCTTGAATGACCAGATCTCAGACTTCATCATGAACAAGGCCAAAGCGCTCAGCGAAGATGACAATACTTTCCTGCCCAACGAGAAAGACACACTGAAGAACTCCATGGCGCTCATGAGACACCTCTTAATGGACGCGCAGGTACGAAAGCAATGTGTTGTTCTGCCAATTGTTTTTATTGATTTTCCGATATAAACCCAATTACACAAATTAGTTCCGAATTAATACAATTTTGTTAAGAGGCTTCCCACGCACCGTTCTTGGTGGATCTTTATGATCTCATATAACTGTGTTTCATATTCTTATTTATTTCTATTGCATTCCTTTTTCCCCAAAATTATCACATAATTAACAGCTGCACTCTTAATGATTTCTATTCGTGTTATTATATTACTTAACTCCCCCCCCCAAAAAAAAGGATTCAAGTGAAGAACCATAGCTTTTTCCTTTTCATCCTGCAAATGAGGCTGCATTTTAAATTTTAAATAGTATTTTAACTTGCATTTTAATTGATTGTTTTGTATGTTTTGTTGTGGTTTTTATGGTTGTTAGCCGCTCTGAGCCCAGTCTTGGCTGGGAAGGGCGGGGTATAAATAAAAATTTATTATTATTATTATTATCCAAAAGTCAGTTGTTGGCCTTACATGTCTCTCTGGTGGTTTCCTTTTTCCTGCAGGATTTGGGGCTATCTCTCAATGTGTTGGGACAGTATTAGCCTTGCATGCATCACAGCTGTAGGGAATGGGTTACCTTTCAATGGGAAGTGTTGAAAGCTGTTGTAAGAGTTCTGTGGTGGAGTAATGAGTCTCGTCTCCAGTCCCGTATATTTACAACGGTTTCGCCAGAAGCGGCTTAGTCATGCTGGCCACATGACCCGGAAGCTGTACGCCGGCTCCCTCGGCCAATAACGCGAAATGAGCGCCGCAACCCCAGAGTCGGTCACGACTGGACCTAATGGTCAGGGGTCCCCTTTACTTTTATTATACAAGTATGTACAGTGCAGAGCTCAGAAATCAGTGACCGTCAGTGTCACTCTCAGATCCCGGAAGTGGCGCTCTTCGGGAGTGCCCCCAACAAAAGAACTTCAGTACCCCGAGTCTCCTCCTTCCCTCCTTGCGTTTCATCCCTCTATGCAATTGGGGCGATGGAACTGAGGTGGTTTCCTCTGTTCCTCCTCCGCTGGGTGGGTGTCCAGAGCCTGTAGCATCCCACAGCCCTTCCACCCCAGCATTCCTATCCCGTCTGTCACTCCCACGGGAAGCCTCCCCCAGGGGCGGAGGAAGCCTCCTTGCTACCCGGGGCGGCGGCGACCAGAGGCACCCCTGGGGGCGGGGCATTGTGACGTCGCGTCGTGACGTCACGACGCAATGTCACTGCGGCTCCTGCTTGCCTTGGCTTTTCCTTTTTTTAAAAGGGCTTTTTATCCCGCTGCTGGGCACCCGCAGGGGCGAGGGGAGGAGCGGACCAGCCAGGATGGGGTGCCACCCCTCCTTGCTGGCCCGCCCCTTTCCATTCCCCAGCTCTGCAAGCCAGCCAGCGGTGGAAAAAGCCGCTGGAGGGGGGGGCTATTTTCGGCGCTGCCGGGGCGGAGCCGCAGGGGCGGCCAGCGAGGGAGGGTGACACCGCTCCTCGCTGGCCGCCCCCGCGGCTCCACCCCGGCAGTGCCGAAAATAGCCTTTAAAAAATAAATAAATAAATAATTTTTTTTTAATAAGCCCAAATTGTCACCCCCAGCAGGGCACTGCCCGGGGCGGCCCCCCCCCCGCCCCCTTGCTACGCCCCTGGCCTCCCCACTGTTTCTGTGGTGCAGGGAACCTTCAGGCTCGGAGAGCCCTTGCACCACCTCACTGGGCTGCCCACTGGCCTCTGACGGTTCCTTGACAGCTGTGGTGCTGGTGGAACACACCCAAGAAGTGTTTGAGCACTGGGGCCTGCAATCCTATGGTTCCTAAGAGGGAATCCCAGGAGTTATCAGAAATATTGGGGATGCTTCCAAGACTGTCATTATTTGCGGGTGGGATTCAACCACAATTCAGGAACCAGACATTTGAGAAACCTCCATATCACCCAGTAGATCAACACCCTGTAGTTCATGGCAGTTTGCAGGAGAGTTTCTCCTGTAAGTTCCAGAGATCTCAGAAGCCCACTCCATAGCAACTCAAAGCAGAGCTTTTCGTGTGGCTGCCCCTGTTCTGTGGAATAGCATTCCTACTGAGATACGGCATTTTTGTTCTGTGGGCTTTCATAACCTGATAAATTGGTGTTTACCATAAGCCTCTGCTCAACAAATCTTTATTACGGTCATAGACCAGCATTTGAAATCTAAGAAGCTCTTTAGAAAGCTAAAAGGTATTAAAACACTAGGTGAATATAAAAGTCTGTAAGAATTAAAAGAAGCTAAAAGAATCCAAGAGAAGGGTCAGGAACATTGGGCGGGTGTGGAAGAGCACAAAAGTTGATATATAAAGGTTTTAACTATCATTTATAGAGCACTCTGATATGTTCATTAAAACTGATTTGTGGCACAGGTCATCCTCCTACGAATCTCGAGCGCTGCTGTGCAGAACCTAGCAACACTATACATTGCAGCAGGATCAGTATCCGAGAGCAGCAGGGAGATGTAAAATTGTCCTGTGCACCCTGGGTCCTTTTGAAGTAGTGGGGAAATCAGGCTAGTACGAATGTCTCTGTAATACAGGCACTGGAGAAGGACATGATCTACCGTTTCTATCTGTCCCGAGTCACAGGGGCATTGTCCCTCCGTGTAGTCAATCTTCCTGTATCGGCCTTCAATAACGGCCGAAGGGATGGCATGACATTGAGCCAGGGTAAAAGCCCTTTGGCGTTTAGGGACTTCGATGAGTCTCTACTTTCTTTTTGTCTTGCTTTAAATCATGTATGTATTTATTTTTAACTGTTTCTAATTATCTTGTGTTTTAATTGCCTATGGATCGAATTGTAACTGACAAGCCAATAGGCACCGTATCTCTATAGCTGCTAAAACGGATGGTTTAAATCCTGTCAGGGATACGCCACCTGTTCAGCGGAGGGTGGTGCAGGACCCTCTAGCATACAGAGAGCCCCCGCACCTCTTGAAAAGCAGTACCTCACCCAGTGAGGGAGGGAGCACCGCCTCTAGCGCATAGTTGTCAACCCTCCCTTTTTTTGCGGGAAACTCCCTTATTCCAATGCCGTTTCCCGCTGCTATCCCGGATTGTTAATATCCCTTAAATTTCCCAGATTTCAAAGGAAGCAGCTCCTCTCCCTCCCTGCCGGCCAGGGAGGCTCTTCAGCTGCGTTGCTCGGCTGCCAATAAGGAGTCTGAGACCGACTAGGGGCAGAGCTTGCATGCCTTGTGCAGCCAGACCCTCACGCCCAACCAGACAGACAGCCTGCCTGCCGTCTATGCGCTTGCTCTTTCGCTCACCCGTTCGTGTGCAGCCTCTGGAGCGCAGGGTGGCGAGGCTACTTGGTGCCATTGCACCGCCCTCGCGGCATCCCTTATTTTCAAATCCAAAAGTTGACAGCTATGCTCTAGCGAGGAAATAGGGGAATAAGGCAGCCAGGCAGGGAGAGGGCTTGGGGATTTTACTGAGGACCCGCACTCCCGTCGCCCGGCTGATCAGGAGAGAGGCACGCCACTTCCGTCGCCCCAATTGCGCAGAGGGGTGAAACACACAGAGAGAAGGAGGAGACTTGGGGTGCCAAAATTCTTATGTTGGGGACGGAGCCGGAAGGGGCTACTCCCGGATTCTGCCAGCGACTGAAACAGTCATGGACTTTGTTGCTCTGCACTGTAAATAGTTTGCACAATAAACCTGTAAAAAGACAGGTCGGAGTCAAGCCTCGTTACTCTTGAGTAGCCATCACACGGACCTTACAAATCCTTTATTTTCATTGCATTCTCACTAGCCATCCAAAGAGAGTTGTTACTAACAACCCACCTCTAAAATTGCCCATGCTGGGGGTATTCAGAGAAAGATAAATTTGCCAATCATTTTTCCATGCTAACGAATGCACCTTATGATATAAGCGGATGTCTGGGAAATTAAAACCACCACCAGATATCAGCAAGGACATTATGTTCAGAGAGAAATGTGTTAAATATGTAGAGACCTCTGGGCACCAACAAAATCACCAATTAGTGTGCAAAGCAGGTGATCTAAAATTGGCTGCTAGTACTATTTCAGATTTTGACAAATTTAACCGTATGCACTGAAATACTACAATATTTTTTTTTATTAATTCTGGTATAGATGTTTCAAATCTACTAATAAATAATAATAAATCATCATCATATGAGGCTATTTTAAATCTTACTTGCACATGAACAAAACCATGAATTCCCCCAAGAGTCAGGAACCTTTCCAGGAGTTCCAAAAATAAATCAGAGATCAATGGAGGCAGAGAGCTGCCTTCTAGTGTATCAAATACATCCAAACCAAACACATCCAAAAGAATTCCATTTCTCCTTTTTTTGTTATTTAGAGGAAGAGGCATAAAATTCTTATGAACTTTATAAATTCTTGAAGAAATTGAAACTTGTCCAAAGTAACAACAGAAATTGCCAATATACTTCCTCAAATGCTTTCAGCACCCCAAGATTTAAGTGCAGCTGGAGCTATTCTATATTATTTATGGCCATGGAATTGGATACCAGTCCAATTCCATGTCTTAGATGATACCATGTCTTAGATGATCCACTCCCTGTCTAATGCTGCATAAAATCCACTTGATTTAAAATGTACTACAGTTGATAACCAGTGTCTGAAATCTATTAGTCGAAATGGCTGTTAGCATTTTAACATGGACGTAAATTAAATATATTGCTCTCTAGTTTACATAACTAGTATGGCCTTTGCCAGGCCTGGATATAAGAAGCACCATAGGTTGATATTGGCAGACCTATCCCTCCCCCTTTCCCCCTTTTCCTTAAATAATATGCTTAGGCAGTTAGGGGCCAAAAAAAATCTAAATATGTCTTATACCATTTTGTAAGAAAACCATCTGGTCTAGTTCTTCATGGACTTTGTTTTATGAATAACACTCCTAATTTTTTCAATTTATTATTCTAATTCAGTCAATAGGGTTGGTGTTCTTCCTATATAATTTTAAATAATTCTGAAATTCTAAATTTATTTCTGGAAAGCTCAGAGTGCTGGGCTGGTGGCTGCTGGTGTACTAGATGCCAAACATCAGCCAAATTTGGACAGATATATTTTTACCATTGACATCACCGAAGTCCCAATTTTACAAGGAGGAACTCTGCTATCTAAAATCAGATAAAGAACCCACCAATGTCATCTACAATGTCCTGTAGAGTGTAGGTAAAGGTAAAGGGACCCCTGACTATAAGGTCCAGTCATGACCGACTCTGGGGTTGCGGCACTCATCTTGCATTATTGGCCAAGGGAGCCGGCATACAGCTTCCAGGTCATGTGGCCAGCATGACTAAGCCACTTCTGGCGAACCAGAGCAGTGCACGGAAATGTCATTTACCTTCCCGCAGGAGCGGTACCTATTTATCTACTTGCACTTTGACATGCTTTTGAACTGCTAGGTGGGCAGGAGCAGGGACCGAACAACAGGAGCTCACCCCATTGCAGGAATTTGAACCACCAACCTTCTGATTGGCAAGCCCTAGGCTCTGTGGTTCAACCCACAGCGCCACCCACGTTCCAGAGTGTAGGTAGGCCACTGTTATTCTTACTCAAAGGAAACCCATTGAAATTAATAAACACAGCTATCCTATGCCCTTTTGATGGACCAAGTGCATAGGACCACTATTGGGTACAAATCATTGATCTGATCTGGTATATAAGGCAACCTCCTGCAATCCCACCTCTGCCTGACTCCAACATTCGCTGTTCTGTTTACTTCCCAGTCACAAGCTCATCTTCAGCTATTTACCACTGCAGGGCGAGCGAGATTGAAAATAGTAACACATACGCCAGCTGTGTGGGCAAGAAACAAGTGGAAATACAGTATAGCCGAGTGCTGTTGATGCGCTTTCTTTTCTGAGTTGCAGTAATGAGTGTTCGCTTTCTGCAGTAGCCAAGTGAACCTCCTCTTAGCCATGGAGACAGTGGCTGTTTTGTAAAGCGAGGCTTTTTAACCTATTCAAACTCTTCCTCTGCTTGGCAGCCTTGATAGCTACTCCAGCATAGTTCTTGTTTCTACAGTGATAGTTAAATAGCCTGTGAGATGGCCTTGCCACCCAAGCCCCTCCGCCCCAGTCTCCAGATATCATTCCCTCCATGGACTAACCCAGAGAAATGTATAAAGGCAACCATTATTGTCTCTCTCTCTCTCTCTCTCTCTGTCTCCCCCCGCACCCAGCTTCTGGGTGATCAAACGAGTTGTTGTCAAAAGGAACGAAATGTTGTGTGACCTTTTGCTGTGTGTTTGCTCTGCAGAGATGACAAGGACGCCTTTCATGCCCTGGAATGACTCGGGGTGGGAGGCAGGGTTGGAATCGGGGTGGGCAGGAGCAGCTGGTGAGATGACCCAACTTGTTCAGAGGTGGCATTTAGGCCGAGCAATTAAAGTAAAAAGTGATCAAGTCGTGCAACCGTGCAGTTGCTTCCCTTTTCGGCAACGAAAGGGAACACATGCACCAACACCCGTCTAAAGATTCCTGCACTCAGAAGAACCACAGAATTATTAAGCAAACTGAATTAATGGCTCTAGGTACAGGTAGGTAGCAGTGTTGGTCTGCCATAGTCGAAACAAAATAAAAAAATTCCTTCCAGTAGCACCTTAGAGACCAAACTAAGTTTGTTCTTGGTATGAGCTTTTGTGTGCATCTGAAGAATCATAAAATCATAGAATCGTAGAGTTGGAAGAGACCACAAGGGCCATCCAGTCCAACCCCCTGCCAAGCAGGAAACACCATCAAAGCATTCCTGACAGGTGGCTGTCAAGCCTCTGCTTAAAGACCTCCAAAGAAGGAGACTCCACCACACTCCTTGGCAGCAAATTCCACTGTCGAACAGCTACCGGTATTACTGTCAGGAAGTTCTTTCTAATGTTTAGGTGGAATCTTCTTTCTTGTAGTTTGAATCCATTGCTCCGTGTCCGCTTCTCTGGAGCAGCAGAAAACAACCTTTCTCCCTCCTCTATATGACATCCTTTTATATATTTGAACATGGTACATGTGCATGCACACGAAAGCTCATACCAATAACAAACTTAGATGGTCTCTAAGGTGCTACTGGAAGGAATTTTTATATTTTGTTTGAATTAATGGCATGTGTTCCATATGGCTCATACTGAGCAAGGGCCATCTCACTTCCCTGGTCCCATTCTAGCCCCATTCATTACATCACAAGATTACTGAGAATTTGGGGCCGTGTTCCTGGCCTGACCCCTGGCACTGGGCATGCAGAGGTTGCAGCTCGGTGGTACGGTACATGCTTGGCATGCTGCAGGTCCTGGATTCAACCCCGTAGAAGACCCATTGAGAGTCCCTTCCATTGAGTAATGGCAATCCTGAGCTAGATGGATCAATTAGCTAGAAGACCCTTTGGATCCCTTCCAATGCTACAGTTCTATGTTTCTATGGATAGTGTCTTGTTCGGCTCATAAATAGCATTCACAACTCAGTGACCAAGCCCCAGTTTTGCATGCAGAAAGTACCAGGTTCAATCCCAGGCATCTCCAGGTGTAACTGGGAACAACTCCTAGATGCAACACCCTGGAGGGATCACATCCAATCAGGATGTGCAATGCTGAGCTAGATGGACCAACACAGCTTTCCATGCACATATATGCCTATGCCAACCTCCACCCAGAGAAGCCCAGGCATGAGCATGTGTAGACCACCTTCCCATAGCTGTCAACCCTCCCTTTTTTTGCGGGAAACTCCCTTATTCCAATCTTGTTTCCCACTGCTATCCTGGATTGTTGATATCCCTTAAATGTCCTGGATTTCAAAGGAAGCAGCTCCTCTCCCTCCCTGCCGGCCAGGGAGGCTCCTCAGCTGCGTTGCTCGGCTGCCAATAAGGAGTCTGAGACCGACTGGGGGCGGAGCTTGCATGCCTTGTGCAGCCAGACCCTCACGCCCAACCAGACAGACAGCCTGCCTGCCGTCTATGCGCTCGCTCTTTCACTCACCCGTTCGCACGCAGCCTCTGGAGCGCAGGGTGGCGAGGCTACTTGGTGCCATTGCACCGCCCTCGCGGCATCCCATATTTTCAAATCCGAAAGTTGACAGCTATGCACCTTCCTAGGTGCTTTAGGGAAGTCCCCAAATTCAATCCCCGACATCTCCAAGAAGAGAACCTTGCCTGCAATCCTGGAGCTCCACTGCCAGTTGATGTACTGAGCTAGATGGAACAATGGTCTAAGGCTGCTTTCTATATGCTACATGTCACTCAGCGATCGGATTCTGTTTGATAAGGGTGCCTGTTTGCACCAGTGTCTTGATCATATGCAGTTGTATCTTAACTAAGTCAGACTGAAATAAGACACCGTGAAATTAGCGGAGCTGAGTTAGCCATGTCCATTCCTTTTTGTGTGTCTACTCTGAGTAAGACTGACATTTGCTGCAACCCAGGGAAGTCTGGGCATCTCTTTAATGAAAAGCTGGACTGCAATTATTATTATTATTATTATCATCATCATCATCATCATCATCATCAAACCCCACCCATTTGGCTGCATTGCCCCAACCACTCCGGGCGGCTTCCAACACATATAAAAACATAATTAATCATCAAACATTGAAAACTTCCTGATACAGGGCTGCCTTCAGATGTCTTCTAAAAGTTGTATAATTATTTATTTCCTTGACATCTGATGGGAGGGCGTTCCACAGGGTGGGTGCCACTGCCAAGAAGGCCCTCTGCCTGCTTCCCTGTAACCACTTTTCTCAGTGGGGGAATTGCCACAAGGCCCTCTGTGCTGGATCTCAGTATCTGGGCTGAAGGGCAGGGGTGGAGATACTCCTTCAGGAATACAGGACCAAGGCTGTTTAGGGCTTCAAAGGTTAGCACCAACACTTTCAATTGTGCTTGGAAATGTACCGGGAGCCAGTGTAGATCTTTTAGGACTGGTGTTATATGGTCCCAGTGGCCGCTCCCAGTCACCAGTCTAGCTGCCGCGTTCTGGGTGAGTTGTCATTTCTGAGTCACCTTCAAAGGCAGTCCCATGTAGAGCGCATTGCAGTAGTCCAAGGGGGAGATAACCAGAGCATGTACCATTCTTGCAAGACAGTGCACAAACAGGTGGGGTATCAGCCGGTGTACCAGATGGAGCTGGTAGACAGCCGCCCTGGACACAGAATTGACCTGTGCCTCCATGGACAGCTGTAGTAAACTCATTGCAAAATATTCTTCTGTCAGGGGGTGGGGGGTTAGTGGTGTGCCCGTTGCTTTAGAATACCCTGTCCTCCCCACAAATAGGATGTCTCTGTGGTTCACTGTGGTTTTAGGCTGCAAGTCTAGCTTGAATAACAGTAATCTGTCACATTGCTGAGCAAAGCCTATGCCCAACCCAATGCTTTTTGGCATCAGGCAAATGTACAGCCAGTGACATTGATGGGCTAAAGAGGTGAAACTGTCAATTTTGATTTCTCTCTCTTCCTCATTTTTCCAGTCATATGTGTAGTTATCCGTATTTCCACATCAGTTTGTGATTAAAAATTTAAAGTCCTCATGAAAATTAATCAGCATTTGGGGCAAATTTCCCCCATTATTATTTTTTTGCATGCAATTTCTCCTAATGGAAACGTTTTTGAAAAGCATTCTTTTAGCAATAAAAGTATTTTGTGCCAAGGGGGGGGGGGATCTCTCATCCCTAGTGAGGCACACTTTAAATCTGCCAAGGAACAAGCTGTTAGTTGCCCTCACTGCTCTTTACAGATTCTGCTCCACCCGGAAAGAAGCTTGCCGGAAATTAAAAGCTCCGGAAAGCGTTCCTTGATTCTCTCCAAATGTGGTTTGCTTGAAGAGACTCCATAAAAATCCAGAGATAAGAGCGGGGAGCTACAGAGAGATAACACATTGTTGCTCTTATCTCTTTCAACCGGGAGCCACAAACTTACTTCCATGTAGCAAGAGTGATAGCGGACTCTGTAGAAACATTTTTTTCTGATTTTTTTAAAGGTGATATATCTTGCTTAGCCTTAGTAGGTGCTAAGTGGGGACCTGGCTACTCTATTGTTATTATTTTAAAATAGTGGGAGGGCACACTTCCTTCCTTCCTTCCTTATCCTATATCAGTGATGGCTAACCTTGACACTCCAGATGTTTTGGGACTACAACTCCCATCATCCCTGACCACTGGTCCTGTTAGCTAGGGATGATGGGAGTTGTAGTTCCAAAACATCTGGGGTGTCAAGGTTAGCCATCACTGTCCTATATGCTGGAAGCTGGTGTTAAACCAGGGCAAGCTACCCCATATCTAAGCTCTATTCTGGAGCAGTCAGTTCTGCTGACTGAGCCAGCCTAACCAACCCTTTTAGCTAGCTTCATTTACCAGGTCATGTGATAGGTTGCTAGGTCATGTGACTGAGCTGAACAGGCTTAGGCTTCACCAAAGTCCTCCCTCTCTAGTCTTGCCCCGCTCACCCTGAATGCCCCTTTTCTAGGGCTTACAGTGGTTTAACATATGCTAGCCTTGGCTCAGCTCAACTGACTGGGTCCCAGGACAAGGAAGCTACATTGGCTTAAGAGAAGATGGGGAGTTAAACCAGAATAGCCCAGCTGGGCCTGGAACCTCCCAGCTCAACTGGAGATCCACTGGATCCCCTTCTCATCGCGATGAATCTTGCTATAGGATTGCTGTTGTATCAGGATAGTAGTAAAACTTACATAGTAAAACTGAGTCAAATAAGTTGTTGTTGTTGTTGTTTGTTTGTTGTTTTCCACCGTTCCTTCCAAAGAAGCCCATGGCAGTAAACAACAAAGCAATATATATTTTACAAACACAACTGAAAATATATTTTAAAAAATGAATTATTAGGCACACTGACCTGATTCACACTTCCTGAACTAATTCACCTACAGCACTTCTCTGAATCTGCAGTGGTTTTCAGTGCCAAAATGAATATTTTAGCATAAATTGCACACACGGATGCTATTTTACAGTACATTCAAAAATTCATTAAAAATTAAAAAAAAATAAAAAGAGGTACAATTTTGAATTAGTTTTTTTAATAAAATAAAATAAAATAAAAATGCAGCGTCACCGGGAAGTTGGACTTATAAATGTGAACCTGACATAGACTGATCCCCTTCCATTCTTAGTCATGAGAATCCAAGAATCAGGTCAATAGTTAGGGGCGATAGGAGTTATAGTCCAAAACATCCAGACAGCACTGGGGGAAGAGCCCATAGGCAGAGAATTTGCTTGACATGCCAAGGCTGTAGTTTCATCCTCCAACAATTCCAGGTAGGATACGAATGGACTCCTGCCAAAAAGTCTGGAGAGAGACTTCTGGTCAGCTCACACAAGCCTTCCCCAGCCTGATGCCCTCCAAAGGTGACTGGACTCCACCTCCCATCATCCACAGCCAGCATGGGGTGAGGGAGTTGTAATCTGTAAGAACATAAGAAGAGCCTGCTGAATCAGGCCAATGGCCCATCTAGACCAGCATCCTGTTCTCACAGCGGCCAGCCAGATGCCTGAGGGAAACCTGCAAGCAGGACCCAAGCACAAGAGCCCTCTCTCCTCCTGTGGTTTCCAGCAACTGGTATGGCAGCACCTGGAGGGCAGAATCCTGCTCTAGCTATTCCTACGGTGAGGGATGCTGAATGAACCCCATTTTTGTTTAATTGCAATAAACAGCATTGCAGTTGCACCAAGCAGAGATGCTTCCTTTCCCTTTGCAGGAAAGGCTCCTGCTGTAATCCATGCACCTGGCCCGGGTTTTTCATCACATACCCAAATCAGACTTTGCAGGATACTGGCTAGCCATGCCTACAGCTGTCGGGATTTGGCAGAGCTGCCAACCTGGAATTGCATAGCCTGAGCCGCCGCCACAAACTGCCTGTGGGCCAGCACCTCTTCTGCTGGAAATGCAAACAGTGTTCCAGCCAAGGAAATTTGGAAGCAGGTTCAGGGACACTCAGCCTAGCAATTTCTTGGATAAGGATCTGCCCGTTGCTCTTATTTGGCTAAATGGATATAATATGATTGAAGGGAACTCAACCAGTTAGCCAGTTCTGTGACTAATATCACAGAGGATGTATCGCCCCCTGAAAAGGACTTGCCAAATACAGAAGGCCCAGGACTGGCTCTCCCATGAGGCAGACTGAGGCGGCCACCTCAGGAGGCAGAATCCAAGAGGGTGCCCTGCCTGCCAATGACAGCAGAAAAGCAAGGAGAAGTGGCTTTGGAGGCAGCTTTCAGCAAGACCTTGCAAGAGCCCAATGAGATCTCTTGGAGTCCTCACAAGATCTCATGGGAATAAGCTTTCCTATTAAGTATGGTGCCTGATAACATCCCGGGAGATAGGAAGAATATCTTTCTATATGCATGTGCAGCAGCCAGACTTCGTATTGCACAAAAGTGGAAAGGAGAGGAGCTACCTACAATTCAAGAATGGTATGTGAAATTAGTAGAATTCATGAATCTAGCCAAGATGACGGCAGCAATCAGAAACATAGGAAAGGAAAAAATTAAGGAGGAATGGAACTATGTAGAAGAATTTTTTTTAAAAAGAAGGTATAAAAACAGAATTAGTGATTTGTCTTGAGTGAGATACATATGGAAATGGAGATAACTATAGATATATAGACATTGGAGATTTGTAATAAGTTTATATTTCTGAAGAGTATTATTAAATGAGGCTGAAATGTAATAGAGATAGCAAGAGGAATGAGTAGAAAAAAAGAGAGGCGATGTACAAACAAGTTGAAGTCATATCTTAAATGTTCTTTTTTATGTTTTCTAATATGGTTTGTTTTTGTTGTATACGGTATTCTTTTTTTCTGTTAGATTACCGGTTATGTTAGTTTGTTTTTGTATATTTTTGTTGGTTTGGGGGTTTTTTTGTATGTATAATTGTGTTCTGTTTTTAAGAATTATAAATAAAGTGTATTTTAACAAAAAACAAAACCAAACAAAAGATCTCATGGGAATATTCCTTGCTGGAAGCCTCCACTGCTTCTTCTTGCTTCTCTGCCACTACCATAGGTCTCCCTGCCACCAGAAAAACAAGGAGAAGCGACTGTGGCTTACCAGGTTCTGGTGATAGCTCTCCAGCACTCTTCCCACCACTATGCCAACACAACAACCGTTTTGTGACTTTCTCCAAGTTCCAGATGTGTGCACTGGCTTATAAAGTTGGCAACCCTTGATTTAATAGATGCTATGCGTCATTATAACAATGTGGGGTGGCCCCTGCTTGGTGATGAGAATGGAGAACAGCCACTACTGTACTTTCATGTTATGAGAGAGAGAGTTTATTCTGTCCTGGCGAATCTTTGCTTTTATTGTCCCTGTCTTGTTAGACATCAACCACTTTGCAGCCTCACACATCACTGCGGACCTCTATGCACAAGAACAAGGGAGTTGGGCATAAGGTCGCTGCTTTAAAAGGTTCTGACATTTATGTGAAACGACAGTGACTTACATTAAAGTTGCCCTTGTCAATTACTTCGCTCTCAGTTCTTCTTTCTATCAGATCCAGATCTTGGCTTCCTTGCCGTTAAAAATAAATAAATCAATCCTGCTTTGGGGGGCAGGCCCCCATCTGTGCAAATGGGCCATAGCCCTTCTTTTGGTGGCAAACTCATTAGCCCTCTGATTGATGATATGCCTTTGAAGAGAGAACAAAAAGTTTAGGCATGGGCTAAAACAGAGATGGTGTCCAAACACACGAATTCCAGTTTTAAGAATCTGTTGGCTTGTAGAGCCACCCTTTAATGCAAGTGATGTGGGTTCTTCTCAGGCTTAGATTTTAACTGGAGCTGGGGCAGGGACCCCATCTTTCCTTCCCACTTGCTGGTGCATTCCTCTCTTCCCCCCTATAGACCTCCTCTTCTCCTATCTCACATGGGAATTGTAGTTTCCCCTTCTTCTGCACACATTCCTACGAGGCAGGGATAGCCAACTGGGAGCTGTCCAAATATTGCCAGTTGGAAACCAGCACAGCCAATGGTCAGGGGTGATGGGGTGACATCATTAACATCTGCCTCCATTGCTTACACACTGCACTCTATTTTCATGTCTCCTTGTTCTCCTTGGAGGGCATCAAGCACCTTTACACCAGGACAAGTGGGGACAAGAGGAAAGGAGGGGAAGGGTTTAAGTAGAGAAGTCTGAGAGGTCGACATTCCTCCTATATAGTTGATGGAGCAGTTGCCAGAGAAGCGCAGGAGGAAAGAAAGGTGGGGAAGAGAGAGCATATGGAAATAAGGAGAGCTGCTGTGTCAGACCAAAGGTGTATCTAGTGGTCAGCGAGATACCAATGGGGAGCCTATAAGGAGATCCCTGATGGATCAAGTCAATGGCCCATCTAGTCCAGCATCCTGATCTCACAATGGCCACACAGATGCCTGTGAGAAACCCGCCAGAGCACTCTCCCTTCACCACTGTGGTTTCCCAGAACTGGTACCCAGAAGCTAATCGCCGCTGGTAGCATAGGCTTAACTGTGCACTACGAGAAGAATGTCTCTCCTATTGCAAAATTAAAAGAATCCATTCCAGAATGCCAAGCAACATATAAATTAAAACCCAGATCCCCAAAGAGCTGGTGACTCCAGCGAGTGTCTGCTGCTACCATCAATAGCCAGGCAGACTCCAAGTATAAGTAGGGCCATGTTTGCATTCTGATCACAGTTGCATTATTTCCACCCATGGATTTCTTCTCAACAGCTTCACAGCCTCTTTCCTCTGCATTTTAGCTCTCCTTCAGGCATCAGTGACCAGGCACTTTCAGCCAAGATGGTGCAATGTAGCTTCTCAATTTCCATTGTCATGCTCAGAGCAACTCCCCCCCCCCATTTGTACAGAAATCGTGAAAGTGTTCAGGCACACGTTGGAGAATGGTTTCTGATGTCATTGATAGCTCGCTCCCTTGGTTTCATGTTACTCTCACCATGCCTGACTACTGGCCGTGCTGGTTGGCTAGTGATGATGGGAGTTGTAGTCCTACAACATATGAAGGGCAATGAGTTCTCCACAGTTACCCTAAAATAGCCAGATATTTTCTGTTACTGTAAGGCTTCGCCTCTTTTTTGCTTCCCAATTGCATTTTTTTTAAAGGAAAACATTCCATGATCCTTCCTAAGTCGTTCCATTTGAAAAAAAATTACGGGAGGTTCTTCTTTTTTAAAAAAACAAAAAACCCCAACAATGTGGCAAACTCTGCTGAGAAATTAAACAAGGCAGTCACTCTTCAAGTGCTGCGATTTGTTCCAGTGACCTTAATTAAATCCCGGTGGCCAACTGTGAAAATTAGGGCGTATAATTTGCAAGTTACAGTAACTTGCTAGTGTTTATTAACCTTGCAGCTTCAAATGTAAGGTTTCAAGCTGTTGGGCACCTTCTCATAAGACTCTTGTAATAGAACCTATTAGAATGGCATTTCGAAATGGATATATTCCCCGCCCCAAGTAGAAAGTTGCTGCGAGTGGCTGATTAACCTGTCCAAGTAGGCGGATTTGTGGGGTTTGGAGGTGTGTCTCTTTCCATTTCCTCCAGCCCTTCTCTTGGGTGGTCAAATGAGGACATTGCACATACCTTGTTTTGTTTCCACTTGCTTGCGACGAGTTTCTGGGCTCAGTTCGTGTTGGGTTTTAGCGCATCTAACATTAACGCTTTCATAACTGCATTGTACAACTGCTCTGGCCCCAGAATCAAAACTGGCAAAGCGCAGTTTGGAGATTGCAGTAATAAGAGAATTATAAATAACAATGATATTCCTGCATTCAAATCATGGGGGTGTGGCAGTGTGGGAAGAGGGAGGAGAAAGGAGTTGGTCTATATGCCATGGGTAGGCAAACTAAGGCCCGGGGGCCAGATCCGGCCCAATCGCCTTCTCAATCCAGCCCGCGGACGGTCCGGGAATCAGCATGTTTTTACATGAGTAGAATGTGCCCTTTTCTTTAAAATGCATCTCTGGGTTATTTGTGGGGCATAGGAATTCATTCATCCCCCCCCCCCAAAAAAAATATAGTCCGGCCCCCCACAATGTCTGAGGGACCGTGGACCGGCCCCCGCTGAAAAAGTTTGCTGACCCCTGCAACTCTATGCTCATTGAGAGCTCTAGCTTTGAATCCAGTGGTGGTGGTAATGGGTTATTGTCACTGCTATTGCTGCTGCTGTTAAAATTTGTATACCACTCTTCATCCAAAAATCACAGGATGGTTCACACCATAAATTGCAAAATAAGAACATAAAATACATATCAAATAAACAAGAGCTACTGGTGAGTAAGCTGGTGCCCACAGGCCTGGCATCAGCAACTGCTACATTAATTTTTTTATTTATATAACACAGTTGATGTTGACCTTATAGAGTATGGGTAAGCAGCCAATGAGGAGCCCTGAAAATACTGCCAGTGTCCAACCCTCACCAGCCCCAGCCAGCATGATCAGTGATCAGAGACGATGGGAGTTAGAATTTTGGAGCACTAGAGGTTTCTCCATCCCTGAGCTAAAGGAAAAGTCCATGAAACAGCAGGCATCATGACATACCCGTGCACCAAGATGCAAATATATGCAAATTTCATTATTGTCCATGATTTATGCTGGGTGCAGTTTCCTCGGCACAGAACAAGCATCTCCAGTCCAAGAAAACTGAATTGATTTTCAAAATTGCCAAAGTATGTGGCTTCCCAGTGAGTGAAAAATAAAGACAGATGGCTGTGGATTCATGAGAATGTGTTTTGTTTTAATACAGAGGAATCATTACTGATGTCTCCATTGCACTGGCTTTAATTAGTTTCCAACACTTCAGTCTCCTATAACTTGTTCTTGTGTCATTTAGAGGAAAAACTGCAACTATGGCGTTAAAATAGACTTGAACATCAGGAATGACACCCATATTCTTGGAATGAGTTTCTACAATCCTCTGTTCTGCTAATGTGAACCAGTTTGAATGTGATGTTCCTTCCTCCAATGGAGCATGACAATTCCAAGTTCTTTTTTGTGGGGTGGGGTGGGGAGGCTGCTCTTAAAATTGGGACAGACGGGTGCCGGTAACATATCAGGTGCTAGTCAGGAAGAATCGCTGACAGCTGGCTTTTATTGCAAGCAATGTTCCTCTATTTCACAGATGCCAATATAATATTGATGGGTTTAAACTATAAGCTTCTAGCCCAGAAAGCATATTTAGAAGTATCTCCTCATGTTAGAAAGTCATTCCCAAAGCAGTTATCCCATCCAAGGAGACCAATGCTTGCAGAATTCTTCATTAAAAAAACCCCATGATTTGCTCCATTAAATGTTGAAACATGCTTGGTCCTCCTGAAATCATTTGAACCCAAGGTATGGCTGTACTGCCTTTCCCAGTTTTGCTTCCTCGCCACCACAGCAAGTGCTGCCTAAGGACTGTGGGGTTCTACCACTGAAGGAACTCCACCACTGACCACTGCCATGTGTATTTGTGCATTGCATTATGCAATGTCATGAATAATTAGTGCCTGGAGTTGCTGGATTTCCTCTTCCCTCCTTAACCCTTCAGTCTTGTCTATTTGAGGGGTGTGGTTTCAGAAAAGAGGGTGTGGCAAGGAAGGAGGCATGGCCTAGCAGAAGTCCTGCGGGGGCTGCATTTGTCCCCCAGGCCTGAGGTTCCCCCAGCCCTGTTCAAATTAATGGTGTTGCATTATGAACCAACTGGAACTTCTGGACCCTCTTCAGAGACCAATACACAAGGAGCATGCGGTTATAACAACAACAACAACAACAACAACAACAACAACAACAACAACAAACTTTATTTGCATTAGCCACAGGTCATAGCAACAATAAAACGATACACTGTGTACAGAGAAAGATTTGATAAAAGCACGAATTAGGATCGTGAATTATCAATCAGTTAGTGGCCCTTATTCTAATTGCCCCAGCTATGTAGCTAGCCCACCTAGCAGTTCGAAAGCACGTCAAAGTGCAAGTAGATAAATAGGAACCGCTCTGGCGGGAAGGTAAACGACGTTTCCGTGCGCTGCTCTGGTTCGCCAGAAGTGGCTTTGTCATGCTGGCCACATGACCCAGAAGCTGTACGCCTGCTCTCGGCCAATAAAGCGAGATGAGCGCCGCAACCCCAGAGTCGGACACGACTGGACCTAATGGTCAGGGGTCCCTTTACCTATGTAGCTAGCAACCTTAGCTGTTGTCTGGTCATTTTGGTCTGATAAAAGGAAATGCATTGTGGCCATGGTTGAGCGCCCTGGGATGGCTAGTAGGAGTGGGGTGATGATCTCGTTCCTCAGGTCTTTGTAAAGGGAACAAGACAGGAGGGCATGTGCCACTGATTCTATACTACCATCTCCACAGGGGCAAAGTCATTTCTCCAGTAAGATCTTTTGGAATCGACCCTCGAGAACAGCAGATGGCAGAACGTCCAGTCTTGCAAGTGTAAAAGCACGTCTATATTTTGGGATAATAAGTTTGTGCAGATATGGGGTCAGAGAATCAAAGTGGGAAGTTGGAAAATGAGCATACCAGGGGCAAAATTTCTTTATAGTAGCCAGGTTGTTCTGAGGAGCATGTGGTTGCAGAAGCACAAGGATGACTTTGAGGACTGGTCCTCTCCAGAGAATGGAGTAGATCATGTCCCCAGCATCATATGCTGTGTGTGTGTATGTGTGTGTGTGTTGGTTCCCCCCCCCCACTTTTTTCCATTCAGTGTTTTACATGAGCAATAAGTGAGTGCAAAATATATATCTGCCAATGTGACAGATAAGAAATAATGCATTTTTTATTATTTTATTTTTCTATCATGCTCTGAATGAAGGCATGCCTTTACTCCCCCCCCCCCGACTAAAAAAAGAATATTGCTTAGAAGCCCCAAACTGGAAGACCTACAGCCCAGAACAAATCCACGTTGTGTTGTCATAACAACAAACAATGAATGGAAATGCAAATTCTGCTGCCCCCCCCCCGCCTTCGTTTTTGTGATGGGAAGGCTACAGAAAATGGAGAAATATGCTCTACAGAGATTGGGCTGGTTAGACTAGTGTGGCGATAATAGGCGTTGGTGGAATGCCTGGCGGGATAAAGAGGGTGATTTATGGGGCAGCTAAAGCAAGAATTACATATGTTTAGAGGAAAAACTACCCAGCTACTTCAGTGTACTGGGTGAGCAGCAGGCTGGCTTGCTTTGAAACAGAATTAAGAATGTTTAGGCAAGGTTTCTGTTGCCTGAATTTTTATTTATTTATATTTTAGTTCAAGCTTCATTAGTTTAGTTCAAGCTTCTTTCCCAGGCATGTTTCTATAGTGTCACAAAATCCAGGGCCAGCACAACATATTTTGATGCCCTCACTCCCAAAACACACACACACACACACACACACACACACACAACAACAACAACAACAACAAACAAACAAACACTCCACATATAGTTGATCATATACAGGAGCAGCCAAATCTGGCACCACTGAAAACAGACCAGCATTTTCCACCTTGATTGTGTTGTTTTTAGTAATTTGGTTAAAGGATAAAAGGAGGAATCCCTGAGTGCCCAGATCCAGGCTTGTGGTACCGGTAAGTACTCTTTGGCGAGAAAACCCTATTGGGGATTTAAAAATCACAAAACCTGCAGCAAAGCGTGGAAATGCAGGCTGGTAGACCTTTAAAATACCCCCTTATAAGTTTCTGCCAAAGCTTCCCACTTCTCCTAGTGTAGGAAAAGGCCACATGTTTTGTAAGCTAAAAATCACTTCCTCACAAGAGATCAGAGTCATGTGATTTCCCACACAATCTAAAGCAAACTGACATGGTTCCTTGTCCTGGACACAAAACTCCGCCATTAACCAGACTGCACACTTCACGTTTTACAACGCGGTTTCGGGGGGGGGGGTTGCATATAATTTACATGCATTTAGTTAAAGCGCAAAACATAAATCTACAAAGCAAACTAGCGATTGAGCACGTGGGAAACTGACATGGAATGGATATAGATGGCTTTGTCCATCCTTAAGTCTGGTTAGTGCCATAGAAACCCCAAGTTGCGAAACCTGTCAGAAAAGCCTATTACTGCTGATATACTGAATGCTTTGCTTCCAAGTCTCCCATTTGATCTCATCTTTTTCTGACTGCAGCTAAGGGCAGGAAGCTATGCATTATTTTATTTTTTTAATGTGCAGTCCCCAGTATACTTTCGGCACTAGCATAAAGGATGCTTTCCAATTATGATGACGTAGCATCGCCTTGATATCTAGGGCAAAAGCTTCATGCTCCTTTTATAATGGTGCCACGTGGTGTAATAAATGGGGCGGGGGTGGGGAAATAGCTATTAGGATGTGAGATATGTTATCACAGGATTGCATTGATGCACCAGCAGATCATTTTTGTTGGCAATATAAACTTTAGAAACATCGCTTGCTTAAGTGCTGCCCTCTTAATACCACCGTAATGTAATTTGTTGAGGCTGATGTTTGTGGCAAAGCTGGATTTTGCTGTGATGGCGCTGCCTTTGATATCAAAATCCTGTTGAATGTCGCTGGAGAGCTGTGCCTTGATATGGCATCAAATAAAAGTCCAAGGTTCCCCCAAGAAGGATTTAACAAGTTGAAAACGCGTCTTGTGCTGCTTCAACTTGAAGGATTATACATTTCCTCTCTCTCCTTTTTTATCTGTTTTTTCCCTGGATGCATGTGCATGTATAACTGTGGGGCATCTGAGTCTGTACCATGGGGCATCCCTAGATCAAGGGAAGTAATAGTACCACTGTATTCCGCTCTGGTCAGACCTCACCTGGAATACTGTGTCCAATTCTGGGCACCACAGTTCAAGAAGGATACTGACAAGCTGGAATGTGTCCAGAGGAGGGCAACCAAAATGGTCAAAGGCTTGGAAACGATGCCTTATGAGGAACAGCTTAGGGAGCTGGGTATGTTTAGCCTGGAGAAGAGAAGGTTAAGTGGTGATATGATAGCCATGTTCAAATATATAAAAGGATGTCATATAGAGGAGGGAGAAAGGTTGTTTTCTGCTGCTCCAGAGAAGCGGACACGGAGCAATGGATTCAAACTACAAGAAAGAAGATTCCACCTAAACATTAGGAAGAACTTCCTGACAGTAAGAGCTGTTCGACAGTGGAATTTGCTGCCAAGGAGTGTGGTGGAGTCTCCTTCTTTGGAGGTCTTTAAGCAGAGGCTTGACAGCCACCTGTCAGGAATGCTTTGATGGTGTTCCTGCTTGGCAGGGGGTTGGACTGGATGGCCCTTGTGGTCTCTTCCAACTCTATGATTCTATGATTCTATCCCTGAACTACTCACTGCCTTTTTGGTTGCTTCCTTGCACGGTTTACTCCTTATTGTGGAGGTTTCCAACCTTTTTTGAGTCCACGGCTCCCTTGACCAACTACATTCTTTCTGCGGCACCCCTGTGGGGCTCAGGAGCCCAGTTACGTCACCCCTTGCCTGCAGAGCTGGCAGCCCCTTAGCTGTCAGGGTTGCACCAGATGAGCAGGAGTGGTGGCAAGCCCCCCCTAGGCGAAGTGGCAACCACGGAAGAGTCCGGAGAAATGGAGGGATTCTTACCTGAAGAAGACTGGTGGCGACACTCCTCAGAAGAGGAAGAAGCAGATGGGGAAGAGGGAAGGCCAGAACAGGAGGAGGAAGAAGTTGAGCCAGAATCAGGCTCTTCTGAGGAGAGGAGCCGGCGGCCCCCCTCCCCTCCTCCCATCTCAGCTGTAGAGCGTAGAGCTGAGAAACGGAGGGAGCAATTGGAGGCAGTTGCAGCTCGTAAAAGGCATGGTGACGAGCTGGCTACTTAAGGAAGGCCGGCTGCTTCCTTCACCAGCACCTGCAACTGCTGTGCTGAAGCACGTGGTTGTGCCTGCTCATACTGCTCCTGATCCCATGTACCTGACCGGCTGGTTCCTGACTCGGACTATTCCTGACTTTGGCTTCTCTTGTCCCTGGTACTGATACCTGACTTTGGCTGTTCCTGACTTGGTCCGTTAAACCTAGGCTCCGGCTGCTGGCTTCAGCACACCATCCTGTTGGCGCCATAACATTAGCCCTTTTTGAACATCCTCCCTTGTGGAGTGTTCCCTCCACATACCCTCCAACATTTCTCCCTCATCCCTATGCTAGATGCACCTCTGTGAGCCACCTTTGGCTAGCCATACCAAAGGTTCATTATCATTACTCACATATGCGAAGCATTGCTACTGAGAAATCCTCAAGCGTTGTCAGAGTTTCAGAGCTGCAGGTGCACATTTATTTATTTATATTTTTTTTAAAAAATAACAGTTTGATAATGCAGTGGCTGAAGGCTTCATCCCTAATCCTTTGTTTGCCCTTGTTCTGTATCAATCACTGCAGCGAGTGGAAAAGCCATTGGTTTGATTAATGTGGAGTCATTCCTGTGAACAAGGTAAAACAATGCAGATGCCTGCCAGATTCTCCAATTGTCACTCCAATTTGATTAATCTGGAAGGGCAGAGGGAGCAAAAGATAAGCTGAGAGCCTGATACTGTACAACAGGGTGAAATGGGGATAGAATCATAGAGTTATAGAGTTGGAAGGGACACCAAGGGTCATCTAGTTCAACCCCCTGCAATGCAGGAATCTCAAGCAAAGCATCTCAATTTTGCATGCAGCTTAAATATAAGAGCTGCCCACCACCGCCCCTCCATACTCCAAATCATGGCAAAATTAGCTGCAGGCAATGCAAAAGTGATGCAACAAGCTTCTGTTCCAAACATGGGTAGCCAACCTGGTGATATTATTTGGCAGCAGAAGTGATTTCCATTAAAATATAAATCCATCAAGCACTCCTTCCTGCAAGGCACTTCCAAATTGTACTTCAAAAGCAAATGAAATTATGGTAGACTAACCATCAAATCCTATATAGGTCCCATCAGAAATAATTAAGTTACATTATATGGGAACCAAGGGACGCAGGTGGCGCTGTGGTCTAAGCCACTGAGCCTAGGGCTTGCCGCTTGGAAGGTTGGCGGTTCGAATCCCCGCGATGGGGTGAGCTCCCGTTGCTTGGTCCCTGCTCCTGCCAACCTAGCAGTTCGAAAGCATGCCAAAGTGCAAGTAGATAAATAGGCGGGAAGGTAAAAGGCGTTTCTGTGCGCTGCTCTGGTTCGCCAGAAGCTGCTTAGTCATGCTGGCCACATGACCCGGAAGCTGTACGCCAGCTCCCTCGGCCAATAAAGCGAGATGAGCGCCGCAACCCCAGAGTTGTCCGCGACTGGACATAATGGTCAGGGGTCCCTTTACCTTTACCTATATGGGAACCAACATCCAAGCAGGAATGGGAGAGAAATGCAATTTGCCATTGTGCTGGATCATAACATAATCTAAGTGTGTTAAGATGGTGGCGTATCTAAAAAGAATTTACTCAGAGTAGACCTACTGAAATTAATAAACCTGTTAGTCTTGTCCATTAACTTCAGTGAGTCTGCTCTGAGTAGGGCTAGCATTGGTTACAAGCCAGGGACTCACATGTAATGTTCTACAAGTGTACACTCTCTGAGTCACTGGGGTGTACAAGCCAACAAATGTACACTCTGTCACACAAACACTTGTGTTCAGTTTAAGGTGTGAACAAGCTTTTTCTTGGGTCTGTTGGAAGACACCCTGGAGAGCTGCATAACAGTGGAATGGACAACTTCAGAAGGTGGTGGACTCGCCTTCATTGGATATTTTTCAACAGAGATGGTTAGATGGCCATCTGTCAGGGATTCTTTAGCTGTGATTCCTGCATTAGATTACCCTCTGGGTCCTTTCCAACTCTACAATTCTATTTTCTTTCATTGAAAGAAAGGGTCTATATCATGTGTGTTTGCGTGTATCTTGCAGAACTTCAGTATATGCAATTAAAGAAGCACATCAAAACATCAAAAGATGTAAAATAAGGGCCCCCTTATGATAAAGGCAGCCTGCGTCCTCTCCAAACTGATACCATCTAGGACACCATCTGTACGCCGTCTGGTGCTGCATGCTGTAAACCTGCCTGGTGTCCATGTAATACACCGTCCTGAGAAAAGAAAATGTTGAAACAAGCAGTGTTGTGTTACCACAGGAGAAGAACTGAAACTGGAGATTACAGCCATGTCCAAGAGGCATGTTGTTGTTGTTGTTGTTTGTTGTCATCATCCATCTGTCCCAAGAGACAATGGAGTGTGCCACTGGGGGTGCAGTCAAACTGCAGCACTGAAGTGACCTGCCTGGGGTGCAGGAGTGCCAGCTTGGCTCCGCAACTGTGGGCGCACTGCCCGGGGCCATGGGTGCTACCGGTATGTAGCGTGCATGGCCGTGGCGCCGAAATTTGTATGTGCTCAGCCCCTTCATGGGGAATTTTGTGGGCTTCAGGGAGCTGACACCTATGCTGGGGCACAAGCCTGGGCATGGAAGTCTTGGGCTGCCCAGATGACAAGACCTCCATCTTGGCCTTGCTGGTGTGGTCCAAAGGAAAGCAGAGCAATACCTGTACATTTGGCATAAGCTTGGCTGCAGGAGTTGCCGGAAGGTGCCATCCACCCAGAGTGGCTGGGGAAACCCAGCCAGATGGGTGGGGTATAATAATAATAATAATAATTATTATTATTATTATTATTATTATTATTATTATTATTATTATTATTATTATTATTATTATTAATTATTACAAAGCAGTGGAAGTTTAGGACAAGAGTTGTCCTTCTCCTAGATAAGCTGCCTTCCCCATCAGCCCCTCACTTCCCTCTACAGCATGTGCAGAAACCACCTTCTGGACTATTAGACCCTGTTGGTCTTGTCTGTTCAATCTGTCGGAGCTTCACATGCAGAGGCAGCCCCTAGTTCACTGAGGATTTGAGATCAAAAGTGGACAAACTACCCCAGAAGGAACAGAGGTACTACCCCTCCCCTAACACCCCATGCCACCCATACACCAAGAGACACGCTAAAAAGAAAAAGGGGGAATGAATCCAAAAGTGGAATCTGAAGCAAAGTGTTGCACTGTGGAGTGCTTCTGATAGCAGCAATATCTTACACTGAGACAGACAGACAAATTGGTCCATCTAGGTCCGTATTCTGCACAGACTGGCAGAGGTCCTCTGGAGTTTCTGTGAGAGAAGCATCGAAACCAGACTGGTCCCAGTTGATAAATAACGGCAGGAGGAAGCTGCTCAGAGCTGTTTGAGGCTCAACCTGGGCTTGCTCAGGTGATGGAGTGAGACTCATAACATAGGTGTTTCCAGGCAGCCCACCCATGAGGTGTGGTTGTCTCCGGATAGCAGGCTTCAGACAGCTCAGAGGGGCAGTATCGCCGTGCACCACCGCAACCATGCACCCTTGAGCCTACCATCGCCCACTCTTCTTTGGGCTCTTTTCACTCCTCAGGCTGCCTCCAAGCAGCAATGGCAGAGGATGATATGGTGCAGGGAGGCGTTTTCAGTTCTGCATTGAGTGGAAAGACAACCCAAGCAGGCCCTGGATCAGGGGTCAGCAAACTTTTTCAGCAGGGGACTGGTCCACTGTCCCTCAGACCTTGTGAAGAAGAAGAAGAGTTTGGATTTGATATCCCGCTATATCACTACCTGAAGGAGTCTCAAAGCGGCTTACATTCTCCTCTCCCTTCCTCCCCCACAACAAACACTCTGTGAGGTGAGTGGGGCTGAGAGACTTCAGAGAAGTGTGACTAGCCCAAGGTCACCCAGCAGCTGCATGTAGAGGAGCGGAGACACGAACCCAGTTCCCCAGATTACGAGTCTACCGCTCTTAACCACTACACCACACTTATTTGTGGGGGGCCGGACTATATATTTTTTTGGGGGGGTGAACGAATTCCTATGCCCCACAAATAACCCAGAGATGCATTTTAAATAAAAGGACACATTCTACTAATGTAAAAACACTCAGATTCCCAGACCTTCTGTGGGCCGGATTTAGAAGGTGATTGGGCTGGACCGGGCCCCGGGCCTTAGTTTGCCTATCCATGCCCTGGGTGCTACTTGGAGCTGTCCAAGGTACTGCCTCCCTTGAATGGTTGGACCTTGACCTCTGTTCGTTTGATCATATCTGGACCTTCCCTCTCCTTTGTATTAGCTTGACCTTCCAGACCGTGTCCTCTGCTGGACTTAATTTTGCTTCCTTAGACCCTGAATTGGGATGAATGGCATAGGACCTTGCGTCCCTTAGCTTATGCTTGCACTTGAAACAACCTGGAACTGCTGTGAAGGATGGAAATGAATTGACATACCAATAAAGGGGCAGAATGGGTGGAATGAGGAGCATCTCTGGCCTTTGAATGTTTGTGAATATCTGGCAGTATTATAAAAGTATTTTGGGAAGATGTGTGATATACACCCTCCTTCTCCTTCTTTTTTTATTACTATTGACTAAAAAAAAATCCTAAGGCTACACAGAAGGGATTCCTGCTTCTTCTGCGGTGCTGCACAGCTCTGTACCACATATTTGATCCAGGACCTTTAATAATTAAAATCCTCAGCCATAGTAGCTGAGGCCCCAGGAGAACGAAACGTTATTTGCTCTTGCCTCCAGCACAATGCAGAGGTTCAAAAACCATATAGTTTACCGAGGACTGTATATAACCCAGATGCAATAAAAGCAATCATAAAATTCAAAGCCAGCCTTATTAACTTGTACCTAATAAATTGTGCTATCTGTAAGGTGTGGTGCTTTTGGCGGAACGGCAGAAGGAGATGGAATTCTTTCTTTCCCTTTTCTTGCTTTTGCGAAGGGAGAGTCTTGTTTTGTCATAATGGACCCTAATAAGTTGAAGGTGTTTGTTTTAAATAACCTAGGAGTTAAGAATTATTTGAGAGTGATCAGTGGGACCTGCGGGAAAATGTGTTGTTGTGTTGTGTTGTGTTGTGTTGTGTTGTGTTGTGTGTCACTCATAACTCACTATGACTGTGTCTTAGTTTCCTTCCCTGCCACACTGTTCTTATTCTTTCCATCTCTTTCCCCTGCTGTTCTTTTTCCTTTCTGGTGCTCAGTCTAGCATTTCTCCCCTGTCATAGTAAACATGACTGCATCATGGCAGTTTTTTTGTTTTGTTTTGTTTGTTTTTGATATATATATATTTTTATTGATACACCGAGAGAAAAAAAGAAAAACAAAAATACAAATGAAAATAATGAGCACAATATTTTTTACAAAACAATAAAGCAAAAATTGGTCTTTAGACTATAGACCCGACCTCCCGTCTATTCTTTACTTCAATTGTATATTACTTATTGCCAATATACACTTTTATCATAATATAGCTATTTCTTAATTTATCTTAGGTCACATGTCTAACTTAAAGCTACTACTGAAATTATTCGAATGCCGCGACAGAGTTAAAACTGCTGTAGTTATTTTTCAAATATACTTTAAAGACCTCTCATTTTGAGACAAATTCCTGTTTTGGATTATTCTTTATTTCTTTTCTGATAGACTATCTAACTCTGTATATTCTGTCAATTTTTGAGTCCATTCTTGAATAGAGGGGATTTCATCACTCTTCCATTTTGCAGCAATGAGAATTCTTGCTGCAGCCGTAGCATATAAAAAGACACCCTTCCTCTCTTTTTTTGCGGGATATCCAGATCTGTAATTCGCAGAAGGTAAGCTTCTGGCTTTCTGTTAAAGGAGATCTTTAGCATTTTTTTGTAATTCTGAGTGGATGCTTTCCCAGCATACCTGGATTTTATTTTTATTTTATTTTTTTTGAAGTGTGTAACACTGCTTTCCTGACACACACATGTGGAAAACCACAAAAAACCTCCTGATAAAATCATAAATACAATCTCACCAAAATTGCATTTTCTTTTATTTTCTTGCGGTGCTTTGCCAGTGCAAAACCACACACGTGTGCATCAGTAAAAGGCAGTGCCTAACTAATGCGTATGATTCCACCCATATTGCTTTGTTGCAGTGTTTTAATTGATATGCACACAAACGCTGGTAACGTTGCCACAGTATGCCAATTTTTTTTCTTTTTAGAAAGAAAAGACAAGGAAGGCTTATTCTAAAAAAAAAAACAAGGTAGAATCACATTTTTCCCCCTGGTGAAAAAAGATTCATATGAAAGTTTCAGCACTCAGTTCAGCTTCAAACCAGCCAAACACTACTCTAGTTTATCAGAACTAAAATCCAAGGTACATTACAGGGTAACTGCCACTGTACTGTATATTCATGAAAAATGAAAGGGTAAATATAGAAAAAGTTTGTTCATAAACATGCATAAGCATGCCACATGCACAAGCACACACTTAAATACCTCACCCCAACCCACTTCTAGCAATTAGGTTTGAAAAGTCTCCTTCCCCCATCAGTTTTGCAGGCCTATTTCCCCCCTTTATATCTTTTTTATTGTTTTTCTTATCAACAGTACACGGGATCAGTGGCACAGAGTCTGTAGTCACCATTGAAAAGGTGCATTCACCTCCCCTCCACGGTTGCAAATTGTAATGTGATCACGTACCCATGTGGGTGGCGCTGTGGTTTAAACCACAGAGCCTAGGGCTTGCCGATCAGAAGGTCGGCGGTTCGAATCCCCGTGACGGGGTGAGCTCCCATTGCTCAGTCCCTGCTCCTGCCAACCTAGCAGTTCGAAAGCACGTCAAAGTGCAAATAGATAAATAGGTACCGCTCCGGCGGGAAGGTAAACGGCATTTCCATGCGCTGCTCTGGTTCACCAGAAGCGGCTTAGTCTTGCTGGCCACATAACCCGGAAGCTGTACACCGTCTCCCTCGGCCAATAATGCGAGATGAGCGCCGCAACTCCAGAGTCGTCCATGACTGAACCTAATGGTCAGGGGTCCCTTTACCCATGCATATGCAAAAATTCAGCTCATGGGAGAACTTTCCATTGTGCCCAGCATAATACTTTTCCCATGCCTAACTGCAGTAGAAGGAGAAGGTGTTGCAACCTGGGAGAGAAAGGTGATTTCATGGGATCATAGAATCGCAGCGTTGGAAGAGACCCCAAGGTTCATCTAATCCAGTGTTTCTCAACCTCCTCGGGGCAACGGCACACCTGTCCCATGAAAAAAATCTCGCGGCACACCACCACCACATGCACCCCGACCCCCCCGCCCCGGGGGGCGGGGTGTCCGCGCGCCCCGGCGGGAGGGAGGGGAAGGACCCAGGCGGGCGAAAACGGAGCGGGAGATCGGCGGGCCAGGCGCCCACCCCCCCTCCGCCTCCTGTGCCCAGCCCCCCGGCAGCACCTCCACCCGGCCCCGAGCGAGCCCGGCGGCACCGGCACCTCCCACCCGTCCCCGACCGCGACCGGGGCGGCAGAGGCAGCAGGCGAAGCGCCCGGCAGCCCCGGCGAAGGCGGCGGTCGGCGAGCGAGAAGTGGAGCCGAGGCGACGCCAGCCACCTGGACCGACCCGGAAGCGGCCCAGGGCACCGCCGGTCGCCCCGCCCGCGCCCACCGGAAGCGGCGTGCCCGGAGGGGGAAAGAAGCCGGATCGGAAGTGAAGTCTTTCCTGCCAGAGCCGGAAGTCTTTCCTGCCAGAGCCGTGTGCACAGCCCAATGCGCCGGGAGTTTTCCCGCGGCACAGCAGCCGGTGTCTTGCGGCACACTACTGTGCCGTGGCACACCGGTTGAGAAACGCTGATCTAATCCAACGCCCTGCAGTCCAGGAATCTCAACTAGATCATACATGACAGGTGGCCACCCAACATCTGCATAAAAACATCCAAGGAAGGAAGATAGCAGGGAAGGTAACTCACAGGTACCTCTGTGGCCGTGGGCACTGTCCAGGGTGGCCAATATTCCAAGCACTCTTTTGAAATTTATTTGCACTGTCCTTTAGAGAGGGGACGCACGTTCTTTCCTGAGCCCTCCGCCATGCGAAACCATGCAACAGCTGCTCAGCAAAGCAAACCTGGAAGAAAACAGACATAAACAGAGACATTGATTTCTATGGAAACGCAAGTGGGGAAGAGATGGCAGGGAAGAGAGTGGGCTTTTGTTTTATCTCCTGCAAATGCCTCGAGGAGGTGTCAATACGCTTGGAGGAATCCGGCTTTTTCAGAGAAACACTGTCCCTCCAGTGGAACTTGCACACTGTTGGCTACGGCTCTTAGTTCCTTCAATCCACCTACATCTTTTCCCCATGTGAAAGAAGAAGAAGAAGAAGGGGAAAGCTAGATGATCAGTGGTACAGAAAACAAGTTGTAGGAGCCAGGAAACTGACTTTCCCCTGAATTATTCCAGCGGTCCATCTGGCTCTCCAGGGCCTCGGATGGGAGACATTCCCAGCCCTACCTGGAAGAGATGCAAGGGATGGACCTTCAGCATGCAAAGTAGATGCTCTACCACTGAATAAGGAAATGATGAAGAAGTGAGTAAGCCTTAAGAAGAGGAGATGAAAGAGGAGATCTAGCTCAGATGTCTGAAGCTTTGCCAGATCGGGTAGACAGCTTCTTTAACTTCAGAGAGTAGGACTAGAACTAACAGGTGGAAATTAACAAGAAAGCAGATTTGAGCTAAATATTAAAAGTCTAATCTTGGGTGTCTTTCAAGGGGTGGGGGGACCTGTCAAAGATGCTGTTGCTACAGTGTTCCATTGACCAGGAGGATCAAATGACCTCTAAGGGCCTTTCCAACTCTGTAATTCTATGGTATTGTCTCACTGATATGCATATGGCCAAAAAAGGAATCTCCATGCAACTGATTCTTTTTCCATTGTGTTTTCTCAAGACACATGCACATCAGTTACACAAAGGGGGACTGATATACCAGTGCACTGTGTTTGTGTAAAATGTCAAACACAGTTTTACATGATGCTGTATACAATTGCATCCAAATGGCTTTTCATGTGTGCAGAGGATTTTTTACAAAACACAATGCACAGGCACACCTGTAAAGCTCCACACAAAGGCAATATTGATTCCTCAGTAGCAGCTCTACATCTGATTCTACTGCGATGTTTAAAAACAGGAATCATAGCAAATGTTCGTAAAATATGTCGCTGTTTTGCAATTTGAGCTGGAATATACCCAAAGAGCAGACCTTCTGAGTGGACCATGAATTTTCCTGTCCCTTCTGTCAAGACTCCACTTAGCAGGTTTCAAAATCCACATGAGATGGGATGAGATCAGGAGTTTAGCTGGGCTTATGGTCACCCACTATGTTTTCCATGACAGATCAGAGGTTTGGTCCTTGCTATTTCCAGTATGCCCAGCTTTCTAACCACGGCAGCATGGGCAGGCTTCAGGCCAGTCAGATTTGCTTTGCTGGAATGCTACTAGGGGTGATGATGAACAGTTGACAGTAGTTGGCCAGCAACACCTCACTTGATATCGTATCTCCCCTGGGTTGCAGAATGGGTTGCAGGAGGGCAGATGAGCTCAATCAGCCATCAAACTACCCTTATGTTCTTATTTGCAAAAAGAAAACAACCTTCTCAAGCCGGGGTGAATAATGCCACAAGATGGTGCCGACATTTTACTACTAATGGACTCTCAAGTGCCTGAACAGTCAGGGCAAGTCAGGGGCCAGTGTGTGTTTAGCTCCGGGAGACAAAGCACGGAAATGTTTCTTAATTAACTTAACATCTGCCTGAGACTTTGCCTGTGCATTGTGATGATGCCGGGCCAGGCTATTAAAAAGCCGCCATTGTGGCTGCCTCTTCATAATAGTGTTTCTCAGGTCACCTGGGCCAAGGCGTCCCTTTCCGCACAATCTGGCCAGCTGGTAACAATGCTAATTAAAAGAGTCGCTGCTTGATTGTTGTGGGTAGCATCTTTTGTGGATTATCTTCTCTCTCTCTCTCTTACACACACACACACACACACACATACACACACACACGTCTTCCTGTTAGAAAGGCTGCTTGGTTGGATGCCCCATCTCTTTGAGACATTTGCTTCAGCTGAGTGCCACCTCTTTTGAGATGTGTGGTGGGGTACCTCCAGCCAGGGACCCAAACACAGCTCTCCGGTCCTCTCTCTCCAGCTCTCAGGCCACACCCTTCACTGTCCCTGCTCCACACTCTCTTTCAGTGTGTTTCTTCTAACAGGCTTGTGCTCTCTAAATGTGATGGTGTACTTCTTGCTTGACAGGCTGGAGCATAGCTGTCAAATTTCAGATTTGAAAATAAGGGATTTTTTCAAACTTGAAAATAAGGGATGCCGCGAGGGCGGTGCAATGGCATCAAGTAGCCTCGCCACCCTGCGCGCGAACGGGTGAGCGAAAGAGCGAGCGCGTAGACGGCAGGCAGGCTGTCTGTCTGGTTGGGCGTGAGGGTCTGGCTGCACAAGGCATGCAAGCTCCGCCCCCAGTCGGTCTCAGACTCCTTATTGGCAGCCGAGCAAAGCAGCTGAGGAGCCTCCCTGGCCGGCAGGGAGGGAAAGGAGCTGCTTCCTTTGAAATCCGGGAAATTTAAGGGATATCAACAATCCGGGATAGCAGCGGGAAACGGCATTGGAATAAGGGAGTTTCCCGCAAAAAAAGGGAGGGTTGACAGCTATGGGCTGGAGAGAAGTAGGTGTGTGTGTGTGTGTGTGTGTGTGTGTGTGTGTGTGTGTGTGTGTGTGTAAACCTCTAGCCTTTGCCTGACTGTGAAGCACCCAACCGTACAAAGATAAAAAACCAATTCAGTTTTTAGATGTTGTCCCTGGTGATGCCTCTGGCCATGGGGGCACAGTAGAACATAGGAGCCAACTCCAGGGGGCCATGGGTGCTTGGGCACCCACAATAATATAAATGAAGGGGCTGGGCACCCACAAAGCTGCTTCCGAGAGAGAAGCAGTTCAGCTTTGCCCTCAGCCAGTGAGCAAGGCACCCTTTTCCAGGGAGTGGGGCTCGGACGCTGAGGCAAGTCTACCTGCCTCCGAGTCCAAGCGCCTCCTCATGGAAAAGGGTGCCTCGCTGTTTGTGGATAGGAGGAAGAAGAGGAGTAACCACCAGCGCCAGGTGGCGCAATGTGGATGTGCAATGTCACACGCACACACCTGCTCGTGTGACATCGCACATCCACATTGTGGGGGCGGGCACCCACAATCCTGAGGGTGAAACGGTTACCTTGGAAAGAGCCATTATGGCTGGTAGTCTTATCCTCCTCCATCAACTGGAGATCCACTGGATCCCCTTCTCATCATGATGAATCTTGCTATAGGATTGCTGTTGTATCAGGATAGTAGTAAAACTTACATAGTAAAACCGAGTCAAATAAGTTGTTGTTGTTGTTGTTTTCCACCATTCCTTCCAAAGAAGCCCATGGCAGTAAACAACAAAGCCATATATATTTTACAAACACAACTGAAAATATATTAAAAAATGAATTATTAGGTACACTGACATGATTCACACTTCCTGAACTAATTCACCTACAGCACTTCTCTGAATCTGCAGTGGTTTTCAGTGCCAAAATGCATATTTTAGCATAAATTGCGCACACGGATGCTGTTTTACAGTACATTCACAAATTCATACTTCATACTCTATGAGCTTGTCCAATCCAAGTTGGCCATCACTGAAGAAACAAGTTCCCTGGTTGAGCTCTGTGAAGAAAGGTTTTCTTTTATTAACCTGAGTGCCCACACATCCCTGTTTCATCTCACTCTGCACTGCCATACCACTGAAGAGAGAGAGAGAGAGAGAATTTTTCCATAGCCTCCCGCCCAGCACAGGTTAAGAAGCCCCCAAGCAGTCTTGCAATTCCTAATAGTAAAGCTAATGGATTCATTTATTCTGGCAACCTCTCTCTCTCTTTCTCTCTGCTGGAACATTATGAATCACTCCTTGGGATTGCTGAATGGCACAGAGTCTCTCTCTCTCCCCCCCCCCCCGCCACCCGCCACCCGCTCTTAATATATGGCTCCCACAATCAGCCAGTTTTCATTGCCAACGAGACCCTGCTTTTATGGGATTATTTCTCATTTATTCAAAATATTTGCTGCGGATTCAATGACACAATCCCATCGATCTGATAGTTGACATGGTTACATAAGGATGTGTTTTGCAGGAGTGGGAGGGGAACTGTAATGCAAGGAGACCAAAAAGAAAAGGGGGGAAAAAACTCTCTGTTGTCAGCCACAGTAATTTATTCTGCTGTATACAGAGCTTACATTCTCCGCTGTGGTGCAGATCTGCCTTTGGAAGACAAAACAAGAAACAAATCAGCTGCCGAGCTTCATCCCAAACCAGGGCTATTTTGGTGTGCCAGCTGTAGCATCTCCTGCACATAGATAGACTATGGCAATTGTTATCCATGCTCCAGTAACATCTAGGATGGGTTTTGACTGGGATTTGTGGTGATATGTCTTGCTGATATCCAGAGTGCTCTGTTGGGTTCTGGTTTGAAGAGCCGACTTAAAACCCTACACGGCTTATAACTGAGATATCTGATGGAGCACATCCTTTGGTGAAGTCCCTCCTAACTGAGATAAGGTGGATAACACCCAGAGAGCTTTCCACTACTGGTGTCTCATGTGTAGAATTCACTCCTGAGCGAGGCTGCCCTGATATTGTTACCCAATGGCCAAATCTAGTCCAGCCTCCTGTTCTCACAGCGGCCAACCAGATGCCTGTGGGAACCCAAGAAGCAGGACCTGAGGCCAAGAGCACCCTCCCCCTCCTGTCCTTTCCAGATACTGGTATTCAGAATCATTGCTGCCTCCAACCATGGAAGTGGTGCATAGCCATTATGGCTAGTAGCCATTGATAGCCCTCTCCTCCATGATTTTGTCTAGTTCTCTTGTTCTCTTTTCAAGCCATCCACAATGGTGGCCCTCCTTGCCTCATGTGGGAGTGAGTTGCACAGTTTAAACATGCACAAAGGCAATGCAATATTGAAAAGCTGTGGTGAATTATGCATGTTATAGAAAACTATGCAATGGCTCGACTGAGCAGTCTGTTCCACTTTGGAAACCAGGTAATTCTAACATCTGGTAAGAAATTTGGATGAGGATTTCAGGGGTATCCTGGAGTTTAGAAATCTCCATAGCTGGAATAATGTGCTCTCTAGCTTCGGTGCATTCTCCAGAGGGCCACATCGTCTTATGGGCCCCCTTCCAGGGGCCACTTACCAGTTGTGGGAAGAACCAGATGCAAAAGTGAATGGAGCAATGGAGGTGACTCACTTTTGTAAGAAGCTACATTTCAGGTGTACAGAGGACTGTACACATAAACACATTCACCTCTCCATGCTCCTGCCAACCATTGCCATAATTTGAGGACACGTTCCAGGCAGATAAAAGCATTTGAGCAGAATTTGGGCGATGATAGATAGATAGATAGATAGATAGATAGATAGATAGATAGATAGAATCCCTATGGCCAATTATAGAGATCGGGGAGGGGGCACATTCAGCCTCTAGGCCTGATAATTCCCCAACCTTGGTTTACAGCAGGGGTAGGCAACCTAAGGCCCGTGGGCCGGATGCGGCCCAATCGCCTTCTCAATCTGGCCTGCGGACAGTCCAGGAATCAGCGTGTTTTTACATGAGTAGAATGTGTGCTTTTATTTAAAATGCATCTCTGGGTTATTTGTGGGGCATAGGAATTTGTTCTCCCCCCCCCCCCGATAGAGAGAGAGAGAGAGAGAGAGAGAGAGAGATGATATAGATATAGATATAGATATAGATATAGATATAGATATAGATATAGATATAGATATAGATAGATATGTAGTCCAGTCCACCACATGGTCTGAGGGACAGTGGACCGGCCCACGGCTGAAAAAGGTTGCTGACCCCTGGTTTACAGGAACAGCTCTGTTGTTATTCAAAAGACATCAGTCTGGCTCATTTTATTTTTAATTTTTTTGCTTTTGTTTTGAACTAAGACCCAAGTCTGGAGGAAAATCCTTTCTAGGCTAACCACATTATAATTGAAGCTCTGTGGTTCAGGTTCCCCTGACTCTTTAATGGGTTCTTAAGCATTTTGTGTTTTACTCAAGTAGGTTTCAGGCATAAATTATGAATTTCCTGGTGAACTATTAACTGCTCTGCATCTTTTACCAGTCAACATGTTGGCTATTTAAAGAGAATTTCTAATATCACCTATTCTGTAAAACAAGACAAAAACAAAAAAGGAGGTTCTCTGGTAAACATTAGACTGGTTGGTGGTGTAAATGCAATGGATTTTAGTTATCCACTCTCTCATGGGTGGTGTTCTCATCTCCACCACTCCCCCCCCCCAAAAAAAATATTGACAAATAATAATTTCAGCAGCAGTTAAGAGATGCTGCATTGATTCCCTGTCCTCTATTAGTACAGTTTAGTTAACATATCTGAATAGTAAAATAGTAGAATTTGTGTGATTTTGAGAGAAAGTACTTCACCCAAAAGCATTTTCAAATATGCATTCAAGAGCAAACTTACATGCCTTTTAAAAATTGGATTAATGAAGAAGCTGGGCAAAATGGAATAATGATTCCATTTGCACATCCGAAAGTGGCATGGGCTACAAACAGACTGATCTGTCCATTCCTATTTCAATCCAACATATTGCATACGAACAGTAGGGAAGGCATCATTCCACCAGCACCCCTCCGTACCGGGTTATTAGACTACCAACCCCAAGGCAAAATTCCTTCCAGACCCTAAACCTCACTCTCTGCAAGAGCATGAACTCTCCTGCACTTCAGCGTTGCTGCTCCCATGCTTGAAAGGAAAGGCTTGCAGGTTTCCCGTGCCCCTCAAGTGATGGGGGATAAGGCAGTTGTCAGGGTAACCACAGGTATTTATTTCAAGACGAGCTGCGCAGGCAGAAGGGTGAAATTCTGAGTCACGGCACTTGCCTAGAGAGGTAAGATGCAGCTTGAAAGAGCCAGTCGCTTGTTATGTGCCAAAAGAGGCTCCCTATATGGCATGAAATGGTAAGCTGTGACAAAGGGGGAGAGAGGGAGCTGTGTCATTTCTACCCAATGGGCTTTTAAAAACCTCTGCTGTACAATCAGTGTCACTCGTATTTCAACAAATAGGGGAGTCTGGCCTTGGATGCTACCAAGCAGCGTTAGAAACTGAGATATAAAAGCTAGGAGCTAAATGGCACCTTAAACCTAGGTTATGAGCGCAACAATGGAATGTCTAGGCAAGATTTTTTTATAACAATACAAAGCTGAAAATGAATGAACTGCAGCAAAAATATTATGTTCATTTTTCACATGGTCTAGTCCTTCCCCTGCCCACCCCCCTAATATTCTTCAGAGGGTCTCTTCTCCAGTCTTCAGAGAGTAGCTGGAGGTTGGGAGGCAGAAAAAGGTCCTTCTTTCCTTCTACTCTGCAGTTTTAATCTGAAATCTTAGGCGCAGTACTGCACCCAGAGCTCAGAAACTGCTCGCGCTAATGAAATTCCCTGTAGCAAAATGCGGCTAGAACAATGGGAGTTTCGAACGCTGCTTACAAGCCCTGAAGGGTTTGGCGTGGATGGCATGTTACGCTGGTGGAATGGTGGGGCAGAGGAAGTATTGGCCCCATGGCATGCTGGACTGGTCAAGAAGGAGTTAAATTAGCATAACACATTCCTTCTGACAGCGTGGAGATCTGGAGGAGTTCCAGTACCATAACTTTTTTGCAATTATTGCATCATAGAACTGTAAGACTTGGAAGGCAACCTCTTGAGAATTCCATTAGTGGCCGCAACATTGTACTGTCAGTTCATGTCTAGTAAAGTCTGTAGATTCTTTACATGTGTGTTGCTGCCTGCCCTGTGTTTGATTGTTCCTAATTACCTGCAAACCTTTAGATATCACTCATTTTGTTAATTCTGGCCCATTTCAGCATTCTGTCAAGATCATCTTCAATCCTGCTTTTGTCATCATCAAACCTTTTATTGGCATCACATACAAACATCCAAAACAAATCAATACAGAAATACCACTTCCCAGTGGCACAAAACATTTGCTAAAAGAAAGAAAGGAGGCAGAGCAGTCTATGGTCACATCTCTAGGTCTCCAGGGAGATCAGACGTCTGCAGTGTATTTCGACGACAAAAAACCAAATAGAGATATTTAGCCACTAACTTGGTGAGCTCCTGATCTTTCCCCAGTAATAGGAAATGTATGACCTCCAACTCTGGTTTCCATTTGGGGATGCAGAGTTGATCTAAAAATTGCTGACGGAGATCAGCATATAGTTTACAATTAAGAACCATATGTCAAAACAAAATAAAAAATAAAAAAAATCCTTCCAGTAGCACCTTAGAGACCAACTAAGTTTGTTCTTGGTATGAGCTTTCGTGTGCATGCACACTTCTTCAGATACACTGAAACTCAAAGTAGCTGTCTTATTGCAAAGGAATTTCAGAAATAGACTGGAAAGAGAAGTTGCTGAACTGCAACTCATTACTAAGCTTAAAACCATGGAGAGACCTGGTCTGAACAAAGACATTGGATTCTTATCTCATTATACATGACAAAGCTATTTTTAACCTTCTCACCCCTTGCTTTTTCCTGTAAAACTAATTGCAGTCGTTAACAGTCGTCAACAGGTTTACCACAGCTATCAGCCTATCACCCATTCCCACCACCCTTCTGAGTAATACCCCTCCCACCCTCTCACTATATATAAGGGTCTGGTGACTTCTGTTTTAGTGTATCTGAAGAAGTGTGCATGCACACGAAAGCTCATACCAAGAACAAACTTAGTTGGTCTCTAAGGTGCTACTGGAAGGATTTTTTTTATTTTTTATTTTGTTTTGACTATGACAGACCAACACGGCTACCTACCTGTAACAAGAACCATATGTGTAAGGGTTTCCACCAGGTGGTCTTCCTGCTTTTGTCTTCTCTAAGGGTTTAGCTACCATACCTGGAATGGTGCTATAAATAGGTTAAGCAACACTACGATGGAACCAATGGATTCAAAATACAAGGAGATTCTGACTAAACATCAGGGAGAACTTTTTTTTTTTTGGTTGAATCTTTTATTGAAAGTTTTCAACATAAGATACAATAAAAGCCAAAGTAACCAAAAAAAGGAAAAAGATGCAGAAAAGCCAAAATAAGAGGAAAAACAAAAAATAAAGAGGCAACAGAGAGAAGAAGAAATAGATATTAAAACCCTCTACCACAACTGTATCATATCTTTTATCCATATACAGAAAAGTAGACCTTCCCAGCTCTCACCTGGGAAATTCTGTTTCTTCCCCCTACCTCTCACTCCGGGGGAACCTTTCTGGAAGATCTTTCTGATGTGAAGAGCTGTTTGACAGTGGAATGGACTTGGAAGGTTATGGACTCTCCTTTGTTAGGGGCTTTTATACAGAGGACAAGGTTGAATGGCCAACCTTCGGGGATTCTTCAGCTGTGATTCCTCCATTGCAAGGAGTTACTGACCCTTGGGTTCCCCTCCATCTTTGATTCTATGAACCCAGAGGTATCTCATGCCATAGTTCCCTAAGTTCATGAGAAGCCATTGATTAGCACTCTTTGGATAGGGCACACCTGACTGGCGTCATCTAGCTAGCATTTTACCAGCATGGCAACAAAAGTATAATAGGGAATCTTGTTGAAATTGGGAGTCTTTCCCAGCCCCGCCCCCTGGGGGGGGGTGTCAGCACAGAAAAGCTTGCATCCAATTATTTTCTACTCATAGTAGACCCATTAACAGTTATCAATATGACTAATTCAGGTCTGTTAATGTCAGTGCTCTACTCTTTGTAGAACTTCATTGGATATAGTCCAAAGCATATGCTCTACTTTTGAGGTATGGGCCTTAGACTGAGTCAGACCATTGGTTCATCTGGCTCAGTATTGTCTTCTACATGGACTGGCAGTGACTCTCCTGGGTTCCAGGCTCCCATGTCTCTCCCAGCCCTTCCTGGAGATGCCTGGGATTGAATTTGGGATGTTCTGCATGCAAATATTGCCAGGCTAATGCCATTTCTCAAAGAGTCAGTCTCTCCTCCAGTTAGACCCCATGCAGACATGGAGGGGTAATTAGCTACCTGTGAGGAGCACTGGATGATAGGAGGTGAGGGGAGAGCAGAGGCTGATGCAAAGACACAACAACTTGTGGGTGCTTTGGGAACCCTTAATTATTTAATTGCTTCTGTTTCTTGTAAGGCTTCTGCAACTCTCTTGCAGCATGCTGGCGTCTCCCATGAGAATGATTGCAATGTAGAGAGTGCGGGAGAACACCCTGACAGACTTTTAACATGATGACTTGGATATCTTTTGGACACGCTCTAGTTCCAACATCCATTTATCTCTCCTGGTGATTGCATGGAATTTTATGAGCTGTGTTATTTGCGAGGTCTGATAAGGTTAGCCCAGCAGCCCTTCGGAGGTCTTCATTTCCTTCCAGGCTGTGAAACTGTGTTCCAAGGAAGGAAGGAAGGAAGGTAGGTAGGTAGGTAGGTAGGTAGGTAGGTAGGTAGGTGGGTGGGTGAATCTTAGCAGATCCACAACAGGCTGGACCTAAAACACAGGGCTGCCGATCAATTAAATATTTTAGACACAATTAATTTGCTGATGCGGGTGGTGCTGTGGGTTAAACCACAGAGCCTAGGGCTTGCCGATCAGAAGGTTGGCAGTTCAAATCCCCGTGATGGGGTGAGCTCCCGTTGCTCAGTTCCTGCTCCTGCCAACCTAGCAGTTCGAAAGCATGCCAAAGTGCAAGTAGATAAATAGGTACCACTCTGGCGGGAAGGTAAACGGCGTTTCCATGCGCTGCTCTGATTCACCAGAAACGGCTTAGTCATGCTGACCACATGACCCGGAAACTGTACGCCGGCTCCCTCTGCCAATAAAGCGAGATGAGCGTCGCAACCCCAGAGTCATCTGCGACTGGACCTAATGGTCAGGGGTCCCTTTACCTTTACCTTTAATTTGCTGATGAGGGCCAATCATCCAACATCTGTCAAATGAAGGTGCAAAGCTATTGGCAATGGTGTGCACATATCATTTTTGTATGTCTAAGCAGAGGCTGGGCATCACTCTGTTGGGGACACTCTAGCTCAGCATTTCCTGTATTAAGCAGTCATGGAACAAGATGACCTTCAAGGCACATACACACCCCCCACCTCTATGTTTCTGCCATTTTCTTCTAATCAGCAGCAACTTTAGGTGCTGAAATGTGAAATGAAATACAAAAACTTTAAAAGGGGAAGGAATTGGAAAGTTCATTGTTTTGGGGTGGGGTGGGGGGCATACGCATCATAAGTATTATGCAAGGGTCAGTACTGAGTGGTTTGTATATTATTTCCCTTTTCTTTCTGTGTGTGTCATGATCCCATTGCCTAGTACCATTGTTACTCCAAGGAAGACTTAGACCTGCTGGGAGCCTGAAGGGCCAGTGTGGTGTAGTGGTTAAGAGCGGTAGACTCGTAATCTGGTGAACCGGGTTCGCGTCTCCGCTCCTCCACATCCAGCTGCTGGGTGACCTTGGGCTAGTCACACTTCTCTGAAGTCTCTCAGCCCCACTCACCCCACAGAGTGTTTGTTGTGGGGGAGGAAGGGAAAGGAGAATGTTAGCAGCTTTGAGACTCCTTCGGGTAGTGATAAAGCGGGATATCAAATCCAAACTCCTCCTCCTCCTCCTCTTCTTCTTCTTCTTCTTCTTCTTCTTCTTCTTCTTCTCCTCCTCCTCCTCCTCCTCCTCTCCACCTGACTTGGGGCGGGGCCTGACAGGCTCCATAAAGGACTGCTGCAGCTGCTGCTGGGCAGAAAGGGCTCCGTTGTTATTGTTATTGTTTTCTTTTTCTTTTTTAAATTGCTTTTATTTTTTTATCTATGTCATTTTAAATTGTGATTGATATTAATGCTGTATTTTTAGTTTTAGATTTTTATTATTTATGTGGAAATTGTTTTCCATTTGGTTGTGTACTTTCTGATGTGTTTTATTTATTGTTTATGACTTTTGTTATGTTGGTAATTATGTGAATCTTGTCATGTTGTAAACCGCCTTGAGCATTGTTTTAACTATGGAAAGGCAGCATACAGATAAAATGATGAATGACGATGAACTCACAAATCACCCTGGTCAGGGACGAGACCTTTTTATTAGGGATGGGTGGATGTGTTGATTTTGGGATCACTTTTTCCACTTAGGTTCAGTTCTCCACAGTCCTACATGAGTTTGATGTATCTATTTTAAAACCTCTCACTCAAGGGCATAGCTTGCTATGAAGCAAGAAGGACGTGTTGTCTAACTCTGCATTCCCTATAGAGGTTTACATATCTCTAAAAGGTTTACATATCTCTAAAAATAGCATACATGGTTCTTAACTGGGGACATGACAGGGAATCCATTGAGGACAAAGAGGAACCCTAAAGCATAGGATGCGCTTTCAACAGATGGGGAAGTCTCTCTGACATCCTTAGCGATGATGAAGTAAATCTGGTGCTTGGAGGACCTAAAAGCCATAAGACAGGAAAGTTAACATCTGGCACACAGGACGATGCTGATCTTACAGATCAATTATCACTAATGAGAAAAGCATTCGTAAATGACTCGAATGCTGCTCCTGCCCTATAAACCACTCTTTAAGGGATCTTTACACAGAAGAGAGATATCTCCAAAATGGCTAATGAGGCCCTAGATCCCCGCCTAAAACAGCAACCTCGGGTTGATAGAGTAAAACGGCAGTTTGTGACTTAAGAATCCATATGGATGAGCAGGAAAAATTAGGCTCGGAGGGTGATCATTCACTTTAGAGGGGTCCTTCCCTTAGAAGGAAGCCTGGTGGGATTTTAATATGACAGAATAGATAATGATCAGTCCCCCCTCTAATATAGAGCGTGTTTTAAGAGGCCTGGTTCCCAGGACACAAAGTGGCAGGAATAACACATTTCTCATAACTGAGTTCTCTGCCTCAGTAAAAGAAAACATATACATTGGATTTGAAGAGCTTGGCATTGATATCCCACTTTATCACTACCCGAAGGAGTCTCAAAGCGGCTAACATTCTCCTTTCCCTTCCTCCCCCACAACAAACACTCTGGGGGGCGAGTGGGGCTGAGAGACTTCAAAGAAGTGTGACTAGCCCAAGGTCACCCAGCAGCTGCATGTGGAGGAGCGGAGACGCGAACCCGGTTCACCAGATTACAAGTCTACCGCTCTTAACCACTACACCACACTGGCTCTTTGCAACCTCCAGAGCATCAGCTATAAGAACACTTCTATCAGGACTTATGTCCAGAAATGTTAGGTAAGGATATGGTTTTATATCTAGTGCTAGTGGCCAGATTGGAGCTAGCACAACAGAAGGCCCTCAGAGCTGAATCTCGGTGTCTGAGCTGAACGATAAGGGTGGAGATGCTCCTTCAGGTATACTGGGCTGGGGCCGTTTAGGGCTTTAAAGGTCAGCACCAACACTTTGAAATGTGCTCGGAAACGTACTAGTAGCCAGTGTAGATCCTTTAGGACCAGTGTTATATGGTCCCAGCAGTCGCTCTCAGTCACCAGTCTAACTGCCACTTTCTGGATTAGTAATCAAATGTAGCCCCATGTAAAGTGCATTGCAGTATTCCAAGCGGGAGATAACCAGAGCATGCACGACTCTGGTGAGACAGTGTGGGAGCAGGTAGGGTCTCAGCCTGCGTACCAGATGGAGCTGGTAGACAGCTGCCCTGGACACAGAATTAACCTCTGTCTCCATGGACAGCTGTGAGTCCCAAATGACCCCCAGGCTGTGCACCTGTTGTTTCAGTTACCTCATTCAGGACCAGGGAATCCCCCACACCCGCCTGCCCCGTCCCCCCAAAATATTCAGGATTCAACCTCAATCCGTTAACCGCCATCCATCCTCCAGCAATTATGTGCTTACATATTGTAAACTGTATGTGATCCTTGGATAGGAATGGCAGTACAGTGGTACCTCGGTTTACGAACTTAATCCGTTCTGGAAGTCCGTTCTTAAACCGAAACCATTCTTAAACCGAGGCACGCTTTCCCTAATGAGGCCTCCCGCTGCTGGTGCCCTTCTACCATCCAGCTTCCGTTCGTAGACTAAGGTAAAGTACGCAAACCAGGACACTACTTCTGGTTTTGCGGAGTTCGTAAACCGAATAGTTTGTAAACAGGGCTGTTCTTAAACCAAGGTACCACTGTACTGTATAGAAATTTTATAAGTTTAAAGAAATATTGTTGTTGTTTAGTCATTTAGTCGTGTCCGACTCTTCGTGACCCCATGGACCAGAGCACGCCAGGCACTCCTGTCTTCCACTGCCTCCCGCAGTTTGGTCAGACTCATGTTGGTAGCTTCGAGAACACTGTCCAACCATCTCGTCCTCTGTCGTCCCCTTCTCCTTGTGCCCTCCATCTTTCCCAGCATCAGGGTCTTTTCCAGGGAGTCTTCTCTTCTCATGAGGTAGCCAAAGTATTGGAGCCTCAGCTTCAGGATCTGTCCTTCCAGTGAGCACTCAGGGCTGATTTCCTTAAGAATGGATAGGTTTGATCTTCTTGCAGTCCATGGGACTCTCAAGAGTCTCCTCCAGCACCATAATTCAAAAGCATCAATTCTTCTGCGATCAGCCTTCTTTATGGTCCAGCTTTCACTTCCATACATCACTACTGGGGAAACCATAGCTTTAACTATATGGACCTTTGTCGGCAAGGTTATGTTTCTGAGATTATATATATATATATATATATATATATATATATATATATATATATATATATTTCTAGTGACCAAATGTCCTCATGAAGAACCTAGCTAATACACCCCCCCATCCTAGGCTGGCTGATCCATCTTTAAGCACATCTGACTTTCATGTAGACAGGAGACCATCTGGGAACTGCATGAAAGCCTTTACAAGCCCTCCAGTGCAGAGAGCAGCATTGTTGCACCATAAATAAAATAGTCAATTATATACTAAATCAGTTACTTTCTTCTTTTCATCCCTGAGGACACACAAGCAAAATGCCCCACCCCCCAAAAAACATGTCCTTAACTATCCACCAAACTTAGAGAAGCTTGCTCTCCCCTGTTGTTAATCTGACTGTACGAGCCAAGCATGTCTACACAGAAGTAATCCCTGTGGAATTCAATAGGGGTTACTCCCAGAACACACTCCCCTGCCACACACACACACACACACACACACCAAGCTTGACTGGGTGCCTGTCAATCACCTGTCAATCGGCATAACAATGATATCAATTCATCCATTTTTGCCCCAAAGCCACCAACAATCACGCAAACTCTGAACACTGAGGCTGTAATCCTATGCATATTTACCTAGGAGTAAGCCTCTCTGAAAGCAGCAGGCTGTAAATTCCAGAAAACTACCTTTGATTTTTTATTTTAAAGTGTGCTTTATATAACAACGAACATTTAATTGCTAGCTGAGTCCACCAGTTAAACGGCCTTAATCAGCTAAAATAATAATAATGAATCAGCTACTAGCACAAAAGTAGCACTTTTTTATGAATGGGAAAAAAAGCATAATTTGTTTTGCTTTAAATCATGCAGCTGTTACCTTCCGAGCCTTTGGATTTTTTACGCATGAGAGGAAAAGTGAATAATACCATACACACAAATGCCCTGAAGCTTTGAATGGTGAATTATGAAGTCATTAACATTTGCAAAATAAACATAATAGGCTTGTACAAGCCATATGACACATTGCACAGGGATGGGAGAGGAACTCAGAATTATTTGAGCAACATTAAAAGAGCTGGTTAGAAAAACTGCATCCGTAATGAGAGCAATGGCCATGCTCTAGCTCTTTCTCCTTATATACACATTTTGGTAGATTATTTTAGCCAGACAACTGCATTGCAAAATTGGAAGGAGTGCCAATTTCTTTGTTTTGGATTAAGGAACAGCAAATTATCTTCTTTTGCTTTTTGGTACTGTTTTTTAAAAACTATTTTAGCTGTTTCGACGGTATGTACGCAAAAGGTGATGTTATGATTGCATAGATTATGTCTATTAAAGTGAGGACAAAACTACTTTCTCCACCATCCCAAGCTCGAAATGACCCTCAGTTCTTTGCTGTGGGAGCATCACAAAGATGGGCTTTCCCGTTATTATTATTTTATTAATAAACAAAATAAACCAAAAATGGGCTTTCAGATTACAGTGTGGCAATGATGGGCCTGCGTCCCTGCATGATGTTGTTATTCTGTGAACTGCCCTGAGACCTTTTGATTAAGGGTCGTATATAAATTTAATTAAAAATAATAACAATAATAATAATTACAGGTTCTCTTGCTTAGCCACTTAAAACCATACCTGCTGCTCTCTGTAGAGCTAGGAAGTAAACATCTGCTAATCAATAGAAACTGGAATTTTCTGTGCCCACAAAGCCAGACAAGCCTAATTTCCAATAATTGGCAGGCTACACAAAGTTGTGGAGCTCCATTTTCTTTTATAGTTTCCCAGGCAAAGCCAAGGCACAGTAATGCCCTCTAGTGTTGGTTTCAGATCTCTCTCTCTCTCTCTCTCTCTCTCTCTCTCTCTCTCTCTCTCTCTCTCTCTCTCTCTCTCTCTCACACACACACACACACACACACACACTAATAACCAACTGACTGACTGAGCAGGAATGAGCTGTTGACTTGGTGGTGGATTAGCTCAATATAAACATCAAGTCCGTGTGTGGCAGTGATGAACAAGGCAAATTCCGTCTTTGGAATTCCTAGGAAATGGGATGGAAATAATCTTGTCAGAGTAGCAATGTCCTTGCACAAATATTTTGTGCTGTCAGATTTAGAATACGGTGTACAATCATTATCACCATACATAGGCACTGACGCCTAGGGGTTGAGGCAGTTTCGGCCTGGAATTTGTATTTAGGAAAAGAAACATAAACAGGGAGTTTATGAGTTTATCCCTCCCTACAGCATCCAATGGCTTCTTGCTTGATTGCAGCTTGGCTGTTCAGATTTCCAAGGAGATCCTCTGCAAAGGACTCCAGGGGCTTCTAAACTGCTTCCTATTGATTTCCCTACTAAGATAGTTTATCACTCCTTGTTACTTTTAAAAAGCAATGTAATCTGCGCTGTGAACTGAATAGGGTTTATTAGACAAATCCTGCCCCAGCCAGTCTAAAGGGGGCTATATGGCATCACTATTCATGTTTGGTGGTGGCATTTCCAACTGAATTTAATATATATTAAAAAATCCTATATTGAAAGTGCCTCTTCCCATTTCCTAGTTAAGACTTGACACCTTCAGCCAGCATCTCCCAAACTTGGGTCTCCAGCTGTTTTTGGACTACAATTCCCATCATCCCTGACCACTGCTCCTGCTAGGTGGGGATGACGGGAGTTGTAGTCCAAAAACAGCTGGAGAACCAAGCTTGGGAAAACCCACCTTAAGCTAAAGCAGATCTGGACTGACTGCAAAAGAGCACCAGGTTGTCCCATGGGAAGACCCAAATGCTAGCAGCATTAACGGATCCGACATCATTGGATGACATGGCTGCTGTCAGGACCTTGCAATGTGGGGACAGGGACTCTGAGAACGAGGTCCAGACTCCTTCCCCAGGAGGAGAACAGCAGCAGCAAGGCACAGCCTTACCACCATCCTCTGATGAGTGCCCTGCATTGCCTGTCTCCCTTTGCCTCACAGAAGTCAACGGCTGCAAAAGAGGGCTCTTTAAGAAGCCAGTTGGTTTCTCTGTAGGGAGATGGAACCTGCCACATTCCAGGTCTGGTCAGCCTGGCTTCAGCTAGCTCTAGCTCCCTACAGGGACGGCATTTCCCTGTAGCTGCCTTGGGAGGAGAACGCTCTCTGAGCAGCAGGGCCTTCTTGGGGCTGTCCAAGGTACTGATCCTGTTTGCCTTACCTGTTCCCCCTACAGCTTGACTCTGGTTCCCATCAGCACCTACTGAAGTTCTTTGCTTGGCAGGGTCCTTGCTCCTGAGTGGAGATGTTGAGGGAGGGAGGAATCCCAAACTGGCCAAATCCACAGAGGAGAGGGCTTTTCGTAGAATTGTAGAGTTGGAAGGAGCCAGAAGGGTCATCTAATCCAAGCCCCCCTGAAATGCAGGAATCTTTTGCCCAATGTGGGCCTTGAACCTGAGATTAAGAGTCTCATGCTCTACCAACTGAGCCATGAAGAACTCTAGCCATTGTGGCTACTAGTCACAATGGCTATGTTCTGCCACCACAGCTGCAGGCAGCAATGCCTCTGAATACCAGCTGCTGGGAGCCAAAGGAGGGGAGAGTGGTCTTGTGCCCGTATCCTGCTTGCTGGTTTCCTGCAGGCATCTGGTTGGCCACTGTGAGAACAGGAGTTGGACTAATAATAATAATAATAATAATAATAATAATAATAATAATAATAATTTTTAATTTATACCCCGCCCATCTGGCCGGGTCCCCCCAGCCACTCTGGGCGGCCTCCAACAGACACCAAAATACATTAAAATATCACAAATTAAAAACTTCCCTAAATAGGGCTGCCTTGAGGTATTTTCTGAATGTCAGATAATTGTTTATTGCTCTGACCTCTGATGGGAGGGCGTTCCACAGGGTGGGCGCCACTACCGAGAAGGCCCTCTGCCTGGCTCCCTGTAGCTTTGCTTCTCGCAGTGAGGGAACCACCAGAAGGCCCTCGGCGCTGGATCTCAGTGTCCGGGCTGACCGATGGGGGTGGAGACGCTCCTTCAGGTATACAGGACCGAAGCCGTTTAGGACTTTAAAGGTCAGCACCAACTAAATAGGCCATTGGTTTGATCCAGCAGGTTCTCCTTATGTTCTTATAGAAACCAAAAGGAGCACAAGTCATGTTTTCACCACTGCTGTCTTCTCTGTTAAGGCTGGCCCATAGGCAGGAGTCTTTGATGAGCCAGGATTGATGGGACAAGCCAGAAGTCAAGGACAAACCAGGAAGCAGGATGGAGGAGCAAATCAGGAGTCAGGACCAAAGGATCTCACCTTTCACAGGTGTTTCCAGCCATCCCACAACATTCTGAGCTACTTAACTTCAACCTCCCAGTGGCTGCCCACTTCAAGAACTGTCAATAGTCATTTTGGCCCACTGCCCCTCTCTTGTCCATACCCAGAACACTTCACACCAATCAGATAGTATTCTCATAACAATATTATGGGGTAATTCTGTTTTCCTAAAATGTCTTTATCCAAAAGAATACTGTATGTGTCACCTTCTTAGTGTTGGGGAGGATCCTAGCTCACTCTACATTTTTGGAATCACCCTTCTAATTTCACACACACACACACACCCCTGACCCATGTGCAAATTGGAACATTATTCTGTGGATAGAGGCACATAATCAGAACCGTGTGTGGGTCTGGACTGTACTTAGAAGGTAGGCTGAAGGACATGGGGGGGGCAGAGATATATTTTCCCCCCTGTACAATTCTCCAGGATTGGGGCTGCACATTATGAAATACAGTCACTTCTTGGAAGCATTTTAAATGGGAACTTTGAATTTTCAATCACCTCATAAGTAATTCCTACTTTTACAAACTAACAGAAAGGCAAGAATCATTTTTTTTAGAGAAACAACAGTATGTGTCTCAAAGGGATCTATTACAGCCTCACCCATTGAATGAAGTCCTGCGCACAAAATCGTCTTTACGATCTGACCCTCTCAAAATCTGCCTATAAATGAGATGAAATGGAGCAAGGTTTGGAGGGGCATTGGGCAGTGGGGACATGAAGCTGGCACAGGATAGAAATACTGTGATCCATCCATCACAACACCTTGTTAGTTTGTTTGCCTGTCTATTAATTACTGGAGGGCAGGTTTATAGTAAAATATGCATAGAGTAGAGCCATCAGCAACAGCGCCACCTGCAGGTTTTGGGAGCTAGGGATGGAGGCGGAATCTGTTTTGAATGGATTCATAGACAGAATCTGGCTGTTCTGACCTAATCGAGTATTATTTTCTTTGGACTGCCTCATCTATCAACAGCCTGCTTATGTCTCAGCAGTTTGTGCATTGTCAGGTTTTCTTTTCTGTTTGAAGTCAGGCTAATGATATGCAACATTATAGACACACAAAATGCATGTTCTGTGTACAGGTATATCAAATGCTGTTGTACTCCAGATCCAATCAGTCTGAAACAGAATGGCTAATGGTCAAGGATAATGGCAGTTGCAGTTCAGAAACAGTCCATGAGCCATAGACACCCCTCCCCTGATTTAGAAGTCAAGGCATCCCCTGGGTGCAGCTCCACAGAAAACGAACTGGAATACAATTTGATGTAGGAACAGACGGGGAGCTTGACCCGACTGCTAACTGACTAGTCTCCTAATGAAAATAATGGATTTTATTTTTTTAAAGGGTTCTACACTCTTTGCAGTGGCTTGGAGGCGCATAGGATTTGGGCAACTAATTCTGTTTAATCCCTTCCAAGAAAGCCCCAAGGCTGTAATATGCAGATGAGGAAACATGGACAATGAAAATCGATGATTCTTCGCGTTGCTTATTTGCGTTGAGAAAGTTGACACAGCTGAGCACAAAAGCGCCATCCTAGGCTGGCAACCTCATCCGAAGTCAGATTAATTCCACACCAGCAACAATACACATTTGAAAGCTGCAACATAGGAATCCATCTGGTGTGAATTCTAGTTCTGTAATGAGAACAAAAATATTATGAAAACCAGTCTATTATATATATATTACGCCAACATCATACACTCTGCTCCATTGGAGTGAATGTATCAGGAACAATTCCCTAGTCAACCCACTGTGCCTCTTGGACGTCCTTTGCTAAAAGGTTGTTTGAAATTTAATTCCCCAGGCATCCCCAGAATTCCCTAGAAAAGGGATGGCTGACCCATGACCCTCCAAATATTGCTGGATCCTCAGCTCCCCTCCCACTATACCTGATAATTGGTCCTGCTGGCTGTGGCTGCTGGAAATTGGGGTTCAGGAACACCTGGAGGGCTGCAGGTTCCTCACTCCTGCTGTACAGGTGAAACTCGAAAAATTAGAATATCGTGGAAAGGGTAATTTCTTTCAGTAATTCAACTTAAAAGGTGAAACTAATATATGAGATAGATTCATGACATGCCAAGTGAGATATGTCAAGCCTTTATTTGTTATAATTGTGATGATTATGGCGTATAGCTTATGAGAACCCCAACTTAACAATTTCAACTTTGGGGTTTTTATCAGCTGTACGCCATAATCATCACAATTATAACAAACAAAGGCTTGACATATCTCGCTTGGCATGTCATGAGTCTATCTCATATATTAAACTCCAGTAGCTAATGAAAACAGTTGCTTACATAAATGGACTTTTCCACGATATTCAAATTTTTCGAGTTTCACCTGTAAAAGTTAAATCTCTTTGGTGGGTGGCTGCATCTTGTCTCTGTCATGCATTTTCCTTCATGCGCGCATGTGAACATTGAGGCAGCATGCTAGCTCAAAGGACAAAATAGCAGACTGTGCAATGGGCATTTTACACTCTGAGGTATGTTTTGTACCGTGCTAGCATATTGTCAGGCAACCGTTTTGTGCTAAAGCCTACCCTGTTTCCCCTTTTTTAATACGTAGTCATAAAGTAAGCCATGGCAGGGTTTTTTTACCTTTGTGAGAAGTAAGACGTACCCCAAAAGTAAGCCATGGTGCCGCCATTGTTCCCGTCGCCTCCTCAGCCTCTCCTGCGTGTGCAGGGAGTCAGCGAACCAGCGAGAGGCACGGGGGGAAAACGCGCCTCTTGCGGAGTTCTGCCCCGCCTGCTTAGCGCGCAGGGAGAGGCGCGCGGGGGGGGAGACGCCTCTTCCTGCCCCACCTGTTCCCCGTGCACAGGGAGCCAGCGAACCAGCGAGAGGCACGGGGGGAAACACGCCTCTTGCGGAGTTCTGCCCTGCCTGCTCAGCGTTCATGGGGAGGCTGTACCATACCATACTGACGTAATAAAAATAAGACATCCCCTGAAAATAAGCCACCCTGTGTTTTTTTGAGGAAAAAAATTATAAGACGGTGTCTTAGAAAGGGGGAAAGACGGTAATGCTTTCACCCCAACAATTTACAACAACAAAAAATCCATTGGGTTTTAAATTGGTGGGGGATATGCAATGCTCTTTTTCAGGGGGTACTCAAGGGTATCGGTACTTCTTTTTTGTTGTTGTTAAAAAGTATGGCACTTACTGTAACAACTTCATGGTGAGTACCAGCACCTATTTTTCTAGATGCAAGTTTCTCCAAAGAAACTTGTATTTAGAGGGTATAAAGGATTGGGAAGGTTGGTTATTCACATGAAACATAAAATTTCACAACACGGCTGCACAGTCTTCTGGCTCTGCTTGTCAAGGTGCACAAATAACAAGCAAAGAAGTTGCTATAAATAAAGCTCTTTGTACCAGTTCTCTAAAGTAATTGATGAAGCATATTTCCATCCCCATGAAATAACTAGGTGCGCTGCTAGCATCAAATATATGACAAGGGGTTTGCAAACAGTACCAGCGTTAGATAATAAACATAGAGTGAAATTGGATCCCAAGTTATCTCCTGTGATGACATTAATCTCCACAACTGCTTGCTCCAAAAAGTCTTTTACTGCTGGATAGGTCAACCAGCGATGCCAACAAAATACCTCTTTCGTTGCATTTCTGCCAACACTGAGAATTACCATTGCCCTGAATGTGGGCAGGTGTATAAAACCATCAATGCATGATCTTAAGAGAATTCTCCTGTATGTTAGCAGAAATGGAGGTAACAGGCTTCACGTGCCGCATTTTACACTAGGGATCTGGCCCCAGCCCCCAGATCTTCCTCCAGATCCATTTCCCATACTGGTATCTGGACTAGATGGGTCATGAGCCTGATCCAGAAAGATCCTCTTATGTTCATACTCCTCTGCATCTTTTCTTAGAAATAAGCCCCATTGAGTTAAATGAGACTTACTCATAAGAAAGTGTTAAATCAGTGTTTTCTCCAAACAGTGGGCTGGGATCCATCAGCTGGCCTTGAACCACTTTCCAATGGGCCTCGATGCCACAGTCTGCCTAGTGGCTCCCCACTTCCCCTGCCCTGCCCTGCTCCATAGCTGTTCCATAGCCTTTTGGTTGGACCAACGCACCAGGAATTCCTTGCATGCTGAGCAAATCTCCCTGGGAGACAGAGAAATTTGGGATAGAGGAGGAGGAGGAGGAGGAGGTCTCCTTCCTCTGAAAGGAAAGGCCTCAGAGGAAGTGTTAAAGGAAATCAGAAGGTGACATAAACCGGTAAATTCATATCATCATCAAACAAACAACCTGGGGGTGGGAAGGAAGGGAATAAGAGAGTGGAATTGTGAGAGGAATGAGTGAATGTAAAAAGACCCTGACTGAAAGAAACTGGCAATTAGGGGAATAAGGTTCAAATTGCATATGAAAGGAGAATGAGAGAAGAAATTACAGGCCATGAGTTAAAACAGACGATCTTTGTTAGGTCTTTGGGGTGGATAAGAAGGGGACAATCTAAAATAAAAAGCCTTCTCCACTTTGAGCCTCTGGGTCAGCAAATTAGGCCTAAAATTGAAATGCTGGAGGTTGCAGTACCTCCAGAGCAGATATCTGCCCTTAGCTTGAGGAAAGCTGAGCTATGGAACCCCTTCCCACAAGGAAAACGCTGGGGCAAAGAATTTAGCAATCTCCCGAGATGGATTTGCTATCAGTAGGAAAATATTATCATAGTGGCCAATTCAATCTGCCAAACTCTGCCACCATTTTCTGAGTGGTGCTTTCTCAGTCTTTTCCAGCTACCTCAAGTGGGTCCTGGGAGTAGGAAGTTTGAGAACTCCTGTTTTAAGGGATTGCAGCCTTGGGGGGGGGGGCGATTCCAAGTCCTCACCCGCAATAGCTTTCTCATTCATGGTGGGGGGGGAGAGGAGATGCGACTCAGCGCCCCCCCCCTTTCCTCCCACCTCTTGGCACTGTTGATTCCAGCCTCCAAGGCAGCTTTCCATTAACAGGGATAATGATGCCTGCAGACGGGCAGTGTACATAGTCGACAGACTGCAGAAGAAGGTGGGTATCCTTGACTTTAGCAAAAGCTGCCACATTTCCCAAAAGCTCATATCCTCCCCAGCATGCTGCTTCTCATTCCACCCTACAAGTGCCAGCAATGGCGAACACTTACCGCAAGACCACGGAATATCGGTCCACAAGGGAAACAGATGTGTTGATGAGAAACAGAGTCAGGAGTCCTCATCTTAAAAGTCGTGTTTTGTTGCTGTCAATGAGCAGGAGCGACTCAGATTTGTGCAAGCTCAAAAACAGGTCCCGTTTGGAGAGGTGGCAGTTACCGGTATCTCCTTGCCCGGGGGGGGGGGGATGTCTTTCCTGCTGTGCCATCATGATCTCTGCAGGAGCTGCCCAGATGAGCCAACACTTTCCAGAAGACATTTCTGAAGGCCAGGAGAACAACAGAAGGTGGAACCTGAGCCAGGTGGACAGGCAGGACTACCTGCTGATTGGCTGGAGTAAGAAGAAAGGCAGGAGGAGACTGACTGAGAGCAGACTACGGTTGGTGGGTTGGTGCCCCATTTGCTTTAGCGGGCCAGCCTCTGCTGCATCCTAGGAAATGTCTTGGAAGACACAGGTTGTATGCAGCCCCAGACAGAGGGTGGGCCATATGAACCACTTCGCCCGGGCCTCCGATTCCAAAGGGGGCCTCAGTCAGCATATTCACAATCGCTCACCTGGTTGTGTTGGAGAGGTGAGGGATTGTGAATACGCCCTCGGTAAGCAAGCAAGGTCTTAGTCAAGTCAAGTGTTTGTGATGGTGGGCCATGTTTTTCATGCTGTTAAAAGTTGGTGAGTTTTTGTTTGAAATCTTTTTTGCCATGCGTAACTTAAAGATAAGAGTGTTTGCTTTCTTATCGCTAATTTTTTTTTTTTTTTTAAATGATGAAAATTTGTTGAAGATGTGCCCATTTGTTTAAATTTTTGTTGACTAGGCCAGGAATATTACTTACACCCGAGGAGTACATATAGCTCAATGAGGATAAAATTTGGTGGAAACCATGTTTTTTAAAGAAATAGTGGCTTACGAGCAATAGTGGCTTTCTCACAAGCATACATCTTTTTGAAGAGTAGAATAAGAAGATAATAAATAATAGTCAAAGTTGCCTACTTAAAAATAGATTTTTAAATACATTTTTGAACTATTAAAAATTGTATAATACATTTTAAAATGAATAATGTATTTATTGTAAAATGTATTTAAAATTATAACACTTATCGGAGATCCCCAGGGTAAAAAAAAAAGGGGCCACATTATCTACCTGGCCCGGGCCTCTGCCCGGCTCTGCAAGGGCCTGGCTGTATGCACACAATATCTTCAAAGCACATTCGAAGCACTTTCCCTCAAATCATTCTGAGCACTGTGGTTTGCCCCTCACAATGTTATAATTCCCAGCAACCCATAATAAACTACTGGACCCAGAATTCTTTGAGGGAGAGAAGTTGCTTTGAATGTGCTTGAAATGTGTAGTGTGCCCCAAAATTATAGCTATAGGTTTTCACACACACACACACACACACACACACACACACACACAGCTTCAAGACATCATTCCCAGATAAAAGAAGAGGGGAGATATCTCTCCCACAAAATGGCTCTTCCCTTCCAGAACAGTTTCCCTCCATTTCCTCATCATTCACAAATAGTCTACAATTTGTCCCTATGGCAACCTATCACCTTAATTTCTAACTTTAGAAAATGGCCAGCCAGACCTGTCCAACTCTTCTTCTTTTCCTACCACTTTTAGCTTTTTCTCTCTCTCATTCTTCTTGTTGTTTTAAAGTCTCTCTCTCATTCTCTCTCTCTCAGTCACAGAACAACAGTGGTGGAAGGGATCCCCAGAGGTCATTTCATTTGGTCAAATCCCATCACAACATTGCCAAGGGTGTGTGTGTGTGTGTGTGTGTGTGTGTGTGTGTGTGTCTCATCGAGAGTGAACTTGAAAGAAGCTAAAAGTTGGGTCAGCTTATATACAGACATCACTTTACAGAATTTGCAAATAAGAAAGACAAAACAGAGAGGGGTTCTAATGCATCAGTTCCACTTGGGAAACGAGAACAGATCAGTTCTCCACAATCCAGGCAGAGAACTAGAATTTTGGAGCAACAGGCATTTGTTTCAGGGGTGTGACAGAGCCAACGGTTACACAGGTTTCCCACTTGAATGGAGAAATCCCAATGCATATGCATGGACTCCCAGAGGATCTATCCTGATCTTTAAATGGTGCCTTCCCTTGGGCGCAACATTCTGATGGCCACATGCCAATAGTGCTCCCTGAGCCACAGGCAAATGTAGTTACGGCTAGAGGCAACAAGTGCCAGAGGAAGAGATGTATTTCTGATTATTTCCCTTGTGCAGGAGGCCGTGTTCCAGATGCACATAATTCAGAGGTTCACACACCTCAGTCGAGGCAAGCAAGAGGCATAAACACAGTTCAGGGACACATTGGTTCCTCCGACTACCGGTTGCTGGGAATCAGTAGTAGTTAAGAGTGCTGTTGTGCTCATGTTCAGCTTGAGGGCTTTCTGCAGGCATTTAGTTGGCTACTGTGAGAACAGGATGCTGGATGAGATGGGATGCTTTGACCTGATGGAGCTTCCAGGCTCCTATGTTCTTATTCCATCGAGGCAAAAACTGTCAGGAAGAACATGGAACAGGGCTGGTGAGATTGTGGCAGTGGACATGGCCAGGGTAGAGACTTGAATGCCAGAAAGAGAAGCAGGCAATTGGGGGGCATGTTCAGGCCCCAGGCCTATGTGTCCCCCCCACCCCTGTTTAAATAAATGCTCATAGGGAAGGGAGGGGGCTTGCATCATTTTCAGATATATACAAACCAACCACATGCTGAACAAATGCCACCAAACTTTCCAGAACAGAGAACTTACATAAGAGTGGAGGCACTGTGAACTTGCTGCGTTTTGAGATTTCTACCATCCCTCCCCTTGTGACTGGAGAGTGTTGGGTGAGACTTCAGCCCTGAATTGGAAGCTACTGCTCTCAGAGTCCAGCTCCTCCCCTTCCCCTCTCCCCATCCTGGTGGTCTCCTCAATTGCAAGATGCAATTAATAATTGCAAGATACAATTAATAATTGCAAGATGCAATTAATAATTGCAACACTTTGGGGACAGACAGTCTGGCTTTAGAAAGGCTTTTTCAAAAGTTCTGGACTGGCCCAAAACTGCTACAGATCAATTTGGGTCCACACGACACAGTCTGTTGCTGCATTGACCTTAATCTGGTACAAACAGGCACAAATTAGCCGGATTTCTTTCATGATTCAGACAAGTAAGTTCACAGCCCTCGTTTCTGCACCAAAAAAGGATCTCTTCTCCAACTGTATTCTCCTTGTTATAATAGCAACCATGATTAGTGGTGTTGATGCAAAAGGATTAGATTTGCAGCAGCCAACAGTAACACAGGCCAGGAAGCCCCTGGTGCAAGCTATATCCACAGATGGTCCCTGCAAGAGGAGAATTTTGATTGCATGAAGCTAGTTGATTCCAACCCTCATTCAGGCTTCACGCTGATCCCTTTGGGTTATGTGGATCAATGCGCTTTTAGTCTGAGCATCTTAATAAACTCAGATTTCTGATCAATTTTGTGCCAAAGCTCAGCAGGTGGAGAAATCAACGCATGTCTTGCGGGGATCAAAATCCATCTCGAACCACCCCAGCTGTCCCATTACCTGAGGGTGTTCTTGAAAGCTGCCTTTTAGGGCATCATTAGCAAATCTCTGTGATATCTGAGGCTGCAGGAGAGTTTCGGATCTTGGATTTTGAAATCCATGCACCCCTGTGTACGGTTGGTGTATACAACCTGATGGTGAAGCTGGATTGCACCGAGGGCTCCTGTCTGTGGCACAGGAACAGTTTAAAGCAAGCTTAAGACTTCAATCCTCTACCCACTCACCTGTGAGGAAACTCCACTGAACTCAATGAACCTTACTTTTGAGTCGGTAAATAGACAGATAGATGATTGCATTGCAAATCACATCACTTCCATGTGAAAGGTATGCCTTGGTGTCTTTTGTCCAGGCTGCAATGTGGAACACACTTAAGAGAGAGTGGGTCTATTCTGAGGGACTAAAGTTGGATTCAACCCAATAAACTCACATTGAACCTGGAGAGACAGGCTTCTGGGCAAACTGTCAATTGCACTGTCGATGCCTGATGGTCTGCAGGGCAACATGCCAGGGATAGGTGGGAGGAAATCCCTTTCCCATAACCTGTGGCGCCTCCAGATTCTGCTGAACTCCAGCTCCTATGATCCCTGGGGCTGATGGGAGCTGTAGTCCACAGCATCCGCATTCCTGCTGCAGAGATCAACAACAGATGGGAGGGATGGAGGGAGGATGGATAGAGATGGGAATGCAAGAGCAGCAGGGGTTAAACACAGAAAAGACTTAAGCTGCCTGTGTGGTGCCCATAGCTGTCAACTTTTGGATTTGAAAATAAGGGATTTTTTTCAAACTTTCGGATTTAACATAGGCTCATTTTTTATCTATTTACTTTTTTTAAAGACTCTTAAAGTCTGGATTCTGCTCCATATGCATTGCATATTAAGACCTGGTTACTTCACTGCAGTACAAAAAATATATATCCTGAATTGTTTGTTTGGCCTTATTTCAATCTATTGGTATTTTTGCAAAAAATTGAATTTTCTATTCAGCATTCTGTGTTTTGATAATTCTGTGTATTGAGAGCTGCTGTTGGCACTGTTTATTTTGGAAAATGGGGCATGTAAATAGACTAAGCTAAGGCTGAAGTTATAGGAACACTTACCAGGGAAGGGAATTCCCCTCCGGAACAGACAGGCACAGGACTGCAATCAAACCTAACAATTCCAAAAGCTTTCCACTTTATTTATATAGCACCATCTGCATGGATGTCTATAAAGTTGCTTGCCACAAACGCAAACTATTTTTAATACCATTAGTAATCTCGGCATTTTATTTACAACACTGATGAATTAATAATCAATATCGATGCAGAATTTATTAATAGCTTCACACGGTACCTTTATGGAAGAGCTGGGGAATCTGCGGCCCTCCAGAGGTTAGACTCTGGCTCCCATCATCCCTGACCATTAGACTTAGCTGATTGGGGCAGATAGGAGTCAGAGTCCCAATAATGACATCAGGAGGGATGCAGCTTGGCTGCTCCACTGCCCTCAGAAGCTCAGAGTGGTCATGTTACCCCCAGGGGGACAGGGCCTTCTCTGTGGCAGCCCCTAAGCTGAGGTGTGCCTTTCCACAGAGGTGTGCCTGGCACCTTCCTTGTGCAGCTTTTGAGGAAAGCTCAAGACACACCTCTTTAGACTGGCCTTTGACACCTGAAATGTATACTTGTAGGGCCCACTTTAGTTCTGTGATTCTAAGTTGTTTTAAACCAGGGGTAGGCAACCCAGGTGGCACTGTGGGTTAAACCACAGAGCCTAGGGCTTGCTGATCAGAAGGTCGGCGGTTCAAATCCCTGCAACGGAGTGAGCTCCCGTTGCTCAGTCCCAGCTCCTGCCCACCTAGCAGTTCGAAAGCACGTCAAAGTGCAAGTAGATAAATAGGAACAGCTCTGGCAGGAAGGTAAACGGCGTTTCCGTGCGCTGCTCTGGTTTGCCAGAAGCGGCTTAGTCATGCTGGCCACATGACCCGGAAGCTGTATGCCGGCTCTCGGCCAATAAAGCGAGATGAGCGCCGCAACCCCAGAGTCGGACACGACTGGACCTAATGGTCAGGGGTCCCTTTACCTTTTACTAGGCAACCTAAGGCCCAGGGGCCGGATGCGGCCCAATCGCCTTCTCAATCCGGCCCACGGACAGTCCAGGAATCAGCGTGTTTTTACATGAGTAGAATGTGTCCTTTTATTTAAAACTAGTAAATTAAGCCTGTTACGCAAAACAGGCGCTAGAAAGCTCTCTCAGGAGCCCTGCGTCCCTGAGGGGGAAAAGGAGAGAGACGGAGACAGAGACGGCGCCCCCTTTCCGGGACGCAGCGCTCAGCTCCCCGCACTCAGGCGCTCTCCCTCCCTCGCCGGCCGCCGCCTGGATCCGCTCCTCCCGCCCTGCGTATCGGGCGGCCAGAGGGCTGCGGCCAGGGGCGCTACGCGCCCCCGCCGCCACAGCGGCTTGCCCTGTGGCTTGGCGGGCAGGGGCGCTACGCGCCCCCGCCGCCACAGCGGCTTGCCTCGCGGCTTGCGGGAGCATCGGGCGGGCGGCCACAGGGCTGCGGGCAGGGGCGCTACGCGCCCCCGCCTCAGGGGCCTATCCTATATAATAAAGAAAGTTTGGCTCTGTCTCCCTCCCTCTCCCTCCTACACACACAGCGCCGGTCAACCGCCCCTTCCCGAGTATCGGGCGGCCAGAGGGCTGCGGGCAGGGGCGCTACGCGCCCCCGCCGCCACAGCGGCTTGCCCCGCGGCTTGCGGGAGTGTCGGGCGGCCAGAGGGCTGCCGCGCATCCCACCGGAGCCGCAGCCAGAGCCTGCCGAGCGGGGGCAGCCTTGGAGGTGGCGGCAGCGGGTGAGCGCAGGCGGACAGGGGCACCCCGGCAGCGCGCTAAGATGGCCGACAGGAGGAGGCTGCGGGCAGAGGCGCTTCGCGCCTCTGCCCGCGCTCCTATTGGTCTGTGTCCTCCGCGCAGGCGCACTTCCGATTTCCTCTGACGGACGGAAAGTGGTATGGAGGGACACAGGCTCTTTATTATATAGGATGCATCTCTGGGTTATTTGTGGGGCATAGGAATTCGTTCACCCCCCCCCCCAAATACAGTATAGTCCGGCCCACCACATGGTCTAAGGGACAGTGGACCGGCCCACGGCTGAAAAAGGTTGCTGACCCCTGTTTTAAACAGTTTTTCATGTTGAGCTTTAAGTGGTGTCCTGGGACCTTAGGATGGTGGGTGATAAACAACGCAATTAGTAATAATAGATATAAAGAGGTTAAATATTTTTAATTGACTACAGAGTCAGTATTACCAAACAATAATAATTTTAAAAATCCACAAGACTGCTTCCATAAGGTGGGGCTTCCCTCACACTTGATCTGGAAGCTGCAGTTAAGTGCAGAATGCTGCAGGACAATTGCTGACAGCAGGGAGCCCTTATCAGCATGTAGCGCCTGTGCTCAGAGATCTGCTCTGGATGCTGATTTGCTACTGGGCCAGGTTCAAGGTGTCACGATTAGCTTATAAAGCCCTTAACAAGCTGGGGTCAGTTTACCCACAAGATTGTCGTATCCCACATGTGCCTGCTCATCTCCTTTGATCAGTGGAATGGGCCCCACCACAGGTGCCACGTAATTCCGTAATTCCCGTTCTGCATTTGTAAGAACTTGTTCTTTTCATGTGGCAGCACCTTACCCTTTGGAACTCCCTGCCTATTGAGATCAAACCGGCGCCTTCGCTGTCCTCTTTTTGGCACCAGCTAAAAACATGCCTGTTCAGACAAGCCTACCCAGATACTTAGCAAGCAGAGGTAATTTTGATCTGTTTTAATGTTTCAACTTTCGTATGTTTTCAAGTGACTTTACTGTTTTATCGTTTGTAAACTGCTTTTCATATTTATTTATTTTTTTAAAAAAACAAGAGGTGTATAAATTGTAGGAAACAAATAAGTAAATAAATAAAAACAACGGCAACACATGTTTGGGGGACACCATGGGTGTTTACCCAGGGGGTGGGCAGCTGCCCCCTCCTAAATCAAGTAAATAAATAAAAGACTTACTGTAACTAAAAGCAGAAAGATTGTGACAGATTTTTTTCCCTGAGCACTTGGGTGTCAAAAGAAATGTAAATTTAAAACAACTGTGGTTGAGACATTTCATTCCGAATCTGCTAGACAGAGTGAGACAGAGGGTGGTGGCATAACATAAATCCTGGCTACGCCCATGGGGGGCCATCTGTCGGGGCTGGTTCAGCTGTGATTCCTGCATGGCAGGGGGTTGGACGAGTTGACCTTTAGGGGTCCCTTCCAAACTTCTTCCAGTCTAACGCATGATAAATATAATAAAATAATAATAACAATTAATAATAATAATAATTAATAATAATGCTGTGCAAAAGCCCACAAGGCAGCTTGCATGATCACCACCTAAAGCCAAGGGAAGGGCAGTGCACAGCGGAGCCCCCTCTCTCCTATGGGGACCCTCGACGCGTGTGCGCGAGAGGCGCCGGACCCCCATCCCTCCCTCCCGCTCGGCTCAGCCTCCTCCTCCGACTGTTGCATCGCGGGCGGAGGCAGGGAGGCTTCGCCGAGCCGGGCCGCCGGGCCTCCTGCCAGCGCCCTTCGCGCCTCTCCGGCGCTCCTCGCCGTTCCCCCCTCCAGCTCGGCGGCCAGATGGTAGGCTCCATTTAAAGCGCCCTCCCCGCCTTTCTCGGCGCTGCTTTCCCTGGGCGAGCGGCTGCCGCTGGCCGCGCCGCGTTGCAGGCGAGGAAGGGGGATCCAACAGGTCGCCTGCCCGGGCGGAGGTTCCCCGGTCCCCGGGAAAAGGCCCGCTCCCCAGCCAGCCAGCCGGCCAGCCCGCCCGCCCGGGGTGCGCGATGCGGCGTCTCTCGCGGCTCCTGAGCCTCCTGCCTTGTCCGTCCCGCAGGCCAAAATCCTGAGCATGATGGAGGGCAACCAGCAGCTGGCCCTGCGCATCGACGGAGCCCTCCAGGCGGCCGGCCAGGAGGTGAGCGCCTTGCGAGCCGAGCTGACAGCCACCAGCCGGAGACTGGCCGAGCTCAGCGCCTGCTCCGGCGCCGGAGGAGGCGGCGGCGGCGCCGGAGGAGGAGGAGGCAGCGGCAGCAGCAGCAACAGCAGCCCCAACGCCACGGAGATGGCCGCGGCCGGCGGCGCCATGGAGAACAGCCAGCCCAGCCTGCAAGGTAAGCGGGGCTCTGCGCCCAGGCGGGGATCGGGGCCGTTTTGAGGAAGGGGGGTGGTGGTCTCTTCCCAATAAGCTCCTTTTTTGAGTGGGGGGTGGTGTATCTGTCTCTTTTTTGGGGGGGGGGACTACTAATGTGTCTTGAGCATGTGTCTAAGGATGGGAGGGGAGGGGGATGCTGATCACCTCCGAACATCCTCTCTCTCTCCCACCCACCCCTCTTTTTGCTCGGCTGACACTCAGCCGGGTCTTACGCAGGCTGACTCGGGAGTAAAGTGTTGCTCGTGGCAGTCCTGGTGGCAGTCGCGCGTTGGGGTTGCAGACGCCCCCCTTTGTGCAGTGGGGTTAATTTCTCAACTCCCCACCCCCACCCCCCAAACATGCCTGCAGAGAATTGCAGCCTAGCAGAACGATCCTCTGCTTTGCTTACTCCAGAGCAAAGCCCGGTTGCAGTCAGCGGCGAGTTAAGCGTGCGAAGGGATGCAGCCCTTTTGCATACATTGCATACATGTGCTTGCACGGAAGTCGGTACCCTCCTCCCAATGTTCAGCAGGACTTACAACCCAATAAGTCTGCGGAGGGTTGCAAACTAGCCTTGTGTTTGTGCAAACTTTGGATACCTCAGGGTCTTTTTCAACAACCCCCCTCCAATCCCTGTACATTATTTCCTGGAAGAATGCCTCCATTCTTGGCTTTACCCCTGGTTTGTTACAATATCTTTAAACTTGCTTTAATTCCACTCCTGTTTGGGGTTTCCCCCACCACTGTCCTTTTCTAGAGAGGCTGCAATTCATTGTTTGCATCTCTAATGTATTGTGGTAAGTTGCTGTTCACCCCCCTTCCTCCCCCTTCCATCCTCACCTTGGATTTCATCCAGCTGCTAAACAGTCTTTTCGCAACAGAAATGCGACCCTGGGCTTTTCAGGGCGAATTGTGGTGCAGGGTTGTTTATGAAGTGGACTGCTCTGGCGAACCACCTTCCCTTTCTCCAGACTTCTGCAATAATGTTAAGAGAGGTGGTTTGCATTTGTACGAAGGAGGTGCTGTGTAGAGTGTCTGGGTTGAAACAGGACAGAATCATTTGACACTAGGCTGTTCTCTCTGCCTGCCTGTCTCTTGCTGTATTCAGTGGGAAAGATGGATCAATGGGCAGCCTTCAAAACTGGCACCTTGGAGAATATGGCCTTTGTCCAGCAGCTTTCCCCCTGTGCTTATGTACGATGATGTCAGTGCTTTAAAGAGGTGTGACAGCAGCGTTTTGGTGGCGTTCGGAGGCACGTTCTCCTGCTTTGTTTGCACCTTGGTCATCCGTAAAGGCAAATGTGAGGTGCTTTTGAAAGCCGGCTCCAAACCTTGCAGCGGACCTGCTTAGACACAGGGAGTCCTGCAAATACAGTGTTGGAGTGATGATGTCATGATAGCATTTCTGGTGTGTGTGGCTCTGGTTAAGAGCAGAATCTTCCTTTGCTTTCCCCCACCCCCACCCCCAAATTAAATTGCTGGTAGAGAGTAATTAGTTTGAAATGCAGTTATCAAAATGGTAGGAATTTTAAGAATGCTTTCTTCTCTCTCTCACCCCCCCACCGACCCCCCTTCTCCGATTCAGTTTGTGTTTTCTGTTTGCTTTCCTCTGGTTTCGGGATTTGCCCCTCTATTCACATTCCAGTCAATATCTTGAATCTGATTCAGAAAGTGTGTCGTTGTCATTCCGGTTTATTGGTTGTGAGGGGAGGGACAGGGAGAGTTAAGCAAGCCAGGCAACCTGGCATTGTGATGAAAGCAGCTTAATAGGTGACGGTGTGAAAAGAAAAGAAAAGTGCAAGAGGGAATAGATGTGCAAAAGGCAAACGGACAGTTATGTATGTGTGTTATAATGAGGAAATGGCTGGGAAAGTGCCTCTCGGTGGGTCTGACTTCCCTGGTATAAAACAGCCGCTCCACATTACTGCATTCTCCCCTCTTGCTTGTGGAAATGAAATAAACTTAAGGAGACTTTGAAGCAGTGTGTCTTGTAAATTACACAGGAAAAACTATGTGATGTAACAAGGGGCTCTTCAGGCTGTTCAATGAGTGATTTATCCTCTTAATTTTTACATCAGAGTTAGGAAATGGGAGCTGAACGGCTCCTGATCATCCCTTTAGTATCTCTTTCACTTATTTTGTCAGATGGGAGGGAATCTCCCCCACCTCCCCATTATGCAATAGCGATGGAAGTTGTGGCTGGTTGTGACTCCTAAATCTGTTTCCTTAATGCGATATATCTAACCTGCTTTCCTGATTGTTGAGGTATGTTCAGCTCTCTGCTATGCCAGCTGCAGTCCTTACCCCTCACATTCCCATATTAAAACAGCTAGAATGTTTAAAAGTGTGTGGGTGCCCTCTGTGCCGCAGACAGGCTGGCTTCACTTATTATGAATTTCAACTTGCAAGGTGATCCTGGGTAGGTTCAGTCATAATTCTGCAGTAGGACTGTACCTTAGTGGTAGATAGGATTGGAAGGGGGGGAGAATGTTGATTTAGTTTGCATTTCAAGGCAAGCTTACCTAATCTTCACTTTCTGAAACAATGTGTGGATTGAAACAGAGCCATCATCTGAAATTTGCACTTCACTGAATTTTGCAATTGAGATCTCCAGCCAAGTATTATGCACAAAGTTTGCTTAAAAATGCATATATAAGTGAGAATGAATTATATTAGGAGAAATTGCTCTGCAAAAAAAAAAAAAAATGGTATATCAGGGGAAATTGCATGTGCGCTGAAACACTGGTGGCTTTTCATTTTGTTGTTGTTAAAATCGCAAACAGATGTAGAAGTCTGGGGAATGGAACTCAAGATTGAGAGAATGTGAAACTGAAATTGACCTATTTGCCCACCTTACTGGCTGAACACTTGCTCTTTGAGCAGGAGGTCCCAGGTCCCAACATCTCCAGCATCTCCAGGAAGGTTTAGAAATGTCCCCCAGTCTGAAACGCTTCAATTCTGCTCCCTGTCAGTGTAGACAGTACTTAGATAGATGGACCAGTTGTCTGTCTTGGTATAAGGCAGCATGCTGGCTTCCTAAGAAGTAACATCCACTGAATTTGGTGAGATGGACTCCCAAATGAGTGTGCAAGGCATGGCAGCCTTGGGTGGCAACCTGCCAGTGGTGTAGCGTGAGGTGCAGAGGTGGAACAAACATTTGCAAAAATGTACAATTCTGTTAAACACTCACTCATGCATCCAGACCTGGCCTGTATCTAAACATGTCTGATGTGGTACCCTCCCAATGATGTTGCACTACTGACCACTGGCCATAATGATTGCTGCTAATGAGAGTTGGAATCTAACCGCATCTTTAAGGTATCATACTGGCTACCCCTGATCTAGACTGATGAAGCCTGATTGCTGTGAGTAGGGTTGAGAGTGTGAGCCTGGGTCTGTATGTGTTGTGTGAGAAAGGATATATGTGCACTGCTTGACCTCTGTAGCAATTGCAAATTCTGCCTCTGCTTTGCATCCACCTTGCATACAGAAGGGGACGGGGACCCTAGGTGCAGTGATCTCTCCTTCCCACAGCCAACGTGCACTCGGACACGAAAGCTGAGCTCATTTGGGATGGTGTTTGCCAAAAGAAGAAAACCAGGCTGGGAAACACGGTGGCTCAGGCAGCACACCTGGACCAGCCAAAGGAAGACCTCCAAAGTTTATGATAAATATATATATCTGCCAAGCAGGATATTCCCAGTGGGCACCACTGAATTATGAAGAAGTCAACGTTTTTAATGTATACAAGTGGAAGTCTTGTTGCAGCTCTGCGTAACATGTATGGCAACCCATAAGTCTATATTTACTTGCTATGGTGACCCATCAATATATTGTTGCATGAATTTTGAATCTGAGGCTTTCACTGCTTCCAGCTGCCAGAGAGCAGTTCCCAAGCGTTAATGTAAGACTTCAGCCTTTCTGATGTTCAATGACAAGTGTCAACACGGCATTACACCATGCCAACAAGACAAAAGTTGTAAAAGGCATTCCTCATGCAAATGATGGATTACAAGGAACAATGCTTTGGGTTTTCTGATAAAACCTGTGACCCATTTGCACAAGTTTTGCGAGCCACATGGGGGGGAATGCTGCGATGGACCACTTGGACTGATAGTCCAGGTAAAATTTGCACAAGAACACCATAGAACCAACTACCCGGAAGTAAGCTCCCTCTGAGTTCAATGAGATTTACTCCCAGGTAAGTATAGGATTGCAGCATAAGTCTGTGTAGGGAATGAGTGAGATGATTGACCTCCTGTTGGCTCCTGCTGATTGTGCTTTGTGAACATCTGAATGGCTTGAATTTAATTTACAACTTGCAGGGCTAGATCCTGGTGTGTGATTACAGTGCATTTTTGGTTTAGAGGTCTTTTTGTTGTTGATTGTGTTATTTGCCTTTGCAAAACATGTATCTTATATTGTAGGTGATTCAGCATCATCTGGCGCCAGTCCTGCAATTAGATAAGACTGGGCAATCTGCTTCAACTGGCAGATTTGTGCTACTCTTAGAAGTGTTTCTTAAAGAGCATAATTTTTATTATTATTTATTATTATTATTCCTGCCCATGAACTGTTTATTATGTCAGCACACAGGTAATATAAAATACAGTAGTTCATAATATAGAGCTCACACAATCAAACTTATGTTTGTGTGAAATAGATTTTCAGTCCCAGTTATCAAAACCTTTTGAAATATGTTGTATTTTTGGAGAGGTGGAGATATATTCTGTGTAAGAAAGGTCCTTTGCAGGGGACCTCCTCTCTGAAATGGCAAGAGCAGTGGTTGTCATGAATATTTTTCTGCTGCCCAAAATCAGCAATGGGGGGGGGGCTGTGCCCCATAGCATATATCCAGGTATCCCTTGGCCTAACTTTGTAGAATTGTAGAGCTAGAAGGGGCCCAAAGGGTCTTCTACTCCAATCTCCTGCAATGCAGGAATCGCAGCTAAACAATCCCTAGCAGATGACCATCCAACCTCTATTTAAAAATCTCAGTGAAAGCAAGTCCCCCACCTTCTGAGGTAGTCCATTCTACTGTCAAATAGCCCTTACTGTCAGAAAGTTCTTCCCAAGGTTTCATCAAAATCTCCTTCATCTGAGTAGCAAGGGTGGGGGAGCGCATGCCATAGAGCATAGCTGTCAACTTTTGGATTTGAAAATAAGGGATGCCGCGAGGGCGGTGCAATGGCACCAAGTAGCCTCGCCACCTTGCGCTCCAGAGGCTGCGCACGAACAGGTGAGCGAAAGAGCGAGCGCGTAGATGGCAGGCAGGCTGTCTGGTTGGGCGTGAGGGTCTGGCTGCACAAGGCATGCAAGCTCCGCCCCCAGTCAGTCTCAGACTCCTTATTGGCAGCTGAGCAACGCAGCTGAGGAGCCTCTCTGGCCGCAGGGAGGTAGAGGAGCTGCTTCCTTTGAAATCCGGGAAATTTAAGGGATATCAACAATCTGGGATAGCAGCGGGAAACGGCATTGGAATAAGGGAGTTTCCCGCAAAAAAAGGGAGGGTTGACAGCTATGCATGCCATAGAGAAAGAGAGAGAGAGAGACTCTGGAGTGGCAGAAAGGGAAGAAGAAAAAAATGGTTCCACCCACATTTAATTCTGGCCCTGCCCACTTTTAATTCCTACCTCGCACACAGCTAGTATTTGGCCCCTGGCAGATTACTCCCAAGCAACATGTGGCCCTGGATGGAAAAAGGTTGTCAACCACTGCCCAGATTGATTAAGAACTCATTTAGCACATTTGAGTTTATTTCGCTACCTTTTAAAATAAAAATGTGCTGCGCTAATTTTATGTGCTGTGTAAAATTATCTCAGTTCCCTCCTCCTTCCAAATTCAAGATAGCTGAATTTGAAATATCTGACTAGGGGGGAAAGTGAGCACAGTACACTTGATATAGATTAGAATACTGGGTTGCATCCTCTGTAATTCCTGCTCAGAGTAGGGTCATTGGAGTTAACAGACACAGCTAACTCAAGTTCCTTAACCGTAATGGGTTTACTCTGAGTAAAGCTTGGATGCAACCCATTGAAAGTAATGGGCGATGCTTAGTTCCATTAACATCAGTGGAAATACTCTTGAGTCAGACTTGAATACCACCCATTATGAAGTTCAAAGCTTTACTTGGGAATTATTTTTATTGGAATGATTGTAATTTTTTCAAGACACAACCAGCTCAATAGCACACACTTCCATTTCACCATTAAAAAAAGGGGGGGGGGAGACACTGCAAACAGTAAACTTACAAATCTTAACCCTCTCAAATGATGCTTTACTTGGGAAAAGTTAATTGTAACTCAGACTGGTCACTTCCAAACTGCGACACAAGTAGTATATTGTGAAGTCTATGTGGTGTGTCTGCTGTGGGGTGGGTGGGAAATGTTCGCAGTGCATCGGAAGGTGAGATTTAATCCTCTCCCCACCCCTGCCTAACTGCAGCATGGTTTTTGTTGCAGTTGTGCAAGGGGTAGGGCTAAATTCTTCTTCTCATGCATTGTGTTGGCAGTGAAACATCTCCCCCCCCCCTCCCGACATGTCCCTGTAATTCAGGGGTAGGCAACCTAAGGCCCTGGGGCCAGATCTGGCCCAATAGCCTTCTCAATCCAGGACGGTCCAGGAATCAGCGTGTTTTTACATGAGTAGAATGTGTGCTTTTATTTAAAATGCATCTCTGGGTTATTTGAGGGGCATAGGAATTCGTTCATTCCCCCCAAACAAAATAGTCCGGCCCCCCACATGGTCTGAGGGACGGTGGACCGGCCCATGGCTGAAAAAGGTTGCTGACCCCTGCTGTAGTTAAAGAAGGGGGGACCCACAGTGTGATTGCAAGTGTTTCATTCAATTAGTGCTATTGTATCCATCCATTCTGTTACAATACAGTTTTATGAAACAATGTACGTATTTTCCAGGATCAGCAAACTCTGTACAGTGATCCCTCTACTTACGAGTAACCCGACTTCCGTATTTTTCGAGTTACGAGGGATCAAAGCGGCCGCGCGCTTCCGAATTTTTTCAACTTCCAAAAGGAAGTCGCGGCCGTTTTAGATAGGGTTTTCTCGAGTTACGAAGTTTAGATAGGGCTTTTTTCGACCTACGAATTTTTTCTCCCCAATGCATTCCTATGGGGACTCGACTTACAATTTTTTCAACATCCGACGGTCCCGTCGGAACGGATTACATTCGTAAGTCGAGGGTCCACTGTATACATGTTTGTGGGTGTGGGAAACATAAGAGACATCTGCTGCACCACATCTCTGCCTAGGGAGGCCCTTTGAGATGGAGAATATGCAATGTTTGGTGAAGTGCAAACTTGTGCTCCCCAGGCATCAGGGAGAGGTCTCTTCTCTCGGCCCTCTCCCCAAATGAAGGAGGAGGAGGAACTGATGAAGCTAGGAGAGAGGTTTCTCAGTGGTATAGCAACTGTTGTGCAGGTCACAGGTCACAGGTTCAGCCCCTGGCATCTCCCAGTATGGCTGGGAATGGTTCCTCTGAAACCCTGGAGAACCCCTGCCAAGCAGTATGGATGGCACTGAGCTGAATGGACCACACATATCTACAGTCTGAACCAGGCAGAGAACCACAGCATGGAAAACAGATGCTGCTCTACCATCTGATTTGTAGGGGGAGATGGATTGGCACCTCACCATTCTTGCAGAGAGCAACTCTACTCTTGCTGTGTTTTTCCATTTGCAGTCTGAATGGAGGGTACAAATTCATAGAGGATAGGGCTGCCGATGGCGACTAAATAAGTAAATAAACTATTATTTATACCCTGCCCATCTGGCTGGGTTTCCCCAGCCACTCTGGGCGGCTTTCAACAGAGCATTAAAAACAGAATAAAACTTGGAACATTAAAAACTTCCCTAAACAGGGCCGCCTTCAGATGTCTTCTAAAAGTCAGGTAGTTGTTTATTTCCTTGACATTTGATGGGAGGGTGTTCCACAGGGCGGGCGCCACTACTGAGAAGGCCCTCTGTCTGGTTCCCTGTAACCTCACTTCTCGCAGTGAGGGAACCACCAGAAGGCCCTCGGAGCTGGACCTCCCATCAACCCCAGCCAACATGGCCTATGGGCAGAGAAGATGGGAGCTGCAGTCCATCTGAAGTTCGCCACTTTGGCTGCTCCTGGACAATGCTGAGCTCGACGGCCCATTGGTCTGAAGGCAGCTTCCACTGTTTTTTCAGAAAGCCATTGCTACTTCCAGCAAGGTTCAACGTACATCCTTGCTTGGATCTGTGTTTCTTGTTAGGTAGGATCTCACCTGGTGGTGGCTTGGCTTGGGATGTCCAAAGGTCTTCAGAGTGTCTCTTCGTTTCAGCATTGCACCCTTTGTTTCCAGTACTGTCTCTCTCTGTGTGCGTGCATACACACACACACACAAACACACTACATGTGTGTGAGCATCTTGTGTGGCCCCCTCCCTCTTTGCCTGCAGGCTATTTTCCCTTCACCCTCTTCCTTCCCATCAGCTGTGCTTGCATCGCCAATGTTCGTCAGTGCAAATTGATTTAGAGATTAGTTTAGGGGATTCGTTCCGTCAAACTTGTAATATTTAGCCGTTTCCAGCGTGCGGGGAGTTCTAGCCATTTAAACAAACTAATCTAACATCAAATGTGTTTAGTGCGCCATCAGGATTTGCCCAGCAAATATTAGGCCTCTGCTTTGTAAACAGGTGGGCGAGTCGGGAACTGGGGTCTGTGGAACTATTGCAGGATAACTGGAGTTGTTTTTGTGTGTGTGCGTGGGCACGTATGTAAAACCAATTAGCATTCCATAAAATGGTGGCAGGATCTGGTTCCCAACTCACTGTGTATCTCTGGGAATAGATTCATAAGGGGGGAGGGTACCTCTCTATCTCTCCTTCCCCTCTCTGAAGTCATCATGTTGGAACCATTCACAATCTATAGGGCAGCAATCCCCACCAGTGGTCAACACGTTTTAGCTGGCCAACCCAAATATTGTTCTTGCCCAAAGGGCAAGGCTTGACCTCTGAGCTTGTCCTCCACTAAGGCTGATCCAAGCCATTTTATAGCCTGAAGCCAAGGGCAAGATGGTGCTGTCCTCTCTGTTCCGTATACAAGACTGGCAGTTGATTTTTTCCCTTCAATGCTAAAGTTAGGGGCAGTTTCCTCCACTGTACCTGAGGCTAAAAGGAATAGCTTAAGGGGTGCAGTTCATGGGGTGTATGCAGCTGGGTCCTCCAACACCTGACCATCACTTCTGGCTCTCACTTGACCACCACCACCCTGCCACAAGTCCTGCTGCCTAAGGTGGCTACTCCACTCTGCCCAATGGTAGAGCCAACCTTGGCCACCTCTCTGATATGCTGCGTGAGATCAGAGGGAAATCTGCTGTAGGCCACAGTTCCCCACCCCAGTGACTACAGGCTACAGGACTCTGTTTTAAGCCACCATCGTATGTTTGTAGTCATCTCTTGGTGCTAGCCCAAATTGCCTGGAGCATAACTGGAAAGGGTTTTGACAGAATAGACACAGAATCATGTGGTGTTATTGCAGGGACTCGCAGGCAGACAAACTCACAAAAACCTCTTGTATACAGTTAACAAGAAGGAAGTTTGCGTCAGCCCCTCCTTCCTATTTATTATTTTTTAACCTAACTTACTTGAAATTTTGTTCAGTATCAGATTTCACAAGGTTCTTTTGGGGTGGGGGTGGGAAATGATTCTTTGTGTGTTTGTATGCGTGTGAGTGCACACACGCAAATTGTTTTTCTGTTTCCTCCAAGGATCGCTTTAAAAGGATCAGGTTTGCTCCGTGAGAAGCGGTAATTTGATGAACGACTGGAAAGATCAGATTCCTTTGGACGCATTAGCCAGTCAGAAGAAAAACGTGAAAACAATAGAATTCCTCAGTTGTATTATCTGAATAGCAGAAGGTCTTGTTTGCTGTCTGAGGACCAACCGGCGGTAGTGGTGGAAACCTCTTTGCTTTTTATTTAGAAGATAAGCTTAACATGTATTGCACAAAATGGTCAGCAATTTAATGCTGGTACTTGCAGGGAGAGTGGAGGAAAACCCTTTTCTTTGTGGTCCCAGAAGTGCTTTTGCGAAGGATCCGTTTCAATGTTCGACTTGCAGCTTAAAAAAAAGGGGGGGGGAACAGTCTAAAAAGAGAGGGGAGAGGAGCAGGAAAATGTGATGGCAAAATAGAGTGAGGAAGGAGATGAAGCCCAGATATAGTGTTTTGCTAAGGACCAACTTGTCAGAATTGGCCACTTGCCAACTCCTGATAAACAGGGCTAGCCCAGGATATTTGGCCACCTGAGGCAAAACAGAAAATGGCACCCCCACCTCCTTCGCCTGTCAGGGATTGGTTGGATGAGGAAGAGTGGGGGGAGGCGCTCGCCCAAGAGGCCCCCAGGAAGGATACAGAAGATGATGACTTAGATCCTGCATCCTGGTGATGGGATACCGGCCACACCTCAGAGGAGGGGACAGGCTGGGATGTGCTAGAAGCTGAAAGCATGAGGGATCACGAAGAAGCAAAAGCAGGCAGGTGGCTGAGCACCGGACAGGGTGATGAGGTTCCTAGTTTGGATGCAGGCTCCAACAGAGACGACAGCGGGGAACCAGACCTGCTTCTCTCCCGCAGCACCAACAGGGCCGGCTCTCCTGAAGGCCCTCGGGCCCCACTGGCTTCCAGAACGTGAAGGATGTTGCATGTTACTGAGCAATGGGTCAGGCAGGTACGGAGAGAGGCCTGCTGCTGCTCGCCATAGCAGAAGATTACAGGGGAGGAGCCCTTACTCAGAGGGCTAGAGAGCGAAGGAGGGGCGAGCAACTTCTTCATGGGGTGTGTTAGGGTTTGAGCTTGCAGCCAAACCACCTGGTGGTATGACTGCAAGCTCAAACCCCAACAGGGGGTTGCCTTTATGAGCCTCCTTGTATCCCCCTCTTTCCTTAATAAAGGAACTAATTGCACGTTAGCCTCACGTCTCCCTCTCTGACCTGCGAATGACCTGATCTTCCTGTCGGCCCCTTGACACTGCTGCTGCCGTCGCCACTGTCTGACGTGATTGGAGGAGGCCCAGGGAAGTCCCGGCATGCTAAAGGTGACGGGGGAATAAAAAGGAGGCCAGAGAGGAAGAGGAGGCAGCAGCGGGCAACAAGTTCAGGGGCGAGTTGTTCCCAGGTTTGCAGCCCTTCCCAGCTGTCCCCAACTTGCCTCCTGAGGTGGCTGCCTCACCGCACCTCATGAGCAGGCCAGACCTTTTGCAAAGAGTGGGGAAGGAGAGAAATTGCAGCAAGGGATGGGGCAGGAGCAGACCCCCCCCCCCAATCTTTGTTTCCTCCCTGAAATCACGTAGGTGTATGCATACAGATCCTGCTTCTGACACCCGGTGGGATGGAAAATGTTTCATTTCTGAACGAAATAATAAAAATAATGACTCATAAAATTAATATAGAAGCATAATAAGTGGATACAATGTCAGCCAAGATGGGTTGCTTAAAAGTTGTAATTCTCATGTGCCCTGAGTCAAAAGTAAGATTCTGTTCTGGTTGCTGTTGCCAGTTCCTTCTTTCCCAATAGTCCCAGGCCACAGATCGTAATCTCACCCAACTCTTGCATTAAAATCACCCAGGAGGATAGTTTTATCCTCCTTAGGTGTCTCTGATAGGATGGCATCCAGCTGAGGAAAAAAAATGTCTTCATCAGCATCCAGTGTAAGCACTTAAAATAGTATCCTGTTGGTTTTGTTGAGTTTTATTTGAAGGGTTGAAAGTCGCTCATTAATGCCAGTAGGGACTTCTGACAAGAGCTTCATAAGATCGTTTTCAATAGCAAAGCCTACTCCATGTATTCAGCATTCTTGTTCATGTAGACCTTTCCAGAAGAATGTGTAGCCTCCTTTTTCTCCCTTCAGTTGTCCCTCTCCTGCTCTTTGAGTTTCTTGAAGTGCTGCAATATCGATGTTGAAGTGTCGCAACTCTCTTGCAATGATGACAGTCCTGCGTTTGGGACGTTAATTATCTGTGTTGTCTGACAAAGTCAGTATATTCCATGTTCCAAAGATCAATTGTCTTTTACAACCGCTGGGTGGTGACCCCACTGGGTGCGGTAATCCAGTCAGGGAAAACGGGAGGCAGACTATGTTTAGGGCACCTTTTCTAGCCCCTCCCCCTTTTTGGGGTGAGCAGAGTGGATCCTAGGGTGCTCAGTCATGGATACAGCTGCCGAGCTGCTCAATTGCCTCATTCCTTGAGTCAGAGCAACTGAATCTGTATCCACTGCCCATGTGTTGGTTCATGACTAGGGGCTTCCAGATTTCACAGTCCTGCCCCCATTACCATTTGCCGATCGCCATGGAACTTTATTGGAAGACACCTGTGTGTGAATTTGTTTTAATGTGTGTAGATCAGTGCACGCTGACCAACGGACAGTCTTCACAGTAAGACTCTATTCCGATGGCATGAGTATCACGATGACCAATAAATTCTTATCTGCTGCAGCCTTCATCCACCTTCACACCCATTGTAACATACCACTTGTTATCTTCCGCCTGTTCTGCCATTGAGGACTTCATGGATCATTCTTTGTCTAGCTCCTTCCCCTTGACCTTACCGCCTTGGGCAGGCTTCCTCAAACTCGGCCCTCCAGATGTTTTGAGACTACAATTCCCATCATCCCTGACCACTGGTCCTGCTAGCTAGGGATGATGGGAGTTGTAGTCCCAAAACATCTGGAGGGCTGAGTTTGAGGAAGCCTGGCCTTGGGTGACCCTGCTGGGAGTACGAGACTCTTGACAGCTTCGTTCACAAAGATCATAGGAACGTTCAAGGTCACTCACCACAGCAAGGTGAGGATCTGGCGAGTGAGGATCAGAAATATAGGCCTTGTATCCAAGCTGGGCCTTGGTCTAAGTATTTATAAACTCATGTTATTTTTGCATACGGTTCCATCAAAAATGACACCAGTGATCATGGCATGCTAAGTTTCCTCCATGCGTCTTCATGACACCGCATCACTCTAATGTCCAAAACAGCTCAGAGTCCCAGACAAATTGGTTCTATGCTGTGGAAGGTTCCCTTAATCTGTGAACGACGGGTCATTCTGAAATTACTTTTGGCAGCGCTTTCAGCCTGGGAATGTTCTTTCGTGGTGGCAAGTGGGTGGAGCAGCCAACCCCAACTTTAAATATCCCCTGTCTATATTTTTAATCAGATAATTGTGTCAATTAATGCTTTCAGCCTTAATTATGACTCTCTTTTTCTGTTTTGCTTACCAATTCAGCAGAGAACATGCATACATGGCAATTGTTCGCTTTAATCTAGTAGTCGGCTGCCAGCATCCGTTACTACCTGCAGCTTCAAACAGCCAACACCTTAATTAGCTAAGTTTGCTGAGCACTTTGAAGATATAAAGCTCCATAAATGGGGTGTGTGTGTGTGTGTGTGTGTGTGTGTGTGAGAGAGAGAGAGAGAGAGAGAGAGAGAGAGAGAATATGCATGCTCTTGTGGACATTTGTGATGGTTGTTTTAGGTTCTTTCTGAAGTAGGTTTCACTTTTTGCTCGTTTGCTCCTGGCTTTCAGCCAGAGCACCATCGGCTGCAAGTCTTCCAGCATAAAAAATGTGAGATAAAGTATGCTAAATGAGCGGAAGACGTGTGTGTGTGTGTGTGTGTGTGTGTGTGTGTGTGAAAGAGAGGGGGAAGCGAGCAAGGGAGAAGCAGGGGTTAGAAGGAAATTAGCTGCTGTTGCTCTCCTGGAATACTTTAGGGATACTCTTAGCATTTTGCAGCTTTATTAGCATCAGGGGTGTACTTAAGCCACAATTAGATGCTCCTGGAGATGTGTCACTGAAAAACATCACCCCACCACCTCTCCTACCAATGCAGGGTTTGCCTGCTTGTGGCTCTTTTCTGTCTTTCATGCATCCTTTGGCCTCATTTCATGTGGAGGGCAAAATGGGGGAAAGAGGGGTGGCAGGAAGAGAAAGTGGGTGGCACAGAGAAAGAGGAGGAGGAGGAGGAGATAGGGAATGGGGCGGGAGGGAAAGAGGTAACACAGGGTGAGAGGACCCAGGACCAGGGAGAGAGAAATAAATGGGACTGCCCATTGCAGATCATTATGGGGGAATGTGGCCCTCAACAGAACAAAGTTTGCCCCATCCTAGTAAGGTAAAACAGAACGTATGAATTTGTGTGTGAGGTTCTCCCCCCCTCCCACCCTGAGCATGTCCCTTCATCGACTGCCCCTTGTAGCAGAGAAACTTGCAATGGGGTGAAGTCACGTTAGGCTTTTTGCAATGCTCAGTGCAGACAAAGTGGATGGACTCCCCCTGTTCATAGTGCTAGAACTCAGGTTTTTTTTGGGGGGGGATGTCATCCAGTACACACACCCCCACCCCCCTCAAACCATTTAAAAACCCACCAAAGCAATGAAGGACAGGGGAAAGAAAGTGCTTCATGCAGCGTGACATGAAAACTGTGGAACTCTCTCCCACAAGACGGTGGTGGTGATGGATGGCTTTGAAAGAGGATTAGACGAATTCATGGAGGACGAGGCTGTGAACAGCTGCTAGCCACAATGAAGAAGAAGAAGAGGACTTTAGATTTGATATCCCAAAGGAGTCTCAAAGCGGCCAACATTCTCCTTTCCCTTCCTCCCCCACAACAACCACTCTGTGTGGTGAGTGGGTCTGAGAGACTTCAGAGAAGTGTGACTAGCCCAAGGTCACCCAGTAGCTGCATGTGGAGGAGCGGAGACGCGAACCCGGTTCACCAGATTATGAGTCTACCGCTCTTAACCACTACACCACACTGGCTATGTTCTACCTCCACTGATGCCTAGGAATGGTGATGCCTGTTTTTGGGGTTCACAAATGTGGAGGAAGCTGTTTTACATGAGTCCAGCTTTGAGACTTCCTATGGGAAAGAACGGGATGCTGAACCATTTTGGCCTGATCCAGCAGGCTCTTCTTGCTTTCTGAGCATGTCAGAGAGAGACAGAGACGGAAACAGAGAGAATGAAGTGTTACAGGGCTGTTCCCCCCGCTCTGCCTTATCGGCACTCAGCATCCTCCACAATGTTTGACTTTAGCTTTCCTCAGCCTGGTGCCTTCCAGATGTTTAGGACCACATCTTCAATCTTTCCCCACAGCACACTAAGATAATTTCTCTTATCCCAAAATGATCACGAAGGAGCATATTAGTACAACTGTCAGTTGTGCCGTGTGGATCGAAGCAGAGCATTCTCCTGTGGATTTGGGTGTGTGCACACTTAGAAAAGAAAAAAAACCCCACATCAAAAGAGCAGCATCGATACAGCATGGTGTTTCTTTGTAGCTCTGCATCTTAAAATTCTGTTCTCATCATTTCCGTGTTGACAGTGGAGGGAGCAAGACGAGAGCTTCTGATACTGCCACTGTGTTGCAAATTCCCAGCATTGGTGATCTGACAAATGATGTATGTTTTAGAGCGAGCCTGCAATTACCTTTCTATAGGACGGCCTGATGAATCGGCTGATCTGAAGCTGCTCTTTCCAAACACCTGGAGAAATGCCTGTTCTTCTGGAGTGGTGGCTGTCATTGCTAAAAATCTGATACTGCGGAGGCTGCCGGAGAAACTGGGGGATCTTCGGTGCGGTAATGAAAGGGTAGACACCAGCCAGTGACGTCTGGTGCCCATTGGGAATGGTAGTCTGGACTGCAGGGATACCAACAGTAGGGGGGAGCCAGAGCTAATTACAGGCAGAGCCAGTTGCTTCCCCATCCTCCTCCATGCTGACCTGTACAGGGACAACACTGAGACTAAGGAGGAAGCAGCTGACAGGCAAGGCCACTCCTGGGACGGGGTGCAAGTAACAAGGCAAGGCAGGTGGGGGCTGGTTGAGGTTGGTGGGGCAATGCCCCATTCTCCCTAATGGCTCAGCCTCTGCTGAACATGGTCCCTTACCAATTTGGTTGGGTTGTATTCGGTTTTAGTCCTACTCAGAGTAGACTCATTGGAATTCATGTTCATGACTCACTTAAGTCCAGTCTTTTCACTGAGTCTGTTCTTAGATGGATATAACCCATTTAGCATTTTTCTGTCTTTGAAAGCAGAATTTTACAAGATATGGATAGCTCAGTTTCTGGAGCATCTTTATCTCAGGGTCGTGCGTTCGAGTCCCACATTGGGCAAAAGATTCCTGCATTACAGGGGGTTGGACTAGATGGCCCACATGGTCCCTTCCAACTTTATGATACTATGAAAAAGCTAAAAACGTATATCAGCCTTTGCCAGCTGGGGTTCCCTCCCCTTGCATGTTACTTCAATGCCTACAAGGCTGATGAGTGTTGAGGTCCAGCTAATCCTGCCATATGACCCTTCTCTTTATTGAGGGTATTTACTAATGTCAAATAATTACATGGATACATAATTTTTTCTAACAAAATTTGCTGCTTTGAGACAGACAAATTGGCATATTCTGATATATCCTATCTAAACACAAACTATCATAATGGATGTCACCTTTTTTTTTTTACACAAATAACACTCAAAATATAATTTAAAGTTCAGTGCATTAAGACAAAAGCTAAATTGTTCAACGAATCTGTTATCTACTGGTTTTCCTTCCTTTACTTTGCATATGGAGATAGTTTCATTGTAGATGCCACATCCCAAATCCTCAGCAAACCTGTCCAGTCTTCTGACCAGGGCATTAGGTTTGGAAAGGTTTCTACAGCTAGGAGGCAAGGTTCTGTGGATCAGGACTCTGATGTAAAGACAGAAATATGCCCCCGCCATTGGAGACGATCCGTAGCTCAGTTGCATATGTTACATGCAGAAGGCGCCAAGCTCAATCCCCAAATAATTGCTGTTCAGGATTCCAGCCCTATCAGCCCCTGTTGACAATACTGAGCTAGGAAGACCAGTGGTCTGACTTAGCATGATTGTTTCCTGTTTCAGAGATAGATTTGTTTAGGAGGATGTCAAGGAGTGGAATTTTACTCTAGTTTTGCAAGTGTCATAGCTATGTGCTGGAGGGTGTGCTTTGCCCACAGCCGGTTGCAGGTTCAAACTCTGGCATCTCTAGGTCAAGCTGGGAAAGCCCCATCTGAAATCCCAGAGAGCACCTTCCAGTCAACGGAGCTAGATGGACTCATGGTCCAGTTTGGTATACGGCACCTTTGTGAATGTGGTTGAACCTGCTTTTGGATGAGTCTGAAAGAGTGTCATGGGCTGGCTGGATGCAGAGGATTGGTAGGAGGCACCAACTGGGGAACCCCAAGGGAAGAAGGCTCAGAGCCCGGGGAATGGTGGTGGAATGATGATGAACGGTCAGAGGGAGAAGAGGGAGCAGACTGGGAGGAAGAGGTGGTGTTGGAAGCGGAGGAGGCAACAGGGTTTAGTGAGCAGGAAGAAGAAGGGGCAGAGAGCAGTCCTGGTTCAGAGGCTGGAGAGGAGGAAGGCTACTGAAGAATCTAGGGAGCCTCCCCCTCCTGCTGCAAGCTGCTTCCCTCCTCCCTGGTCTCCTGGAACACACAGAGAAGTGGAGAGGGTGGAGCAAAAAGAGACAAGATGAAGGAGCCTTAGATGATGGGGAAGGAACCAAGGAAGGAGTCTTAGAATGTGGTGGCAAGGCAGGGACCTTCAGTCCTTGCAACTGCCCCATTGGGACAAGACCTCCTGGAAAGAGTTGCTGTGCTCACTAGGCTGTTTTGTTTCTTTGAATAAAGAGTTAAGTTCAGAGTGTTGCTGCTGCTAAAGGTAAAGGGACCCCTGACCATTAGGTCCAGTCGTGACCGACTCTGGGGTTGCGGCGCTCATCTCGCATTATTGGCCGAGGGAGCCGGCGTACAGCTTCCAGGTCATGTGGCCAGCATGACTAAGCCGCTTCTGGCGAACCAGAGCAGCGCACGGAAACGCCGTTTACCTTCCCACTTGGAGCGGTTCCTACTTATCTACTTGCACTTTGACGTGCTTTCGAACTGCTAGGTTGGCAGGAGCAGGGACCGAGCAACGGGAGCTCACCCCGTCACGGGGATTCGAACCGCCGACCTTCTGATCGGCAAGCCCTAGGCTCTGTGGTTTAACCCACAGCGCCACCCGCGTCCTATTGCTGTTGCTGCTATTATTATTATTATTACTCCTACTACGATCTTCACCTGTCTCCAGCTCCTGACTGTGGCTTGTTAGGGTGGTGGTGAAGCATGACCCCAACTGCTTTGCAAACCACAATCCAGGTGTTACGTTGTGATGGTTAAGAAAGTGAGAGTAGCCTTCAGAGTGGCTCTGACAATAGGACAATAGGCCCTGTGCAGGATGTTGCAATAACTCACTGCAATTAGTGTGTGTGTGTGTGTGTGTGTGTGTGTGTGTGTGTTTTCAGTACCTAAGTGCTCCCATCATGTAAGGTCATCAGCAGTTGGGAAACCTTGTAATAGAAAGCCGAGGGAAAATTTAATTTGCTCTCCAAGCGAGGAGTGGTGGGGGTGGGGGGAAGGAATACAGGAAAAGATGCCTTTCATGCCAGCTGCCTCTTTGACATGTTGTGTTTCCTTGCCAAGCACAAGATCCAGAGAACAGTTCTGTCAATGAGTTGATCGACTCCCCGCCCCCCCCCTTTTGGAATGTACCTCCTTAAGCCTAGATCTGAGCTACCTTTAATATGGAGAATACACATTCATGAAACAGCTCCCTTATGGTTGTTGAATGTAAACAAGGGCAGATGACAGTACAGAGTAGGGATTGCAACTCCCACCCTTTCAGGGGTTGTAGGAAGGCTTAACTTCCTGTTCGGAAGCAATGCATTTGTACAAGTGGGACCTGCGACAAAATGTTGCAGGCCTGGATTAGAGATGCAATTTGAGATTTCTCCTCCCTTCCTTAATAATATTTTTGGGGGATTGATTTGGGGCATTCCGCTTCGTGGCTCTTTCTTTTTCCACAATGTTGAAGCTCTTTCGTTTCTGTATGCTTCACCTGTAGAAGGTGACTTCTGCCATCATGTCAGGGGTTCACTGAGCCTCTTGGGCTTGCCGATCAGAAGGTTGGCGGTTTGAATCCCGGCGACGGGGTGAGCTCCCGTTGCTCTGTCCCAGCTCCTGCCAACCTAGCAGTTTGAAAGCATGCCAGTGCAAGTAGATAAATAGGTACTGCTGCGGTGGGAAGGTAAACGGCATTTCCATGCACTCTGGTTTCTGTCATGGTGTCCTGTTGTGCCAGAAGTGGTTTAGTCATGCTGGTCACATGACCCAGAAAGCTGTCTGTGGACAAATGCTGGCTCCCTTGGCCTGAAAAGCGAGATGAACGCCACAACCCCATAGTTGCCCTTGACTGGACTTAACCATCCAGGGATGCTTTACCTTACCTTTACCTAACTAGATGACTATTGGGGGGTATCTTCCAACTCTTATGATTTTATGACTTCAATATAAGTTTTCTAAAAAGAATTCTGCCTCCGTACATGGTGTAGAACTCAGGGAATAAAGATTACCTGCCACAGGTAAGCCTCTGAACCCCAGCTGCTGAGGGTCACAATCAGGAAAGGGCTGCTAACTGCACACCTTTGCTTGAAGACTTCCTGCAATTGGACCCTAACTGTTTATTGCTCCACCCTTCTCAATCTGATAAGGTTGGCTTGAAGGTAGTATCTGGGTTTCCATGGCTTCACTGCCGCTGTGAGGACTTTTCTTCTCCCTCCACCTTGGAAATAAGAATAGTTCCATCTTCCCCAGCACCGGCTCCATTCCACTGCAGAGTGAAGCTAACATGTCAGAAATGTAATGTGGGGAGCTGGATTGGCTCACAGAGTTGGAAGTCCAACCCACTGCTATGCGGGAATTTAAACTCAAGCACCCCAACCTCTGCTTAAAAACCTCCAGTGAAGGAGAGAATGGATGCATTGGAACTACTTCTTTTGGTTTGTCGTCTTAGGAGCATTTCAGACAGAGTCCTGGTCTGTTCCTGTCTTGGCCTTTTAAATGGTGAAAGGAAGGAGTGTTTTGTGGTTCTGGAGCAAAGCAATAGGCACACTAATTTGCTCGCTTTGGTATTTTTTTGCTGGCTCTAGAACAGAACAGTTGCAGCAGGTGATGAATGCAAACCCCCCAGATCTCTCTAGCTGTGTTCTTTGACTGTGATAATACCCCTCACTTGCCTGATTTTTGCAAACGAGATAAGAATTGCATCCATTACTCACTCACTTTTGCCTCTAGCTCTTTCTGCTATGTACATGGAGCCCCCCCCCCCGCCCCCGGAAGGGAAGTCACCTTCAGGTTGCAAAAAGCTCCCCAACCTCTCATCTGGAAGAATCTGCAAATTCCACCCCTCAGCCTCCTTCCATTCCAAGGGAAGGTTTTTAATTGCCTCTCGGCCACTTCCTTAGGTGGCTCCTCTCCAGCCTCTGATCAGTAGTACAAAGAGTTGTTTTCTTCTTAGCCTGCACTGTCACCGTGCAGCCGTTCCCTAATTTTGGCTTGAGGCCTCTAGATGCGGCTGTAACGATCATAATAACCATTTTAATTGGACATTTAAAGATGCTTAACTGCTTCTTTGGGTCAGGGGGGGAAAGCCTCGCTTCAAAACGTGGGAGGTTGGCACTCTGTTTGCAGCTATGTGTGCCTGTTTGCTGCGGGGGATGGCCCAGCTACACACTAATCCTTGGGGGAAAGTTGCCAGCAAATGTTAACAATGCAGAACAAACATACACACAGACCCCCTCCCCTCCAAAATAGAAGCACGAGGCTTTAAACTCCATCCTGTAACTTTGTCTCTCTGTGTGTACGAGTCAGTGTGGTGTAGTGGTTAAGAGCGGTAGACTCGTAATCTGGTGAACCGGGTTCGTGTCTCCGCTCCTCCACATGCAGCTGCTGGGTGACCTTGGGCTAGTCACACTTCTCTGAAGTCTCTCAGCCCCACTCACCTCACAGAGTGTTTGTTGTGGGGGAGGAAGGGAAAGGAGAATGTTAGCCGCTTTGAGACTCCTTCGGGTAGTGATAAAGCGGGATATCAAATCCAAACTCTTCTTCCTGCCTAAGCTGCAAACTTTGTAGCCTCTATTTTCTTGTACGTGAGATGACGCCCACCATTTTCTGGACAGGGGAGACACCAGCCACATTGACAACACAACCAGAGCATGGAGGAGGGTGGCTATCATCCTGACACAGCCTCCAGCCTCCGAGCAGCGAGATGTCTCACTTCCTGCGCAACCGCTGAACTTGGAGCACCTCTGAAGTTGCTGGACTTTTTTCAGAAGTTTGAGCACTTTTGGATGCAGGAGGTCCTAGCTTCAGACTATTCCACTGAGTTCCTGAGAACACTTGTGGATCACTTAGAATCATAGAACTGTAGGGATGGAAGGGAACAGCGAGGATCATCTGCAATGCAGGAATCGTTTGCCCAATGTGGAGCAATTGTTCCATCAGGCCAAAGCAGCACCCTCTGTGGTTTCCAAAAATAAACTAGAAGCCATTGAAGTTATCATAGTGGGGTAATACAGCCAAAGGGACAAGCTCCAGTCAATATCCTGGCTGTCCTAATATGAACCAGCTGGAGATCTTTTTGCCTGTTTTTCAAAGCTAGACCCTTGATTAGTGTTGTCATGTTTAAGTGCTAGGGATGGATAGTTCAAATCTCTTCCTGGTGCACCTGTGTTCATTTTTATTTTTTAACGTGTTCTCCTGTTTTTCTCTTCTAACTTCAATTTAAAATAATAATAGTGCATTTTATCACAAAATAGTCACGTATCATATATACCATGCGCTGTCTTCTCCTGCTCCCCAAATCTTATGCCATCTTTTATGTGTCAAGGGGCTAACAAGTAATAATAAAAAATGTTAAATGTAGGGGGTGTTATGGCAATGTACATACGTAGTTCTAAATGTATTTGATCAATGTGCAACTTTTTTTTTTTTTTTTTTAAAGCATTTTGGGATTTATTTGTTGTTTTTTGAGCCAAGAAACTGTTGAATTAGGAGACGTGCCGGAGGATAATTACGTTCCGATTCATCTATTACTTCCAGAGTTGAGAATTTGGTCAGTTCGCTGAACAGGCTTTTCATGCCCCACAACTAACCACAACCACATCTCGCTAAAGCCAAATGCCGCTTTACCGTTGATTTCTGGTAGATCTTGAGAGATTTATTATTAGACCACAATCTGCTGGAAATATCTTTGGTACGACGCTGTATTTATTGAATGAAATTTTCCACATTTGTGCCCGATGAGGGAGGTAATATTACTGCCTTGCTGTTGTTTTAAAGGCAAAAATGGTGATTCTTCTGGGCTAAACATAGGGGGTTTACATCTTCATAGGGTGGCATTCATTGGCTTATTGTCCTGGGTCACTGCGGAGCAGAGTTTTGAAGAGTTGCAAATCATGTCCCGGGATGCCTTTGCCTCTCTGATTTATCCGATTCGTTAACAAGCTGTTTTGAAGGGGTAAACAGTCTGTTAATTAGATTTATGTGTGATTATTAAATTGGAAGCAGTTGTGTTATGGGAAGGCGACGATTCGGTGCCAAGTGATGGCAGAGGTCAGGATTGTGGGTAGCTTTCCTACATTCCCTCCTCCAATAGTCAGCTTAGCATTTCCTGCCCATTGAGCATGCTCCGTCCTCATTGGTTTGTCTTGGAGTTTGTTTGTTTACCCTCTTAGGATCTTCCCCAACACACACACACACACACACACACACACACACACACACCACTTTTGTGCAGAGGTTTCTGATTGTGTAAGAATCCACATTTTTATTTTTATTTTGGTGAAGCCTCTTCTCTCTCCCACCCCTTGCTCTGATTCTTCTTCTTCCTCTTCTGAAATGAATTTTGAAATAAACTGCACTCTTGAGTATAATTAATAGAGTGTATGTTCTGTGTGTAAACAGAACCTTCAGGAAACTTGGAGTCCTCTGAGGGGAAGCTCTGTGAAAGGCAACTTCCAGGTTGAAGCATTTTTTTTTATTTTTTTCTAGAGAAAATGCCAAAGCAAAAATGGACAAAGTTGCCGCTGGGTGATTTTATTTATGCACAGAATGCATAAATAAAAATGTAAAGGGATGACTGGGGAGGGGAAGTGATGTATTTGGAGGTAAGCTGCCTCCAGCAGTGGAGGCAGAACATAGCCGTGATAGCAACTGATAGCAATATGCATCCTAAATTTGCCTTACTCCCCTGGGCTCCTTTGGGAGAAGGATGGTGTAAAAAACTAAATAAATAAATAAAGCAATACACAAAATAAAGCCACCAAGTTAATGGCTATCACTGCATCATCCTGAGGCAGAGCAGTGTAACTGTGCTCTAGTGCATCCTGAATTTTCTACCATTCAGCTTCGTTGGATTTATTTATTTCATAGAATCATAGGGTTGGAAGGAACACCCAAGGGTCATCTAACCCAACCCCCTGCAATACGGGGAATCGCAGCTAAAGAATCCCTGACAGATGGGCACCCAAATGCTGGTTAAAAACAACCAAGGAGAACCCACCACCTCCAAGGAACTCTGTTCTACTGTACTTACACACTACTTGTAAACAAACAGGCCTTAAAGCAGTTTACAAAAAAAGATAAAACAAGAGTTCTAATATTACTGGGGGTGGGGATTCTCTTAACTTGCTCTCTCCATGCCATTTGTAGTATTACACACCTCCATCGTGTCCCTGCCTTACTGAGAATTATAGAATTGTAGAGGTGGAAGAGACCCTTAGGATCATCTAGTCCAGGGGTCTGCAAGGGTTTACCTCACCTGGGCCAGTTCACTCCAGCGGACATCCCTCTGTGGGCTGGATAAAATGTGGGCACACGCATGCGATTTCCGGCGTCTGCATCTGCGCAGACGTGATTTTTTGTGTCTGCGTCTGTGCAGATGCAATTTCTGGCGCCACGGAAGCAAGTCCCCGTGATGCAATGCGGCGGTTTAGCGCAGTGCGCGGGGACTCGCCGAACAGGTTCAGGGGCGGCTCATGGGTCGGTTAAACGACCCCCGTGGGCCGCTTGTGGCCCATGGGCCTTAGGTTGCCTACCCCAGATCTAGTCCATGGGTAGGCAAACTAAGGCCCGGGAGCCAGAGCCGGCCCAATCGCCTTCTAAATCCGGCCCGTGGACGGTCTGGAATCAGCATGTTTTTACATGAGCAGAATGTGTCCTTCTATTTAAAATGCATCTCTGGGTTATTTGTGGGGCATAGGAAATCATTCTCCCCCCCAAAAAAAATATATATAGTCCAGCCCCACCCCCCAAGGTCTGAGGGACAATGGACAGACCCCTGCAAAAAAAAGTTTGCTGACCCCTGTAGTCCAACCCCATGTGATGCAGGTATATGCAGTAGTCCCAAACAGGGGGATCAAACCTGCAACCTTGGCGTTATCAACACCGTGCTCTAACCAACTGAGCTGTCCAGGCTGTGCTTGCCTTTGTCCTGAATTTTCAAGGCAGCTCACACCACATAAAGACATAACCTTAAATTCACAGTATAAAAGGTTGAAAGCAACCTATAAAAATAAAATGAAAAGCTAATAAGCGATGGCATTAAAATAAAAGGCCGTTAGAAGCTTGCAACCTTGAGTGGGATGTCATCATCTTGGGGGATGGTGCCTCTCCCTTGGTCACCTGAAATTAGAAACCCTTTCCAGCCTAAGGGCGAGCAGTTATCTTTCCACAAGGCCTGATATTGATGCTGAAATCCAGCATCGCCTGAGCTCTTCAAGTGCAGCTTTCTCCGGATTGAAGTGTAGAGTGTTTGAGGACCAGGACATCTGCAAGGAAACCAAAATGCTTATTTACAAAGCTACTGTACTACCAACTTCACTGTGAAACATGGACCACTTATAAATGCCAACTCCAAGCCCTTGAAAGATTCCATCAACAGTGTCTCCGATAATTTTTAACATCACTTGGGAAGACAGGCGAACTAATGCCAGTGTACTGGAAGAAGCAATGATCACCAGTGTTGAAGCAATGATTCTTCAACATCAACTTCGTTGGACTGGTCATGTTGTTCGGATGCCTGATTATTTTCTTCCAAAGCAACTACTCTATTCTCAACTTAAGAATGGAAAGCGTAATGCTGGTGGACCACAAAAGAGGTTTAAAGATGCTCTCAAGAAAACCTTAAAAAATGTAGTATAAACACTGACAACTGGGAAACACTGACCTGCGAGTGCTCCAATTGGAGAATAGCCTCTACCAAAGGTGTCATGGGCTTTGAAGATACTTGAACTCAGGACGAAAGGGAGAAACAAGCTAAGAGGAAGGCACATTCGGCAAATCCTCACTATGACCAACTCCTGCCCAGAAACCTATGTCCCCACTGTGGAAGGATGTGCGGATCCAGAATTGGCCTCCACAGTCACTTACGGACTCACTGTTAAGACGATATTCATGGAAGACAATCTTACTCAGCTATGAGTGATCGCTAAAGAAGAAGCATGGTCAGAAACGAGTGGGTGGAGCCATGGATATGACTTTCACCTCCGTACAGTAGGTTGCATTTCAGCCCCGCAAAAGCCAGAGGTTTCAACACAGAGTCTTCTCTCCCATCCATCCATCCATCCGTCCATCCATCCATCCATCCATCCAAGCAAGAGGGAGAGTCGCAGTTCCAGGACTCTTTCCAGGCCAGCAAAAGCACTCAAAGGGAGGGTGTGGAAAAGGGCCAGAGTGGAGAAACCTGAGGGCCAAATACAGAGGACTGGAGGACCACATTTGAGGCTGTCTATCCCTGCACCCAGGTGGCGCTGTGGGTTAAACCACAGAGCCTAGGGCTTGCTGATCAGAAGGTCGGCAGTTCGAATCCCTGCGACGGGGTGAGCTCCCATTGCTCGGTCCCTGCTCCTGCCCACCTAGCAGTTCGAAAGCACATCAAAGTGCAAGTAGATAAATAGGTACCACTCTGGCGGGAAGGTAAACAGTGTTTCCGTGTGCTGCTCTGGTTCACCAGAAGCGGCTTTGTCATGCTGGTCACATGACCTGGAAGCTCTCGGCCAATAAAGCAAGATGAGCACCGCAACCCCAGAGTCGGACACAACTGTAACCAGATAATATGACCTTGGAGAGCTGTGATGGGTGTATGGGTGTGTATGTGTGGCTTTCTTTGGTGTGTGTGTGTTTTGTGCTGCTTTTTGTTTTGTTTTTTCTTTCTTTCTGTTTTTACGGGGAGCATGCAATTTCGTTGCACTTGTATAGCGTTGTGTACTTGTGCAATGACAATAAATTATCTTATCTTATCTTATCTTATCTTATCTTCTTATCTTATCTTATCATCTAACTAATGGTCCTAATGGTCAGGGGTCTCTTTATCTTTACCTTTACCCCTGCACTAGAGCCTTGAGAAAGATGGTCCTGGATGTGAGCTTGTCTTGACAAGAATGTACTGCATTTGGAGATGCTGGTTCAAACTCCCTCCTCCTACCTTCCCAGCCTTATCTCATTTAGTGGCATAATAATGCTTAGTGGAGTAAGAATTGTGGGTGGAAGAACAATTCAATTATAATAGTAATAATAGCTCTGTACCCTTCCCCTTAGTTTAACCACTCATATATCCCAGCATATGTTTAACTGTTGAGGTGGTAGATAACTTTTATCCATTTCTCATTTATAGGCAGACTTCTGTAATTCTCAGTTTATGAAACTGCATGCCAACCGAAACAGAACCATCCTTTGAAATCCATACCTTTCTGAATTTTGCAATGTATTCTCCACCAAGTAACATGGACAAAAATGCACAGGCTAGGGTAAAGTGTGCATAAAAATGCATATATTGGTGAAAATAGGATACGAAATGCATTACAGTAGGGGAAATTGGTTTTCAGAATTGTGTGTATTAGGAGAAATTAGCACTAAAATTCTGGTGAATACTCAGCAAGGCCTTCTTTAAAATAAATCAATTGCAAACTAATGTGGAGGCATAAATTTATGACTGGGAAATTGAGAAAAACTGAAAGTGAAAGATTTGCCCACCCCTGGGCAGGGTTGTGATGTGATGAGCATAACATAAGGAATGAATGGGGGAAATGCTCCCTGGGTAAATTCGGGGTTGCGTTCCTTCTGATGATATTTTGTATTTAAAGATTTTCAGTAGGACAGCATGACAATCAACTTTGAGCACAACACAAAGAATACAGAGCCTGCAATGTGTGTATGTCTTTCCTAAGCTGCTTTGGGAGACTCTTGGGGCTATAAAGTGGAATATACAAGCGTACTCAATGAATAAATAGAATTAGGGAAGGACATTGTACTAGAGCTGTAAAAAAAGAATAACTTTAAGCCCCCAACACGCCTTGGTATCAAAAGAGGCTGTCGGGGAAATGGGACCGCTTTTTGCAGTCTGTTAAGGTGCTGAGAGGAGACCCCCGTCCCCCTCTCAGATCTACAATTCCCAGAGTGGCTTAACCGTCAATCCCTCTTCACAAGGAACTCTGGGAATTGTAGCTCTGAGAGGGGGACGGGGACTCCTAGCACCCCTCAGAACCCTTAACAAGCTACAGCTCCCAGGATTCTTTGGGGGAAGCCATGACTGTTTAAAGAGGTATCATAGTGTTTTGAATTTACGGTGTGGAGGTGACCTCTGTTTGTTGGGGCTTGTCCTAAGTAAGGGAGCTTGGGTTTTGCTCATGGGCTGCCCGTGAACATCCTCTTGGCCACTGTGAGAATAGAGGGCTGCAGCGGCAAAGTGTGGGGAGCAGGGAGGGGAGCGGTCCTGGGTGCAAATTTTTGAGGGGGCGCAACTAGGTTCCCTCACAACAAGTTCCCTCATTGAGACTGGAGCTGCGGGGAGGGAAGCCGCCCCTGAGCTGGGCCTTCAGGGCTGGGGCGCTTCCACCTCGTGGTCAGCAAAGGGACGGCTGCACACGCCCCACCCTTGGACCGGCCAAGAGGGAGGGAGGGGAGGGGGAGGGAGCCGCCACCACACGTCAAGGGGGGAGGGGAAGCCGAGGAAGCGCTGCTGGAGCCATGGGCGCTGCCAGAGTGCCTCGCCGCAAACACAGGAGGACAAGGCGGCACAGCGGTGCTCCTGGCTTCACGTTTCTCTGCCTTATCTCTGCTCCCAGGTTGGGGCTAGTCTGCAAAGGGACTGACTGTTGCCCAGTCTAGGGGGGGGGGGGGGGAGAGGCACAACACTTGCCTTGCCCCGGACATCGCAACCCCTGCTACGCCCCTGGAGTGCTGAGCTAGGTGGGGCCCTTAGGTAAAGGTAAAGGAACCCCTGACCATTAGGTCCAGTCGTGTCCGACTCTGGGGTTGCAGCGCTCATCTTGCTTTACTGGCCGAGGGAGATGGTGTACAGCTTCCAGGTCATGTGGCCAGCATGACTAAGCCGCTTCTGTGGCGAACCAGAGCAGCGCACGGAAACGCCGTTTACCTTACCGCCAAAGCGGTACCTATTTATCTACTTGCACTTTGACGTGCTTTCGAACTGCTAGTTGGGCAGGAGCTGGGACTGAGCAACGGGAGCTCACCCCGTCGCAGGGATTCGAACGCCAACCTTCTGATCAGCAAGCTCTAGGCTCTGTGGTTTAACCCACAGCGCCACCTGGGTCCCTTAGAAGCATAGAATTGTAGCCCTGGAAAGAACCCCAAAGGACATCTAGTCCAACCCTCACAGCTGAAGAGCCCCTGACAGATGTCCACCATCTTCCCAGGGAGTCTTTTCCACTGCTGGACAGTGGTAAGTTCTTCCTGGTGTTCAGTCGGAATCTTCTTCCTTGCCATGTGAATCTGTTGGTTTGGGTCTTACCCTCTGGAGCAGCAGAAAACAAGCTTGCCCCGTCTTCCAGGTGACAGCCCTTGGCCTGATCCAGCCAGGCTTTTCTTAAGTAAGTTGTGCATAGGATTGGGACCTTAGCTTAGGCGACTCTGGCTTTTCCGTAGGGAGACCTTTGCATGCCGTAGATGGAGGTGTGCGTGACTCTTCCATCGTCTTAGCAACTGGGGCGATGTCAGCAGAAGGTGGTCAGAATGCGTCGGGTTTTTCCTCTCCTCCGCCCCCCCCCCCAAATGAGCTGGATTATCCTCAAAGCCTCTTGCCTGCCGGATCATGGAAAATTCCTCTGAGAGAGCAGCCGTGCTTGATCAGGCGCCAAGAGAAACAGGGCGCCGCCAAAGCTTTGTCCGTAGGGGCAATGACCACCGGAGATTGCTGCGAGGATCTTCCCACAGCTGCATATTAATTCCTGCCAGCAATTCTAGAGATCCAGGCATCAGAAAAATCGCAGCAGAAAACAGAACAGCCTATGACTGAAGGAAACAGTTCCAAGATAGAGGCCTCATTCATTCATCCTTTCCTTCCTTCCTTCATTGTGCTAATGTCCCACTTTTCAGGCAAACCTCACAAAGCTGTTTTGTTCAAGGTCAGTTCCTCTTACCTGAGGGATGGCTCGGCTGGGGGATCGAGGAAGAGAGAGAGAGAGAGAGCATCTGTAAGGGAAAGGGCCGGCTGTGTTGCAAAGGTGGGGAACCCTCTTCCCACCCAAGGGCTTCCCATTCCCATTGGGGCGATATTCCAGGGGCCTCATGGCGGGATGGGCAGGGCCAGGCGCAGAAGCAGGTGGAGAAACGAATTCAAATTCTACCTTTGTAGGCTAGTTTCTACATCCGCTGCTCTCTGTGCAAGAAGCATTATCGGACTGCAAGGACACAATCTAGACAGGGAAATTCACCCGAGGGGCAGCCAAAACAAGGCTGGTGAGGGGTGTGGCCTTAGGAGAGGTGCTGAGGCTGGGAAGGGCACATAACATCGAGAGAATCCCAAGGGTGCGATACTGACGTTTGTCAGCAATAGGTAACGTAAAGGTAAAGGGACCCCTGACCGTTAGGTCCAGTCGCAGATGACTCTGGGGTTGCAGCGCTCATCTCGCTTTATTGGCCAAGGGAGCCGGCGTACAGCTTCCGGGTCATGTGGCTAGCATGACTAAGCCGCTTCTGGTGAACCAGAGCAGTGCACGGAAACGCCGTTTACCTTCCCGCCGGAGCAGTACCTATTTATCTACTTGCACTTTGACATGCTTTCGAACTGCTAGGTTGGCAGGAGCAGGGACCGAACAACGGGAGCTCACCCCGTCGCAGGGATTTGAACCGCCAACCTTCTGATTGGCAAGCTCTAGGCTCTGTGGTTTAACCCACAGCGCCACCCGCGTCCCTAATCAGAAATACGTATTTAAATGCAAATTGGATTTTTTATTGTCATTGGGTTTTTGTTTTTGTTTTGTTTTTTAAATTGCATATCATATGCTTTGCAAGGGGGTTGGACTAAACAGTGCTTGGGATCCCTTCCAACTCTACAGTTGTATTAATTTTCATATTCATTTAAAAAATAATAAGTGGTTTATAAATGCTGTCATCTATACATCAGTGTGGTGTCGTGGTTAGAGTGTTGGATTAGAAGCTTGGGAAAGAAGATAAAGTCCCTACCAGAGAAGAATGGCAGATCAAGTTGATGGATTATGCCAAAATGGCTAAAATGACCAGAAGAATCAGAAATCAGGAAGGCCAAAATTTTAATAAGGAATGGGGGAAATTTATAACTGACCTTAAAGACCATTGTAAACAGTTAAAATCGTTGGTAGGATTGGAATACCACTTGTAGTTTAATGGTGAATTTTGGACACAATGGAGAGGTAAAAGATTTGGATTATCATAAAAGATGCAGGAGAGAATTATTAAGAATTGGAACCACAAAGGGAAGGAGGGAAGTCCAAGAGATTCCTTAGAATCTTGTATTTATGTTGTATGTTGTATGTGTGAGTGTAAAATTTTAATCTGAAAAACCAAATAAATTTTGTTTCTTTCTTTAAACAAAAAGAAGATTGGGAGACCCGGGTTCAAACCCACCACTTGGCCACGGAGCTCTCACTGATTGACCTTGGGCCAGTCCCTGCCCTTCAGCTTAATTTACCCCACAGGGTTGTTGTGAAGATAATATTGAGAGAGGGAGAGCATGTGTGCCCCCATGAGTCCGGAGCAGAGAGAAATAAATAAACAGCTCTACCTGTCCACATCGCCTTCTGGCTCATTGACTGCCTATGAGAACAGCCAGCTTTTGAAAAACTACTCAGCCAGTCCATCTGGCAGTGATTCTTATGCACCGCAGGCAGCAAGCCAGCTTATAAGTATCTGTCCTTTGATCTAGTGCATGGATTTTTAATGGTTATCAACCTTTTTTTAAAAAAAACAAAACAGACCTTGCTTTAAGCGTTAATGATAATAGTCAGCAGAGTTTTTGGAGATTCACATTATCAGAATATTTCCATTTTTCTTCCTTGAGAATAAGAGGGAGAGCTGATGTGATCGCCGCCTCCCCAAACACACCCATATACCCAGTTCAGGGCATCCTTTCCCACTTCTGCTTTTTCGCCTTCTTAATTACCTTCTAAATGTACCTCTCGCCACAGCTCTGGTAATTTTTTTATTTTTTTATTTTCTCCTGGCGGATAAGCTCATTAGAGATAATCTTGTTTGCTGGATTTGCTTTCTGCAGACTGATCCGTGTTAATAACTCCCTTTGAGGATTTTTGTCTTTTTCAGAAGTGGACTGTGCTACATAGGGCTGGGGTGGGGTAGAGAGAAAACTAAATTTCTTGGTTATTTTAAGAGGAGGCCTGTTAGATCAGACCAAAAGGACCACGTAGTCCAGAACCCTACATCTAAATATCAAGGAGCTGGCATTAGGGTATAATGACTTGAGACCAAAATACTAGAGCGCAAGAAAAACTCCTGCTGGATCAGGCTAGAACGGCCCATCAGCATCCTGTTCTCATTGTGGCCAACCAGATGCCTGCGGGAAGCCAGAAAGCAGGATTTGAGCATAAGAGCACTCTCCCCTCTTGTGGTTTCCAGCAAATTGGTATTCAGAAGCATTGCTGCCTCTGACTGTGGTGGCAGAGCCATAGTCATTGTGGCTAAACATACCCAATTCCCTCAACTATTCCTCTTTAGGCTTGGTTTCCAGGCCTTTGGTCACCTTCCTCTACACATGTTCCAGCTTGTCAATACTCTTCTTAAATTGTGGTGCCCACAACTGGACACAGGACTCCAGGTGTGGTCTGACCAAGGTAGAATAAAGGTAAAGGGACCCCTCACCATTAGGTCCAGTCGTGGACGACTCTGGAGTTGCGGCACTTTATTGGCCGAGGGAGCCGGCGTACATCTTCCGGGTCATGTGGCCAGCATGACTAAGCCGTTTCTGGCGAAACCAGAGCAGCACACGGAAACGCTGTTTATCTTCCTGCCGGAGTGGTACCTATTTATCTACTTGCACTTTGACATGCTTTCGAATTGCTAGCTTGGCAGGAGCAGGGACCAAGCAACGGGAGCTCACCCCGTTGCGGGGATTCGAACCGCCGAACTCCTGATCGGCAAGCCCTAGGCTCAGTAGTTTAACCCACAGCGCCACCCGCGTCCCAAAGTAGAATAGAGTGGTACTATTACTTCCCTTGATCTGGACACTATACAGTACTTCTGCTGTCAGCGTGGACCAGCCCTCCCTGTCCTTTGAGAATTCAGAAAGTCAAGTCAGAAAGAATTCTTCCCACAATAGTTTTCTCCAGGGTCGTGAATTCTAAATCACCCTTGTGATCTGATTTTCATTTTTTTCCCATGTGTTGCCTTGCAAGTGACTCTTGGGAGCAGGCTTTTTATTTATATTTATTATCATCTTTTTTGATAATAAATTGGCATTAACATAATGACTTCTGGTTAAATGACATTAACATAATGATGCTAAATACAGACTCTCTGTAAGGGAAATCTGCAAAGATAATGTTTGTCGTTTGACCTTCAACTCCGACATGAGAATGAGACAGAGAAAGATAGATTTTTGGAAGTGGGGGGTTATGTGATGGTCTTTATTTCTGGACCTGAACCAAGACTCCTAGTGGTTAGCTAATGCCAGCACTGGTCATTCCACTCTGTTATTATTATTATTTTAAAAATGGAAACAGTTTATGCCCTATACCAAGTTTAAACAGGAAGCCTCTTGATTCATCAATCACACATGCTTTGTAAATAGAGCTGGGTTGCTTTTTATGCTGAGTTCCAAGCTCTAGCCCTCCATTTCAGAAGCTTCTGAGGCCTGCTCCTTCTCCCTGAAATTAAATTTGGAGCCACTCCATTTAAAAACCAACAACTACATCCATCTATCTATCCATCCATCCATCCATCTATCTATCTATCTATCTATCCATCTATCTATCTATACATCATACATATTTATTTATTTGTTTATTGTTTACTTGCTATTTTTATTAGGTGCTCCATCACTGCCATCACCTGAGCAACATAAAAGGGGAACATATACATTGTGGAAAAGGAAGAACTATCCACATCAGAATAGTTTGCCCTACCCCATTTAAGGATGTTTCCCAGAGAGTTGTAGACTTGGAAGGGATCCCTAAGGGCCGTCTAGTCCAACCCCTTGCAGTACAGGAATCACAACTAGAGAGTCCCTGACAGATGGCCATCTGACCTCTGTTTAGAAACCTCTGATGAAGAAGAGCCCACCAACTTCTGAGGTGGTCTGTTCCACTGCTCTTCTAATGTTTAGTCGGAATCTCCTTCCCAGCTATAAAGTTTGAGGCCATTGGTTCAAGTCCTACCCTCTGGAGCAGCAGAAAACAAGCTTCCTCCATTAGATATTTGAAGAGGGCGATTACATCACCTCTCAGGCTCCTCTGCTAAACATACACAACTTTCTCAAAAGGCTTCATTTCCAGACCATTGTCCAGCTTGGTCACCCACCTCTGCCCATGTTCCAGCTCGTCGATATCCTCCTTGGTGCCCAGACTTCTCATTCAAATTCCTCCCCAGATTTTGGCGCTCCAGAGTACCCAGCCCTGTTCTTGAAGCAGAACTTGTGCCATAGGAATTCTCTGTTTTATGCTGGCATTGTTAAACTTCTTAATTTTGCCCAGAGCACTCTTGTTTGCCTGGTTCCTTCGTGGCTTTTCACTCTCCCGTCACATTCATGTCTTCATTCCCACGCCCCATTTAGCACCCTTTGTTGCTAAAGTTGGTATGGCTCTTGCCATATTATAACTTCCTGTATTTATAGACTGCTTTTCACTGCAGATGGTCACCAAGTGGTTTGCACAGCAAAAACAACAACAACAAAATCCATTAGTCGTACTTTTGGAAGGGGTGTATCTTATTCTTGGATGGGACAGAAAATGCCCACTGCATGTCAAGGCTAACTAGATGAGGGTGAAGCCAGGAGCCCTGGAATCTAGACAGAGCAGGCAACGTGCTGTACAGCTGGGCTCACGAAAATCTTTTAATTCTCAATGTCAAAGAAGAAGAAGAGGAGGAGGAGTTTGGATTTGATATCCCGCTTTATCACTACCCGAAGGAGCCTCAAAGCGGGTAACATTCTCCTTTCCCTTCCTCCCCCACAACAAACACTCTGTGAGGTGAGTGGGGCTGAGAGACTTCAAAGAAGTGTGACTAGCCCAAGGTCACCCAGCAGCTGCATGTGGAGGAGCGGAGACACGAACCCGGTTCACCAGATTACGAGTCTACAGCTCTTAACCACTACACCACACTGGCTCTCAGTGACAACTGACAATTCTCTCCGGGTTTTAGGAATCGCTGCTCTTTTCCTATCCTTTTCCCTCCATTAGCGAGGATCAGCAGGCATTGCTGACTTCTACGGAGTCAGACCATCTAGCTCAGTATTGTCTTACACGTAGTGGCAGAGTTTCAGTGTTTCAGACAGAAGGTATTCCCAGCCCTACTTGGCCATGTCGGCGATTAAACCTGGAATGAGCCACATGGAAGGCAGATGGACTGAACATTGAAAGCAGATGCTCTACCACTGAACAATGGCCCTGCAATCCTGCACGCACTTTACCAGGAAGTCAGCTCCACTGGACTTTATTTATTTTTATTTAATTTATTGCACTTATATACCACCTTTTATCTTCCATAGAGTTCAAGGCGATTCACATGCATTTCCTCTTCCGTTTTCATCCTCACAACAACCCTGTGGAGGTAGGACAGGCTAAAAAAATGATAACTGGCCCAAGGTCACCCATGATTGAGTGGGGATTCGAACCCTGTCTCCTGGGTCATAGTCCAACGCTCTAACCATTATACCACATAGGTTTGTGCTCTTGAAATGGGGAACCATCTTTATTAAGAGTGGCACGATGCAAAAGAGAACACCTTTTGCAGTTATGTAGAAGTGGAAATTGCAGCAGTCATTGATTTCCTTGATTTCAGGAGGCATCCTGAAATTCTATCTTCCTTGCAACTGTTAAGATGAAAGAGAAGCCTTGACCTCTTCTGCTTTGGGACAGTTCAATCTGGATGGGGCTTCCCTTTCATCTTTCTCTCCTAAGGATTTGTCCTTCTCACCCCCAGCCTGTTACAAACTTCTTAATCCTACCTGCATGTTGATGAAACTCTGGTCTCTGTGCAGGAATGTTGTGTTCAGTCAACAGAGAGCAGCGTTTCAGACGCATTGAGCTTTTAGTGTCTCGTCGTTCAGAGCATGGTGCATATATGCGTTTTGTTGCTGCCATGACAGGAAAAGCGACTGAATATATAAGGAGCTGCAGGAACTCTCTTGGGAATATTAATGTCCCATTTGCTCGCATTTGAATTCACTTTCTCTCTCTTTCTTAAAGCACCAGATAAACGTTCAAGGCTGATGTTACCTAAAAAAAACAACACGGGCTGTTTATATTCCACCGTAATGGCAGAGAAATTGCATCAATTTAAGCGTAATGTGCTGTGGGCTTGATACTAAGAAATCTGTGGGAATGGCAGTCAAATCCACATGAGGAAGGAGATGGGGATGATAAACAAATAAATCCGAGCTGAAAAAAGAAGAGGAGGAATTAACTTTTCTCCAGTACCCACAGAATAAATTCAGTAAAATGTGTTTTGATTTCAAATAATTTATAACCCGCTTTCCTATTTGGAAATACTCCAAAGTGGCCAGCAACTGATTAAATATACCAACTGATTGTAAAAACCAGTCCTGAACGACACAGTCTGATCTGTTGCCAGATATACCGGTAGTATGCTGAAGGATGCCATGGGGATATCATAAAGACTACGTTGAACAGCAAAGGACATAACTTTGTTTGCAGTCTTAAATGCGGTTGCTGGTAATAAGTGTGACTTCCTTCTGAGTAAAGATGCTAAGTGTTGCACTTAAAAAAAAATCTCGTATGTTTAAATTTATTTTGTTTATTATTTGAATTCAGAAAAAGGGACATATTGGGCAAGTCCTACCACACCACAAGGCAAAATGAGGCAGGTGCCTCAGGTGGCAGATGAAAGGGAGCAGCGGTGAGGTGTTGGAGGACAGTGATGTTTGTCCCCTAAGCTAGTCTGTTGCCCTCAGCTGGGGTGGAGGACATTGTCCTGTTGAAGCACGGCTTCTCTGTTGAACTGGGGAGACACACTCTTAATAGTGCTGTATGCTCCTGACAAACCTAGACAGCATCTTAAAAAGCATGGACATCACCTTGCTGACAAAGATCTGTATAGTTAAAGACATGGTTTTCCCAGTAGTGATGTATGGAAGTGAGAGCTGGACCATAAAGAAGGTTGATCGCCGAAGAATTGATACTTGAGAGTCTTGAGAGTCCTATGGACTGCAAGAAGATCAAACCTATCCATTCTGAAGGAAATCAGCCCTGAGTGCTCACTGGAAGGACAGATCCTGAAGCTGAGGCTCCAGAACTTTGGCCACCTCATAAGAAGAGAAGACTCCCTGGAAAAGACCCTGGTGTTGGGAAAGATTGAAGGCACAAGAAGAAGGAGACGACAGAGGACTAGATGGTTGGACAGTGTTCTTGAAGCTACCAACATGAGTTTGACCAAACTGCGGGAGGCAGTGAAGGATAGGCGTGCCTGGTGTGCTCTGATCCATGGGGTCACGAAGAGGCGGACACAACTAAATGACTAAACAACAACAACAAATGCTCCTGAGATGTCCACAACTCCATTCCACACACACCAACATTGCACTGTACAGCTCAAAATTCCAGTGTTAGGTCACCTATTGCAAAAAGTAAAAAATAAAAGGTGCATCTGTAAATAGTGTCGGTGATGGCATATATACAAATTTGGAGATCAAGGCAGAATCCTGCAGAATGGCAGCCTGCACGCAGCCTTGAGTGTGTCGCCCGGGAATGTGGAGAGTCTTCTCTCTTTAATGAACACAACCTTTAATTTCCTCAAGACTCTGGAGATGCTGCGTGTCTTCATGAGATAAGAGAACAAAGTGCGAGGGAGGAAAGAGAGGATCCGTTTGCTTTTCCAAATGCTATGAACATTTTTTTTCAAAAACACACACACATAAAAAACGCTCTAATGGAAAATCCTTTCGTATCTTATGCTTCTAAAAAAAAAATAATCAAAGCATGTTTGTTCGGACTTTGAAGTGTTTACAGCGCTGAGGAAAATGGACAAGGGTAGTGAAGAAGCAGGGGGGAGGCATCCTTCCCCATCCTCCCACTTCTAACATAAGAACAGAAGAAAGCGTGCTTGGATGTGGTCCAGCACTCTGTTCTCACAGTGGCCAAGCAGATGCCAATGGGAGGCCCACAAGCAAGACTTGAATGCAACAGCCTTCTCCACGCTTGTGGTTCTCAGCAGCTGGTATTCAGAGGCATAGTACTTCTGACAACAGAGAACCAAGCAATCAAGGCTATTGGCCATTGACAGCCATATCGGTTGGCTTTGATTTGCTCAATTCTCCTTTAAAGGCACCCAACTTGGTGGCTGTCACTGCCTTCAGTGAGAGTGAACTCCACAGTTTGAGCTTTGTGGAGCAGGGCTTTCTCTTGTCTGTTCTGAACTTTCTGATCTCCAGCTCCATTGGGTTGGCCCAGCCAACTTTCTAATTTTAATATACAGTGGTACCTCGGGTTACAGACGCTTCAGGTTACAGACTCCGCTAACCCAGGAATAGTACCTCGGGTTAAGAACTTTGCTTCAGGATGAGGACAGAAATTGAGCAGCAGTAGCGGTGCGGCGGCAGCGGGAGGCCCCATTAGCTAAACTGGTACCTCAGGTTAAGAACAGTTTCAGGTTAAGAACAGACCTCCAGAACGAATTAAGTTCTTAACCAGAGGTACCACTGTATTAGAAAGAGGCTTAGTTACATGGTTGCGTCAAGCAGTGGTTTACCGTTATAAACCTCTTGTGTTCATAGAATACTAGTTCCCCACCTTTGAGCTAAGCTAATGTTGCGCCTTGGCCAAGCTCCTGGTCAGGCCACGGATTGGTGAGGGCTGGCTTTGCTGTAACAAAGCAAGGATCCATTAGGATCAAGGCAGTTGGAGACATCAGGGTTGACTCTGAGGTTTCCGGCATGCAAAGGATGTGCCATTGACTTGGCTGGAAAGTAAAAGGTGGTTAGAGCCACCCTCTTTCCCTGCATCACTCTTTCCCCATTCCAACTGAATCTCCCCACCTCGCCGTGAGCTATGGATTAGCAAACACACAGAGATGATCTCTGTTTACACGGTTAAAAATGATACATCGATCTCTTCCCCAAGTACACATTTGTGTGTTTAATGATGGCTCGCACCCATGTAATTAAGATGCAAATAATGAAAGTAGCAGTAAATGCCATTTGCGTGTGCCCACATTTCAAGTCTTTAAAGAAATTGTACCCCTGTCTTCTAGATAGAATGTAATCACACCTCCCTCCTCACTTTTAGCTGCTTTTCCAGTAGCTGCCTAACGCACAGGGTAGGGGTTGGTAGCAATTTTTCAGTTTCTCTTCTTCGCTCTCCCTCCCACCCACTTGTGATCCTACTATTGTTAGTTTAGCGAGCTATATGTTAGGTTTCCTTGCCAGAAGCAACCGTTGGAAAACAAGGCGCTGTGAGATGAACTTGTTAAGAGTACGGATGGATGAGAAATTTGTTTAGTCCGCATTTTAAAGCAAACTAATTTGCTGGCCCCAGACGGTTCTGTGGATTTGGAACACTGCCGTCACATCTCACACTTCTCCCAATGTTACAACACAGTTTTGGTTCAGAAATGCATTTAAAATGTGTGCTTTTCTGGGAGGTGAAATGCTAGCTTAGGGCGGGGGAGGCATCGAAACAGGTACCAAAAAAATGTATTTAAACACAGAATGTTTATAACATGTGCATAATATACATAGCCTCTGTGAGTATGTGTGCTTTATTTCTAAAAAAAAAATCAATGAAAATTGCGACGGGATTGGGCATGTGCGAAACGGGCATGGAATGAGAGAGACTGATTGGTCCATCTGTAGGTGGGATATTGAGGATGAATGATGGATATAGTCCATTTCTCTGAGACCCACGGAAGCAGGATGTAATTTTGATTTTGCATTCTCAGCGGGAGAGTATATAGAGCGAAATCACGTACACTATACAACTTCGGTTTAAGATTGCTTCTGTGCCCCCTCTCTGAAATCAGTGGCTCTGAAGAACAAAACCTTCTGAAAAATGAGGAGCAGGAATCACAGAATCACAGAATCACAGAATCATAGAGTTGGAAGAGACCACAAGGGCCATCCAGTCCAACCCCCTGCCAAGCAGGAAACACCATCAAAGCATTCCTGACAGGTGGCTGTCAAGCCTCTGCTTAAAGACCTCCAAAGAAGGAGACTCCACCACACTCCTTGGCAGCAAATTCCATTGTCGAACAGCTCTTACTGTCAAGAAATTCTTCCTAATGTTTAGGTGGAATCTTCTTTCTTGTAGTTTGAATCCATTGCTCCGTGTCCGCTTCTCTGGAGCAGCAGAAAACAACCTTTCTCCCTCCTCTATATGACATCCTTTTATATATTTGAACATGGCTATCATATCACCCCTTAACCGTCTCTTCTCCAGGCTAAACATACCCAGCTCCCTAAGCCGTTCCTCATAAGGCATCGTTTCCAGGCCTTTGACCATTTTGGTTGCCCTCCTCTGGACACGTTCCAGCTTGTCAATATCCTTCTTGAACTGTGGTGCCCAGAACTGGACACAGTATTCCAGGTGGGGTCTGACCAGAGCGGAATACAGTGGTACTATTACTTCCCTTGATCTAGATGCTATACTCCTATTGATGCAGCCCAGAATTGCATTGGCTTTTTTAGCTGCTGCATCACACTGTTGACTCATGTCAAGTTTGTGGTCTACCAAGACTCCTAGATCCTTTTCACTTGTACTGCTCTCAAGCCAGGTATCACCCATCCTGTATTTGTGCCTTTCATTTTTTTTGCCCAAGTGTAGTACTTTACATTTCTCCCTGTTAAAATTCATCCTGTTTGCCTTGGCCCAGTTCTCTAATCTGTTAAGGTCATTTTGAAGTGTGATCCTGTCCTCTAGGGTATTAGCCACCCCTCCCAATTTGGTGTCATCTGCAAACTTGATCAGGATGCCCTCAAGCCCATCATCCAAGTCATTGATAAAGATGTTGAATAAGACTGGGCCCAAGACAGAACCCTGTGGCACCCCACTAGTCACTTCTCTCCAGGATGAAGAGGAGCCATTGATGAGCACCCTTTGGGTTCGGTCAGTCAGCCAGTTACAAATCCACTGAATGGTAGCATTGTCTAGCCCGCATTTTACCAGCTTCTTTACAAGAATATCATGGGGCACCTTGTCAAAGGCCTTGCTGAAATCAAGATAGGCTACATCCACAGTGTTCCCTTCGTCTACCAGGCTTGTAATTCTGTCAAAAAATGAGATCAGATTAGTCTGACATGACTTATTTTTCAGAAACCCATGCTGACTTTTAGTGATCACAGCGTTCCTTTCTAGGTGCTCACAGACCGTTTGCTTAATGATCTGCTCTAGAATCTTTCCTGGTATTGATGTCAGGCTGACTGGGCGGTAATTGTTTGGGTCCTCTCTTTTCCCCTTTTTGAAAATAGGGACAACATTTGCCCTCCTCCAGTCTGCTGGGACTTCACCTGTTTTCCAGGAATTCTCAAAGATTACTGCCAGTGGTTCTGAAATCACCTCTGCCAGTTCTTTTAATACTCTGGGATGTAGTTCATCTGGCCCTGGAGACTTGAATACATCTAAACTAGCCAAGTGTTCTTGTACTACCTCCTTACTTATTCTGGGCTGTGTTTCCCCTGCTGAATCATCTGCTCCATATTCTTCAGGTCGGGCATTGTTTTCTTTTTTGGAGAAGACTGAGGCAAAGAAGGTATTGAGGAGTTCTGCCCTTTCTGCGTCCCCTGTTCGCATTTCACCATCTTCTCCTCTAAGTGACCCCACTGTTTCCTTGTTCTTCCTTTTGCTACGGACATACCCATAAAAACTCTTTTTATTGCTTTTAACCTCTCTAGCAAGCCTGAGTTCATTCTGTGCTTTAGCTTTTCTGACTTTGTCTCTACATGTGCTGGCTATTTGTTTGAATTCCTCTCTGGTGGTTTCCCCAAGAGACCAAAACGTGTCACATTTGTAAATCCCTAATGGAGGGGTTGGATGCTGACCTATGACAGAGATGGGTGCTTAGGACAGGGGATACCAGTCTAGGATACAGCTATCAATGGCTGCTGGCCATTATGGCTATGCTCTGCCCTGCCTCCATGGTCAGTGCAATGCTTCTGGATGCCAGTGGATGGAAACCATAGGGAAGCAGAGTGCTCTTTTGCTCAGAGCTTGCTTGCAGGTCTCCCACGGGCATCTGGTGGGCCACTAGGAGATGAAGAACAGATGGGCCACTGGCCTGATTGAGCCAAGCTTCCCTTATGTGCTTAGCACTTGCCTTTGACAGGAATGGAGGGATGAGAGGGGTCAACTGGGGAGGGTCTCCTGGAGGGTTCCTACTCTATGGATTTTGCAAAGCAGGGAAACATCCTTGACTGTGTTCAGCGCCCACATTCATTTTTGGCCTTGCCCTCATGAAGGAGGCGTGTTTTGAGCAAACGTAGCATCCTTGAAGAGACATAACACTTTGGCTTTTGGTGCAGAGGTCAGCAAGGGAAGGTGTGCCTATGCGAGGGGGGACGAGTTTTGAAGCTCTTACAGAGGTGCAGATGTCTAATGTTCCCTGCTGCATAGAAACAGTGAGGTGGGCCATTCCTATTGTGCAAGTAGAAAACTGTGGCTAAGAGAGGCCTGCCCAAGCCGGGTGAAGGTAGCATCTAGACCAGAGGTCGGCAACCTTATCTGAGGATGGGCTGGTCGATGATCTTCCGGGTCAGAGGAGCGCCCGTGCGCACACGCTATTTTCGGCGCTCCTCCGACCCGGAAGGAAGTGCACCAGAAATAGTGTGTGCGCATGCACATGGGTGCTTCTCTGTCCCGCATGCGTGCACACATGCTATGTCCGGCGCACATCCAGGTCGGAGGAGTGCCTGTGCACATGCACACAGACTCCATAGACCCAGAAGTCTGTCCCCGCACCACACCATGCCACGCCAGTAAGAGCGAGGGACGGATAGGCTGGTTAGACAAACCTCATGGGCCACTACCGGCCCATGGGCCTTAGGTTGCCAACCCCTGATCTAGACCTTCTAAATTTCAAACCCAAACACAATATACATGGAATGTCATCTCAGGAAGATTGCAGAATGTGTTGACGACCTGCACCCACAACCTTGTTTGCTGGACAGTCCTTTGTGTGTTTATTTTGTTTGTTTGATCTACAGAGCCTGTGCATGCTCTCTCTCTCTCTCTCTCTACTAATTATCTAGCCAGGGGGCACCTTGTTTTATTCAAAGAACATTAGCAGAACAGGGACATTATGCTTTCAGCTTTCCTCATCGATGCAAAATACTTACATTTTTGCTCCTCACACCTCACTGATCCTGAAAAACCTCTCAATCACATCCTAATACCCGTCATTTGCTCTGAGTATTCCCCTCCCTCCAATAGATGGTGTTGGTATCTATCCCATACTCTGTCCCTGGCTTCAAAAAAATTATAATTATCCCCAAAAGGAGTTCAGGCTGATGTAGGGAGGGAGGTTGATAGCCGTTTATTATCACCTCACTTTGATCCATTAGCCTCTCTTTCTAATTTTGTTGAGCAGGCAGGGCTATTTAGGAATGCCAGATGCACAGCTCCCCACCCCAATTGAATTTTGGTGGAAATTTCAGCCGCTTGGAACGAAGTGCTGCCATTTTGCTGATTGGGTGGGGGGTTCTGTTACTTGCAGTAGGGCACCATCAGCACAATGCATCGGGGCAGGTGCCCATAGCCCTGGCCTGCAGAAGGAGCAGGAGGTTCTCTATGCCATCTAGAATGGCTTGTCATAAGACCATTAAGCCCAGAGTAAAAAATTACTTCACTGCTTAGTCCACCAGGGCTGCGTGCCCATTGCTGAAGTTCTACACCAAGCTGAGAATATCATGTTTCTGGCAAAGACTTCAGCTTCCAAAGAAGGCCAGCATTTGTTTAAAAAGCAAGTGGCGCTGTGGTCTAAACCACTGAGCCTAGGGCTTGCCGATCAGAAGGTCGGCAGTTCGAATCCCCGTGATGGGGTGAGCTCCCGTTGCTCGGTCCCTGCTCCTAGCAGTTCGAAAGCACATCAAAGTGCAAGTAGATAAATAGGTAGGGAAGGTAAACAGCATTTTCGTGCGCTGCTCTGGTTCGCCAGAAGCGGCTTAGTCATGCTGCCACATGGCCCGGAAGCTGTACGCTGGCTCCCTCGGCCAGTAAAGCGAGATGAGTACCACAACCCCAGAGTCATTCGTGACTGGACCTAATGGTCAGGGGTCCCTTTTACAAGAAAGAGAAAGCAAGTTTCTAGACCTCAGGACTGCCGAAATGTTCTTTAAACCCCTTCTTGACGAGTGGAATATCTGTAGGAGTATTTCTGGTTGTCCTCTGAGTTGGTGAGGCTCATCTGATAACGACACAGAACTGAACCTTCTGTCTTATAGGACCAGTCCTGTGGAATGCACTTCCAACAAAGATTCAGCAGGTATCTTCAGTATTAATTTTTAAACTTGTGCTGAAAGCATGTCTATGCCTCCAGCCTTATGCAGGCAATCCAAGAAAGCGAAGCTTTGCTTACAGTTAGCCAGTGATCTGCGATTGTTTTTATGTGTTTGTGTGTGTCCCCTGACGGTTTCCCGCAGATTTTCCGGTTTTCTACGGATTGACATTTCTTCCAATTCAGTGGTAGAGAGTTGGGGTTTCTTTCCCCAGGGAAAGAAGTGGGACAGTCAGAAAACCACTCGGCCCCATGCTTTCTAAGCATGGAACAAGCAGAAGTACCAGTAAGCCAAAAGGATCTGTCCCAGCCAGCACAGTGTATCATAGGAGACAAACAACCGCAGGTTAGCTATCCCTGTAGCCGAACGAGAAATCATCTCATTGCAGATCCTTTCAACCAATGAATAAAAGCCTGGTCCTTCTTTTAACTCAAAGCTGGTCAACCTCATTCTGTGTGCAATAGCAGAGCTTCCAAGTGTCCCTGTTTTGCAGGGACAATCCCGGATTTACAGAATCTTCCCCGGTTTGTGCTTTGATCCTGGAAGCTCCTGCTTTTCTTAGGACAGTGGTGGCTAACCTTGACACTCCAGATGTTTTGGAACTACAACTCCCATCATCCCTGACCACTGGTCCTGTTAGCTAGGGATGATGGGAGTTGTAGTTCCAAAACATCTGGAGTGTCAAGGTTAGCCACCACTGTCTTAGGATGTCCCTATTTTCATTGGAGAAGTGTTGGAGTATATGCAATAGAATTATACATAAATACCAAAGAAGAAGAAGAAAAGAAAAGGGAAATTCCCTAGTAAATGAAGGAGACCTGAAGCGGGTTTGGAAGAGATTGGGGAGGTTGATTCCTTTCATAGGCATTGAGAGAGAAACAGAGAGGGTGAAATAGTAAGTAAGCATCCGCTTTCTTGGCTGGCTCTTGCAGATCGGTGTTCAGCAAAGCTTGTAATTGCACCACCGCGATCAGAGGCACGCTGCATCTCCCGGGGGGTGGGGGGGTGAGGATGCAGAGATTTCAGGAGCCTGGGGTGGTAGGTGGAATATGATCCATATTCCTTTCCCCCACACACACCCTTTTGGGCTATGACATGTTGTATATTGGATGCTTCAAAACAGCAAAAGCAACATCTGGTTATTAATAGGCACTCGAGCAGCAGACGAGGAGCTGCCGGTGGGCTGCGCTTAATGGAGGAAGGTTTGAAGTGCTGCACGCCAGGAAGCCGTGTGGTCTTGCGCTGCAGGCCATTGTGCATCGTCTGCTGTGAGCTTGGGCGGGGGGCATGCCGTTTCACCCTCTCAGCAGCTCCTTTGAATCCCGTCATATATTCCAGGCCTGGTTTCAGCTGTTGGGGGGCTATCGCTTCCCGTCTATAACAGATCGCTTCCCATCTATAACATTTAAGAATGAAAAGCTGGACTGGTATGGGAAAGAAAGAAAGGGGCAAGGGCCAGAGCTCAGTGGCGGAACATCAGCTAGTGATTAGAGCAGGCATAGGCAAACCCGGCCCTCCAGATGTTTTGGGACTACAACTCCCATGATCCCTAGCTAACAGGGCCAGTGGTCAGGGATGATGGGAATTGTAGTCCCAAAACATCTGGAGGGCCGAGTTTGCCTATGCCTGGGTTAGAGCATGGGTAGGCAAACTAAGGCCCGGGGGCCGGATCTGGCCCAATCGCCTTCTAAATCCGGCCTGCAGACGGTCCTGGAATCAGCGTGTTTTTACATGAGTAGAATGTGTGCTGTTATTTAAAATGTATCTCTGGGTTATTTGTGGAGCATAGGAATTCGTTCACATTTTTTTCCAAAATATAGTTCGGCCCCCCACAAGGTCTGTGGGACAGTGCACCGGCCTCCTGATGAAAAAGTTTGCTGACCCCTGGATTAGAGTATCGGAAGCCTGGGTTCAAATCCCTACTTAGCCATGAAACTCACTGGGTGACCTTGGGCCAATCACAGGGTCTCAGCCTAACCTGCCTTGTTAGGGTTGTTGTGAGGATAAAATTGGAGTGGGGAAGAGAGCTTGGAAAAGAGGAAACTGAGAGGAGATACAATAATCATCTTCAAATATCTCAAGGGCTGTCAACTGGCAGAGGGAACAAGCTTGTTGTTGTTCTTTGAAGGACTCAAACCAATGGCTTCAAGTTCAAAGAAAGGAGATTCCGACTAAACACCAGGAAGCACCTTCTGGAAGTAAGAGCTGTTTGACAGTGGAACAGTCTCCCTTGGGAGGTGGTGGACTCTCCTTCCTTGGTGGTTTCCAAGCAGAGGTTGAGTGGTCATCTGCCATGGATGTTTTAGTGGAGATTCTTGCATTGCAGGGGGGTTTGACTAGATGACGCTTGGGGTCCCTTCCGACTCTACAATTCTGTGATTCTATGGATGTCACCTTGAGCTGCTTGGAGGAAAGGTGGGAATATTAATGTGATAAATGAAATATAGATGCGGACAGTCCCGGGTTCAGTGTCTCCAAGCAGGACTGGGTCTGTCCTCAGTCAGAACCCCCAGAGAGCCATCATCCATCATTGTAGAAAATGCTTAGCTGAGGGGTCTGATTCAGTATGAGGCAGGTTCCTGTGTTTCTGTTACAGAAGGGAAGTAGCAAAGTGGCACACGTATCAACTGCCCTGGGAAAATGGGACATCCCAGTTTTCCCTATGAGAGGACAGCAGCCAAAATGGACGGCACGATCTTGTGCAATTTTGAGCTGCACTTTTTTCAGGTGTGCACATTTTGGGGCACTGTGCCCACAAAAAAACTCTTTGGGGGGGGTCGCAATCTCATGATTCACACCAGCATGTGACCCCGGAAGTTAGTGTCCTAGTTTTGTGCCACTTTATGTTTGAAGGTACGCAGTGGTAGAGCATGTAATTGCCAATAACCTGATATCATTCTGTATAAACTCATTCTAACTATCGTTGTATTTATCCAAAGAAAGCCTGCGTCTGTCAGCTGTCCGTCCATACATATGTTGCCAATGCTGCCGTGTTGTTAAGCCGTTGATTAAGGGAAATCATTTCTCTATTCTTCCAATTCATCAGTACCAGTGTCTTGGCCACCATTAGGGTGCGAAGAATCCATTTCCGCTGCCCTGTTGTCAATTTCCATACAGTGGGTATATCGTTCGAGAGCATATGTGGCAACCCTGCAGGATTCTCTTTCGGAGGCTGTTTATCAGGCTTATCAGGCTTGATGACTCCAATCACCTCTTTATCGCCAAGCTTTTTTTTGGAAAGGCATGCTGTTAAAGTAGTGCATTGCCTGCTGGAACGTCTGCTTGTCTGTTTAAAAATGTGTGTGTTCTGCATCAGCTTCCCCTTCTTTTGCTGCTCCAACCCCACTCGGGCTGTAGAAGTGGAGGAAATGCTGTCCCTGATTGACTTGGATGGCCTTAGAGTCTTGCATCTCCACTGATCTGCTCGCAGTTTCCTTTGTTTGCTGCATCGATCCATTGCGTTGGCCTCTGGAGGTCACAGGGCGGCACATTCATTAACCCGGCCCTTGTTCCATATACATTCCTCCTAGCTACTTGCTTCTCATAAATATGGGAACCTCAGGAAACATGGCGGCTGATATTTCATCTATGCAGTCAGAACAAGGATGGGGGAGAAATTCATCTTCTCCTGATGTTTTGCTCCAGCCGACCTGAATGGCTTCTCCCAGACTTCCATGCGGATTGGAGCGCAGCTCTCAGTCAGATGATATGCTTCTTCAGATTTCGTGGTGCTATCCTGGTTCAAAAAAATGTCCACAGATTTCTTATCGCGATCATTATTTAGATTTCTTACCTGCCCTTTCACCATAAGGCCCAGGGACAGTTTCAACAGCATGAAAATACAATATTAAAACAATTTGCATTCAAAAGAATAGGGTAGATCCTAGGGATATCAGTCTATCTATTGTATCCAATGTTGGTCATGGAATACATCCATAAAAAATAGTGGACATGACTAACTTCGGCCAATTAATTTCAGTGGGTTTGCTCTTGAGTAGAACTAACAACCCTTTATCTAAGGTGTTAAAGTCTAGAGTAAAGAAGTGTGTATTATGTGGGACCCATAGGGTGAAGAGGATTGTGCAGGTGTGTATTTTGGGGGGAGGCATCAGAAAGCACACAAGATTCACGTTCTAGAGAATGATGTGTTTATACTGCTTAGAGATACTTGAAAGGTTTAGGAACGATTTATTGTAATGGTTGAGAGTGAATTATTATTATTGGGCAATATTCTGAAAGTACTATTTTTTATGGTGTACTATTATATTGTAATGGGTTTTTTGAACATTATTTGATATAAGTTGCTTATGTTAAGTTGTATTTTTTACTGTGAGTTATTTGTACTGGATCAGATTTTATGAGATGTGTGAACTTTGTTGAACATTTTGTTGTTTCTTCAGAATGCAAACCTTCTTGTGCATAGCATTATAGAAAGATGGTATACAAATTAAAAGAGTAAATGAAATGAAATATTAAGTGGTATGTAAATGTTTTTACATAAACTAAGTGTGTACAATTAAAAAAAATTAATAAATAAATAAAATGTACAATTTCTGATTCGGAGGCTATATTTTTTATTTTTTATTTTCCGTTGCATTTACTTCCTGCATTTATTCCCAAGAAACTCAAGATGGCGGACAGGTTTCTCCTCTCCCTCATTTAATCCTCACAGCAACCCTGTGAGGTAGGTTAGGCTAAGAGGCAGAGACTGACACACACACCCCCCAAAAAAAGTCGCTCAATGAACTTCATGGCCAAGTAGTTTTTTGAAGCCTAGCTTCCGAAATCCTTGTCCGGAACTCTTACGGCTACACTACACTGACTATTGTATATTGTGTCAGTGCATATGGAATAGACCATGTTCATGAGATCTGAAATGGTGCAAATGAAACCAATGAATGAGATCTTGGGGTTGTGGTAGATCGCTCAAAGATGACGTCTCCCCAGTTTGTGGTGCAGCGGTGGAAAAAATGTGAATTCCATTCTAGGGATGATTAGGAAAGGAAAACAAAACTGCCAACACCATTGTGTACTTAAACAGATCTATGATGCAACCATACTTGGAATACAGTTTGGGTCAACTGGCCTAAAAAAACGGTAGAGTTGGGAAAGATTCAGAAAAGAAAAGGTTGCAGAATTTGGGTTTGGGGAAAAAGCGAATAGGAGGTGACACGATAGAGGTGTGTAAAACTGTGTGCGGTATGAAGAATGAGGCTAGAGAAAAGATTTTCTCCCTTGTAACACTAGAACTTGTCGTTCACCCTGGTATGGCTCCCCTTTATCACATACACAGCCCAACAAGACGACAAGAATCCACCAACAGCATACGAATCAATATGGCTAAAGGTAAAGGGTAAAGGGACCCCTGACCTTTAGGTCCAGTCGTGTCCGACTCTGGGGTTGCGGCGCTCATCTCGCTTTATTGGCCGAGAGCTGGCGTACAGCTTCTGGGTCATGTGGCCAGCATGACAAAGCCGTTTCTGGTGAACCAGAGCAGCGCACGGAAACGCCGTTTAACTTCCCGCCAGAGCGGTTCCTATTTATCTACTTGCACTTTGACATGCTTTCGAACTGCTAAGTTGGCAGGAGCTGGGACTGAGCAACAGGAGCTCACCCCGTCGCAGGGATTCGAACCGCCGACCTTCTGATCAGCAAGCCGGGCCTAGGCTCTGTGGTTTAACCCACAGCGCCACCTGGGTCCCTTATCAATATGGCTAACCTGGTCCAAAACACCCCACTCACACATGAAAACAAAGTTCACCACAGCCAATCACAAATGAACAACCACACCCTAGGCCAACCCCCAACCTCTCTCAACACCAAAGGAACACAAGCGAATAGCAAAGAGAACCTGCACAAGCGACGCTGACACAAAACCCCACCCATACATTAAGTAAAATAAAAACATCGCCACCCGACCTCACCATTCCCCCCTCCACCTCTTTCCCCCTTTTCTTCCTAATGTAACAAACACTAATGTCTCAACAAATGAAACTGATCTGTAGAAAATGTAATTTGAAAAAAGAGACATTGCACATACTTTTGTAAACCAAGAAAACTTTAATAAAAACACATTAAAAAACAACAACAACAATAGAACTTGTGGCTCTCCCATGAAGCTGAATGTCAGAATATTCGGGACGGGCAAGACAAAATACTTCTTCAGACACCACATGATTAAACTTTGGAACTCACTTCCACAAGAAGCACGGATGGCCACCAACTTGGACGACTTTCAGAAGATTAGACAGATTCATAAAGGATAAAGCTCTTCGTGGGCACCATCACTGAGAGCTATGTTCTTAGCTTCACTGTCAGAGACAGTGTGCTTCTGAATATCAAGTGCTGGAAACGACACAAGGACTGCTCTGGTCCTGCTTACGAGTTTCCCGGGACTGGAAATCAGGAAATTCAACGTCTGATTGGCTACTGTGAGAACAGAATCCTGGGCTAGGTGGTCTAAACTTTCCTGATCCAGCAAGCTCTTCTTAACTTCTTAAGTTCTTGAATTTCGTTCCATGATATATGTGACAACGAGCTCTTCAAATCTCGTTTTGGATTTGGATGAGGAGTCTGCGATTTTTGCAACTTGGGACCCATTTTCTTCCTAGCATATGCACATGCTAAAATACCCATGCCACGCTCCTTTCTGTCTCCAAGTCTTGTCTGGTGGGGAGAGGTTTGCCTCTGCCCCAGGGAGGTCTGACAGGTATCCAATAGGCTGCTGATTGGAGCTCCATCCTCCTTACCCCACAGGGAGAAAAGGACCCTTCTTCCCCCTCTTGTTTTTCCATGTTTGAGCCTGTCTTCATTGTCGCTCAATTCGTCCCTGGGAACAGATGGCCTCATTGTCTGCACTGTTTATCATCATCCTGTAAAGTACAAGGCTGTGAACCAGCGATGGAGGAACAAGGTTTGCTCCTTTGTTATCATGTCTGTTTCTGGTGTCACTCCCCACCCCCCCTTTTTACTTCCGATTGTCCCTGGCATTGAATGCTTTCGTGTTTTTCCTTGATTTGGCAAAGGGTGGAAGGCAGCGGGACAGGGTGGGTCGGAGAAGATATGGAAAAGGACTAAAATGCAGTCCAATCCTGCGTTTTGGAGAGTTAAATGGTTGGATGGTTAAACAGAAGGGTTGAAACGCAGGACAACCCTGGGATTGTTTTGTTTATTTGTTTTTACAAATAATTTCAGCTCAACGTTGCTGCAGTAGCATGAGTGCTGGTTTGCGGGTGTGATTTCATTGATGGGTTTCTGGCCTTCAGTCTTGTTTTTGGATTTTGGACAGGGCATTGTGCGTGTGCTGTTTTGCTAGAGCTTTCTGTTCATTTTTCTCTCCCCAGTGCCCACACATTGATTTAAAAAGTTGCAAAAGCACACACCAGCCTTAATGGCATTGCGCATCATCAAGATTATTCCATGTCCCATGTTTACCATAGTGTGGGAGTGTGTGTGTGCACATATAGGCCCATGAAACACTGCGCAAGAAGAATTTTGTTGTGATGCAGTTACACACACACCCCTCTTGTTTTTTTCCTCGGTGGTGTTTTTAATCAGTGTACACAGTGCCATAGATTGGGAGAAAAGATGCAAATGGAATTTAAGCTCTGGGAAAAAACAACCATGCATGCTCCAGGTCCCAGAGTTAATTGTGGAATTTCTGATTAGTAAATCAGGGAGCTCGTGAGATGCGGAGGGTAGGCCAGCATGAACCCATGGGACAACAAAGGAAGAGAATTAAGGAAATCCTCTCATCTCTAACCGGCTTCAGACTGCAATGTGTCTTCTTTTTAACTCTGCTGTGGGGTGGAATATGTTGAGAATTTCATCCCCGCCCCCATACTTTGCATGCAGTCCACAGCAGTATTGTCAAGTCCTAAGGGGACGCGGGTGGCGCTGTGGATTAAACCACAGAGCCTAGGGCTTGCCGATCAGAAGGTCGGGGGTTCGAATCCCCGTGACGGGGTGAGCTCCCGTTGCTTGGTCCCTGCTCCTGCCAACCTAGCAGTTCGAAAGCATGTCAAAGTGCAAGTAGATAAATAGGTACCACTGCAGCGGGAAGGTAAACGGCGTTTCCGTGTGCTGCTCTGGTTCGCTAGAAGCGGCTTTGTCATGCTGGCCACATGACCCTGAAGCTGTACGCCGGCTCCCTCTGCCAATAATGCGAGATGAGCGCCGCAACCCCAGAGTCGGTCACGACTGGACCTAATGGTCAGGGGTCCCTTTACCTTTACCTTTTAAGGTGACAAAGAACTGATGGGCTCTTAATATTGATATGTGTCTCTGGGGCTTCCAGAGGACCACAACTTGGTGATAGAACACAAGTTCTGCGCAGAAGGTCTCGGGTTCAATTTCTGGTAGGTTTGGGAAAGTCCTGTCTGTGAAGAGCCGCTGCCAATCGCTGTAAACCAGACTTTCCCAAACTTGAGTCTCCAGCTGTTTTTGGACTACAACTCCCATCATCCCTAGCTAGCAGGACTAGTGGTCAGGGGTAATGGGAATTGTAGTCTCCAAACATCCAAGTTTGGGAAACCCTGGTGTAGACCTTGCTGAGCTATATGGATCAAAGGTCTAACTTGGGTACCTGTTGCATGCTTCCTGTGGGCACCTCAGTGATTCCTGCATTGCGAAGGTTTAGACTAGGTGAACCCCGGAGTCCCTCCCAATTCTACAATTCAGCAATTCAGCTTAGCCTGTGAGTGAGTGACTAGCCCAAGGTCATCCAGTGAGCTTCAGGGTTGAGTGGGGATTTGGACCCTGATCTTCCAAGTCCTAGTCTGGCGATCTAACCACTACACCTCTAGTCCACCTCTGCCTTTTTTCATGGAAGCGCCAGCCCTCTTTACCCAGGCTTCTCCGCGTTCCTGTGTGTTTACATTGCCCCCCGACAGTGCAGCTCTGCAGTAAATGGTCCTGTAATTCTTATAAAGGATTGTAGCTGTCAGCAGCTGAAGGAACTACGGCGGAATTCATTTTTTCTTTTTAAAGAAAAAGTTCTGAGTCGGCAAAAAACACACACAGAGCAGAGATGAATTGCAAGCGGTTTCCCCAGAGCTCTGCCGAACATTTGAGATGATGAGGGTGTCAGGAAAGCCTCAAGTTGTGACTTAGGAGCTACCCTAAACTAACCTGTCTGGGTAATAAACTGCTTCTCACCCCAAATACTGATCCCCTGCTGGCTTTAGTGCTCTGCTAAACACACAAATACCGGGACGAGTTTCTTTGTAAGATTACCTCATAGAGCTGTTTTTGGACTGCAACACCCATCTGCATCCACAGGAAGGACTGTAGGGTCTCATTCCTGTTCTCGGGTTTTAAAAGCTGCTGCTGCTGCTGCTGTTGTCATTAATATTCACGTCTAAGGTGCATAAAATATTCTGCTGCATGTTGATTTGAAGATAGGAGAGTCCCTGCCTGCAGGACCACAATCGAATAGGCACAGTGCAAGAGGAAAAAGCAATGAGGAGGGCAGAGAAAAGCAAGCGCTAGAAGCCCAGTGATGGTTCCCCGCCTGCTGGAAGGCAGTCAGTGATAACATGAGCTCCCTCCCCCCAAAAACTAATCTTAATACAGAACTTTATTCCAAAGTTTGAACTTCTGTGCGCTGCCAATGACATCAGGAGCACAGGGGAGTCAGCCAACTTTCGCTGTAAACCTGCTGACCGCTTCCAAGTCCTAACCCACCCCCTGACAGCCACCCCTTCCCCACAACTTACCTGGTAACGGGAATAGGAATGGGGCAGCGGGGCTCATGGACTAGGTCTGAGCTCTCCATTGTGCACAGGAAAGTCTCCACCGCAGAACACCAGAGGCTATGAACTCCAGGTGTTATCACAGGTCTCTTTGAATGGGAAGGATGCCAAATTGGGAAGGGGTGAAGTCCCAAACAGACCGGGCCCAAATTTCAGAGGAGCTGGGCTTGGCTTGTGATGGGTTGGCAGTGCCAAAGTGGGGAAAACGAGCAACATGGAAAGGTGAGAAGCTGTCTTTATACTGAGTTGGACCTCTGGCCTGTTCAGCTTGAGGATGTCTTCTGCCTTCCTAGTTGGAAGGGACGACACTCGCAACTTATGAATGGACTGACTTGGTCTGGATAAATATGATAACATACGGAATGAGTTTATTCAGAATGTAGTATGCTATTAACATCTACATAAGCGTTAGGTTAATAACACTGTATCAGTTTATATAAGAAAGTATGGGAGTATCTTATATTGCATTTCTGTATATATTTATTTTCTTTCTTATACACATCTTTGTTTTTTCTTCCTCTCACTTCCCCTTCCTTTTTTCTGTATCACTTTATATTTTATAAATGAAATTATTTCATATGTATACATATATACAGTGCTCTTGTTCTGGGGGTATGCAGGGGTATGCATGCCCCTAAACATTTTGTGAATCTAAGTTTGACCTCATTGAGGGGCAGTATTTCAATATGAGTAGGAAAATGAGAGTACCCCTAAACATTTTTTTTAGGGAAAAATACTGCACGCACACACACTGCACACACACACACAGTTGGAAGGGACCCTGTGGATCATCTAGTCCAACCCCCTGCAATGCAGGAATAGGCAGCTGTCCCTTACAGGGATCGAACCTGCAACCTTGGAGTTATCAGCACCATGCTCTAGTCTAACCAACTGAGCTATCCTGGCTGATCATGGGGCACCTCAGGTCTTGGGGTTGAGAGCAGCCCCCAGGCCTCCCTGTCTGGCCCTCAGGACTCTTCCCAGGCTACACAACCCCCTGACCCTGCGTCACACGCCAGCTGGGAATTGTGTCATTTAGAAAGGCTTCCCCACCCCTGGTCTTCACTGACAGGCAGTAGATTTTTTCCCCTAGGGTTTGGAATGGGAATCCTTGCCCACTGAGGTGCCAGAGATTGAACCTGATACCGGTACCTCTTTCAAGTAAATCAGACCCACTGCCACTGAGCTGTGAATGAGTAGCATGTCAGAGGCTGCAACCTCTGGAACTCCTACATACCTGAGTATGTAGCAAGGGGGCTTGTGCTGGACCCATTAGGGGCCTTTCCCAAACCTCAGAGGAGCGACGAGCCCACCTTGCAATGGGCTTGGCCAATTTCCCCGAATCCTGCAAACGCCACCACCTCCAAGTATCCCTGGTGGGCTGTCTTCTCGTCTCCGAGTCAAATCGCTTGTTCCTGCCTGTTACCTTTTTTTTTTTGTACGTCGCCCGAGCTCTCTGCGTGCTCTTTAATCGCCTCGTGTGATGCGTTTGGAAGAGAGAGAGGGGCCGCTGATCACAGGTATCAGCTGCTCAGACGACTTCAGTCAGCCGCCATCTAAGGAGCAGGAGACGGAAGGGACGGGAAGACGCGCACTCGGGGGACGCCCGCTATTGTTCATACCAGTTGACACGGCCCATTAATAACCCCTTTGCCTTGAGCGCTGTGGAGGTTCGCTGTGATGGAAGATGAATTTGAAGTGGCATTGATTCCTGACGGGCTGGGCCTTCGCTGCCCCTTTCAGCTGTCGCCGGAGGAGGAGGAGGAGGAGGCTGGGGTCTCCGCCAGCGGTGCACTCCTTCGCCTCTCCATGTGGTGCCGTCGAAATGGCCACGCCGTGGGAGGCTGTTGGCATTACTAATGCATGGGCCGATCAGCCACGCTTATTTTCTCCTCGGTTGGCTCTGCCTCCGTGAGCCACTTGCTCTTTTCTGTAAGTGACTTCCCGGGGATAAGGATTTTCAGAAGTCCAGGGTGGTTTCATAGAACTGTAGAGTTGGAAGGGACCCTGATCATCATCTCTCCCCCCCCCCAAAAAAAAAAATTATTCGTTTTCCAACACAGATAATAAACAATACAATACACATAAACAATAAAAAAGAAACAAAAAAGAACAGAATACAACATATATAAATCTTCTATCTATATTTCACTTCACATTCCTAGGGTGACTTCCTCAAGCCCCCCCCCCCCCAAAAAAATCTGGATTTCACTTTAACTCCTCCTTAGCTGTTATCTAATTTCCTCAATATAATCATATAAAAGTCATTTTCAATTCTATTCTCTAAAACACTTCTATTATTTCTAAATACTCATTTATTTCTACACACAATCTATTTCTACTCCTAAGCCTATTCTTACTTCCAAAATAAATTCCTAATTATCAATGTTACAATATTTTTTTTAATGAATTCTAAATTTCTTCCAATCTTCTTCCACTGTCTCTTCTTTCTGGGCGCGGATTTGTCCCGTCAGCTCGGCTAGTTTCATAAAGTCCATCATTTTCATTTGTCGTTCTTCTATCGTTGGTATCTCTTGTGTTTTCCAATTTTTGGCCAAGCTGTTGTGGCATACAGAAAAAATATACTCCGGTTTCACCTCAGATCGTATAAATCTTTCGCCTTTTGCCCTGATCGCCATCTAGTCCAACCCTCTGCAATGCAAGAATGAATATGCAACTGTCCCAGATGGGGATCGAACCTGTAACCTTGGCATTATCAGCGCCATGCTCTAACCAACTGAGCATGGTGTCTTGATCCAGGTGTCTTGATTTCCTGCGAATATTTTCAGGCTGGGCCCCAGGAATCTCCCAAAGAGAGAGAGGCGGGATGCCCTCACTGATTTGCCCTCGCCTTTTATTTCATAGGGCAGAGGGCTATATGGGTGGCTACTAATGCCAATGGATGTGGCCTCCCTCTGCAGTTTGAATACCAGTTGTCAGAAAATGCAGGAGAGGAGAGAGCTCTTGCGCTCAGGTCCTGCTTACAGGTTTCCTACAGGCATCTGGTCATCCAAAGTAAACAGAAGAATTTACTACTATACGCCACTGCTGCAGCTGGAACCTTATTGGCACAAAGGTGGAGAACAAGTGTAGTACCCACTAAGGAAGAATGGCAGCGTAAGTTGTTCAAATATGCTGAACTGGCTGGTCTGACGAACAGGATAAGAGAAAACGAAGATAAGGAGGAACGGATAGTGTTTATTGACTATTTCGAGAACCAGTGTAGGCAAATGCATAGTGTCAGATTCGCTTAACGGTTGCTCATGAGTAAAGACCGAGTCCGTCTTGTCTTTCAACTATTTTATTGTGCAAAGTATGTACAGTGCGGAGCTATCCTAAAACATGACCATCTAGTCGCTAGCAGAATCTGGAAGTGCCCCCTTCCTGCTGCGGTGCCAACACCAGAGTCTCGGCACCCTAAAGTGCCGCCTCCTTTCTCCCCTGACCCTTCTGCGTAAAGCAGGTGCTGAAAATGGTTCTCCCCCTCGGAGTGGGTCTGCTGAGCGGTGCTGGGTCTCTCTGCATCATCATGGAGACCCCTTCCCCCCTGGTAACTCCTCCCCCAGGGAGGAGCTAGCAGACTTACTGGGAGATGTATCCATCAACAACAGAGGCTGAGGCTGCCGGTACACACTCAGTGCCGGACTGGCAGGGGAGGGCACGTCCCTGACACATAGCAGGTCTCGTGCAAAATTCAGCAGAGTTTAAATAGATAAGAGTATTTGATAGATAACAAATTGGATGGTTAAAAAGATGTGGATTACGCGTAGTAGTAGAAAAGCAGAAGGAACCAGGAAAAGTGTGGAAGGGAAGTCATGTGGTATACATGCTGTATTTGGTATGAAGTTGTCAGTGGGATGCGGGTGGCGCTGTGGGTTAAACCACAGACCCTAGGGCTTGCCGATCAGAAGGTCGGCTGTTCGAATCCCGGCGACGGGGTGAGCTCCTGTTGCTCAGTCCCTGTTCCTGCCAACCTAGCAGTTCAAAAGCATGTGAAAGTGCAAGTAGATCAATAGGTACCACTGCAGCGGGAAGGTAAACGGCGTTTCTGTGTGCTGCTCTGATTCGCCAGAAGTAGCTTAGTCATGCTGGTCACATGACCTGGAAGCTGTACGCCGGCTCCCTCGGCCATTAATGTGAGATGAGCGCCGCAACCCCAGAGTCGGTCACGACTGGACCTAATGGTCAGGGGTCCCTTTACCTTTACCTTGTCAGTGGGACAGGGAGACAGGAGGGGGGTTAAGTATGTTCTCTGTTCCTGCTTTTGAAAATGCAAATAATTTTTTTTAAAAAAGGGAATAGGATGCAGGACGGTCCATGGGCCTGATCCAGAAGGATCTTCTAAGGCTTTTAGTTAGTGGAAGCTGCTTCATTAGGGCACATGGGGCACTGCCCCACTGACCTCAGAAGCCCCCACCTTCTTACAATCAGTCAGGGGGTTTGCACTGTCAATTTCTTCCTCCATAGTCTTGGTGCTGCCCTTGTGGAACTTGGCAGGGAAGGATGGGCACCAAACTAGAATTATTTTTAATTTTATTAATTTTATTTTTCAGTTTTTTCTTAAAATATTTTGATAAAAAATATAAATCGAATATTAGCCAATAAATAAATATGTATTGACTCCCCCCTTCCGCAGTTTTATATTTTTAAAATCTGTAACACTGCATTTCCTTAGTTATTCCGATTATTAATTATTCCCTAGTTTTCCTTTAGCATTGGTTTTAACTGTTTGGTTTAAGTTAATCCTGCTAATGAACAATGAAATGTACAATAACATTTCAGATAATCCACAAACTTTCCCCCAGTCTTTGATAAAAGTGTGTGTTCCTCTTGATTCCTTATCAAACTAGAATTAATTGGTGTGCCTGTCACTGGCTCTGGATCCACCTACATTTTGGGCTCCCCATCGCCCTCTCTGGCAACCCCATTGGGTGCCACTCTTTGTAGCAACACATAGATTCAACTGTAATCCATATACTCATTTTCCATTGGTGTGTTGACACAAGAACCCCTGTGCCGGGTGCTCAGACTTCTCCTTGAAGACTGGAGGGTTTGAGTCCAGTTTAAAGAAAAAGGATGCACAGAGGGGAAAGAAAACCTCCCTCTCATGAAGTCACCAATTTGTAGAGCATGAGACTCTTAATCTCACGGCTGTTGGTTCAAGCCCCACATTGGGCAAGACGTTTCCTGCATTGCAGGGGGTTGGACTAGATGACTCTCGTAGTCCCTTTCCAACTCTACAGTTCTGTGAAATCAGCAAATGCAAATATTACAAAATCTGTGTGACTACAGTAATACCTCTGCGAACGTCCGCCTTGTCTAGTGTCCATTCCAGCAAACATCCACAGCAAACCCTGTGTCCTTTTTGGCTAGCAGCCGGGGCTCCGGAATGGATCCCAGTCGCAAAACAAGGTACGACTGTATACATAAGTGGCCACCTTAAGGCTAGCGTTTTGTGTTTTTTTAAAAAACAACTGAGCCTCTAAACCAGAGGGGGGAGTCAGTTTCATTCTCCAGGGTTAAATGTCTCCCCTAGCAGCCCTCTCTATCTCATCCTCAGAGCCCCCCCCCAGCCCCCCTCCCCCGCTTGCCCTGTTTCGCTCCCTTGAAGCGTTTGCCTGGCTGGAATGTGTCCGTCAGCCTTCTGGACAGACTAACCTTTGCATCTGTTGCCCCCATTGTATGCCTTCTGCCCACCCTCGGTGGGCAGGTAGCCCCCAGAAAGTTGCCTTAAAGGTAATGCACCTGAGAGCCAGTGTGGTGTAGTGGTTAAGAGTGGTAGAGTCATAATCTGGTGAACCGGGTTCGCGTCTCCCCTCCTCCACATGCAGCTGCTGGGTGACCTTGGGCTAGTCACACTTCTTTGAAGTCTCTCAGCCCCACTCACCTCACAGAGGTTGTGGGGGAGGAAGGGAAAGAAGAATGTTAGCCGCTTTGAGACTCCTTAGGGTAGTGATACAGCGGGATATCAAATCCAAACTCCTCTTCTTCTCTGGTTGAGAGGATAAAAAGGTTCCCCAGCCCTGCTCCAAACAGATTGGGAACAAAGTAGCAGTTGATGAAGGGCCAGCCTGTTATGATGGCAATTGTCTGGTGCCAGTTGGCAGCCTCGCAGCCACATTCCGTGCCTCCCCTGCTTTTAATAAGTGGGCCAGAGCTGAGGACCACTTAGATATCCTGCTGAACCCATTTGCAAAGCGCTCCCCTTGGGCTTCCCACAAACCTCGCCACATCCCACTGGTCTTGACAGCCTGTCTTCACAAATTAGGGGGAAAGCGGGCGAGAATGCGAATGGGGGGGTGATGAAGGGATGAGTCACCCATCCAATCTGCACATTTAAAATGCATGAGGCTCTTTTGGGGCAGGAGCTAGTGACCTGGAAACTGCAGATGGACCATCGAGAGTCAGACGGTGGCGACTGCTGTTTGCGCAGCCTGCCCCCGCCTCCCAAAAGCAGGTGTCGCTACAAGAAGAAAGGGACTCCCAGGGAAACGGATCTCCAGCAAAAAGATCCTGGGCTAGGCAACAATGACAATAGAGTCCCACCCCACCTTGGAAAAAAACTCTTAAATGTATTGCTGTATGAACTTCTTTGAGCAAAAATAATCCGCTTTGTCAGAAGTAGCCATGGCAGATTTTTGCAAAGCAGGGGCAGTATTAGTCAGATTTAAAATACTGCATTCATTTTAGTGTGGTTTTCCCAAGATTTTCCTTGTGTGGGATTCTTTATTTCTTACTTGTTTTAGATTTGTTTAAAAAAAAAAAAAGCTAATAAGTAACTAAGCGTAAAACTATGTGTTGTGCTCAATGCACAACATGCACCTTTTTTTATTTGCAGACGTGTTGCGGAGCAATTTTTGTGGAGTTTGCATATGCAAGGAGGGGGAGGGGTATCACTTCCTATCCATGACCCCCACCTCCTCCCCGTAAAATTAAAAAACAATCCCACCCTCCAACATGGGTTTAGGACCAAAGTTTCCTTTGACAGCAGTGGGATCTGGGTTTTTTCTTCTAATCTCAAAGCTGGCCGGGGGGGGGGGGTGTCCAACAGTTTGAGAAGGAACCCTCCGAATGCACTGCAGTGCTGATAACAACACCTCTGCAGCTGTAAGCAATTAAAAAAGCAATTAAAAAAGAAACAGAGTGGCACACTTTGCACCAATGAATGTTTCCAGAGCACTGGCAATGGTGCCATGCAAGACGAGACGCCTTTGCAATGTATGGATTTTGCCGGGGTCCATTGGGCTGCTTCAGGTAGCTTGGTGGGTCTTATCTGGCCCGCAGACCACAGGTTTGCCTCCCCTTGTGTGTCACATAGCTTGACCCTTTGAAACCTCTAGGGTCCTTCTGCATCAGCACAGAGTTTGCAATGCTTTCCCTCCTTCCAGGAAGACTGAACGCTCCTCCTGTGCTTTTGGCGCACCTGCCTCTGCACTGACACAGCCCTTCTGCTTGGATGTTCCGGTTTTTATGCGCCTCCAGTGTTTTGCAAAGGTCAAGATGTAACAAACGACCTGCAGGCAGCAAGGCTCCAGCTTGTGAGAACAACATCCCAGCCCACTCTCAGCATGTGATATCGCATCCTCCTGGTGCTCGGAACATCTCCTTGTTCATGTATCCGCTACCAGGTTTTTCTCAGCGATGCTTCCTTACCTAAAAGATTAAACAAAGTCACATGGAGAGAGAGAGAGCAGTTCTAACAAGGACTGTTAGCTTTACTATCTGAATGAAACATAGAAACTCAGGATGCTGCTGTTATCTCAACTTAGGTCGGTGGTCCACCCATCTCAGCACTATCTACAGTGGGACCTCGACTTACGAGCGATTCGACTTACGTGTTTTTCGACTTACGAATGACTTCCGGGAGAAACAAAATGGCCGCCGCAACCGAATTTTTCGACTTACGAATGGAAGTTGCGGCCGCTTTAATAGGATTTTTTCGACTTACGATTTTTTTTTGCTCAATGCATTCCTATGGGGATTCGACTTACGAATGTTTTCGACTTACGAAAATTGCTTCGGAACGCATTATCGTCGTAAGTCGAGGTCCCACTGTAAACAGATTTTAGGCTTGCAGAATCTACATAGGAAGTTGCCTTACATGGAATCACACCATTGGCCGATATTGTATTGATCAACTGGGCAGCATTTTTGATTGGGTACGTATGGCTGCATATGGGTGCTGACCTATAAAGCCCCAAATGGCCTCGGCCCAGTATACCTGAAGGAGCGTCTCCACCCCCATTGTTCAGCCCGGACACTGAGATCCAGCTCTGAGGGCCTTCTGGCAGTTCCCTCACTACGAGAAGTGAAGCTACAGGGAACCAGGCAGAGGGCCTTCTCGGTAGTGGCGCCTGCCCTGTGGAATGCCCTCCCATCAATGTCAATGAGATAAATAACTACCTGACTTTTAGAAGACATCTGAAAGCAGTCCTGTTTAGAAGAAGAAGAAGAAGAAGAAGAAGAAGAAGAAGAAGAAGAAGAAGAAGAGTTTGGACTTGATATCCCTCCTTTCACTCCCCTTAAGGAGTCTCAAAGCGGCTAACAATCTCCTTTCCCTTCCTCCCCCACAACAAACACTCTGTGAGGTGAGTGAGACTGAGAGACTTCAGAGAAGTGTGACTAGCCCAAGGTCACCCAGTAGCTGCATGTGGAGGAGCGGGGAAGCGAACCCGGTTCACCAGATTACGAGTCCACCCCTCTTAAACACTACACCATGCTGGCTGTTTGATGTTTTATCACATTTTAAATATTCTATTGGGAGCTGCCCAGATGGGCGGGGTATAAATAATATATTATTATTATTATTATTATTATTATTATTATTATTATTATTATTTATTATTTTCAGTGTTCTGTTTGCAAAGTGTCATGGGGCTCACATGTGCATCAGTGACATACTTTTTTTTATAAAAAAAAAAACCCAGACAGCGCCCACGGGGTATCGAACTGCCGTTAAGCAATTGGTGAATCTGCAAAGATTGTTCCGAAGTAACCGCTAGGCTAAGCTGTCCCATCAGTGACATACTTCACGAAAAAAAATCTTGATGCAATCATAAATACGATTCAAAATGATTAATTGGTGCATTAATAAAGCATTATTAACATTTATCCTACTTTGAAAAATAGCTAATCAAGCTTCAGTAGAGTCACAGATTTTCCCCTTACATACTCATGGAACAGCATCCCGTGCAGATGAAATAAGGATTCCTGATAACATCAATTTTGTAAAAAAAAAAAAAAAAAAAATCTGGACACAATTGGGTGCATATGGCTGGGTCAAGGTTCATTCTGCATGGTGCTGCACTGTTGCAGGGACCCATGTGGGCATCAGTGAAACTCTCTACAAAATGAATCTTGATGCAGAGACAAGCACAACTTAGATTTGAGGTTTTCTTTTGCCAATCTCTGCAAATCTGCATGTCAGCGTCGTTGAGAGAGGATAAAAGGATGGATCTGAGAGCCCCAGCAGACAAGCACACACGCTCCGGTTCTGGAACTAATTTTAGACTTCCTCCAAGTCCGGCTGGAATTCCGGAAGAGTGGAGCAATTTAGAGGAACATCAAAAGGAACAACGGAGGGAAAATCCTCCCATCCCTGACCTTTCTGTGGTTGATATTTCCCTCTTCCTTTCTTTCCTCTCTTTGCCACGTGAAATTGTGGCTCCTTTCTCCTGTGTCCGCTGCTAAACATCAAAGACAGTAGGCACTTTAATTTTGCATATCTGCTTCACCCATCAGTGCTTCTGTCTTGACATCGTCTTCTGCCATTTCTTAACAGCTGTCGTCGTCCCCTTTTTGCTGACCTTCTTTCCTTTGATGCTTTGATTATTTTATTTCCACTCTTCCTTTCTTTCATTCCTTGTGTGTTGTTTGGTTTAAGATGGCTAGACTTCTGGTTCCAAACGAAGCATTTTATTTTATTTCCCCCCACAAAGGTAGGGCACTTCTAGCAGGTGATTCCCTAGACCAGATAGATGGGAGGTGGGCTGCTTTTGTTGAGGTTACACTCCCCCCTAAAGGAGCAGGAACATCTGGATCCATCACGGTTGCCAGAGGCTCAGGTGGCCTCAGTGACGCAGAGTGCCTTCCATCAGCTTTGGCTAGTGGCCCAGCTATGCCCCTAGCTGGACAGCGATAGCCTAGATTCTATCATCTGCTAGCCGCAATGGCTGGGTCAGAGCCAGTATTTCTCCCAGTACAGTGGTACCTTGGTTCGCAAATGCCTTGGTTCTCAAACACCGAAAACCCGGAAGTAAGTGTTCTGGCTTTCGAACGTTTTTCAAAAGTCAAACGTCCGATGCGGCTGTTGGCTATTGTTTCCGGGGCACCTACACAAATCAGAAGCTGCGCCTTGGTTTTTGAACATTTCGGAAGTCAAACGGACTTCCGGAATGAATTAAGTTTGGCGCTGTTAGAACTACCCATCTCCAGCGCTTCTGCATATCTCAGTTTGTTACGCCCTTATATTCACAGCTTCCTAGGTTTCAGCACGGTTGCGAAATAAGTATACTTGTGTTATTCATCTGACAAATTTCTAGAGGGTATGTATCTCTTAATTAGCATTTCCTGTTCTTGCCCTCCTTTTGTTCTGACTGAACAGACTCAGTCTGGTAACTGTCAGCTCGGATATATAGCAAGATGGACTAATATTTTTGCTCTGCCCAGAAGAAAGCATAGGTGGGAAACGTGGAATGCTTTGAACAGTTGTCCCAGCCTCAGCTGGCATTTGTACTGGCCCTTGTTTTTCATCCTCCTGTGCAGCTAAGGCATCTCGATAGTTTTCTATCCTCTCATCTCGAGCAACACAAGGTTTGAGTATTCCTTGGATCATTTTTGGCAGTTCTTCCTCCAACTAGCTGTAACTGCAAGCTGTAACATATATCTCATTATATGGTATACATATTTTTCTACGTGTTTATTCTTTCATATGTGCGTGTTGAGCACAATATAGTAAATTTTTATCTTTTGGCTCTTGTTGTCTGTTTGCTGTCATACAGGGACACGGATTCCACTGGATCCTGTCCCCACCCCTGACAATCTCTGTCCTTGTTTGTGCTCACCTCTGTTATGCCCAGGGTCATTCTCGAATCTTTGCTTGCAAACCTGTTAAAGGCAGCCAGCAATCTTTGCCCATTTTCTGAGCAGGTGGCAAGTTGGTTGCTTTGCATGCAAATAGATCTGAGGTGAATGCGAGGTTTGTTGTGCTGGCTGCTGATGTCACAGTGGTGCACAGAGGCAATTTACTGTATTCCATTTTCTCAATACTCCTCTCCTTGTTTTCCATGCTGGGCATCCCACTCTTTCTGAATTCTCCCCGAGCTGTGATAATTTCCAAAATTAAACCTGGAAGTGCAGCATGTGTGCTTTGCCACAGTGCCAGTTCACTCAATTCATTTCCTACTTGGACTTCCTCTCATCTTACCAGTATGCGCATGTGTTTTGCTAAAACTGCCAAAAAGAGGCATTACTGTCGTACCTCGGAAGTAGAATGGAATCCATTCTAGAAGTCCATCCGACTTCCAAAAATAGATCACAAACCTGGACACTCACTTCCGGGTTTGCGGCATTCGGGAGCCAAAATGTTCGAGAACTAAACTGTTCGAAAACCAAGGTACGACTGTAAGCTGATTGTGGTATGCAATTGCCTCAAGATGCTGTTTGTGCAGGGTTTTTACTAAAACACCCATTTTATTTCTTAAGGTTTCTATCCAGCTTTTCATACAAATAGGTAAAGGTAAAGGGACCCCTGACCATTAGGTCCAGTTGTGACCGACTCTGGGGTTGCGGTGCTCATCTCACATTATTGACCGAGGGAGCCGGCGTACAGCTTCCGGGTAATGTGGCCAGCATGACTATGCCGCTTCTAGTGAACTAGAGCAGCACACGGAAACGCCGTTTACCTTCCTGCTGCAGCGGTAGCTATTGATCTACTTGCACTTTGACATGCTTTCGAACCGCTAGGTTGGCAGGAGCAGGGACCGAGCAACGGGAGCTGACCCCGTCACACCCACCCAAATCTGCTCTGCAGTTCTCCGCAACGCTGAAGACAAAGCTTTCCCGTTGTTATTGTCATTACAAGATGTGCATCACTTTGGGAGACAGTATTTGTATGAAAGGGACGCGGGTGGCGCTGTGGGTTAAACCACAGAGCCTAGGGCTTGCTGATCAGAAGGTCGGCGGTTCGAATCCACGTGACGGGGTGAGCTCCCGTTGCTTGGTCCCAGCTCCTGCCAACCTAGCAGTTCGAAAGCACCTCAAAGTGCAAGTAGATAAATAGGTACCGCTCCGGCGGGAAGGTAAACAGCGTTTCCGTGTGCTGCTCTGGTTCGCCAGAAGCGGCTTTGTCATGCTGGCCACATGGCCCGGAAGCTGTAAGCCGGCTCCCTCGGCCAATAATGCGAGATGAGCGCCGCAACCCCAGAGTCGGTCATGACTGGACCTAGTGGTCAGGGGTCCCTTTACCTTTACCTTTTTAGTTAGGTGGTAGTTTGCCATAGGTGGGGGTTTGATGGAAGCTGGTGAGCGTGGTGGTGGTGGGGTGTTCCTTCCCCACCCCCACTGCCATTGCTTCTGTCTCGGCCCCCCTCCCTCACATTGCCCTCGTCTAGGAGAAGAAGCAAGCTGTTTTCCATGAGATGCATTGAGCTGCTGAAGATGTTTTTCCAGAAACAATACCTTCTTTCTCCTCCCCCTTGCCCCCTCCCCTTTACTATGTCTGCTGTTTTAACCTCATGGGGGTTTCCTAATGAGCTGTTATTTTCAAAACCCCCCCCTTCCATGGAAAGAGTAGATAATAACCAGTTTGCAGTTGCTTGTCATTACTCCAGTCTTGACATTCTGCATTCCACTGAGCTGACATTCTAGTTAAAGCTGAATCCTGGCTTTTGTTGTGTTGGCTCCCCAACCCCCCTCCCACATTTCCCCTCTTTTCAACCCCCGCCCCCATATTTTTGACATGTTGCTGTAGGCCAAATTAATTTCTTAACGTTTTCCCTGGCAGTCCTGTTGAGTGAATAGGCCCCGAGAGAAGCTCGTCTTGAGCATCGGTAAACAGTTCGAGGCTGCTTGAACACACATATGGAAGAGACGAAAGGACGAGGAAGGAAAATTGAGGAGGGGGCATTGAAAAAGTAATTAAGGGTTAGTTATCTCCATTTGGGGGGTGAACGTTCATCCCTTATCCACGTTTGGGTCTAATTCTCTTATCCGCCCAGGACCCCTTTATTAAAACTCAAGCCCAGGGCTTCTTGGAAAAGTGAAGCCTTGTAGGTGAGGCATTGTGGTCAACACAGGTGTTATACGGTCTCAGTGGCCACTTCCATGTTATAATGAGCTATAACAGGGGTAGGCAACCTAAGGCCCGTGGACCGGATGTGGCCCAATCACCTTCTCAATCCGGCCCGCAGACCGTCTGGGAATCAGTGTGTTTTTACATGAGTAGAATGTGTCCTGCTTATGGCAGAGGAATTTAGAACAGTGTCTCAGAGCCTTGGTGGTCAAACTTGCTCAAAGATGAGAAAGGAAGAATTTAGAATAGAATAGAATAGAATATATTTTATTGTCATTGTCCCCTTCGGGAACAACGAAATTACTTGGCTGCTCCATCCACCCAGATAGGGCACTCCATGCAAAAACAAAACAACTACAAAAACACTGATTAAAACCATACAGTATGATAAAACATAACAGGTAAGATTAGATGACTTCAAAGTCCAGGCTTCCCATTCAAGGCTGAGATCGCTCTGGAGAAGAAGCTGTTCCTAAGACGGCTTATTCTTGTCGTCATCGTCCTGTATCTCCATCCCGATGGCAAGAGCTCAAAGAGACGGTGACCAGGATGCGATGGATCTTTTACTATGTCCAGTGCCTTTCTGTGGCACCTCATGGCATAAATCTGCTCTAAGGTGGAGAGCGAGCAGCCAACAATGCTCTCTGCTGCCTTAACAACTCTGCACAACCCCATCCTGTCCTGGGTAGTACAGCTTCCGTACCACACACATAAGCCATAAGTGAGCACACTCTCAATGGCACAGTGATAGAAGGCAAGCAGCAGCTTTTGTGAAGATGGTTTAAGGTATTTGTGGTGCCTCTAAGTGTTGTTGGATCACAGTTACCATCACCTCTGACCACTGACTACTCTGGCTGATGGTGATGTGAGCTGGACTCCCAAGACCCTCTGAAAGGTACCACTCTGGCTACCCTGGCTCATAGAATACCCAGGGAATATTCAACATCAAAAAATTTAGGGAGACGAATTTTGGGGGGAGCTTATTCATTTCAGTACTGTTCGCTGCTGCCGAACTCCAGCTAAATGATGATAACATTATTACCATGGGGTATATTTTACCCTACCTTCCTTCATATTATTTTCGGTTGTTTTTGGAGATAGATGATAGATAGATAGATAGATAGATAGATAGATAGATAGACAGACAGATCCACGAGAGATCCTTGATGCTGTAGTTTGCAAATGGCGAAACCAAGCTGTCTTTATGATAATGTGTCTCTCTCATCGATTTATATCTCATTAGGAAAAAAATTTATGCCCTACAATAAAAGTTGAATAGTCAGAAAACAGTGGAACTTTATAACCTGTTAAATTAAGCTAGCCTTTTTGATGTAAGGAGAAGAAGGGAATTGCCTCAGGAGCTCTTGCGTTCAGCCTTTAGAATGATGCAGAAAGGATCTGTGTGGTTCGTTCTTATGATTTTTCTAGACTATGTTGCATATACATTCCCCCAGACTGAATGCTGAAGGTATGGAAGGACGGGGTTGCCACGTTCCTGGGGGGGTGGGGGGTACATGGCAGTTGTGGGAGGGGACAGAGGCAAAAGTGTGCACAGCAAGACATGCTTTGAATCTTAGCTTTGTACACCAGGACAGTTTCTATTTACATTCACACATCCTCCGCCGAGGCAAGCAAGAGGTATTATCAGAGTTCAAGGACGGATGCATTCCAGCTAGGCCAGTGTTTTCCAAAGTGTGCAATACCTACCTCTGGGGAGGTGGTGCTAGAACGATCTGGGGGAGCAGTGATAGTCTTGGGTGCAATTTGGGGGTGTTGAATGAAAACAAGGGGCGGTGGAAACAAAAAGAAAGGAGAGAAGAGAAGAGAAGAAGAAAATTGCAACACCGTACATGTTTCATCTGTTGTGTAATGACGCTTGCCACCAGGTCAGGCGCCGTTGCAGGATGGCGACAACACATCCCCTAGAACTAGTGGTTGGGCTGGAGGCGAGGGGTTTTCCAGGGCTTGGATGAACTAAAAAAAGAAACCCAACTGCAAATAGCTAATTGCGGCGATTTAAGAATGCTGCTGACGAAAAGAGAGCCAAACATTGATAGCAGCACACCAGGTTCGTCCTTCTCATTAGGATTATTTTAAATGTTGTTCATAATTTTTATTTTAATACAGTCATACCTTGGTTCTTGAACGCCTTGGTAGTCATACGTTTTGGCTCCCGAACGCCAAAAACACAGAAGTAAGTGTTCTGGTTTTTGAACGTTCTTTGGAACCCAAACGTCCGTCGCAGTTTCCGATAGAGTGCACGCAGGAAGCTCCTGCAGCCAATCGGAAGCCGCGCCTTGGTTTTTGAACGTTTTCGGAAGTCGAATGGACTTCCAGTTAGGATTACATTCGAGAACCATGGTATGACTGTATTATCCTTCATTATCTTAATTTTCTGTGTGTAATGCGAATGTTGCTGTGGTTGATTAAAAAATAATAATTTTATAATTTCAAGTTTCAAGGTGTCTTATTTACAACAACATCTTTCTTTACTAGGTTGTAGGACATAGGGAGAAATATAGATTAGATATATGTAAAAGAACCCAAATTTGTCACTGCATCTTTGCTTAAAGAAGGCAGATTTCCAGGGGGGCACTGAGTAATTATTATTATATTTTTAAGGGGGCGGTAGGCCAAATAAGTTTGGGAACCTCTGAGCTAGGCAGAAACAAACAAGGGGGGAGGGTCCAAGCAGGGCCAGTGTGGGCGTGGCCAGGGCAAAGGGGGCGTGGCCTGAGGAAAACCCCAATAGCTGGATGAAGAGGCTTGAGGTGGGCCTGAGGTTCTCTACCCTGCTAGTTCGTCATTACACCACTTAAAACCCAGTTAAACTTACAGAAAGGACAAGACAAAACAAAGCAAATGTCCATTACAGCCTTTGATTTATTGCTCCTGAAAGAATATATAATCTTTCTCACTCTCCAGATGGATGGTTTTACCACTTGGTATTAACAAGGGACACAGTAAAAAAAAAATGGCGTTTGTCAGATTTCTTCTGTTTTGATAACCTTTGCAATTCGAAGGATGTTTCGTCTCCCATGTTTGCTTACCCGAAAATGCCTTCCCGGATTATGGAACTATGCGCAATTGTCTGAAATCGTGGGGCTTCTCGGCGGGAACAGTTTTGCTAGGTAGCACAAGCACAGCTCTTAACGGAAGCTTCTTAGCGTTCCTAGCTGAAGCACCAAGAAAGGGAGACAGCTGAGAAAATGAAAAGTAAATGTTAACTCAGTCTGGCCCATATTTCCTGAGGGAAAGTGTTGGGACTTGGGAATGGAATGGGTTTCCCCAGATTCAGAAACCTGGAGGCTTTATTAGACCCAGAGCACGTAGTCCAGTGTAGGTTGGCAAGGATGGAAAACAAGTTCAGTAGGGAATGGGTTAAAGAGCTTTTTCAGTCAGGAGAAGATTTTAAAAGCGGGGGCATTTATTTATTGCAACAATTTATGTACTGCTTAACCCATACCCTCCAACATTCCTTCAATGAAAATAGGGACGTCCTATTTCATCATCATCACATTATTATTATTATTATTATTATTATTATTATTATTAATATCATCATCATCATCCCACCCATCTGACTGTGTTGCCCCAACCACTCTGGGCAGCTTTCAACATATATAAAACCATAATAAAACAACAAACCTTTAAAAAACGTATAGGGATACAGGGCTGACTTCAGATGTCTTCTAAAGGTTGTATAGTTACTCATCTGCTTCACTCTAGAGTCACATAACTCCACACCTTCCAACATTTCTGTGATGAGAATAGGGACATCCTAAGGAAAAGCAGGACATTCTGGGATTAAATCAGAAACCGGGGCAGCTTCTATAAATTCGGGACCGTCCCTGGACATTAGGGACACTTGGAGGGTCTGTTAATCCCATACTTTCTAAGTGATGTGTAGTGAAGTTAAGAAAGAGATGCAAAGATAATGCTGACACCCAAAAAGCTTGCTTAAAAGGCCAGTTGAAAATAATTTTTTGTAAGTCTGATCTTAGTGGCAATGCCTCCACTACTGCTGGTGGTAGTAGTAATTTACCATCCATAGCTAACACAAGAGAATTGCTTCCAGTTCCACATTTCCTTGCATATATACACAGACACGGGTTGCGCTGTGGGTTAAACCACAGAGCCTAGGGCTTGCCGATCAGAAGGTCGGCGATTCGAATCCCCGCAACAGGGTGAGCTCCCGTTGCTCAGTCCCAGCTCCTGCCAACCTAGCAGTTCGAAAGCACGTCAAAGTGCAAGTAGATAAATAGGTACCGCTCCGGCGGGAAGGTAAACGGCGTTTCCTTGTGCTGTTCTGGTTCGCCAGAAGCGGCTTTGTCATGCTGGCCACATGACCTGGAAGCTGTACGCCGGCTCCCTCGGCCAGTAAAGCGAGATGAGCGCTGCAACCCCAGAGTCGTCCGCAACTGGACCTAACGGTCAGAGGTCCCTTTACCTTTATACACAGATTGCACGCCGTGGTTCATTTGCAACAAGTGGTGTAGAGATGATAATGCAGAGGAGCATTATTATTATTATTTTACACCATTCACTTTTGGGCAGAGGAGCCCAAGAGATGCTAGAATACCACTTCTCTGTTCAAACCGGTTTCTGCTTCAGGTTGCGAACGCACGGTTCGTCAAGGTCGCTTGCTTTAGAAACGGGAAGCTTCTCTCAGAGTTGCATGAACGAGCACGTTCCTTCGGCTTCTGGGGAGTTTGTGCTGCTGATCTGCCATGATTGTGCGTTTATGAGAATAAAGGAAGCTGATTGTAATCACATCAGCTCTTGTACGGTGCAGGAAGAGGGTGTCCGGTCCGTGTAGCGGCGCAGCAGGCTGATTGCCAAGGAGAAATGAGCGGAGGAGGGATACGGCAGATCACAGCGTGGCAGTTTACCAAACGTCACGCGTAATTGCAGAGTTTAAGAGAGCTAGGTTTGACATGATTGCCTTGTGTTTATTTTGGGGTTATTGTCTCCCCCCCCCCCCTTGACTGTTTCAGACATTTATAAGCAAGTGCAGCTAATTTCTAACTGCAGTGAGTGTAATAATAGGATCGTTCAGCATCGTGGAGGGCACCTCTATGGAGGCTCGGTAGCCATGATACCCAAGTGGAATTCCCATGTTCAGAAGCAAGTGTGCTCCTGAATACCAGATGTCAGGAGTCAGCCACAAAAGAGGGCGATTGTATAAGACACCTTGCTCTCTGGGACATCCCGGAAGCATCTTACTGGCTGCCATTGAAATAGGATGCTGAACTAAATGGAGTGTTTGGACCTCGTCCAGATTTTGTTCGGTCCACTTACATTTTAAAATAATGTTACTAATATTATGTTGCATTCTTTGTGCAATCTGTAGCCAAAACCATTATGTATCGGGAAAAGGAATCAAAGAGAAGAGGAGAGAGCAATGTGTGCAGCAGGGGAAAAGACAACAAAACAAAACAAATCCTACAGTACCGTGAATAAATTAAAAGGAAAAATGCCATAATTAACATTATTGTTCCAGAGATTTGAAAACAAGGGCCACCTCTCAAAAAAATTGTTTTCTTGATTATTATGTGTTGCATTTCTCTTATATGTAAGTTTTATCATTAAGATAGTTTGCCAGGTTTCCTTAATCCATCAGTTATGGTAGGGGAACCTTTATTTTTCCATATTTTGTGCAATACATGGTTTTGCTGTTTTTAGTGGCATACTACTCAGCAGTAAATCAGTATTAATGACTTCAGAGTGAAATATCAAAAGGAGAGCTATTCTAAGGTTTCTTGGGAGATCATAGCCTGTACTTATTTGTATAATATCCAGTACTTCTGCCTTAATTCCCTTACACCTTCAACAACGCATGTTTCAGCCAAAAAATAAAATTAATTCTGTGTGGAGTTAAGTAGCATTGGAATAATGTCCATCCACATATTTAAGCAAACTGCCCATGTTTTTTGTTGTTTTTAAAGCAAGCTCAGGATCATTATGGAAATAAAATGAAACAGATTTATGAATGAATGGAAGTGAAACACCCACAGCCTAGAAATGGACTCATCCATCCATCCTATTATTAACTATTTGGTTTGAAGGCTGGTGAAGGGGCTGTTGTATGGAAGAATCAGTGTGGAACTTGATTGCCACAGTTGGTTGTGTGTTTATTTGTTTGTTTTTAAGGATAAGAGTATTTCATCCATGTTCTGCTTCTCCTCAATACCTGAAATGTGGATGCTTTCTAAAATCTGTTCAGGAGTTAGATCACTCAGAAGGGGAAAACATGTTTTGCGTGAAGAAAAAAGGCTCCCTGGTATCTCTGGTTAATAGGACCTGGTAGTATGTTAGGATTACAGTGGTACCTCGACTTACAAACGCCTCAGGTTACAAACTCCGCTAACCTGGAAGAGTTACCTCAAGTTGAGAACTTTGCTCCAGGATGAGAACGGAAATCGTGTGCCGGCGGCGCAGCAGCAGCAAGAGGCCCCATTAGCGAAAGCACGCCTCTAGTTAAGAACAGTTTCAGGTTAAGAACGGACCTCCGGAACGAATTAAGTTCGTAACTAGAGGTACCACTGTATTAATAGTTACTGGCTGTTCTTGCAATAGGGTAGGGCTATCAGTGGCCATTTCCAGGTATTACTAAACTACAACACCCATCATCCTGGACTCTTTGCCATGCTCACTGAGGATGGAGGAGGGTTGGAGAACATTTGGAGGACCACAGGTAATCCACTCCTAATTCACACCTGCCCCAGCCACCTGTGTTAGCAATATACAGCAGGTTTTTTTAAAAAAAAGTAATATTGACCCAGGTGGCACTGTGGGTTAAACCACAGAGTCTAGGGCTTGCTGATCAGAAGGTCGGCGGTTCGAATCCCTGCAACGGGGTGAGCTCCCATTGCTCGGTCCCAGCTCCTGCCAACCTAGCAGTTCGAAAGCATGTCACAGTGCAAGTAGATAAATCAATCAATCAAATCTTTATTACGGTCCAGAGACCCAACAATTCATTACAAAACAATACACAATTTCGACAGCCCGTCTTCAGGTTACACAAGCATTTTGTTCAGGCTTAGGAATAGGGATCATTGGTTCTTGCAACCACCGATAGAAACTTCGCCACTGCTAATGTTCTGTCATTTGTCCGGTCTTCCAGTAGGAACCTGACATAGTAAGCCTCTGATTTTCCCGGGAAAGGTACTAGCAAGGGTAATATCAGTTCTTCCCTGGCTTGCTCGAATTTCACACAGTGCAGCAAAATATGTTTTATAGAGTCAATGTCTTGAGCACATGAGCATAGTCTGTCCTGGTATGGAACTCCTCTCTATCTGCCATCCAACACTGCAGAAGGAAAGACATTAAGTCTGGCTTTTGTAAATAGCCTTCTGTAATTTGGAACTGTCAGATTTTTAATATAAGATGTTAACTTAAAGGCATGCCCATATTGTACTCCTACTGCCAGCGGACTGCAGACTGCGTGTGACCGATGTCGCAAGTCACTGTGTGTAATGTCCCAGAGTCTTTGCTTTAAAGTCTTTAGGGCACCTTCATAACCCAGGCAATAGAGTTGGGTGGGTGACAGACCAATAGAGGTGGCTTTTTTTGCCATTGTTTTCTGCCAGTTGCTGACATACTCCTCATTGTTCAGGTGTTGATATAGACCCTCCCCTAGCTCAAACACTGCAATCTTGAGCCAATGTTTTAGTGCAGCCCACCATGCCTTAGTTGAAATTGGGCATTCACCAGCTTCTAATAAAAGTATGGAGTTGGGGACACAGTTGGGTACCTGAAGCAGAGATCGCAAAAAGTAGATAAATAGGTACCACTCTGGTGGGAAGGTAAACGGCGTTTCCGTGTGCTGCTCTGGTTCGCCAGAAGCGGCTTTGTCATGCTGGCCACATGACCTGGAAGCTGTACGCCAGCTCCCTCGGCCAATAATGCGAGATGAGCGCCGCAACTCCAGAGTCGTCCACGACTGGACCTAATGGTCAGGGGTCCCTTTACCTTTACCTTTAATCTTGATTGTACAATTGTATATATGATTGCATCAATACTCCTTTTGGGTCTTTTGCACACACGTGCTCCCACACATTAGTAAGGCACCATAGGCAAAGAATACTGATACAATGGTTCATATTGCTACATTTGGTGGGGGTTTGCAGCATTTTGGCAATGCTCCCATATGCACCAGCAAAACGGCAGCACACAAAGAATCTTCATGCCATTGTATTTATTCAGTCACATTGAGCTTGCTTTGTTGCAGTCAAGGTTTGTATGCACCTTGGTAATGCAGAGGGAGTGAAAAGACAGAACCGGCACTCCATATAAAAATTAAGAAATCATTTTAATAAGCTTCCTTCGGAGGTGAAATAATTGTAGGGCTAATTTCAGCACAGGACTAGAATAAACTGGAAGGCATCTCCCGATTCATTAACTGCAAGATTATCCAGAGAAATGTCGTTTTTGAATGTTCTCAGCAAGAGAGTTCCAGGGTGCCCCTCACTGAGCTGCAATCCTCGGAGCTCCTTGCGGGATGGGAGGCAGTTAAACTGTGGAACTCACCCCCGCAGGAGGCAGTGATGGCCATAAACTTAGATGGCTTTAAAAGAGAATTAGGAAAGAGGGCTATCAATGGCCACTAGCTGTGATGACTGTGCTCTGCCTCCGCAGTTGGAGACAGCAATGCTCCTGAAAGTCAGTTGCTGGAAACCCAGGAGGGGAAAGGGCTCTTGCTATTGGACCCACAATAGTTTGCTAGTTTCCCACAGGCGTCTGGTTGGCCACTGAGAGAACAGATGGACCATTGGCCTGGTCCAGCAGAGCTCTTCTGATCTTCTTACAGGATCCGGCACTGGGGGGAGGAGAGAGGTTGCTGCTACCCCCGGCGTACGTTGGATCCTTTAGACACACTTTTTAAAATTAAGATTCGCAAATTTGATCTAATGGACAACTCCTCTCAGGGGCTGCAATTTGCATAGCAGCGAATACAGTGTGACGTTTTTAATAGCCTGTAATGACTGGAATAGGCCAGTCGCCAAATGGGCCGCCACAGCAGATGCTTCAGTGGGCTAATTTGGTTGTAACATGCCGGTGAAGTGATGTGAGATTGGCAGGCAGGCAGGCATCGAAGAGGTGGACATTTAACATGTGCTGCCACTGAGAAATTCATCTGCTGTTTTCACTTGGTCAGCGACTAGAGCAGAGTGTGGCCCTCCAGGCCTCTCTCTCTGCCGCCCCCCCCCCCCGGACTCTCTCCAGGTCCTGCTTTTCGGCTGGTTTGAGTGTTTTTGCCAGGCTGGAATGCGTCCTACAACTCTGCTCGTGCCTCTTTTCCATATGGATGGAGGAGATAGATGGGTGTGAAGGAATCTGGGAGGCACCTCTTAATCTCAGAGTTGTGGGTTTGAGCCCCACGTTGGGCAAAAGATACCTGCATTGCAGTGGGTTGAACTAGATGACCCCAGGGGTCCCTTTCATTCTATCGTTTGAAACTACCTTTCTGAACAAAGATGAAGCTTATATTCATTGGTGATCCCACCTCTGCCTCTTGCCCTGCCTGCTGCTGGCGTGTGGGCCCTGGAAAGTTGAGCAGAAGAGAACATAGACGAAGTTGGGTCTTGGAGGACCACATTCATCCTTGGGGCTGAAGTTCCCTTCTCTGCCTAAGATGGTAAGCTAAAGCCCTGGAGCTGGGAAAGATGACAGAGATGGCACATGACAGAGCAGGGGTGGACCACCTGTAGCACTCAAGATCAGGGTGGGAACCTCAGCCCTAGAAGTCCAATATGGTCCTCCAAACCTCTTTACCCAGAGACACGCCTGGATCCAAATTCCAAGGAAGGAGATTCCAACTAAACATCAGGAAGAACTTTCTGGTGGTAAGAGCTCTTCGGCGGTGGAAGGGACTCCCTCGGAAGGTGGTGGGCTCTCCTTCTTTGGCGGTTTTTAAGCAGAGTCTGGATGGCCATTTGTCGGGGATTCTTTGGTTGAAGTTCCTGCACTGCAGAGGGTTGGGCTAGATGACCCTCGGTGTCCCTTCTGACTCTACAGTTCTAGGATTCTCTGATTCATCTCCCCCCTGGCCATGCCTTCTCATTGGTCCCACTCTACACCACCCTGGAATGCTTTGGTCTGAATGGAGGGTGGAGGTCTTTGTGCATGTTGTGGCAGACAGGTAGCCTATTGTACAAAGGTTGGAGTCACAATTATTTCTTGCACTCACTTTTTTCCACTGGCTCCCAGTGGGTTTTCCATGGGGGAAATGTGCCCCTGGGGTTGAAAATAGTTTCCCACTCCTGCTGCGGATGTTATCGAACACCCCAGTCATTGTGTGTCGGGGACTGTGCTGAGGAGGAATGGTGGGAGCCTCCCCCTCCCTCCTGATCAGGGTCTTGAATCTTCCCAGGAGCAGGAGGGCAGTATAGATTTGGAACAGGGGTTTGCAGAGGGACATAGTTCAGAAGGCAGAAGCTGGGAAGTACTAAATGGGGAACAGCTGGGAGGAGGAGAACTGGGAAAGAGAGAGAGAGAAAGTTAACAGGTTCACTGTCGCTTGAAAGTGTTCATCCACTCAGCCCAAGGTCAAGAAGAGCAGATAAGGTTGCCACAGAAAGCACAGTGGTTGCAAGATCAGTTTACAAGACGCAGGAGTAACATGGGTTACTAGGGAGGAAATGAGTGGAGCCCTTAATTGGGAGCACCTTCATTCCGAGGAATAGATTCTTTGTTCTCTCGCTGTGATCATGAAAGTTTCTCACCAGTAAGAGACTCCTTTCTCATTGTTCTGCTTATCTACTGCCAAAGGGGGAGAAGGAAGCCGATTCCCTGAAGCCTGACATGGTGACAGGAAAGTCACACATGGGAGTTGTAATCTAATATCAACTGGAGAGATTCAGATTCCCCACCCCTTGGACAGAGGCTTATAAAAGGATGTGTGGTTTGTAGTGAGCATATCAGCGAGAGTATCCTTCCTCTTTCAGAATGCTAGGACTCAGAGCCATCTAATTAAACTGAAGGGCAGGTGATTCTTGACAGACCCCTTCCCAGACCCCAAAAGTACTTCTTCATGTGGCACACGGTTAGCTTACGGAACTCGCTGCCTCATGATACGGTCGTATTCATCAGCTCTGACGACTTCAAAAGAGAATTAGACCTCCTGATGGCTCTTACAGAACCTCTGTGCTCCTGGCAAGTTTACCTCTGAAGGCTGAGATCTGTTGCCTACATTCTCTCCCTGTTTGTGAAATTCCCAGAGACATCTTGTAGCCCACGGTGGGAAGCAGGATGTCGCACTAGACGAACCTTTGGCCTATTCCAGCAGGGCTCCTTTCATGTGCTTACATTCCTGCGATTCCATGTTGCATTTGACGAGGGGGAGTCGCTTGCCTAAGAATGCTCGGCGGCTGCGAAAATTAAAGAGTCGAAAGGTCCTTTGATGCGCTCACCCAGCGCATTGGCTCGATGCAAATTAACTTTAAATTGTAAAATAAAGTAGAACATGAAGAAGCAGAGGAGGAATCAATTTGCACTGGTCTTGTGATATTGAACAACGGTGACACTGCCGGAGGGCAGCAGTGTATCTGATATTCTGGGCTGGTGGCTATTGATCCTCACGCGCAGCTGCCTGTTTATTTTCTTTTGGATGATGAAGCCACGTAGGGTAATCTTCATGCTTCGTTCCTGTCTTGGTGTTTATTTGGTAGCTGTTTGGGAAAGAAGGATTTTTTCCCGTACTGGCTTCAGCTTGTACGAAAGCTGTGACCGTTCCTGGACTGGGATAGCTTGACCACAGCAGTTCAGGCACTGGTAACTTCAAGAATAGATCACTTCAACACACTTTGTGTGGTGCTTCTCTCGCAGTTTATCCAGAAACTGCAGCACAATTGCTAGCAGGAGTGAGATCCTATCAGCAGACCCCAAAGATCTGCACTGGCTGCTAGGGCTGGGAGATATATCGATATTTCATCCCAAACTGGTTTGAAGTCCATACCATGATATCGGTTTCATAATTTTTGACCTGGCAATATATCGCAAATCATGATGTGTGTCAAAACAAAATAAAAAATAAAAAAATTCCTTCCAGTAGCACCTTAGAGACCCACTAAGTTTGTTCTTGGTATGAGCTTTCGTGTGCATGCACACTTCTTCAGATTCTTCATGATGTGTGTGTGCTATGCAAAAATCACAATGAAGGGGAAACTGTGAAGCCAGCCAATGCCTCTCTACATAGCTCCATCCTTATTTCAGACTTTATGATATGTCAGTATTTTGCAATGTTTAAAGGTAATGGGACCCATGGCCATTAGGTCCAGTTGCGGACGACTATTGGGTTGCGGTGCTCATCTCGCTTTATTGGCCGAGGGAGCCGGCTTACAGTTTCCAGGTCATGTGGCCAGCATGACTAAACCGCTTCTGGCGAACCAGAGCAGCGCACGGAAACGCCGTTTACCTTCCCGCTGCAGCGGTACCTATTTATCTACTTGCACTTTGACGTGCTTTCGAACTGCTAGGTTGGCAGGAGCAGGGACCGAGCAACGGGAGCTCACCCCGTCGCAGGGATTCGAACCGCCGACCTTCCGATCGGCAAGCCCTAGGCTCTGTGGTTTAACCCACAGCGCCACCCGCGACGGCGCTGTTTAGCAACTGCTATATCACAATGTTGAAAACCAGATATCACCCAGCCCCTACTGGCTGCTGATTCGTTACCAGGCCAGATTTAAGGTGTTCCTTTACCATTGGTATCTGAAGCACTTAATGGCTTGGCATTGCTCAGTTTACTTTGGGCATTGTCCCCTACATGGTCATTGAACCACTTCGATCTGTGGAACTTTCCCTTTTCCAAGTGCCACGCCATGTTTCCCATTTGTGCGAAGCCGCCTAGAGTGGCCGGGGAGACCCTGCCAGATGGGCGGGATATAAATAATAAATTATTATTATTATTATTATTATTATTATTATTATTATTATTATTATTAGTGTGCTTTGGAACTCCCTGCCTGTTGATGTTAGGGAGGGTCCTTGCCATATTGTTTCATATGCCTGCTGAGAAGCTTTTTGTTTCAGCAAGCATACACAGACGTACTACGATCTAGTTACGCATACTCATTTCAAAGGTTTCGCTAATTTTTCCCTGTGTTTTAATGATAATTACCCTGTATGCCATATGGAGTCCTTGCTTGAATCTCTTGCCACTCATTTTCACTGGATGTTGGCGCTTGTTGTTTAAAAGCTCTGTGGGTTTTAGCAGTATTTTATCTACGAGTTGACTAAGTGCACAGCTTAGAGATTAAACAGTTTGCAAATCTTTCTAAATAAACAAAAAACCACACAAAGGTGAAGAAGCCTCATCCCTGGATAATTCTCCTCTTCCTTTTGAATATGTATTTTATTTTTTTCCCCTGCCTGTAGACACATGAACAAGACTAGATATCTGTTTAATATTATGCTACTCTTCTCTGTATCGTTCCAGTTTTAGTATCTGTTATGTACAGGTGAAACTCGAAAAATTAGAATATCGTGGAAAAGTCCATTTATGTAAGCAACTGTTTTCATTAGCTACTGGAGTTTAATATATGAGATAGACTCATGACATGCAAAGCGAGATATGTCAAGCCTTTGTTTGTTATAATTGTGATGATTATGGTGTACAGCTGATGAAAACCCCAAAGTTGAAATTGTTAAGTTGGGGTTCTCATCAGCTGTATGCCATAATAATCACAATTATAACAAATAAAGGCTTGACATATCTCGTTTGGCATGTCATGAGTCTATCTCATATATTAGTTTCACCTTTTAAGTTGAATTACTGAAAGAAATGACCCTTTCCACGATATTCTAATTTTTCGAGTTTCACCTGTAAAAGCAAAATTATACAGGAGAAATTATTGTCATAGGTATTATTTATCTCTCCCCCCCCCTCAAAAAAAGTGCCTAAGTGACTTACAAAAAGTTAAGAGCCAATGGCATAACACAAAAAACCAAAATGAACACATTACAATAAAACCATTACAATATCCCGTAAACATTGTCTGCGAAACTTCAACAGCAGGGAGGGAAAGCAATAAACTGCAGAACATTTATCACACTCCATCAGATGCCTGGGGAAAGAGAGGTTTCTACTGGCACAAAAATTGCCTCCTATAATGGCAACCCAAGGAGCCAATCGTGTGGAGGGGAAGGTGGGGGGGGGCTTTAAAGAGCTCTTGCAAGGATATTTATTGCTGTACCGTAGACCCGCAACGTAGGTGCATTTAAGTTGTGTTCATTCAGGTTTACTTGGCAGTTAAAAAAAAAAAAAAAGGAAGGGAACAGGTGTCCGGGGGGGTGGGAACTTTGGCAATCTCACATGCCGTTACACTCAATGTGTTTTGACTATATGCAATTTTGGCTTTATGAGCTGTCCTCAGAACGTAACACACACACACACACACACACACGTTTGTTGCGGGCTTACTATATATCTGTGTATCTGAAGAGGTGTGCATGCAAACAAACTTAGTTGGTCTGTAAGGTGCTACTGTGGTTTAACCCAGGTGGCGCTGTGGGTTAAACCACAGAGCCTAGGGCTTGCCAGTCAGAAGGTCGGCGGTTCGAATCCCTGCGACAGGGTGAGCTCCCGTTGCTTGGTCCCAGCTCCTGCCCACCTAGCAGTTCGAAAGCACGTCAAAGTGCAAGTAGATAAATAGGAACCGCTGCAGCGGGAAGGTAAACGGCGTTTCCGTGCGCTGCTCTGGTTCGCCAGAAGCGGCTTTGTCATGCTGGCCACATGACCTGGAAGCTGTTCGCCAGCTCTCGGCCAATAAAGCGAGATGAACGCCGCAACCCCAGAGTCATCCATGACTGGACCTAGTGGTCAGGGGTCCCTTTACATTTACCTTTAAGGTGCTACTGGAAGGAATTTTTTTTATTTCTTATTTTGTTTCGACTATGGCAGACCAGCACGGCTACGGCTACCTGTAACTATATATCTAAAAGGTATTCTATCTTGCTGGGACTTGGCCTCTCAGGAGCAGTGCAGGTAGAGTACAGGCCAAGTCTGGTCAGGCAAAACTTTTAGGCAAGTCTTCTAAACATGGCAGGGCCTAGTCAGATCCCAGGGACCCTGCTGGCTGAACCTTGGAAGGGGTTGTCTCAGCAATGACCTGGAGGCCACCTGAGACCTCAGGTACTATAATTTTCCTCACCACGTTGAGAGCAACCAAAAGGGGATGGAGCAACTCCCCTACGAGGAGAAAAGGAAAGTAACAGGGTTAGAAACTCAGATATATAAGCTAGGCACCAAATGGCTCCTCAAACCAGGGTTACAGTTGTCAATGAGGAATGCCTAGTTGCCATTTATGGGGGCCAGACAGCTCGAAACCCGCATTTTTCAATACAACGTTTTGTTTCCTGAATTTTGTTTTGATTGCGCAGATATAGTATAATGGGTAGAATTCTACAGGTTGTGAAAACAGTCGAGATCCAAGGATCCCCAGGCATGCGCCTCCAGATGGTGGAGACATCAGGTGCCATCCTGGCACCCGGGCATCTTCGCTTGGTCGCAAGTGGCTGATAACCAGGTGCAAAATGCATCTGTCGAATTTTGAACGCTGGTGGTGACATGATAGAAGTTTCCAAAAACTGGTTGCACTCTCTCTCTCTCTCCAGTGATGGAAGGAGCACATAGCTATTGTGGCTAGCCGGTGTTGATAGCCTTCTCGACCGATTTACTCTTTCAAAGCCATCCAAGTTGGTGGCCATCACAACCTCCTGTGAGAGCAAATCCCAGAGTTCGACTACGTTGCTCTGTGAAGCAGAATTTCATTTCGCCCGTCACAAACCTTTCAGGGGTGTGTGTTGAATGTGATGTCTGATCCAGCCCTGAGGAATGGTGGTTCGTGGTAGGCAGGGGTGCAGACTTGCTTGTCTTTTAAAATGACTCAGTTTGCTGTTCTGTTCATATTTGGAAGGATTTTTTTAAAAAAATCCACCACCACACACACACATACACACCCACCCTTGCCTTTCCCCCGCCTCAAAGACACTTTAATCCGTTATAGCTGACGATCATTTTCTGTGTAATTATAGTGATTACAGAAGCGGTAATGGCGGTGGTAGGGAACTGCTAGTCAGTCAACTTCATTTCCCCCCGGGAGAGTAGGTGGTTGTGCTGAAGAAAGCTGCTATGCCAATCTGAAGCTGGGTGATCTTTGCTCTTCCATGGAGATAAGAGGCACAATTGCGTAGGTATGGTGTGTCTTGAAGCCAAGCGCTGGGTAGACATCAGAGAACAGGGAATAGACATCAGAGAACAGGGGAAGGGAAACTCATCCAGCTATGTGAAGGAGCAGAGAGATAAAGAGAGAAAAGACTTTAGTTGTGATTCCTGCATTGCAAGCAAGGGGTTGGACTAGATGCCCTTTGGGGGGCCCCTTCAAACACTGCAATTCTCTGATAGTCTACCGGCTGAAATAAGGCACCGGTTCTAGCTGCCCTTCGCTGGAAGCGGGAGCGCAGCCTTTGCACTCTCTGAGGGTTTGCCGCCTGCCGAAGGAGTGCCTATTTGCTTGCACTTTCTCTCTCTCTCTTTGCAAATAACCCAAATGACTACAAACAGGCTCGCCACGAGGATTTGCGGAGCTACGGGCAACCCGGCTTTGAGAGCAGGAGCGGGAGGATAATAATTGAGGTGACTGGAAGCCGTTGAGAGCGGTGACAACAGTGGAAATTGTAATTGAGGGAGTGTTTTAACGGGACTGGGAAGATTAAGCAGGAAGGGCAAAAGGTCCGGCTTGAAATTAAACGAGGGAGTGGACAGCTCAGGGGGTTTGTAATGGGATATGGAGGCTTTCTGCTGCAGGTCACTGGTTCAGCTCATGCCTCGGCTGCTAATCACTTACGGTCATTAATGTTGCTAGGCTGCACAGGATCGATCTCCCCCCAAATGGCTCTACAGACACATCCCTTTAGGCAAAGAAGGAAAAACAGGAGGAACCAAATAATGCAGAGGCATTGCTAGGCCAGGGGCCAAAGGCAGTGGGGCCCAGATCTCCTGTCCTTCCCCTGCCCTTATATAATATAATCTGTATTCAGAAAAAGAGGGACCAGGTGGCGCTGTGGGTTAAACCACAGGCTTGCTGATCAGAAGGTCAGCGGTTCGAATCCCTGCGATGGGGTGAGCTCCCGTTGCTCGGTCCCAGCTCCTGCCCACCTAGCAGTTCGAAAGCATGTTAAAGTGCAAGTAGATAAATAGGTACCACTCCGGCGGGAAGGTAAACGGCGTTTCCGTGCGCTGCTCTGGTTCGCCAGAAGCAGCTTTGTCATGCTGGCCACATGACCCGGAGGCTGTCTTCGGACAAACGCCGGCTCCCTCGGCCTATAGAGCGAGATGAGCACGCAACCCCAGAGTCGGACACGACTGGACCTGATGGTCAGGGTCTCTATTCAGAAAAAAACATGAAGCAATGCAAACAACAAATAACGGGCATTGGTCACCCAGTAGAAAGCAAAATACAGTCATGATGTGTAAAAGGCAGAAAATAATAGAAGTACGTTAAGTTCAATAACCACGGCCCAAAGGTGCATGAGTTACAGGGGGTGTCTATATTCCTCTAAGGGATAGTTAATAAAAGAAATAAAGATAAACCAATCAGCGTTGAAAGGCTCCTGTTTTTTCCCTCCATGCATCACTCCATGCAAGTTTATCAGTCAATGCCAAGTACCATATCCCCTTGCATCTTGTACAGCTGTCTGCATCTTTCCAGTGTCACCCCAGTTCCATGCATGCTTCCTTAACAACAACAACAACAACAACAACAACAATAATAATAATAATAATAATTTATTATTTATACCCTGCCCATCTGGCTGGGCTTCCCCAGCCACTCTGGGCGGCTTCCAACAGAATATTAAAATACACTAATGTATTAAACATTAAAAGCTTCCCTAAACAGGGCTGCCTTCAGATGTCTTCTAAAAGTCTGGTAGTAGTTGTTCTCTTTGACATCTGGTGGGAGGGCGTTCCACAGGGCGGGCGCCACTACCGAGAAGGCCCTCTGCCTGGTTCCCTGTAACTTGGCTTCTCGCAGCGAGGGAACCTCCAGAAGGCCCTCGGCACTGGACCTCAGTGTCCAGGCAGAACGATGGGGGTGGAGAGGAGGTGGTTTATCAGGTTCTTACCTGGGATACCCCTGAAAGGAGAGCAGAGCTAACCCCGGTTCTGTTTCAATACCTATGTGATGGAGATCAGCAAGGATGGCAAAAACTTCCTGTCAAAATTTCTGAGCTTGTGGCAGCGCTATTACACCAGAAAAAGAGGTGCTGGAACTCAACATGAACTCCTCTTATAATGGCAATGGTGCCCACCTGAGAGGTGCTAGAACTGAGTTCCGGCCCGAAAAAGAAGCCCTGGCTTTTGGGCACTCCCACCACAGATGGATCAATGTACCGAGATGTTGTCCTCCTCTCCAAGGTTAATAAGGAATTGTGAGTGCAATGGTGCCACAAAGCTGCCCATGCCCTATCAGAAATAGTCCCTTGAATATCAGCTTCCCACAATTCTTTGAGCCCTCTTATTTACAGGGGGCCTGGAGGTGCTGCCTGCACCCCAAGTCTCACATCGCAACCCTGACAGCAACTCCTTCCTCTCCAGCCCGTAATAGTGGCAAAATCAGCCACATGATTCACTTCGTTGAGCAGGGGTGGATAACTTTCCCCTGCTCGAGGGCCGCATTCCTTTCTGGGCAACCTTCTGAGGGCCATATGCCAGTGGCGGATGAGGCCAGAGGCAAAAGAGGTGTCAGCAAGGAAACCTTATCAAGATGTCAGAGACCAGCTTGTTAAATAATTTGCTCAGAGTATGCAATGTCTTTGCATGCCAGACGCTAAAGCCCATCAAATATGATTAGATGCTAGACACCATTGCATGCCAGCAATCAGATAATTCAGTCAGAATCCCAGATGCCATTGCAGGTCAAATAGTGAAGGCGTTCAAGCAGAAAAATAAAATATCAAATGCCAAAGATGCCGAATAGGAAGCATCAGTGTTTGCAGAAGAAAACATTGAGTTTTTCTGTGTCTCTCTCCCACTTTAAAATTCTTTCAAGAAAATGCTTTTTGTGCCATCACCACTTTCATCAAGTTGCAAGTTTTTAAAGAAAAGGGCTGTGAATTAAACAGAACAACTTAGTGCTGAGTCTCCCATTTTCCCGTGCTTCCCCTGTTCCTTTCTGACTACTAACCTGCCAAACGTAAAGGAAATTAAGTGTAATTGTTTGCATGAATAATGGTGGCTGGTGGTTCCAGGGCATGCTACAACCAGCCGAGCCTTTCAGGGGCAGAGAAATTACGTTATGTATTTCCATTCCATTAGCCACCAGGCCTGCAGAGGGGGAGTGTTTCCAAGTTGTAGTATCCTTTTTTTGCCGTTTACGGTAAATGCCTCCGCCCTGTTATCTTTTCTCTCCCCTGCCTACTCCCCAATAAATACTGGGCTACAGCCAGTGCTAGTCCTATTCCAAGTAGACCCACTGTAGTTAACAGACATCAACTTAAAGCCATTCATTTCAATAGAGCTACCGGTACTCTGAATCAAATTTTGGCGGCGATAACATCTACCACTTTGCCTCAATTTCCCGTCTTCCATGCCTGCTGGGAGGCCCAGGATGTTGAGTCTAGAAAGATGCTGAAGACCAGCCAAAACAAGTGTCTGTTGAACAGTGGAACTGTAGAAAATTTAGCAGATAACTCAGATAACTCAGATACAGTACTGATGGCCCCATATACTGGTACTTGGCTACTTCAATTTGCAAAACTGCCACATAATGCATGTTCTGCATTTTCAAGAAATCCATCTTTTAGTGTGGCAGTACCAACACTTTGGAACTCCCTGCCTTTTGACATCCGGCAGGTGCCTTCACTGTACTATTTTCAGTGCTTGCTAAAAACATTTTTGCTGCGCAAGCCTTCCCAGATATGTAGAATGCTGACATGCGTTTTAATCTGTTTTTAGCTTATAATTGATTTCCATTATTTCTGAATGCTGTAAATAGCTGTCTTTAACTGCTCTTATCCATTATTTTGTTATTTTTGTAAAACCACTTTTTTATTTTTTAAAACAATCAAGGCACATATAACTTTCATGAAATAGATCGATCCCAGCCAAGCCAAAGCAGCCAAGGAGGGCACAGAGCAGGGTTTGTGAGGGGTTCTGGTTGAGGAGCTATTATTATTATTATTATTATTATTATTATTATTATTATTATGTTAATTATTTATTTATTCATTCATTCATTCCATTTATATACCATCCTTTCTCAGAAGATCCCAGGAGGGCAGTCTACAGAATTAAAAACACATTACAGAACACCAATGATAAGATAAACATAAATGGTCTCAGAGACACCCAAGACCCAATGGCCCAGAGAGCTACGTGGGGCTACCTTTGAAGGTGACCTGGAAACTGCAATTAATCCAGAATGCGGCAGCTAGACTGGTGACTGGGAGCGGCCGCCAGGACCACATAACACCGGTCCTGAGAGATCTACATTGGCTCCCAGTACGTTTCCGAGCACAATTCAAAGTGTTGGTGCTGACCTTTAAAGCCCTAAACGGCCTCGGTCCTGTATACCTGAAGGAGCGTCTCCACCCCCACCGTTCAGCCCGGACACTGAGATCCAGCGCCGAGGGCCTTCTGGTGGTTCCCTCACTGCGAGAAGCAAGGCTACAGGGAACCAGGCAGAGGGCCTTTTCGGTAGTGGCGCCCTCCCTGTGGAACGCCCTCCCATCAGAGGTGAAAAAGATAAACAACTATCTGACATTCAGAAAATACCTGAAGGCAGCCCTGTTTAGGGAAGTTTTTAACCTGTGATATTTTAATGTATTTTAATATCTGTTGGAAGCCGCCCAGAGTGGCTGGGGGGACCCAGCCAGATGGGCGGAGTACAAATATTATTATTATTATTATTATTATTATTATTATTATTATTATTATTATTATTATTATATTTGCCCATCGGACCTGTGGTGTTTTCAACCACGTCAAAATGGCTTGCTTGACTCTGAACTGCAAAAGTTGAAGGGTGAAATTCAGAAGAGCGGCAGGGGGGTGCAAGCCTTCCTTGAGACTGCTGGTCGGATGTTTGCAAGGAAAGGCTCTCAATGGATTGTGCCTCTGGTTTGTTTGGTCCTGGCTGATACGCTTTGCTTCTGATTGTCAGCCTGTCTAGGCAATTATTTGTCAAGGCCACTGGAGTCCATGAAGAAGGCAGAGATGAGCAATGGAAGTGACAGGCACTCAGCGGTGGGCTTTGGCTAGAAGTCAGATTGTGTCATAGATGTTGCCACATGTCCATCAACGGGACAGTTACGTGGATAGATACAAATATATCCATACAAATGTTTTCCATTGGTTGTCACAAAGAAAGCCCATTGCTCACATTATATATATATATATATATATATATATATATATATATATATATATAGGAAAGGTGAGCTATATACTCATCCAAATACTTTACTCTGTGCGCTTTGCTCAGGACTTCTGCAAAAGTTCCATTCAGGTGAAATATTTCTGCGGATGTTTTTTAAAGGATCTGATTAAAATGAACAGCGGTTCTTAGGGTGAGGCAGGTGGGGCTTTGCAAGTCTTTTGCTAGCTACCGTCTTCTTTCTGATGCAAAGTTGGAGGTGAATTTATTTGGTCAAAAGGATCTCTAGCAATTCCAAAAATAAGAGTTCAGACTTTGGTCAATGTTAGAGCCCTGGTCTAAGGGTTTAGACTCCAGGGATACCAACAGAATATCCTGGGTAGTTACACTGTATGCGGATTGGGGCCTCTATATGCCACACACATACACAAACACACAGAAAAATTATTTTCTGTGAGCCTACCTCATAAAGTGGGGTGGGGGAGAGAAGAAGACATACACAGCCTTGAGCAAGATACAAATATATGTCAGTTATCCTGTGGAACTCACTCCCACAAGCTGTGATGGCCTGGGATTCAGACTCAGATGCTGAACCCGAGGGATCCCAGCCTGCACAGGATTCCCTGCCTCCAGAACCAGCAGAGCCAGGACTAGGGCTTGAGTCTGAAGGGTCCTCACCTGTGCTGGATCCTCAGGTGCAGGCATCTGCTGAGTCTGCTCTGGCTCCTGATGGGATGGAGGACCCATTGCCTGCAGGTGCTCCACTCCCAGCCCTGTCGGGGGAAGCTGAGGTTGCCTCTGGGTCCAGTAACCCTCCAGCCTCTCCTGAGCTGCAGAGGCTCAGGGCAGAGAGGCGAAGGGAACTGAGTTCCCACAGGAGGAGTGCTCGCCTCCAGGCCAGGAGAGGCGAGTCACCAGAGGATCGGGGCCGCCCTATGCCTCGGGGCAGATAAAAGCTGGCCAGCCCAGCCCCAAGTTGCAGGAGCAACATTGTTGGTTGCTAGTTCCTGCCAGTGTTCCTGCTTGAGACCTGTCCTGCTTTCCTGCCTGAGTTCCTGACCCGCCCTGGTTCCCTGCCTGCATACCTGTTCCTGATTTCGCCTGACTCCCTGCCCTGCACCCAGCTTCAGCTACTACGGACTGTCTCTACGTTGAACCTTTGACCATGGACCGGACTTGGACCTCTCGTCTCACGTAACCCACGGGACCAGCTCACAAGCTGGCCACATAGAGGGATGGCTTTAAAAGAAGATTGGACAAATTCATGGAAGAATCAACCCCCCGCCCCAGTCCTGCTAGGTAGGAATGATAGGAGTTATAGTCCAGCAATAGCTGGGGACCCGGGTTTGAGGAACACTGGTCTACAATCACTGGCCGGCAGCCCTTTGGGGTTTCTGACAGAGACTCCCTCTGTCTCTCAGCTCTGCTTGGAGGTGCTGTGGGGAGACTGAACCCCACAGGCAACGCAGGTGCTGTGTTGCGGACCTGCAGCCTATGATGCCACAAGGAAGGGACCCGACGTTTGCAGCCTCCCTTCCCTCCTGGTGACGTCACAGACGATCCCGGGGTGCGTCTTGTGGTGCAGCTGCATTGTGCGGCGAAATGTGTGGAGCTGTTCGCAGCCTTGCCTCCCTCTGCCTCTCTCCCTTCTGACCCCCGTCATTTTCTGCATCAGACAACGGAGCAATCCGTCTCTCCACCCTCCTTTTGCTCTCCGTGGAGAGATGATGCCGAGATCTCATCATTCCCAGCCAGCGCGTTGCTTGTCTTCGAGGGACCAGCTGCCTGCTGTTGTCGGGCGTGTGTGTGAGCTGACTGAATATGACACACAGTTTAGCCCCTCAGCCAAAATTTCCTCTGGGTAATGTATCTCATTCCAAACACATCTGTTGATTGAGGTTCTGGCTCAGCCGGGAGGGAAGGGAAAGCTGGTTTCGGAGAGGGTGGGGTGGAGAATAAACTGAAACCTTGAACCTTATTTGGGAAGCTTGCAATTCGGCATTCTAACACATATTTAATGCTTGAAAGAATGTGCGTGTTGCTCAAATGCAAAAACCTACAATGCCTGGAAAACGTGGAGGAATTTCTTGACACTGTTCCAACCCGCATCAACACTGTTCACGCATTTTTAGGAAAACTGGCATATGTGGGATTATTTTGGAGTTGAACTCAATATTTCAAAATGTAAACATTTTACTCGGGATGCATTTGCATTTGTAGGGGGAGGTGGAGAGAAAAGCAGTCTCCTCTGTTTGCAAGCTCCCCCAAAGCATTTTTTTCAGGCCAGACAAGAGAGAAAGGGCTTCTTCATTCAGCACACAGGGAGACCACGAAATTCACTACTTTGTCCTTCCAAAAAGACATCTGGTTGGCCGCTGTGAAAAGGTGGACCAGGTGGACCTTTGGCCTGATCCAGAAGGCCTCTTCTTATGTTCTTAAAGGGCAGTGTCTGTGGTCAGAAGCTGCACTCCTAACTCTCCTCCCCTCCCCACCCCCCAAAAGAAGGCTGAGGATCATTGATAGAACACATGCTTTGTATGCAGAATCATAGAATTGTAGCGTTGGAAGGGACCAACCCACTCCAGTGCAAGAATATTTTGCCCAACATGGGGCTCAAACCCATGACCCTGGGATTAGCAGCCTCATGTTCTACCAGCTGAGCTATCCCAGCCTTATAAGTCCCACATTCCCAGCATCTCTAGGTAAGGCTGAGAAAGACTCCAGCCTGAACCCCTGGAGAGCCACCCCCTGTCAGTGGAGGCAATGCTGAGTTTGATGAACCAATGATCTGATTTGTTTTGAGGCAGCTTCTTACGTTCCTCCAATAGGAAGTTTCCCGTTTTCCTTTTGGAGAAAGCAGTAGCTCAGTCGAAGAGCATCTGCTTTGCATGGCGAAGGTTCAGTTCCTGGCATTTCCAGGTAGGGCTGAGGAAAACCCTTGCCTGAAAGCCCAGAGACCAATTGCCAGTCGACAAGACTGAGCTAGATTAACCAGTGGCCTCAGCCAGGACCTGACAGCTTCCTGTGTTCCTCAAACCATGGCGCCATACTGAAGAAAAACTTTCCGATGCATGAATCAGCCTGCAACTGTATCAGGTGCTCAGGTGCATACCAGATTGAATCAGAACCAGTATAATGTAGCGGTTGGAGTGTCAGACTAAGATCTAGGAGAGACTAGGGTTCAAATCCCTACTCGGCGGCCATGATGCTCACTCCATGACCTTGGGCCAGTTGCACTCTCTCAGCCTAACCTACTGTTGTAAGGTTGTTGTAAGGATACAAGAGGGAAGGGAGAACCATGTAAGCCAAGTAGAGTTCCTTAGAGGAAAAGTGAGATATAAATGTAATAACACAAAATAAGTGAGTCATCAATTTGAGATTAAGTCAGGTTTTTAGGATAGGGTAAGTTAGTGAAGTTCTATCTGGGAGCTGGTAAAAGACAACTGGTTGGGGGAGATTTGTAATTGCCCCTAGGCCACGGATTGGATGAATCTGTCCATTTCAGCTCATCTTACTTCCTCATTTTTCCAATCTTAGGTTCAATTCCACATTTCCACATCAGTTCGTGGGTTGTTGTTTTTAAGTCCTCATCCTCAATGAAGAGTCATCAACACTTTGATGCAAATTTCTCCTAATAAATGTGGGTGCGTGCAGTTTTGCCTAATATACATGCCTTTGCAAACAAATATCCTCTAATGGTGTTTATTCTTGTCTGCTATTTTCACTCAGGTATGCATTTTATTATTATTCATTATTACATTTGTATACCGCCCTACATCTTTAGATCTCAAGACTGTGCACAGCATAAAAATGCAGGATAAAAACACGCTTTACCCCAATATACCTCTTTTGTATACATTACCTGCCTGGAGAAGGGCATTGCAAAATTTCATAGGTGCTTTCATTCCTGTACTGTATCGGAAAACGCAAACTGGATAGGTTCGCTTTTAAATGTGAACTGAACCGAAATCCCCCCCCCGTCCCCCCCACTCCCCATGATACAGCAGTTGCTTTGTTCGTTGTTCCACTGCTCCAAATCTTTACTCTGCTGGTCCCTCACCTCTGCCTGGTTCCTCTGTCTTGACTATAGAGTAATTCTGCAGTCATTAGAAGCAAAAACCCATTATTTTCCCAGCTCGATGTTTTGATCTGTCGCTCTCAATTCCCCCTGCCGCGTCGTCTCGAAATTGCTTCTTGTGTGTTAGGCGGCCTGCTGCTTTTCGGAGCCTGTTTTCCCAAATCTTTCAGCTCTTTATTTTTTAATGATACTGATCACCACCTCCCTGTCCAGAGCGATTGTTCAGGCTGGCAACATCTGTCCTGACTCATTGATCCCGTTGTCTAACACAGGTCTCCTGCTTCCTACATAGAGTTCCCAGCTGTTTGGGGTGGGTGGGTGGAGGCGACAGCAGCCCGCAAGGGCGGAGAGGTATATTTAACAGTCAGGCAGTGGTCTGAAAGGCTGGTGAGCATAGGGGCATAAAGTGAGCCATGCCGGATCAGACCATAGACCTATTTTGTAGCTCTGCAGAAAAGCCCCAGGGTCAGTCTCCGAACACATAGATCAGCTCTCTATGGTTTGAGGATTGAACCCAGTGATCTACCACTGAGCTATATCACGCTGCGACACAAAAGAACAAGCCGATTCCGCTTGTGTGTTATCTTCTATTCTGACTCTGTGAGCTTCCATCAGAGAGCATCCACACCACCATGGAGGACAGAGCAGGAGACTCTTAATCTCAGAGTCGTGGGTTTGAGCCCTGCATTGGGCAAAAGATTCCTGCATTTCAGGGGGTTGGACTAGATGACCCTGGCGGTCCCTTCCAACTCTGCGATTTTATGGTTCTGTGATAGCCACCAGTATGTAAGCATCAAGAGGAAGCAGCTGTTGCACCGATGTAGTTGCCAATTCGTTTCAGCCAGGCTTGCATAAGGGACTCCCCAGGGGTCCATGAGCTATCCCTGCATGCCACTATGTGCTTGGGCGGTTCCTGTTCACCAAGAATGGACCCTGTTTTCCAGTCAAGTAAACCCTAGTAAATCTAGATTCCTAGTAAATCCCTGACCCATTTCTTTTGCCTTTTGAAAGTGCCTTATTACAGTTTTGTTAGGGTGGGCTGCTGACGTTTTAGAAAAAATAAATAAATCCAATGCCTTTCCATGGGTCTCCAGCAGGCTGGGAGCAGGAGACTCCTGATCTGCAGTGTCTGTGCATTAAAATGCGCATGGGTTTGCATCTAGAAGGCCACATGTTCCCTAACCCAGCACTACCCAGCCTGTTGGATGCCTTGCTCCATCGACTGCAGCAGACTGCCTTGCATTGATTTAAAAGCCAAGGGAGTGTTTTGTTCTGTGGCTAATATAGTGGAAAGACATAATTTCCGCACAAATTACTTATTTTGAACAGCTCATGGCTGGGGCTGTCACAGTCAACAGACAGGCAGCAGGGAGCTTGCTGCATTGAACTTGGGGGGGGGGTCTCTTGCAGTTCCCCCTGTGCTGGACTACAGCACCCATCATGCATAAGAATTGCCCGCACTTGCAGGGCCTGATGGGAAATGGAATCCAACAACATCTGGGGATGTCCAGGTTCCCCAGTCCTGCTTTCCTCTTAGGAATCCCTACACACCTGAGATTAGAAGGAAGCCTTTGTTTGTTTGCTTAATGTGTTCATATCCCAGCTTTTTCCCCCCATCAATGGTGCTCAAGGTGGCCTACATGGTTCGCCCCATCCTCGTTTTATCCTCACAACAACCCTGTGAGGTAGGTTAGGCTGAAAGGCAGTGCCTGGCCCAAGGTTACCCAGTGACCTTCGTGGTCCAGTGGAGATTTGAAAAACTGGTCTCCCAGGTCCCAGTTCAGCGCTCTAACCACTACACCGCACTGCCTCCAAGTTGGTGGCAATTGCTACCGATATGTTGGAGTGAATTCTCTAGTTCATGCGTTATCTGAAGAACTGCTTCCTTTTGTCTGTCCGATACCTCTGGCTGAAGAGGAGGAAAAAGCAAACTTAGTTCCTTGGATGTTCCTTCTCCCCAGTGCACCTCCACCTGGCTGCAGTGCCCAGAGGACACTGGCAGTCATTTCCCCACACAAAAGTCCAGCACAACATCTGCCGAGCACTCTTGGATCTTAGCCGCATCTGTCTCTCCTCTCGCTGATTGCTCTGTGGACTCTCGGAGTTTACAATTCATAAAAGGCGAACGCTAATCCAGCCCAATAATCTTTGAGTATTATCCATCCCCCCCCCCAGGGCAGCACAGGTTTTGTTATTGAATTATGAAGCGTACATAACAACAGCCAAATAATCCTATCAGTGCAGGTGATATGGATGCAACATGATTCCAGTGGCGATAAGTGCCAACAGACCCTCTTTGTTTTGCAGGTGTTAGGAGTGTCAAACCTTCTAATTTCCTGGCACGCAAAGCAGGGGCCGGGGGCTTTATGCCCAAGGGGCAGGAGCCAGCCTGTGCTGCCACGCACGGTTGCTTGGAGAGATCCTACCATGCCATGGCAGCAAGAAAGAACAGTTGGCGTGTGATTCATTGGAATCCAGAAATCAAGGGTGGCATAGCCGGGCGTGTGACAGCCCCTTGGCAAGACACACTTGGAGGGAGGAGGGAGGCTCAGTGAAGGAGGGGCCCTGTGGATGGTGTCTTGCAGCCAGCCAAGAGCCAACACAGATGGAAATATAGAATCATAGAATTGTAGAGTTGGAAGGGACCCCCAAAGGTCGTCTAGTCCAACCCCCTGCAATGCAGGGGTGTCACCTAAAGCATCCATGACAGATGGCCATCCAACCTCTGCTTTTAAACCTCCAAGTAAGGGAGTCCACCACTTCTTGTGGGAGTCCGTCCCACTGTCGAACAACTCTTCCCATCAGAAAGTTCTAGTCGGAATCTCCTTTCTTGTACCTTGAAGCCATTGGTTCGGGTCCTACCCTCCGGAGCAGGAGAAAACAAGCTGGAAGTTGCCTTTCATTGAGTGAGATCCCTGGTTCATAGAGCTTAGTATTTTCTACACTGACTGGCAGTAGCTCTCCGGGGTTTTATACAACAGGGCTTCCCCGTGAGCTTCTACAGGCAAAGCACAGGATTCCACCATGATGTTATGGTTGCTCCAAGCAAACATTGGAAGCTGTCTTGTATTGAGTCAAAACCTTTGGTTCATCTGGCTCAGTATTGTCTACACTGATGGGCAACGGCTCCCCAAGGTTTCAGGTAGGGGGTTTCTCCCACCCCTACATGGAAACACTGGGGACTGAACCTGGGTCGTTCTACATGTAACGAACGTGCCTTGCCACTGATGCACAAATCTTCCTCTGCAGAACTAGGTTCAAGTAGTTCACTGTGCTATGGTTCACACTAGGAACACTATGGTTCACACAATTTGTTCCATTTGCATTTTAATTTGTACATCCCAATTAAAACATAAGTGAACTGTGAATGCAGATGTCAGAGTTCGGCTATTGGTGGTGGTGGAAATTGCACTATTAATCAGTCCAGTTGGTTTTGTCCCCCCCCCCCCAAAGAAGCTATTAAAGTAAACACACAAATAAATTTACTGGAAAACAATATTGTCTCCAACTCAGTCCTACAGAGTTTTGGAAGCACCCCATAACAATACCCTCCAACGTTTCTCCAATGAAAATAAGGATGTCCTATTCTGTTGTTGTTGTACTATTTATACCCCACGCATCTGACTGGGTTGCCCCATCCACTCTGGGCAGCTTCCAACATACGTGTATATAAGAAATTAAACGTTTAAAAACTTCCCTATACAAGGCTGCCTTCAGATGGCTCAGGGGTCACATAACTCCTCCAACATTTCTCCACCGGAAATAGGGACGTCCTAAGGAAAATCAGAAACTGGGACTGCTTCTGTAAATCCAAGACTGTCCCTGGAAAATAGGGACACTTGGAGGGTTTGCCATAATTTTACAAGACCTGTGTTTTGAAAATTGCAATCTTCCATGGTCCTGTCCTTGTGCAGGAGTAAATCTGAGAAAAGAAGTTGCAGTAATTCAGCAGAGAACGGGGGGTGTCACATCCCTTAATCGACTGCTCTGCCTCGCTGTCACACGGCAGGCACAGTGTCTAGCGGGAAGGGCATAACCCACCCAGGGTCTTCCTGCCACAATGCCTTCCCTTGCTTCCTCTGCACCAGCAAGGCCTTTCACTGCACTGGCAGCAGATAATTATTTGTCCCCCTCCTTTTTCTTTGAGAATTGCCGATTTCATGGCTGTTACCTAGAAGGGATCGCTCAGCTTTTGCTTTTGCATTTTTTGCATGATTCGCCTGCGTAATTTGCATGACAAGCCTACATGGACAGGGTGTGACCCTCGGGGACTTCCAAGCTCTCTGGAGCATGCAAGTTGCATTTCAACACATTCCAGTTGTGTAGTTGTTGCAGTGCAAGCATGTGGGGTTTTTTTAGGGGTGTTAGGTGATTAGTATGAGCGGAAGGTTTTCTAAAGCAATGTTTCATTAGTGTGCAGGAACACATTGTGCGCATCAGTGAGATGCTGCTGAAAAAGGATCTTGAATACAGCCGTACGTATGACCATATCAAGATTGCTTTGGGGGCTGTGTTTTGTCAATGCTCACTTAGGTATAGAAGTAATATCAAGGGGTGGGAATGGAAACAGAAATGAAGGGATGGTCCGGAAATCTCTAGCAAAATTTGCAAAAATAAAAGTGTATCATTTGCAACACATCTTCTCTTTTTTTCCAATTTGGAGGCAACTTACTCCAGGAAGGTATTGCCAATAAATCAATAACTGAAAACTTGTGCCTAAGTTTACCTTCATCCTCTCAATGCCTTTTACTTTTGTGTTGTGCCTTTTAGATTATAAACCGGGTGTTCATCTGATCACATTGACATTTTAAGCTTGTTTTTGGCTGAAGGGTAGGTTTTTGTTTGTTTGTTGTTGTTTTTTAATGCTTTAAATGAATAAGTAAACCAGAACAGCAAAAAAATAAATAAATCAAAGAGGAGTTCAAATGAGTAGAGTTTTGGAAGCATCTCTTGAAAAAAGAAAAGAAAAAGAAAACCATCACAGTAACAAATTTAGTAAATAACAATAATAGTAACAGTAAAGAAGTTAGCAAACACCCTGTGTAAAGTACTAGTGATATCATACCCTCTTGGATAGGTTTTAAGTTACAGGAAGGTAAATTTTGGTTGAACATTGGCATAAGGTCCCATGGGGGTGGCAGGAGCAAGGTAAGAGCATTAAGCTGGGGGGGTTCAAGCGGTGGGGGGCTTGCTTCTAGTTCAGTTGGAATTGCTTCTAACTCTGGATTTGCTGCATCAAGCAGAGGGTGGAACTCAATGGCTCAGTGCTGTAATTCTGTAAACTCTAGGGAGATGATCTATCTCCACCCATTTGATGGCCTCTGCAGCCAACCTGGAGTTGAGCTAGATTGTGACATGGTCTGGCCTTTATTTTCAAAAAATCAGGCTGGAGAGACAAGATGGATTTGGAATCAAGGGGGTGGGTGGGCTTTGACCTTGTTGCCTACCATTGTTGGTGGACACACAACCCTCCCAAATGTTGTTTGCAGTGGGATAAAACCACATAAATGGTATCCCCATAGCTCAGTGACAGAGCAACTGTTGTACATTCAGAGGGTCTTGTGTTCGATTGCCGACAGCTCTACGTAAGGCTGTGAAATCCTGGAGAGCTTCTGACAGCCATTGTGGACAATACTGAGCTAGATAGGCTAGTGGTCTGACGCTGTGTAAGGCAAGAAATGCATCAGAATTTATTTGCTATATTTTATGTGCTGCTGTAGAGTGCCTTAGTCTAATGGAAGGAAAGCGTAGGTTGTAGAGCATTTGCATGCAGAAGGTCCCCAGCATCTTCAGGTAGGGCTGGGGAAAGAGAGCCACTGGAGAGCCACTGCCAGTCAGTGTAGACATTATGGAGCTAGGTATTCTGAATCGGCAGCTCCGTGGAGATTGGCCCTGATGCTCTGAAGGGATGAGAAAACAGAGTTATTCCCCTCACTTTCTTCTTTAATCTGCTAAATTGCTTACAGTGAATGGAATTCGGCAAATTGGATTAATCAAGACTTTGTTTTCCGTCTTGATAGATTTAATATCTTTTCATGAAGAACAAAGAGTGGGGGAGGGGGAAGAATTAACCAAGCGATGCAACCAAAGAGAACTCTGGTTTGAGCTATTTGATTAAAATGCTCTTGGGACGCAGCTGTGACATATCAGTGTTGCAGCTTCTTAGGTAACATGTCATCCATCCTTCCCCCCTCCCTTATATAAAACCTCCCCAAATTCTCTTTGCATCCAGTGAAACCAGTGGCGCTTTGTCCTTGTTTGTTTTGCTCTGCCAGATTCGCCGCAGAAACCTTGATGAGAATGAAATGCCAAAGCACAGAGGTTAAAATGCTTCAGAGCCATGTTCATTTCCATCTCTAGGGCGTCATTTGGGAACAATTGTGTTTTCTAGTTTTTTAGGTCAACAATGTATGCAGCTCCATAGGGATTGTTCCATGAGGTCATCCATGGTTATGGAATTCCTGACCATCACCACCCTTGTTCAGAAAGACTTGCTGGTTTGTGGGCCATTGGTATAAGGAATTAGGAATGAGATGTCACATTTAGCCAGTCTTTTGCCACAAGCACAGAGCCATAGAATCATAGAATTGTGAAGTTCAAAGGGTCCCTCTGGATCATCTAGTCCAACCCCCTGCAGTGCAGGACTTTGCAGCTGGTCTCATACCGGGATCGAACCTGCAACCTTGGCGTTATCAGCACCATGTTCTAACCAACTGAGCCGTCCAGGCACAGTCAGTTATACCTTTCATTCCATGTGTGAATCCCTTTCCGTAAAACATCTCAAAGCAATTTCACAGCAAAACCAACAATACAAACAATTTCTGAAAGATCCCCATCGGTCAAAGCAATTCTGTCTGTTAAGACAATTCTGTACATACAGGCAATTAAAAACCAATTCCGCATATACAAACGATTGCAAATCCAATACAGACTGAGGGGGGGGGGAGAGAATCTCCACTTAAAAGGCTTGATGGAACAGGAAGGTCTTCAACAGGCACTTTTCAACGGGCAATAGAGATGGCGCCTGTCTGATGTGTAATGGGAGGAAGCTCTAAAGGACAGGCTCCAGCATGCCGAAGGCCTGATTCCTGTGTGGTGCAGACTAGACCTCCTCATAGGATGGCATCTGCAAGAGGCCTTCTCCTGCAGATTACAGTGATCAACTAAGTGTGTATCAGTTGAAGAAGTCCTGCCATGCTGTCTTTAACCAGGAATGGAAGAACCTTCCTGTATACCCATGACATTGTTGTTGTTGTTGTTGTTGTTGTTGTTGTTGTTTGTTGTGTGGTTCTTTCTGCCCTATATTCCACAGCTCCTGGAATTTGGTTTAATAAAGTGTATCATGTTTGACAGCTTCAGGCTGCCCCACACACACTCCCACCCCACTGCTCAGAGTTGGAGGACAACCTGGTGGAGACATTCTCATCCCCTCACCAGGAGACAGGGCTCTGCCCATCTTATCGGACATAGAAGACTCTGTCCCACTTCTGCCTTAAGCCACGTTCCCACAGCATTTTACTCCACTCTCTCCTTAACTGTTGATTTCCTCATTATATTTGAGCTTCTGCATGATCCAAAAGCCACTGCCAGAAATACAACTCAATATAGCACAATTTTAGCACTTATTTCCATGTTACTTGCTTCTAGGGGAAAATCCATTTACAAGTAACACAGAAATGAGCTCTAAACTTGCTCTACATATTCCACCAAATTTCTAGAAAGCAACTGTCTTGTCATGTGAAAGCTAAAATATAATGAGAAAATGTTGAAGAAACAGAATGTGAATGCAGCCCTCATCACCTTATTGTCACAAGAGCCAAGGACTCTAGAATAAAGCAATGGCCCTTTTCAGATCCCAACCCTTTTTTCCCAGCAGGGGTGGTACCAACAGCACTTCCTGATTGCCCAACAACTATAATAAGGATGGGAAACCTTTTTCAGCTTGAGGACCACATCTCATTGGTGTGTGGGGCTATGTCAGGCACTGGCTGGATGCTGAGGAGTGGTGACTGAATATTGATGAGTGGACACTGGGAAAAACAGGGTTGGAGACTGACTTGGATGAAGGGATTGGTGATCTGGGGGGAGCCTGTAACAGCCAGAAAACAAGAGTCAGCAGCAGGATAAACTGCAGGATTGGAGAGTGAAGAACAGGTGTAGATGGAGGGAGAGATTGGTCAGCCTGGTGTCAAGACCTTTCACACTTCCTCCTCTTGCACGCACCTCTCCTGGTCCACTGTCTCCCAGGGCCAGGTGAGGATTGAAGTGGGAGGAGCAGAAACAGATTACAGCCAGCGTTCAATTCTGCCCCCTGTAACATTTTTTTTAGAGAAGTGTCAGGTCCTCCTCTGAAGAAGATTCCTCCAGCAGGGGCATGACAGAGAACAATGGCAATGAGGTGTCCAAATCAGTGCGATTTCGAAAGGGCCAGTCCACCATCTTGATTCAAAATGGTTTCCAGTCACAGACAAACATAGTCCAAAAGTTGCTCCTTCGTCTCAGGAGTCATCGTTCCAAATTTGCTTATTTTAGAAGTGGCCGAAAGCATAGAGAATGGACAGACTGACAAACAACATTCTAAAATACAGAAAGAGAAGGAAGAGGAAGAAGAAGAAGATATAACGCCAATGGCCTTTGCACCTTGCTGAAACAACAGCTTCTCACAATACTGTATAGTTGAGAAGTCTTCAGCCAAGGCTCTGTCCAAGGTCCTGATCAGCTCTGCCTTGCTCTCCCAGTCTGATTCTGCTCTGTTTGCCACCTTGGTGACAAAACCTCACTTACCTTCACTTCAGCTACTGCAACCTGATGTTGACCAACATGACTCTACCCCATCTACTGGGGACTGTGGGGTGATTCTTGGTGGTCCATCATGGTGGCCCACAGGGGAGGATCCAGTTTCCCACCCCTGTCTACATAGACTGTCAGCATCTCTCCAGGGCTTGAGACAGGGCTCTTCCAGCTCTACCTGGAGATATCGGTGATCCAGTGAATATGCTCTGGTGGGGTTTTTTTGTAGTTGTTGCTGTTTTTAACGCAGATAGATGTGACCCTGGTGTGTTCTCTGTTAGCTAAACCAGCCCCAGAAATCTGTCCACATGGCCTCCCTGGCAGTCATGAAAGCTCTGCAGACGATGTACTTTGCCTGCATCTCTTTCCATCCTGCCCAGGGGTGGAACACCAATGCAATAAAAACACTTTCTGAAAAGTTTAAAACATCTCTCTGTGAAGCTCTGAAGAAACTTGATGTGAAAATCCTGACATTTTTCTTTTCCGCTTTTGAGAAAAAAAGGGGTTGAATTAACGATTACAGAACACATAATTGTTCCTGCAGCTGTGTCTGATATTATGAATGCCATATGAATGGGTAACAAGCTTTCCCTTGGAGGCTTTCATTCAGGAAGAGGAGAGGGTTATTTATTTATATCCCCCCAAAGCAGTGAATGAAATACTCAGTTTCAGATCCAAATCTATGGAACGTTTTCAGCACCTGCAGCTGAGGTTCACATGATTTGGAGGAACATGCCGTTCATAATTTGGGCATCTTTATATTTAAACGACATGTGATGAGATCGCCAAGTGCAGTCTTGTCGGTGGTGCCTTGCAATTAGCTTTTCGAGGCTTGAGTTCGAATCAGCACTCTGCTGTGTCTTGCGTTTCCTTTGCTTTGTAAAACAAATACTCCTGCTCTGCCTTTCAGTTAAACAGACGCACACATGCGCACAGAGCCAGCTAAGCAGTATACAAGCAGCATGAAAATGATCATCGAACTAAAGCTGCAAAACATATAAAGTTGTCAAAAGTTCCACAGCCAAACCCCCACCCCCGACACACATGCATTCCAAATAATTCATAATTTAGCCCATAGAAATCATAGAATTGTAAAGTTGCAAGGGACCCTGTGGGTCATCTAGTCCAACTCCCTGTAATGCAGGAATCTTTTGCCCAACATGGGGCTCAAACTCTCTACCTTGAGATTAAGAGTCTCATGTTCTACTGACTGAGCTATACCATAGTTTTACAGTAGGTTTTCCATGGAATTGGGCCTAACCTGGCACAGTCTCTCTTATTTGGACCACCTCAGAATTGTATTATGCACTTATATTTGAAGTGCAAATTTGATTTTCACCCAGTTTCCTCACATTTGCCAAGGACTAGAAATATTACTATTCTGCAAAAAAGATGAAATCATCATCATCATCATCATCATCAGTAAAGGATAATCTCTGCTTTGCTGGTGTTTATTATTATTATTAATCAGGTTGCATCCAACTAAGTTCTATTAAGAGTGGGGCCATTGAAATCAATGGATTGTATCATTGTTGTCCTTCTCATGGTAAATCTACTGATGTTAATGAGTACAGCAAACTTAGCTTTAATCGTTTCAGCGGGTCTACTTTGAGTAAAACTTTGGTGGCTGTAACCCAATGGACCTAGGTTAAACATCTCCATTAATTTCAGTGGGTCTACTATTTAGCTGTGATTCCTGCATTGCAGAGGGTTGGACTAGATGACATTTTGGGTCCCTTCCAACTCTACAATTCTTTAATTCTAATTCTATAATACTCTGAGTAGAATTAAGTTTAATAAAACCTAGTACCGGTAGTAGCAGTAGTATTTCCACTCCTTGGCTCAGCCGTCTGTTATTCTTGTTGTTCATCTTGGGGGTTATTGAAATTTTTAAGCTGAACTTCAACTGGGAGATTCCCAGGGCGGTGAACAGCAGTCCAATAAAGCACAACATAGCAAAGCATCAACATTTAAAAAAAGAAAAGAAAAAGCATAAAGCCATTGCTAATTATGCGTTTCCCTCCCTCCCTCCCTCCCCTGACAGTGTCTAAATATTTTGGTGCCTTTTGTTGTGGAGTAATTCAGGGGGCGTTTTGTTCAGAATGGGGAACCCTCCCCGGACCATGGCCTGTCAGGAAGATTGACAGCCGCATTACATGGAAGCCCTCTCTTGGCATGAGTGATTAAGATGTCAGCTTCTGTCGTGGGCATCGTACATCATAGCACTGCATTGGCACCAAATTATGGGCAGAGGGAAGCAGTGACGCTGGCACACTGGGCTCCCACTCCCAATCAAGATATTGCTTAAAGGTGAGATCGAGGCTTGAAATCGGTGGCGGAGTTTCAGTTTGGTTTTCCAAGGGATGGTGGTCAGCTTGAATATTGCCATTATTTTATTTGTATCCCATCCATCTGACTGGGTTGCCCCAGCCTCTTTGGACAGCTTCCAGGGCCATTTCTATCCCAACTTCCTCTCCGAGGAGCTCAAGGTGTCATCTACATGGTTCTCCCCCCCCCCCCACAATTAATCCCCTGAAAGGTAGATCACCCTAGATCACCAAGCTCCGGATGGGATTTGAACCCTTGTCTCCCAGGTCCTAGTCCAACACACTAACCACAAAGGGAGTTCTCCATGCAAGAGAGCTCAGGTTGCAATAGGGGCAGAATAAGCCACTCCCTGTGGGTTAGGCTAGCTGGCCACAGCCAGCAGTGACCAGTGGTGTCGCTGGGGAAAAGCACATGTTGCTATTTGATGGACAGCCCAGCATCCATATATATAGGTCTGCATGTGTGTGCGACCCTTCCCTCTTGCTGTTAGCTTCGAATCTCCCGCCCTCCCTCCCTGGTATAGGCCTGTGCGTTGACTTTGCTGTGCCTGTCATGGGGTCGCCTGCATTAAGACAGGGGCCTAGTAGGAATTTTTCCATTGGCTGATTGGCCGTGCCATTTGGTTTTTGCCTACTATATAGCAACTAGTCACAACTTGTAAGGTTGGCGGTTAGGCATTGGTTGTGTTGGTTAATAGGAGCGCGGTTGCCCTCCAAAAAGTGATCATGGTGCGTGGGAATTCCGTAAAGGAATCCAGCGGCTCATAATATGCTTGTCCGAACCCGGTAGGGTTGCAGGGCCGTGCTTGAGTCCCTGGGACCGCTGGGGAAGGGGGAGGACTCGGCAGCCCCAGCCTCCATTCAACTCTTCCCCAGACTGGTTTCCCCCGCTGACGCGGTGTCAGCTCTGTCACGTTCAACAGCTAGTCTGCGCTGACTGTAGGTCAGCTCTGTCCCGACTGGACAGATGAACCAATGCCTACGCAACCACTCACGTGTTTTGTATTTGAATAAAAAGTTGTGGCCAAAATTATGCCAAAAACCCAAACAAAAATTTATGTCTCATGTGTGAATTTATTGGTGGGGTGGCTTGGTGACCTCTATACGCAACACTACACTGGCTTGCAGTTAGGTAGAGGAAATCGGTGTGGAGCAAGTCAGTTCATGCAGGAACTCTCAAAGATTGAATTTCACAAGCGGCTCTGCTCCGAGTGAAATACCTCCCTCCAATCTGTGTGTGTGTCCCCCCCCCCCCGTCCCCCCATTTCCTTTCCTTTTTCTGTCTCAGTTTAAATCTTTGGATCCTGATTCCTGGTGACAAATAAAGGAGCTGTCTGCAAATGTCCATCTTTACCCAACTCGACATGACACCCATGTGGCAAAGCATCTGTGCCCCAGTGGGGCTCCTGCTTTTTTCTTAACGCAGCTGAGAACTTTAATAACCTCTATTAGGAGCTGGGTTTGCAAAGTGCTGCCTGCTTTGCATGGATTTAAATGGGCTCGCTCCGGGATGTGCCACTCGAGCAATCTTGTTCATTTAAGGTTCTGTTTGAAGAATCATCAGCAGATGCTCTTCTCCCAAAAAAAAGGGGGGGAGCCAAGCGGTTGGGGACAAGCACACAAACAGGCTGAGTCTAGGGTTGAGAGATCCAACTGGGTGTATCAGTGAGGGAGTGTCAGACTAGGACAGGGGTAGGCAACCTAAGGCCCGTGGGCCAGATGTGGCCCAATTGCCTTCTCAATCCGGCCCGTGGACTGTCTGGGAATCAGTGTGTTTTTACATGAGTAGAATGTGTCCTTTCATTTCAAATGCATCTCTGGGTTATTTGTGGGGCATAGGAATTCGTTCATTTTTTTTTTCAAAATATAGTCCGGCCCACCACATGGTCCGAGGGACGGTGGACTGGCCCACGGCTGAAAAAGGTTGCTGACCTCTGGACTAGGACCTGGGAGGTGAAGGTTCAAATCCCCGCCCAGTGTCGTAGTCTGTTATTGCAAAGGAACCCACCGGGCAAAGAAACTAGGCGGCATCGAAACGATAGCAACTTGCACCAGCAAATGTGCAAAATGGACGGAGACCTTTTGAACATCTACCTCGAGTTTGCCTCTTCTCTGGCAAGCAGGCAGGACCTTACTCGTGTGTACCATTTAGAGATTTTAAATATTAAGCAGTTTAGATATGCTTTTAACATAGAATTCAATAAATAGCCAAGCAACCCAGGGCTCAAAACCAGGTTTAATCTCCCTCAGCTTTCAGGACTAGAATTTTGTTGTTGTTGTTGTTTTAATGGGGGGGGGGAATGAAAACAGATTCAGAACTAAAGCCCAGGTACTGGGTTTCTTTGGTTTGGTTCTGGATCCAAGGAATGTACCATGTTCTTGAATGGGGCTGACGGTGAGACCGCTGGCGGCTTCTCCTTTCAAAGGTTTCCTTCCATTTCTTACCTTAAAGGTAAAGGTACCCCTGACCATTAGGTCCAGTCGCGGACGACTCTGGGGTTGCGGCGCTCATCTCACTCTATAGGCCAAGGGAGCCGGCGTTTGTCTGCAGACAGCTTCCATGTCATGTGGCCAGCATAACTAAGCCACTTCTGGGGAACCAGAGCAGCGCACGGAAACGCCGTTTACCTTCCTGCTGGAGCGGTACCTATTTATCTACTTGCACTTTGACGTGCTTTCGAACTGCTAGGTTGGCAGGAGCAGGGACCGAGCAACGGGAGCTCACCCCGTCATGGGGATTCGAACCGCCGACCTTCCGATCGGCAAGCCCTGGGCTCTGTGGTTTAACCCACAGCGCCACCCGCTTTCTTACCTTACGCAAAGAGAATTCGCAAGTCACTGCCCCTTTGCTGCTTCTTTGAAAAGGCGAGAAGTGGCCTTACAATTCATTGGCTATAAAAAGCAAGCATTAGAAAGCAGAGTTGATGTTGGGACAGGTGGGTGGGTGGGTGTTGTTGCTGTTGTTGTTAATGGTTATATTTGCATTTGCAGGCTTAAATCCTAATTAAAAATGCCTCTGCCTGCGTGCGTATCTGTGCTGGGGTTGCGGGGAATCATTTCCGCAATCAAACATCAACCTCTACTTTTGCTTTTTAAAAAATGAATGAATGGATGATTTAATGCCATCAGCAGATTTGTTTGCTAGCGATTTGGAGGTTCCTTTTGGCAGCGTCCCCAGTGCTTGTCTTTCTCTTTCCACTCCCTGCTTGATCCTCTCCTTGCCACCATGAGCAGCGTGTGAAGTGTAGCTTAAAGATCAGAGAGCACAAAATGCATTTCCGCGGACGGCAAAAGGAGAACCTTATCGGCTGCTTCCACACAGTCCCTGAGAATTAGAAAAGCCCCGATAGGTGCAATCACAGAACACAGACGAGCTTGGCATTTCACAAATGGAAATAGCGAGGTACTAAACACAATGCCATTAGGGGACAAGGGAGAAATTAGGCTCGGTTTGCGTTTCAGTACGAACCTACCTAATTCTCCACACAACATGCAGATTGAAGAAGCACAGACGGAGCACGTCTCTGCATTGCTCCTCTGGCTTTTGAGGTGCAGTTTCCCAGCTCAAAAATGTGCACCAAAAAAGGAAAAAAGGAAAAAAATAAGAGCATCTTAGGGGGCAAGTGTGGGTAAAAATGCACGAAATGGCATGCAAACATACATACCTGATTTTATTTGCACACCATAGTTGAAACCGTGCTCGACATGGAAAAATACATAATTGCAAACATAGCATGTCATAAATAAGACATCCAAAGTACACAGCTAAATCGAACAATTTCCACATAAATCATAATAAGGTCTAAAATAAAGATGCAAAAATTTATATTGATAACGGCAACAACGCTCCCCCACAAAACCCCCTAACGATACTGCAGCCCAAGAGTCTCCGTTCAGCAGCCTCAGCTTTTGTAGCTGGAGTCAGTCCAGGGCCCACCCTGCCAGGCCAGGTGGGAAAAAGGCCTGCAAGGCAGGGAGCAGTTCTGCCTTCCAGGACTCACAGCCAAGATAGATTGTGTGGAGGGGAATGGCTTGCAAAACCGTGCACCTTACAAGAAGTGTGCGCTATAATGCTGGTGGCTTTTCATTTTTTTTTTTCTTTTTTAAAGCAAACGAATGCAGAAATTTGGCGAACTTTGAAAGGTTTGAAAAATGAGAAACTAAGCGAAATTTCAATTGGCAGGTTTGTCTCTCCCTACTGAAACCAAATCACCCTGTTCAAGGCTTCCTACACTAGGGATTGATGAATTAGCTTATTTCTGTATTATTAATGCCCTGGTAGAATTGTTACGTATGAATTTTACAATTAATGCCCTGGTAGAATTGTTACGTATGAATTTTACAATTGATTTTAGAGTTTTAAAACATTTAGGAGCCATTTGGGTATATAATTGGTAAGTCCATTGAATTCAATATAATAATAATAATAATAATAATAATAATAATAATAATAATAATATAAAATATATAATTATAAAATAATAATATTTTATTATTTCTATGCCGCCCATCTGACTAGGTTGCCCCAGCCACTCTGGGTGGCTCCCAACAGAATATTAAAGACACAAGAAGATGTCAAACATTAAAAACTTCCCTGCTGTTTGCTCTCAAGTAAGTTTATGTAGTAGGGATGGGGAGCCTCATCCCTTGGGGCCAAATGTGGCCTTCTAGGCCTCAGTATCAGGTCCTTGAGACTCTCCCCTTCTAGGCCTCAGTATCAGTTCCTTGAGACTCTCCCCAGGCACACCGTCTCCATGGCAACCCTCTTCACTGGCCCTAAGTGTTCTTGCCTGACTGGCCGGTGTCCTTGAACTATGAGATCGGGGATCAAACCTGAGACCTTCTGCCTGCCAAGCAGGTGCTCAGTCCCTGAGTTTCTTCCATCCCTGAATGATTATACATGAAAAATGTGGGCCGCATCTCTCTGTGTGTTTCTTGGTGCTTATTTTAGATTTCTATGCAGTATCGGGGGGGGGGGGACCTAATGCAGCTTAGACCCTCTGATTAGGAAAAAAAAAGCTGACAGGAGACAAAAAGAGAGAGAGAGAAAGACATGAAATTTCTAGGGCATAAAAAATAGTTGAGACTCCATTGCAGGTTTCAACACTCGTAAGAGGGCTTTGGGTGGAACAAAAAGTGAGCCCTGGTGAGCAGTGAACCCAATTCAGAACCCCTCTCTTGGTAAAGTGAACTATTCCTCTGCCCCGAATGTTTGTGTGTGTGAAATAGATGGATTTTTTTGCAAGCCCAGTCCCCAGTTCATTAACCCATTTGTGTTCCTAATGACCTCTTCAGGAGCACAAGAACGACAGACAGTCACTATCCTAAGGCACTCCTGTTTGCTTGCCTTTCGTGTTGTGGCTCCAGCCCAGAGAGAAAATGTGGCCCCTGAGGCTTCTCCATCTGGCCCTCGGGACTCTCCCAGGTCACCCCCCCCCTCATCTGCCCTGCTTTGTGCCCTCTTTGAGTGATTTGGACTACTCATACAACCCCTGGACGGGGATAGCAGGGAAGTATTCTCTGTTGCCCTCTGCCTAGCCTTGTTATCTGTTGTCTTCCAGCAGTGCGTAGCTATTTTAACACACATAAACACCGGGGGGGGGGGACTCTGCCCTGCCTACAGCAGGTGATTGGGAAGTGGGACATTGTGGATGAATAGGGAACATTTCTGCAGAGGTTAAATTTCTGCTTGGTGAACGGGTGATGAGCTGCTGAGATGCTTCTCCCTCTGGGCTTTTAGTCCTGACTCAACACTTTTCCCCCCTCCCAGGGGTGATTATGCAGAAACTTCAGAGCAGTAAAATCCACACCAAGATTCTTTATATAAACCCTCCAGGAAGCTCCCATATGTTCTTCTGACTAGCCAGAAATACACTGAAAATACAAAATTAGGACAAGCTTACACCACAAAACAGAAGTGTCCCTTTTTAATCATACAAAGTGTATTTAAAAAAAAAAAGTTTGGCTTTTTGTTCCTACAGAATTCAAGTTCTCTCCTCTTTTTATTTGTCATGCTCAGTGTGGTATACCTGAAGGAAGAAATGTGTACCAGTCAGAAATAAAACATATCCAGTGAAAGGCAGTGTGGTGTAGTGGTTAGAGTGTTGAACACAAAAAGAATCCCCCCTTGGTTCCTGAAACTTCCTGGATTAACCAGATACAAATGAGTTGAAGGATGCAAATTGGGAGGGGAAGAATCATGGACACCACCTTGAACTTTCTGAAGAAAGATGAGGTGTAAATATAATTACCAGTAATTAAGCAGGAAGATGGAAGACAAAACCAGTGTGGTTACTGGTGGGAGTTCAATGCAAAAAAAAAAAGTTGATAGCCTTTGTGCATATGATTGAAACAAGATTCTTTTGGGATGTTTTTGCTGTAATGTTTGCCTTGTGTGTGCATCCATAAAAACGTCACGCACACAAAGAATATTGATGAAGTCATACCTACAAGGGTATCACAATTGCCCTTTTTGCAGTGTTTTATAAATGCACATCACTTGCATAGATAGGGAGGAAATACTGCTGGATCTGAGTGCTACAGCAAACTACGCAATACTCCTAGGGCTTGAGTTAATGTCATTCTCCTGGTTTAAACTGGAATTCAGAAAAAGTGGAATGAATTAGAAAAACATTTTAAAAAATATGTCATGGTTTCTTGTTTGGGCCCTTCTGAGGAGCCCACAGAGGCAGCAAGGCAGGTTGGCAGCTTCAGAACCATGGAGAGCACCTAGCATTGGAAGCTGATGGAGGTCTTTTGAGCCTCTGCCACCCTCTCCTAAGCTCCCCTCTCTTTGGAGAATTGGAGTATCTTAAAGGGCCAACCCTCTAGCCTGAAAACAGGCACTTCGCCTGCTCTTTTGCAGTGTTGGATTGGCCAGGTATTGTGGGAAGCATTTGGTTCCTTAGTTCCAGAGGAAGGAGCCCCTAAGAGTCCTGCTTTTGGTTCTGCAAGCCCTGGTCCTGTGGCTTCTGCCTGCCAGCCCTGTGCTCAGTGGTCTACTGATCACCAAGGTCAGGCTCAGAGTCAGTTCCTTAGCTGATGGCCCTAAACCAGGGGTCAGCAACCTAAGGCCCATGGGCTGAAAGCGGCCCGCGGAGGTCGTTTGACTGGCCCCCGAGCCGCCCCCGAACCGAGCCGCCCACTCATGCACTGCTCTAAACTGGTGCAGCGCAGCACGGGGACTTGCTTCTGCGGTGCCGGAAATCGCGTCTGCGCAGATGGCGAAAATTGCGGGCGCGCATGCTCACAAACGCATGTGATCCGCCCACGGAGGGATCTTCGCGGGAACGATCCAGACCAGGCAGGATAAACCTTGCTGACCCCTGCCCTAAACGGCCTAGGCCCAGTATACCTGAAGGAGGGTCTCCATCCCCGTTGTTCAGCTCAGACACTGAGGTCCATCTCAGAGGACCTTCTGGTAGTTCCCACACTGCGAGAAGTGAGGTTACAGGGAACCAGGCAGAGGGCCTTCTCAGTAGTGGTGCCCGCCCTGTGGAACGCCCTCCCATCGGGTGTACAGGAAATAAACAACTATCTGACTTTTAGAAGACATCTGAAGGCAGCCCTGTTTAGGGACGTTTTTAATGTTTGAAGTTTTATTCTGTTTTTAGTCTTCTGTTGGGAGCCTCCCAGATTGGTTGGGGAAACCCAACCAGATGGGTGGGGTATAAACAATAAAATTATTATTAATTATTATTATTATTATTATTATTATTATTATTATTATTATTATTATTATTATTATTATATTTTGGCCTCTGGTAGCTCTATTCTGCCTTGGTCAGACCTCACCTGGAGTCCTGTATCCAGTTCTGGGCACCCTGGTTTAAGAAGAAGGAAACTAACAAACTGAAAGGTGTGCAGAGAAGGACGACCAAGATTATGATGGGTCTGGAAATCAAGTGTTATGAGGAATGCTTAATATATCTCCTAGTATCTGAAAGGCTGGGGGACCCAGGTGGCGCTGTGGTCTAAACCACTGAGCCTAGGGCTTGACGATCAGAAGGTCGGCGGTTCGAATCCCCGCGACGGGGTGAGCTCCCGTTGCTCGGGCCCAGCTCCTGCCCACCCAGCAGTTCGAAAGCACGTCAAAGTGCAAGTAGATAAATAGGAACCGCTCTGGCGGGAAGGTTAAACGGCATTTCCGTGCGCTGCTCTGGTTCGCCAGAAGCTGTACGCCGGCTCTCGGCAAATAAAGCAAGGTGAGCGCTGCAACCCCAGAGTCAGACACGACTGGACCTAATGGTCAGGGGTCCCTTTACCTTTATCTGAAAGGCTGCCACATGAAGGATGGAGCAAGCTTGTTTTCTGCTGTTCCAGAGGGTAGGACCTGAACCAATGAATTCAAGTTACAAGAACGGAGATTCTGACTAATTATTTGGAAGAATTTTCTGACAGTAAGAGCTGTTCGACAGTGGAAAGGACTCCTTCAAAAGGTGGTGGACTCTCCTTCATTGGAGATTTGTAAACAAATGTTGGATGGAAATCCGTCGGGGATTCTTTAGCTCTAGTTGCTACATTGCAATGGGTTCGACTAGATGTTCCTCGGGGCCCCTTCCAACCCTGTGATTCTATGAATCAGCGTCCTGGTCACTGCTGGACTCTGGGGTCATGACAAATGGGGGAAATTAGAAAATTTAAAGTGATCTTGCTGGATTTCTTCCCCTGCATATAGGGATGTCCTGGGTAGAGCTGTCTCTGCCGGACTCTGTTGGGTGAACCTACTTCTGACACCTGTTGCGTGCTATATTACTGGAGCTGCAGCAGGAGGATGGGAAGTTGCTGACTCAAAGAAGAGTCCTCAAGTTGAAAACAAGCCAAGGCAGATGCTGGCTGGCTGAAAGGATTGATTGGGATTCCGTATGCAGAAAACAAGCTGAGGGGTCAATTCAGGAGAGGAAAAGAGCTTTCCACCTGCAGCAGACAAAGCATCGTCTTTTGCAGCCGGTTAGAGGATCAGTGTCAACCTGCTCTCCTTTTGCCCACATTTCTATAAGCGGGGGGGGGGGGGGGGCTGATGGACCAGTAGTCTGATCACGCCTGACAGAGGGCAGAATTCAAGATGTGACAGGTCGCAAATCTGTGCTGCAGGATGACATATCTCATTGCCCTGAAAGGCATGCGTGGAATTTGTAAATCATTTGAGAACAATCAGCCAGCAGAAAGGTCATGGTGAAACACACAATACCTCACCATACAATGGACCAATGAAATGTTTTATCTGTTGCAGTGGGTGGGTGGGGGGATTCTAGCTTTGTGGTCAGTCTTCTTTTGAAATCTTATTTGTTTCAAGGTTGTTTCTCTTCATGCACTTACTCTCCTCCCCCCCCCCACACACACACAAAATTAAAAGAGGAACCCTATTGGATGTAAAAAGTGAGGGGGGGGGGAATACTGTACAAATTTCCAACATGCCTTTGCACCTTAAGGACTAGAAATTTACTTAAAAATTTAACATGCTGGGTGGGATTCCCCCCCCCAACACATGCCATCAGTGGAAGCCCTGAACAATGAGTTCCATTTACACAATGGGGCTTTCCCCCACCCTTGTGGGGAGCCAGTGTGGTGTAGTGGTTAAGAGCAGTGGACTCGTAATCTGGGGAACCGGGTTCGCGTCTCCGCTCCTCCACATGCAGCTGCTGGGTGACCTTGGGCTAGTCACACTTCTCTGAAGTCTCTCAGCCCCACTCACCTCACAGAGTGTTTGTTGTGGGGGAGGAAGGGAAAGGAGAATGTTGGCCGCTTTGAGACTCCTTCGGGTAGTGAGAAAGCGGGATATCAGATCCAAACTCTTCTCTTGTTCTTCTTGTGATCCCCCATGCTCCCTGAAATTGGCTCATGGGACTGGGAGAGCCTTCAGAACATCCCATGCAGGGAGGAGAGGGGCGACTGTTACATCTGGCAACGTGTGAGTGGCCAAGGGTTACTTTGCGAGCTCCATGAAAAAGTGGGGATTAGGACCTGCGGCACCCAGGTCCCTACTCTCTGCTGCTCTAACCACTGCACCTACACTGCTCTTTTCCACCCTGATCACAGTTGCAGAATGAGTGTTTTCTGCCTGGGTGCCCTGGTGTAGTCTGGAACCATCAGGCAGCAAAAGATTTCCCTGCCTGGAAGACCACCTGTTGGTAAAAAGCAGGCTCTTCTTGTCTAATCGCTATTAAAACTTTGGCGAAGCCTAGGAAGGGAGCTTCTCCTGGGGTTAATGGATGTGTAATGGGTTTATTCAACTATAGCGAAAACAACCGCAATTGCTTAAGAGTCCAGCGTGAAAAGAAGCACCCAGATACGGAGGGAATCTTGTTTCTCGCTCGAGGAAGCTGTGCTTAAAACATGCACGGTATCGAAGGGTTTGTCTTGCATTGCTCCTAGCCTCCAGTTCAGCTGGTAATTGCAAGATTACAGTTAACTAAGAACTAGCACCCTAGTTTGTGTAATGCCTTTTTCAGACTATAAGCCTGAGGGAAGGGACTGGGATTTGTAAGCAGCTCTGGAGTCAGTGTTCCCCAACCTTGGGCCTCCAGCTGTTTTCAGACTACAATTCCCATCATCCCTGACCACTGGTCTTGCTAGCGAGGGATGATGGGAGTTGTAGTCCAAAAACAGCTGGAGGCCCAAGGTTGGGGAACACTGAGTTAGGGGGTACTGAGCTAGGTTGACCCAAGTTACATAACCAAGAAAACAAATTTAATGAGAGGTGGGCTTTGTTCTTACATTTCTGGCATGGCAATGTAAATGATATTTTTCATTTTAATTTATTCACAGTACTATATAGGATTTTTATGTAATCCCCTTCCCCATTTCACAGGTCGCTTGAATTAATTTAATTCTGAATAATGGTTTTGGCTACAAATTGTGAGAATATAACAGTAATAATATTGTTTAAAAAAAAAAGACAGGGAAAGATCAGAAATCTACTTTCTAAGTGCTCAACTTTTTCCATGCATTTCCACCCTATTGCTCTTCTGCTTGTTGGCATTATTTTCTAATTAACATGAGTTGTTTTATTTATTTCACCGATGGGTTTATTGTTCCGCCATCAGTCCTCGTATCCCCCCCCCCCAGTTTCCCTTGACCCCCATTCTCTGGTCTGATCTTTGGTTTTTCATTTTGCAAGCCATTTGCGTCGTCTGATTACAATGTTAGAAGAAGGATTATATCTAATGGAAGCAACTTTAAAGGCATGGGATGAATGCATGTCATTTTTTGTGGCAAAGAACAACAACAACACAACACCTCCCTAAAAAAATCCCTTTGATGGGTTCGAGCAGGATATGACTCCAGATTGCTCTGTTTTCTAGGGCTGTGATTCAGAGTGTGAGTGTGTGAGAGAGAGAGAGGAAAAAAACATCAACATTTGTCCTTCCTCGTTTGCTACAGCTGTAACGAGGGTGGGGAATTAAGGAACCTCATGACACGTCTGTCACCTAATAGCATCCTGATGAATGTACCGCCCAGTGTCCTTTTCAAAATAATTACAAGTTATCAGCTATCTGGTGCTTGCTGGGAGATGGAAGTGTGGTTTGTGGGGCAGCTCCCGGGTGTCGGGAAAGCAATAATTTGGTCTCCTTGAATTATGATCATCGTGGATTACGGAGCACCAAGAGGCGCTCATTGTTTCAGGCACTCAGCAAATGCATCTGGCAAAAAAAGCATCCCTCCTAAAAGCTCTTATTACCCTTCCAGGCCCTTTCCAAGGTCCTTCACAAAAACAGCTGGCCTTCTTCACTCCCTTACAAGTCCATATTGCAATGGAAGGGGGGGGTGCCATGCCATCAGAGTTCACCTCTTCCCACATTCATACGCACAGGGCAATATGACCCAGACCACATTCACCCTACAGCTCTGACTTGCACTGAGTCAGACCCTTTTTCCATCTTTGCCTACACTGACCGGCAGCAGCTCTCTGGGGTTATAGGCAGCGCACATTCCCAGCCCGACCAGGAGATGCTGGGGTTTAACTCTGGGACCTTCTGCAGCCACAGCAGGTGCTCTATAAGACTGAGTTGTGGGTGCTCCTAATAAACATAGGAAGCTGCCTTATGCTGAGCCAGCTGCGAGTGGTCCACCCAGTTCAATATTGTCAACACTGGCTGGCAGCAGCTCTCCAGTGGTTTTCCCAGCCCTACCAAGGGGGTACCACAAATTGAACCTGGGACCTTCTACACGCAAAGCAAGTGATCTAGCGCTGAGCTACAGCGAGTCCCCACGTAAAATTGCTCCTTCCTTACTTCTCCCTAGGCATTTTATTTGTTGATTTGATCTGGGCACCCTTTGCAACAGAAAAGTAGGATAAAATCATAGGAATGTAATTGTAAAACTGCTGGTAATCGTAGACCAGTGGTCCATCTAGCTGAGCTTTGTCCACCCACACTAACTGGCAGCAGCTCTCCACAGTTTCAGAGCCCTATTTTCAAGGCACTGGGACTGGGGCATTGAACCTGGGACCTTCTACATGCAAAGCGGATGATGCTCTGCCTTTGAACTGTGGCCCTTCTCTAGGGCTGGGCAATACAGTGGTACCTCGGGTTAAGTACTTAATTCGTTCCGGAGGTCCGTTCTTAACCTGAAGCGTACTTAACCTGAAGCACCACTTTAGCTCATGGGACCTCCTGCTGCCGTTGCACCGCCAGAGCACGATTTCTGTTCTTAGCGGAGTTCTTAACCTGAAGCGTACTTAACCCGAGGTACCACTGTATATCAATATATCATCCAAAACCGGTTTGAAACTCATATCGTGATATCAGTTTCATAATTTTTGGCCTGGCAATATATTGTGAATCATGATCTGTGTTGGGGCTGGGTGATATATCACCCAAAGCTAGTTTGAAGTCCATATTGTGATATTGGTTTCATAATTTTTGACCTGGCAATATATCCCAAATTATGATGTGTGTGTGTGCATGTGTGCGCTATGCAAAAATCATGATGCAGGCAAAACCGTGAAGCCAGCCAATGCCTCTTCAGAGCTCCATCCTTACTTCAGACATTGTGATATATCACGCTATATCACAATGTTTAGCTGGCGATGTATCACAGTGTAGAGAAATGGAAAGGTGGTAGACCCTTCATTGGAAGCTTTCAAACAGGTAGGATGGCCATCTGTCAGGGATTCTGTGATTTCTGCATTGCAGGGGGTTGGACTAGATGAGCCTTGGGATCCCTTCTAACTCTACGATTCTGTGATTCTATGTTTGCTTGGTTACAGAGAAGAGAGGCCTCTCATTCCCACAGGGAATGCAGTTTGCCAGTCAAGACTGCCCTTAGATTTATCCGAGGGCAGCTCCTTCCGGCCTCTTAGAGGAAGCAAGTTCCCCTTGCCTTTTCTCTCTGATTCTTCAGCAGCTGAACTCGGCTTGTAAAGGGGCAGGCAGGGGCCAAGAGGCAGGAGCATTTCTGGCTTGTAAAAAAAACCCTCCATGTCCTTTAACGAGCCATTTAACTTCCCCGTCCGCACCAGTGTCCGCGTTTTGTAAAAGAAGAGTTGAAAAGCCTGACTTTCCGAAGCTGGTAGCGGGTAGGAGGATCAGCAAAAGCTAAAGGGAGGAGGGATGGACCCAAATCAAGACCTCCGGGAGAACGTCTGAAGGAATTGAAGTGATGCAAGGCACCAAGAGGCTTCTGCAACTCTGAGAAAAAGAAATGAAAGGGTGGGATTGCAGAGAAGAGTCAGGGAGGCAGTCTGCATGGTCTCGGGGGTCTCCCAGACCAAAGGTGGCCTTTGGGACACTCACTAGGCTGCACCTCCCCTCCAGCCATGCCTCCTTTCCCCAGGCCAGATCCCTCAGTGACGTTACTTGTTGTCCAGAAGGGAATGTGGCGCTCAGGGTAAAAAAAGATTCACACACACACACACACACACACACACACACACCGTTGTAGTTCAACAGAATCTGGAGGACGCCATTTTGCCTACCTCTGGAATCTGCAGAGGTGGCAGCAGTGGAAATGAGAGGGGCAAAGAGTACTCCTTGCCCAAGTGGTCCCCGAAACTGGGATCAAGAATGCAACAATCATTGAACAGAACATACATCCTCTGAGCCGTTTAAGCACACACGTTCGCTCCCACAGATGAGCAGATCGTAGAGTTTGGGGAGGGCGGGAGGGAGCCAGAACCAAAGACGGTAAACTGTAGACATAATGACTGTGCGGCATGATTCATTGTTGAACCCACGGAGTGGGCTTCATGCTTGATGAGGGTAGTCATTTTCTCTTTATCTCCTCACCTCTTTTGCCTCCGTTTTATCTCCTTGACTCTCTTAGCTGACGGTGATGACAGGCTGTTTTTCGAGATTTTGCTTTGTTTTGGTGTTAATATTTTCAACGGCCATGCCAGTATTTTAATGGTTTGGCCAGTAAAACTGAGTTAAGAACCTGGACCAGGAAGAGACTGATGGATTAGGTCAATGGCCCATGTGGTCCATCTTCCTGTTCTCACAGTGGCCAACTAGATGCATCTGGGAAACGTACAAGAAGGACCGTTGCCTCCATGGTTTCTAGCAACTGGTATTTGGAAGCATTATTGCCTCCAACCATGGAGGCAGAACATAGCCATTGTGGCTAGTAGTCATTGGTAGCCTTCTCTTCCAATCTTCTTTCAAAGCCATCCACGTTTATGGCCATCATTGCCTCAGGTTCCGTAGTTTAACTGTGCTCTGTATGAGGGAGTTCTGTTGTTCTCTCTAATTCCTGAAGAACCATCTTGTGCCCCTGGTTTCTTCCACCATCACCACCACCGTGACCCCCAGATGTACCTCCAGTCTTCATCCTTAAGCCATCAAGAACTGCCTTAGCTCCACCTACAAACAGCCAGATTCTGCAATGGCTCCACCCATTTGGCCTTTATAAAAAAAAACAAAACCTAGCAATCCTAGATTCAAGTAGTTGCTGAGACAGAAGCCAAGGCCTCGTTTTTGCCAGGTCATCTCCATTTCTCAATCCTGAACTGTGGGATAAAGGGAAGCACCCATGAGCTTGTATGGAGCGTGTTTTCCTTCCTGGCGGACTTCAGGGAGTCTCCTTGCACAGATGAGACTGAGAAGGGCTTCTAGGGTGGTTGTTCATTTAACCGCAGCATCTAGTTTCCTAGAAAGGAAGCTGCTTAAAGAGTCACTTGATTGCTACAAGACTGTCCCAGATTTGGTGCTCTCCAGAGTTTACCATTGGCCGTAGTGCCTGATGTTAGATGAGGTCCAAAACCTCTGGAGAAAACATCAGAAAATCCCTGCTGGATCACACCAGTGGCTCATCCTTTTCAGTGTCCTGGCCAGATATGAATATGGGCCATCTTCAAGCAGGACCTGAGTTGCAGCAGCAACACTCTCCCCTCTTGTCATTCCCAGTGACTGGGATTCAGAGGCATTTCCCTATGCGGCCTATCCTGAGCCACAAAGTTGTTAGACTGGTTTCAACCAGGGCCCAGGGCCTTTTCAGTACTGGCCCCAACTTGGTGGAACACTCTGTCACAAGAGACTAGGGCCCTGCGGGATTTGACATCTTTCCGCAGGGCCTGCAAGACAGAGCTGTTCCGCCTGTCCTTCGGGTTGGACTTAGTCTGATGTTTCCTCTCCTTATGGTTTTGATTATGGGCAATAAATGAAGCGGCTTTTTGTATTTTAATCTGTATTTTAATTAACGTTTTTTCTTTCTTTTATACTTTATTGTAATTTTATTGATGTTAGCCGCCCTGAGCCCGGTTTCGGCTGGGAAGGACGGGGTATAAATAAAATTTATTATTATTATTAGGCCCTCCTCATGCTCTAGAATCCTGCCACTTTGTTTTGCAACCATGGCTTGGGGTAGCAACGCTGGCCGCCAGCCCACTTCTGTTAAACGTTTCCTTTCCGCCGCCTCTCCTAGGCACCATTAAGACAGCGGCTCCTCTCCCCCTTTTCCCATGAGGATGGCCCTTTAATTCACTTTGGTGCCATGTACTCGTATTTATGTGTTGCAAGCAAGCGAGAGTCCTTGTTCTTGCAACACTTCCAACTTTTAAGTGACGAGGAGTGCTTTGTGCATGCGGGGGGAAGTCTGCTGCTTGATCAAATCAATGTCTCTCACTTTGGCCAGCTTGGGATGTGTGCACAGGAAGCAAATTGCAGCCCTCGGTTGTTACCTTTCTTCCCCATAGGATGTTACTCTGTCGCTGAAGCCACCTGAAGAAAGAAAGCTCTTTCACACCAACACCTGGTCTCTGGGAGTTGCCTCACTTTCTGATCAACAGGGACATAGCATTTAGAGGTCAGGCAAATTCTGCCCCTGCAAAGCTCCCTCAGCAGCGCTTTGCAGGCACCAAGTATCAACCAGTTGCCATGGTTGCAAAGCCCTGTGCACAACTCTGGGTGAACCCTGACCACCAGCTGGTTGCCATGGCTGAACTCTAGTGTTGTGCAGCACTTTGAAGCTCTGACAGTCAGCTCAGAATATAGGAAGCCACTTTATCCCAAGGCCAGCTCACTTAGTGATGCCTGCACTCACTGGCAGCAGCTCTCCAGGGGACATTCCCACCCCAATGTGGAGATGCCAGGGGCATAGGAAGGAGGTGTGGGGTGTGTGGTCCGCCCCGGGTGTCATCCTTGAGGGGAGGTGACAAAATAGCACACCGTGGGGGGCGGCACTTACTGCGGGGCCTGGCCTGCAGTGCATCCGAACCACACATCTCTCCTGGGAGTGATGCAGTGGCTCAGGGCCCCACACTGCCTGAAATGGCAGTGTAGGGCTTGCGTCCGCCAGGCAGGCTCTGTGGGCAGCTCGCCGCCCCGCCCCTCTGGGTGGATCACTGCACCGACCCCCTAGGCGGATCGCCGCTCCGCTCCGCGTGCCAGAGCAGCTAGCTATGGCCCAGGGAGAGGCCAAGAATTGTACCTGGGACCTTCTCCATGCAAAGCAGATGCCATGCCACTGAGCTATGACCCTTTTCTTGTTTTGAAGCCCCAGTAATCAGCTGGTTGCCAGGGGTTCCACAGGCACAGTTTAATTTCAAACCTTGCAGGTGAAAAGAGTCCCTTGGTGAGTGCAGATGAGAACTCCGGGTGTAGGGCAGAATAATAATAATAATAATAATAATAATAATAATAATAATAATAATAATAATGTAGCCAGCTGGGCAACCCCCAAGGCAAGAAGGCTCAGAGCCCAGGGAGTGGTGTTGGGACAGCGATGAGTTGATCAGAGGGAGAAGACTAGGAAGAGGTGGTGTCAGAGCCTAAACAGGTAATGCGGCTTAGTGAGCAGGGAGAGTCTGTAGCAGAGAGAAGTCTAGAGGCAGAAGCTGAAGCAGGAGAGTGGGGGAGGGAGGCCAAGAGGCAGGGATGAGTCAGGCTAGTGAAGTCACAGGTGCCCCACCTCCTGCCTCAACAAGCTGCCCTCCACTCCTGACTCCCAGAACCAGGAGAGGCATAAGAAGGGTAGAGCAAAGAAAGGCTGGATATGGGCACCGTCTCCGATTGCTTGGAAAAATCCCTGGAGAGGAGGAGACATAGACAGCTGTGAGGAGGTGGAGACCTTTAGTCTCGGCAACTGGTTTCATGGAATAAGGACCCAGAGGGAATGAGCTGCTGTGCTTATTATGCCTGACACTCAGCCAAGTCTGTGAAGAACGTGTTTTTGCTACTAGAAAGTTAACACCAACTTTGAATTGTATAATTTTCCGACAGGCTCCCTCTGTGACACCTGACATCATTGCGGTGCCAAATCACCGAGAGGTGGGGTTGCCACACCCACTGGTCAAACTTGGGGTGGCAGAGGGAGAGATTATTAGATTCACCCTGCTGGCCTGATCCAATTCCCCACTACTAGTCAAAATACTTGCACTTGATTTCTGTTAGTACTACCTCTTAACCTGGAAGCCATGCCTGGTACCTTAAGGTTCCCAGGATACTCTTGTCTCACAGCTCTTAAAGGAACGGGCACCACCTTCTGTTGGAGGAGTGTAAGGCCACCCATAGCTGTCAACTTTCGGATTTGAAAATAAGGGATTTTTCCAAACTTTTGGATTTGAAAATAAGGGATGCCGCGAGGGCGGTGCAATGGCACCAAGTAGCCTCGCCACCCTGCGCTCCAGAGGCTGCGCGTGAATGGGTGAGCGCGTAGACAGCAGGCAGGCTGGCTGGCTGGTCGGGCGTGAGGGTCTGGCTGCACAAGGCATGCAAGCTCCGCCCCCAGTCGGTCTCAGACTCCTTATTGGCAGCCGAGCAACGCAGCTGAGGAGCCTCCCTGGCCGGCAGGGAGGGAGAGGAGCTGCTTCCTTTGAAATCCGGGAAATTGAAGGGATATCAACAATCCGGGATAGCAGCGGGAAACGGCATTGGAATAAGGGAGTTTCCCGCCAAAAAAAAGGGAGGGTTGACAGCTATGAAGCCACCTCATCCAGTTTCAGGAAGCTACCTTAAAAACAAGTCTCCCCGAAACTTTTCTTGTAGCAAATTGGGTGTTTGTGTCTTAAGGGGCCCGAGATGCCCAGGAAATGGATTTACTTCAAGTGTCCATATATTAATTGCAGTAGCTGCTCTTTTGCCAGCTCCATGAATTTGGAGCTAACCCCGAATGATTTCAAAGCATCAGGAAGCTGTTTGGCTTAAGGGGACTAGCAATGCAGTGGTTTGGCTGTCGATTGGAGGTCACTGGTTTGACTCTAGACCAAATTAGCATTGCTTCCTCATATAGTTATTGCTGGTTCCACGAGGGTAGCATGAGAGTGAAAAAGGTATTGCCTGTCAGGTGAAATCCCAAGTTTCTAGCTTAAAAAGGTGTTTCTAGCTTCAAAGATGCCACCACCGTTTGGCCTCTATCTATGGCCTTTTAGAAGTGGGTGGGGTGATTTTAATGCATTTCCCCCTTGGTTTAAAAGTATCTATGTGTGTTGTTTCTTTGCTTGGTGGTACGTTTGCTTTCAGGACGCTGGTGGCACTGTGGGTTAAACCACAGAGCCTAGGGCTTGCCGATCAGAAGGTCGGCGGTTCGAATCCCCGCGACGGGGTGAGCTCCTGTTGCTTGGTCTCAGCTCCTGCCAACCTAGCAGTTCAAAAGCACGTCAAAGTACAAGTAGATAAATAGGTACCGCTCCGGCGGGAAGGTAAACAGCGTTTCCGTGCGCTGCTCTGGTTCTCCAGAAGCGGCTTAGTCATGCTGGCCACATGACCCGGAAGCTGTACGCCAGCTCCCTCGACCAATAAAGTGAGATGAGCGCCGCAACCCCAGAGTCGGTCATGACTGGACCTAATGGTCAGGGGTCCCTTTACCTTTTAAATTGCTTTGAGTTGCCTGGGGCAAGGAAAAGCAACTAACAAGTTTAATAAAATACAAATGGACTTGCTGGATCAAGCCAAAGGGGGCCCATCTTGTCCAGAATCCTGTTCTCACCATGAGCACCTAGATGCCCCAATGGGAAGACCACGAGTCGAACCTGGGTGCAACAGCAGCACTTTCCCCACTTGCAATTCCCAGCAGCAACAGGGATTTGGAGGCAGTGGAAGTAGATCACAGCCGTGCGCAGCCATCCTCCTTGCACACAGTCAGGCACACATGCGGTGACCGATTGCCCTACAGTTTTGCAATCCAAATAGGCCCGCTAGAAAAAAATCTTAAAAACAAGAGGCAGGCCTGCCAAAGGTTACCAGGCAAATCGAAGCTACAAGCCCGCTTGAGTCTTGGCTTGTAATCCCGAGCATTACTGCATTAAGGAAAGCGATTCGTGATAGCTTACATAACAGGCTGTTGCTTCCTCGCAGTCCCTCCTAACAGGATTTATTAAAGGAGGGGAGACTTAGAGGGAAAGTGTTCTGCTCATTAAGCCTGCCCCTTTGAGACATCAAGTTCATGCTCTTTTTAAATGTCTCCAACACAATCAATCCAGCGAAAGCAGAATCCGCTGCCGTGAGTCGCTCTGGCAGCTCCTTCGGCCCCTGCCTGTTGCGGTTTCCGTGGAGGGTGGTGGGACTCTCGTATCAGAATGGATGGATCTGTCGGTTTCGCTTTCTCGCGGTTTCTCGTTCTTCCTTTTAAAAGAAAAGAGTTTGTTTTAAAATACAGTCAACACAACTTTATAGGTCTTGAACTTGCACCATTTCAATTTTATGCAGTCGAAGGCCAGGCGCAATCACGCAGATTGAATGCATGGAAAGCGGAGAGCTTTTTGTGTGGGGTTTTCCCAATGTGGAAAGAGTTTTCAAGTTCTCCCTCTTGCCTAGTGGGCTATGACAGGGTCTAGCAAGCTTTCACGGGACAGCCCCACAAGATTTCATGAGAGCCTCCCAGAGGCTGGTAAGCACGTCTGAGAGCTTAAAACCACTGTGCCTTGCTTGGGGGGCAAGGTCTGCTCAGCACATGACTCCAGAAGGTAAGATTGCTTGCACAGGCATGGTTCCAAGGGGGTGCTCTGACTGGACGTGTTTTTGCTTATATTCCATTCCAGGAACGTAGCCCCCACACGAGCTGCAAGTCGCTGTATGAGAAACAAAATTACAACCAACAAACTTTCCCAACACCCCCCCTTTCCTCCCCATACAACCAGTTGTCAGCATTAAGGTGAGAATTAGGATGCTCTCGTTTCTCATTTCTTCTTCTTCAGTAATTCAGTGTGACTTACAAGTGCAGTTCAGGAGAATCTGGGGCTTCTCCAGTTTGTCTGTACAAATGGTCAGGGGCACAGTGAAGATATTCAAAATCATGTAGACCAGGTTTGTAAAGAAGCAGCTGGCCAAGTGTTTTTCAATAAGTTTAAAATGCTTTAAGTAAGTTTAAAAAGGTTTACTTACAGATTCAAGGCCTTAGTCATGCATTGTTCCATGCAGCAGCAAGGATAATAGAGGCAAGATACTCTTGGGTAGAAAATACAGCAAGATAGCTTCAGGCATGTGCTCTAAGCTCAGAGCTAGCTTAGACATGTCTGTCCTCACTGGCTACATGCTGCAGAAAAAGTTTGTGTTTCTAAATTAATTGTGCAGAAACCCTAAGATGGCTCTGTTAGAAGTCATGTGCCCATCTGGGCTAAACACAGTCTCCTCAGATGTCCTTCTTCAATGGTTACATTGTGGAAAAGAATATGGACAAAGGAGGGACCTTGACTTCCTTCCATGGGGAGGAGGCATGACCTAACTGAGTCTATCTAGTGATAGCAGTTGTGCTTAGTTATGTTTGACTGCAATCTCTCACAATGTTGTTGTTGTGGTGGTGCTTCAAACAGCACTTTTGATAAGTGCTTTAAGACAGCCCCCAGCTTAATTGCTTCTCAAAAGCACTGTTTGATGTAGCTTGCACGCTTCTTCCGAGAAACAAATGTCCCTTGACATCCAACAGGGGGAAGCTGCCTTTATCAAAAAGGACAGGTGTTTCTTCATTTGTAGCCTTGTCCCCAAATGCTGGATCAAGTTGCCTGCCCCCCAGCTGCTCCATTCGAAGCAAAAGCAGTTCAGGGGATTAAAGAGAAACCTGTTGGGTCCCATTCCGAAACCATGTAGCGCTGTGACTTCATGGAAACATTGAGAAAGAAGATCTAATTTATTTTTTAAAAAATCCTCTTTTGCCATCTGCTGGCAACCCCTGCTTGCTTGCCAGCTGGGCAGTGTTTGGCTTGCCAGTGCCAACCCGGAAGGGACCCAGAGGGTCATCTAGCCCAACCCCCAACCCGATTGGACATATCATAATGGTTTTGCATAATTCTGTGGTATAACTGCACTTGGAATACTCTGTGCAGGCAGTGTGGTATAGTGGTTAGAGTGTCAGACTAGGACCTGGGAGACCAGGGCTAAAATCCCCACTTGGCCGGTCTGTCGCTCTCAGCCTAACCTACTTCACAGGGTTGTTGTGAGGATAAAAAATGAGGGAGGGGGAGAGCTCACAGGAGAAAATGCTGGAAATAAAGACTTGCATTCGACTAATTCCTGCTCAGAGCAGACCCATTAAAATTAATGAAACTAAGTTAGCCCTGTCTGTTAATTTCATTGGGACTACTCTGAGTAGGCCTAGTGTTGCAGTCATTGCTAGTCGTGCTCAGAGGAGACCCATAGAAGTTAATAGGTCAATGTAATGAAGACATACAAAAATGCTTTATATGAGGAGGGAAGATTGCCTTGCAAAAATGTGTTTATTGGAATAAATTTACTCAGAGATAGGGGAGGAAGGAATGGGACTTAGTGCTAGCACATCCATGCTTTGCATGCAGAAGATTCCAGGTTCGATTTTATTTGAAACCATGAGGACTAGCACCTTTACAAGACGGACCGTAGTGTCTTGCATGCAGAAACGGTCCCAGGTTCAGTCCTTAGCATCTCTGGGTAGAGTTGGGAACTAGACGTGTCTGAAACCCCGGAGACCCACTGCCAGTCACTGTGGACCAAAGGTTGCTAACTTAACAGCCGTTCAGATGTTGTAGGACTGCAGTTCCCATCACTCCTTGACCATTGGTCATTCTAGCTGGGACAAGGGGAGTTGGAGTCCAGCCAATGTCTGGGGACAACTTTGTATGAGCAGGTCTCTCATGCCCAAGTGCCGTCTCCCTGACTGGCAGAAGCAGCTCCCCTGAGCAGAGAAATGTCTGTTCCTGGTTGCGGTCCCCAAAATCAGGGACCGCACGTGAGTGCTTAGCTGTGATTCTTGCATTGCAGGGGGTTGGACTAGATGACCCTTGGGGATCCCTTCTAATTCTATGATTCATTGAAGGGTTTTAAACAGAGGTTAGATGGCCATCTGTCAGGGATAACTTAGCTGCGATTCTTGCATCACAGGGGGTTGGGCTAGACGATCCTTGGAGGGCCCCTTCCAACTCTACAGTTCTATGATTTGATGTGCAAAACACTCTGTCTCTGAGCTACAAGCCTCTCTCTCCCCTCCCATCCCCAGCGTGACGGGGCAGTGCATTATGGGAGGAAAGCAAATTCTTGCACCAAAGCTTTTTCTTCCCAGTCTCTTTCTGCTCCCTTTTCTTCTCCGTGACTCTAACAGTGGGGCTGTTTGGCACCTTCTCCCCGTGAGAAGGAAAGGGGCGGCCTGGCTGAGCAGCTTCAAAAGAAAAGGAGGGAAAAAGAGCTGAGTCCGGAAACCTTGTTTGGTGCAGCTTAAAATCTCTGATTGGAAGGCTGAGCCGGGCAGGTGAAGTTCTCTCCCTGGGCACGCCTCCTTCCTCTCACTGAGCTCATGCTGGCAAACTCTGCAACCTGCAACAGGGTCAGGTTCCAAGGTGCTCAGGTAGCGCAAAGGGCACTTCCTGCTTTGGTGGGGAGGAGTCAAGAGGGGAAAGAAAGAAAGAAAGAAAGAAAGAAAGAAAGAAAGAAAGAAAGAAAGAAAGAAAGAAAGAAAGAAATCTTTCAGATCTCCAGGGCCGAGTCTCCCCTTCCCCTCTCCAGACTCCGCACCATGAAGTCGGAAAGCGAGGAGAACAAACCTGGTATGTTGGGAGAGATGTTGCTTCCACGGTTACCTGTCTGAAAATAGCTACCTCGTCTCGGGCCTCGTCTTTTGTGGGGCTTTTGCTGAGGGTGTTTGAACGGAGATCACTCTTGCCGCATTCTGGGCTGCCTTTCCTTGTCCTGCGAGTGAGTTTGTGTCAGTTTGTGCATTTGCTACAGCAGCCTCAGGGAAACACCGGAGGCCGCATGGGCAGCAGAGGTTGGCAGGCTGCTGTTGTGCAGGCAAATCTCCGTCTTCTTTTTTTAAAAGCACCTTGTCAATCGCTTTTAAACTTGCCGAGGCGCGAGAACTAGGAGCAGCCACCCAGAACGGCTCTCTCTTTAGGGCACTGTCCATTTTTTCCCCCTTCCGTGTGCAGGGAAGGGGAATCGGAGCCACCGCCGAGCCTCTGAAATGATAGCCTTCAGGGAGGTGCGGTTGCAACGCCACTAACGGGGCACACGAGCCCCAAACGGCGACGGACTTGTTGGATAGTGGCTTGGCAAAGGCTGGGAGTTTGACAGGCTGGGAGTGGCAGGTGGGCACTCAGTGCATGAGATAATTCTTAACGTGATCTCGCCTTCGTCAGCTGCTGTGGTTGCTAGGAGCCCGTTGGCACCTTGGGTTTTAATTAGGATCGCCCTTCCGGGTTGCCTCCTTGCCAGGTGTCTTGGGGGCCTTTGGGTTGGAGAACAGCTGTCAGGAAAGGTGTGCTGCACCTGAGGGTGTGTAGTGGTGTGTGTGCCGTGGCTTGCGTGTTCTTCTTGTGCTCACACCGACAAGAAAATTGCAGGAAAGCAGCAAAAAGAACAGGCCGGGGGGGTGTAGGTGATGTCAGAGGGTGGGGTCCCTCGAGTCAAATTGGCTGCAGCCTCCCTGGAACCCACACAATATTTCCTGGCATTAATATAGGTAGCCATATATGTGATGCCCTGCAGGTGTTGGACTCCAACTCCCATCAGCCCCTGCCAGCATAGCCAGTGCTCGGGCATGATGGGAGTTGTTGTTGTTGTTGCTGCTGGCATCCGCCTGTCTCAAGAGGCAATGGAGTATACTTCCGGGGGTGAAGTCAAACTGCTGCATTAGCCAAAACAAAATAAAAAATAAAAAAATTCCTTCCAGTAGCACCTTAGAGACCAACTAAGTTTGTTCTTGGTATAAGCTTTCGTGTGCATGCACACTTCTTCAGATACACTGAAACAGAAGTCACCAGACCCTTATATATAGTGAGAGGGTGGGAGGGGTGTTACTCAGAAGGGTGGTGGGAATGGGTGATAGGCTGATAGCTGTGGTAAACCTGTTGATGACTGTTAACGACTGCAATTGGTCTTACGGGGGAAAGCAAGGGGTGAGAAGGTTAAAAATAGCTTTGTCATGTATAATGAGATAAGAATCCAATGTCTTTATTCAGACCAGGTCTCTCCATGGTTTTAAGTTTGGTAATGAGTTGAAATTCAGCAACTCTGAATTAGCAGCACTGAAGTGACTTGGGCTGTCTATTGGTCTCATCCGCTCAATCTTCAGAGCCTGCCTTCACATGCAGGGGAAGTCCCTAACTCACCAAGAGTTTGGGACCCATCGGCTACTCTCACCTGTTTTAGCTGGCCGGTCAAATCCGTTCCCAGGTTGTGGCTGCTGTCACATGCTGACAGCTTCTAGGAGCCACAGGTGAGAGCTAAGTGCATGGTGGGGACCAAAGGTGGGTAAACCACCCCAGAAGCAGCATGATGCCCAACAACATCTTGAGGGCACCATGTTGGCTACCGCTGATCTAGCCCCACCCCCGTGTGATCCTGAAGGATGACAGGCGGAGTCTCTAGCTCAATATCTCTCCAGAGCTGAGAAGGCAAATCTCCCATGTACGTAGCTCAGTGACAAAGAATCTGCTTTGCATCCAGGTTCAATCTCCAGGAAGGGAATGTCCCCAGCCTCAAACCCAACACCGCAGCTGCCAGCCAGTATTGACAATACTGGGCTAGATGGACCAATGGCTCAGTTGTAGGCAGATTCCCGTGCTTCTCTATCTGCAGAAGTGCGAGAGATTTGTGGCCTTTGCTGTGTGCGCACATGAGAGTTCAATGAGAGTGGTGGTGGGGTGCTTATATGAATGGATGGGTACCATTCACCATCATAACAAGCCATGTGGCCGATGGACAACATGCTTTCTTCCCCCTGATGTCACTCAGGGCAGGAGAGTTAAAAGTTGCATGTGACTTTCTCTTTCCTCTAAGGCAGGGATGGGGTACCTATGTCCCTCCAAGTGTTGCTGGAATCTATCCCATCATCCCTGGCCATTATCCCTTCTGGCTGGGGTTAATGGAGTCATCTGGAGAGCTACAGCTTCTCTATACAGTCATACCTCGTGTTGCGTATGCTCCGTGTTGCGTACGTTCGACTTACGCACCTCCGCGACCCGGAAGTCCTCCGCGGAGCGCGTGCGACACGCAGGTGCGCACAGGTGCTCAGAAGCGCTCAAATCACGCTTCTTCCGGGGTTTTTTTGTGTGTGTGTGTTTGTGTTACGCACGCCCAGGTTACGTAGCGCGACCCCCGAATGGATCACGTGCATAACCCAGGGTTCCACTGTACCTGATCTATGTCCTGAAATCCCTGATACAATACTTAGGAAGGAGAGAGAAAAATTCCTTGCTGAGATCTGAGGGGCAACGACTGGAACCCTGACCAGCTTTTGAGTTGCACAGAACCTTAACGATCGTTCTATACAAGAAGTGTTTTGCAGCCATGAGTTTGTTCGTCCTCTCAAGAGCTTTGTGAATAGTCCCATTTTACAGGTGGAGGAACAGAGACTGAGAACGAATGACTTGCTCCAGGTTACCCAGCACTTTCCCCTTAGCTGTCCTGGCAAAACTTACAAGCACCTGATCTCCTCTGCCTAAACACTGAGAGCAAAGTGCAGCTATTTTGAACCACCTAGGAACATAACAATGCTGCCTAGACATATACTAAGTGAGGCCATTGGTCCATCGATCTTAGTATTGTCTACACATTCAAATGTGCCACCCAGTCTCAGCCCATGTAGCTGAAACAACAGCAGACTACTTCCCTCTTTTCCCCTGCCTCGATTTCCCTATCTCTGTTCTTTCCTCCCCTGTTGAGTTTTAAATTGTAAGCTGCTTGGGGCAAGGACTTGTCCTCATATAAAGATGCACACAGAGGGACCTTTATAAATAAGAAGGAAATGCAGCATTGCAGAAACTGAAATGGGCAGCCTAAACCCTGCTGGTCTCAAGTGATGCTTTGACTCTGTTCTCCCCACCCACAATAGAATCATAGATTTGTAGATTTGGAAGGGATCCCAAGGGTCATCTAGTCCAACCCCCAGCAATGCAGGAATTGCAACTAAGAGGCCCCCAATTTTTGAGCTTGCAGAGACGGGTGGTGATGTAGGCTCGGTGCTTTTGCACATCCATCTGTAAGATCACTTGCAATGTGAAATCATGAGGACTAGAGGATTATAATTCTGTAAATACTGAGCCACGGAGCCAAAGACTGGGAAATGGATAAATGTTTCAAAGTTCTTTAGAATTTTTTGCCTGGCTCTCATTCTGCATAGAAATCGAAAACTCCCATTATACACCAATTAAAAACAACCCCTAAAGCAAAATATCATTTCTAAATTATGGAAGTTTTTTTTGTTTTTTTTTATCTCTTCCCTGTGTGGTCTGCATATTGTTATATCAAAGAGTAGATATTCGGAAAGTATTCCCCCTCCTGCCTCCCCAGTCTCCAGCCTGAATCCTCAGCTGAAGTTACAATTTAACTTTTGGGTAGTGGACTTTGTCCTTGTATGGCAGGAACCCTACAAACACACCCATTCACTAGAAGAGATTGGGAACACTGGTCCTAAACCAACCAACCCACTTACTGAAGTTAACGAACCTATGTTAGTCGTGTCCATTAACTTCAGCAGGTCTGCTCTGAGTAGGACTAGCATTAGCAAGACCCCATGGAAAGCCCAGAACAGGGTTTCCCAAACTTGAGTCTCCAGCTGTTTTTTTGGACTACAACTCCCATCATCCCTAGCTAGCAGGACCAGTGGTCAGGGATGATGGGAATTGTAGTCCAAAAACAGCTGGAGGCCCAAGTTTGGGAAGCCCTGCCCTAGACAGTGAAGCTCTTTGGAGGCGTTAAAAAAAAACACCAACCTAGCACTTTATCCAAACACCCCAATTTACATTCCTCTTATCTATATTATTATTAACATCATTTATTTATTGGTCACAAATATTTATTGGTCGAAGTGATTTTTTTATTTCTTATGTATTTGTTCATTATTGAGTTCAATGAGACATGCTCCCACGTTCAGTGTATATGGCTTTCGGATTTTATTGGACTCCAGCTCCGATCATCCCCGACCATTGGCTATGCAAAGCTGGTGAATAGTGGGAGTTTAGAGTCCAGCAACATAAGGCAGGCACTGGTTCGCCACCCCTGCTGTGTGGAGGATTGCACCTTAGCCCCCACCCAGGACTTGGAGCGCAAATACTACTGCTTTGGTAAAGAAGGCCCAGCAGAGAATTTATTTCCTCAGACTTTTAAAGAAGAACAATCTGAGTGAGAGACTGCTGGTGTCCTTCTACCGAGGCTCCATAGAGAGCATTCTTATGTACTGTATTTGTGCTTGGTTCTCCAGCTGCACAGCCAGGGAGAAGAAGATACTTCAGAAGGTCATAACCACAGCCCAAAATATTAATGGTCATCCTCTCCCATCTCTGGAAGAACTATACAGTTCCTGTTGCCTTAAAAAGGTTAACAATATTTTAAAGGATCCATCTCATCCAGGATATAGTCTCTTTGCACCACTGCCTTCGGGTAGAAGATATAGAACAATTAGATCAAGAACAAATAGATTGAAGAACAGTTTCTACCCAAGAGCTATAACCATCTTAAATGCTGTAACCAGATAATATGACCTTGGAGAGCTGTGATGGGTGTATGTGTGTGTGTGTGCATGTGTGTTGTTGTTTTTTTGGTGTGTGTGTTTTGTGCTGTTTTTTGTTTCTTTTGTTTTTTTAACGGGATGGCATGCAATTTCGTTGCACTTGTATAGCATTGTGCTTGTACTTGTGCAATGACAATAAATTATCTTATCTTATCTTATCTTATCTTATCTTATCTTATCTTAATCTTAGGAGTAGTAGCTCCAGATTTTGGAGAGGATTTGGTTTAGATGCCCTCCTTTTTGACTCCCATCAACACTCTCCGCAGACGCATCACACATGTAACATGACTGTTACATCACTCTAACAGTCATGAAGCATCCTGGGAACTGTAGTTTGGTAAGAGTCAGGGAATTATATCTCTGGAAGGCCAACACTCTTGGCAAACTACAGTTCCCAGGATTCTCCATGGCTGTGGAAGTGGTATAAAAGTGTTTTAAATGTATGGTGTATGGATGTAACAGGTGCTGTTTTTCTAATAATAAAAAGGAGGTGCCAGAACTCACCAAGAACATCTCTCGCATAATGGCAATGGCGCCCACCTGAGAGGTGCCGGAACTGAGTTCCAGCTGAAAAAAACAACCCTGGGTGTAACCCATTTGTTTGCCAGGCTCCTTCCAACTCTTATGATGCTCTGATTCCTATGCCCACTTACCTGGGAGTCGGCTATATCCACATTCAGCCATACAAACTCAGTGGACTTACTTCTGAGTAGAGAAGAACACGTCGCTCTTTGAAACTGGGACCGGACTCCTCTTGACATAAATGCTTTCCTGTACTCAATGTTTGGGGCTTGTTTGTGAATAGACATGCATGTAGCCTCCACTGTGTACCATTCCGGGGGAAAGGCTGGCTGTTTGCTTTCGAAGAAGGGGTAATACACCTGTCGTAACAACAGGCCAGATCAGAGCCCTCCTTCTTTTCACTTTCGATTACAGCGGTGACTCGGGTTACGTACTTAATTGGTTCCGGGGTGCCATTCGTAACCCAAAAAGTATGTAACCCGAATGGCGATATCGCGCATGCGCGAAAGCGCGACATCGCACTTCTGCTCATGTGCACAGTACGCTTCTGCGCATGCACAGACCGCACAGAATGCTTCTGCGCATGCGCAGGGTGCGCATGCGGTGAAAAACACTTCCAGGTTACCGGAGTACGTAACCCGAAAAAACGTAACCCAAAGCGGACGCAACCCGAGGTACGACTGTAGTTTCAAATATGGGGCATGGTTTGTATTTGTCATTTTCCTCCCCACCCCCACCCCACCCTGGGATTGATTGATTAGTTAGAGGCGGGCAGACCAAGAAATTGGGGAGAAGGGGACTGTCTGATGCTTGGTGTGCCAAAAGAGTCTAAGCTGGCTGAGCAATGCTTGGCCTTGGATGAATAGCTTGGTAGATGTAGCTTTGCCTCTGGTTATAGCAGGTCAGTTATCTTGTGCTGACCTCTTTGGATAAGTGGGGCCATTTGTAGTGTCTTTTTTTCTTTTTGCTGCAAATCTGTCATCTGCTTAAAAGCTGTGAGTGAATGCTGCCCGTGTTTCACTGCTTGGGAACTTAAGAAGTGTCACATCTCAGTGGTAGGACATCTGGTTTACATGCAGAAGGCTCCAGGTTCAATTCCCGAAATCTCCAGAAGATCCCTACCTGAGAGCTACTGCCTACCTGAGAGCTATTTAGATGAACCAATGATCTGACTTGGTAGTAAGGCAGCGGCACTTGTTCCTCAGAATATAGGAGGAACCCTGCCAGATCAGGCCAAAGGTCCATCTAACCCAGGGGTCCCCAAACTAAGGCCCAGGGGCCGGATGCAGCCCAATCGCCTTCTCAATCCGGCCCGCAGATGGTCCAGGAATCAGCTTGTTTTTACATGAGTAGAATGTGTGCTTTTATTTAAAATGCATCTCTGGGTTATTTGTGGGGCATAGGAATTCTTTCATTCCCCCCCCCAAAAAAATATATAGTCTGCCCCCCCCACAAGGTCTGAGGGACAGTGGACCGGCCCCCTGTTGAAAAAGTTTGCTGACCCCTGATCTAACCAGTGGCCAACCAGAACTCTGAGGAGGCCAGAAGTCAGCTTCTCTTGTTTTGGTTGCCACCTGGCTAATGGTATTTAGGGGTAGGCTGTTCCTGGACATGAGGGTTGTATTGAGCTGCCGTGACTAATATCTGCTATAAGACTGAGGCCTGTCCAGATCTTGAACCTGTCAATGTATCTATTTCTGAGTGCATTTTCTCCCACAGTGTGCCTTTCTTAGCTTAAAGCTGTACTGCGGAACTTGCGGTACAGCAAAATCCAAGAGATAATTCTGTTCTGTGTATTTATCTGGGAGGTGCAAATTAGGTCATCTCTGTTAAAAATGCAGAACAAAGGAAATTCTCCATCCCTATTCCTCCATAATTGAAGCGGGGAGGGGAGGGTATAATTGCTCCCACTTACTGATGTGGGCAACGAGCTAGAGATATCTTCCTATACACATAAAAATGTAAGGCTGTCATCGCACAGCCCCCATTGGAAGATTTGTAGATTCAAGAGGATGGTGGCTTCATAATTGCGCAGAAGGTGAAAAGGATGCTTAGTAGTTGCAGTATGCAAGAAGAGGAAGTTACAGAAGGCTATCATGCGAGTAGTTTGTGTGCAAGAGGGGATTGGGGGGGAGTATGGGAGGATGCATGGACAATGGGGGTGAAGGTGAAAACAGGTGCACAGTGGGGCTGTGGAATAGAGGAGAGAAGTGGATTCGGAAATAGGTTTAGGAATGTGAAAAACAAACTTTGTCCATACATGGGTTGGGGAGGCGAAATTCTACAGGGTAAATTTGGGGAGAGTGGCAGAGGGCTGGCTAGCAGAGCCAACATCTGTGCATTCATGTTTGTGTGTTAGCTCAGACCAACGGAATGGATGGGTTCTCAATGTTGAGATTATATGCATGGGATTCCTTCCTCCTCCCCCTCCCCCCCGGCCGCCTGAATTTTTTCTCCCTTCTGAAAAAGAAGAAAGTTGTTTCTAAAAATACAAACAATTATTGCAGTACAATGCTTAAAATAATACTGGTTTACTGATGTGTGTGTTTTTTAATTTCTTTTTGCTTTTAACTTGCTTTTAACTTTTTATGATTTTATTGTTTGGTTTCATGGTTTTTATATGTTGTAAACCGATGTGATGTCTCTTTACGACACAGCGACACAGACATTTTATACTGTATTTTTCTGTGTGTAACACGCCCCCCTCCCGGTGTATAAGACACCCCCTATTTGGGGGGACTCCAATTTAAGAAAAGGGGGGGGAGATGGCCCCGTGTATAAGATGACCCACCCATACACACTTTTAGCATTATTTTACAGTAAAAAAAACCTAGTCTTATACACGGAAAATTAGTGTGTGTGTGTGTGTGTATATATATATATATAAAGTAACCAGCACATAAACAGATACAACTGTGCATATGACTGTACAAAAATATTTATGTGTCCATATGTACAAAATCAGGCTGCAGAAATGTAGTGCTGGATGTTGACTCTTTTACATTGTACATAATTAAAAGGTAAAGGGACCCCTGACCATTAGGTCCAGTTGCGGACGACTCTGGGGTTGCGGCGCTCATCTCTCGTTACTGGCCGAGGGAGCCGGCGTACAGCTTCCAGGTCATGTGGCCAGCATGACTAAGCCACTTCTGGCGAACCAGAGCAGCGCACGGAAACGCCGTTTACCTTCCTGCCAGAGCGGTACCTATTTATCTACTTGCACTTTGACGCGCTTTCGAACTGCTAGGTGGGCAGGAGCTGGGACCGAGCAACGGGAGCTCACCCCGTTGCGGGGATTCAAACCGCCGACCTTCTGATCGGCAAGCCCTAGGCTCTGTGGTTTAACCCACTGTGCCACCCGCGTCCCTTATACATAATTAGGTTGCATATAATTAGTTGGGCTTTTTTTTAAAAAAAGTGACAATTCACAGGCAATGCATCTAAGGAGTCGCTCTGTGCAATAGGTGGTCTAATGGGGGCAAAGCTCGATTAGGTCAGAACTGCCGGATCCTGTGTCTAAATTTGTTTAAAATGGATTCCTCCTGCATCCCTTGGTCCACCTAGTCCAGCATCCCGTTCTCACAGTGGCCAACCAGATGCTGGTGGGAAACTCACAAGCAGTTTCTCCCCGGCAACTGATCTGGTGCACAGATCTACTTTATGATCTGAGCCCCGGTGTGGGATTGTTTGAGTAGGTTATGTTCACTGCAAAACAAAACAAAACCTCAAGGATCTCTACTTATGACCTCACCACCACCACAAAACACAAGATAAAATCCCTGCCCCATTCCCTTCTCAGCCTCCTTTGCGAAGTAGCCAGCGTCTTCCCCCTACTTCCTAGCCTCTCTGGTTCCTCTGAAAGATGTGCTCATTGCCTTGTTAATTACCTCCAGTTGTGTGTGTGTTTTGCTTCCTTGGTGCAACGCAAAGATACCTCAAGCTGTTTTCCAGCAATTAACCTTGTCATACCTTTTCAATAACAGCACTGCTTGGGAGCTGGATAGACCTGTCCGTAGCCTCCGAGTCATTTCATTTCTCTGTTTCCTTTCTGTTCTTAATTTTCTGCTGCTGCTCAGTTCTTTTCCATCCAGTGTTGCCTTATATTGTGTGCCTTAAAATGCGTTAAAGTCCTTGGGTGCTTAATTTTCCTACTACAAGTAGCAGCCATTGGGGGGGGGGGACATAGGAAACTGCCTTATATTGTCCATCTTGATTCATATTGCCTACACTAGCTGGCAGTGGCTCTCCAGGGATCCAGGCATGGATCAGACCCGCAGACCCACCTGAGCCATTTGATCTAACTGTACGACAGCTTCTGCTTACTTTACAGGTAGCAGATCGCCTATATACAGCCGCCATTGCATTCTTAAGGAAACGGTCGTAACTTTTTATAACACTGTGTAATTGTTCTCCAGCGGAAGTCCCTGCCTTGCTGCAATTTTCATTCCCGCGTGTGAATTTACCAGCAAGCACGCCGTGTCAAAGAGAAAGGGCGTGCTCTGATAGACGGCAGCCTCCTTAGGCAGATGACACAAGTTACTAGACCACAACGAGTCTTCTTAGCCCTGCTAACCTTGTGTTAACAGTAGCAGCCAGCAGGGTGAGTCCTGCCTTCCTAATGCTGTGCATCTCTGATGGTTACCAAGAAGGAAAAAGCGTGGGGCAAGAAGGCCGGGAACTTGGTGTGGTGTAGGCACACTGGCGGGAGTTGCAGACTGGCAAACTCCCTGCTCCTTTGCCCCCTGCCTGCTTTGGGTAACTGGCAGCGCTGTGCATCACTGGGGATCCAAGTCAGCAGTGCAACCTGTGATCATCTCCTCTCTGAGTAAATCTCCAGGTAGCCCAGGAATGTCCCTTTTCTGGTATCCTGGGCAGCTGCTGCCAGTCAGTGATGACAGTCTTGAGCTAGCTGACCAATATTCTGACTTCCTTTGTTTGGAATCCTGGGCCTTTCTTGTTTGGTTCTGTTGTCTGACGTGTACTTCTCCTCTCTCTCCCAAATGTAACTTGGCTGTCATATAAAGTAACAACTTCAACAGAATGGAGAAACTGCCTTAATCATTGCCTCTGAAGTTTTCAATTAGGTCGTAAAGTGTTGCATTTCCATCTCTTCATCCCACTTTTTTATATACTTTTTTTCTTTTTCTTTCTGCAAATAGCTCAGCAACAGAATCTCGGTCTTCTGTAAACATCAAGCTCTGTATCCTGGCAAATTACTTGCAGATGTAAAAGGGATTTGGGGGGGGGGGTGACTTGAGAGTGTCTTTTACAGCTTTTATGGGTTTCCAAATGGAAAGTAAAAAAAGATGGTGACCTTTAGCCTAATAAAATGATAATAGATCCACACACACACACAGACACACACACACACACACACACACACACACACACACACTGCTTTCTGTAGCTGCTGGTTTGCATATTTAACTTTGGTTGGGGGGGGCTGCCCTTGGCTTTCAGTTGCCTTCCCAGGTTGCCAGTTTAGGGACCGAGAAAGGCAACGTTGCTTCTTTCAGGTGAAGGAATTTGATTCCTTCTCTCAGGGGAGGACATTGGTTTCACCCAAAACTTCCCTCAGCACTCAAACTCTTTCTTATATTGCAGTTGTGGGTGATGTAGCCTCTGACTATGATTGGCTGAGCTGGCGTGGTAGCACCCAATATTCACAAACATTCCAACTGCTCCGAGGAGGGGAAAACATCTGGCATGTTCTATAAGTAACCATTCTTTCAATGGCTACTTGCCATGATGGCAGTGCTCTGTCTCCACAGTCGGAGACAGCAATACTTCTGAATGCCAGTTACTGGAAACTTCAGGAAAGGGGGGTGCTCTTGTGCTTGTAGACTTCCCCTTGGGGCATCTGAGGTGGCCACTGTGAGAGAAAAGGACTAAATGGGCCACTGGCTTGATCCAGCAAGCTCTTTGCATGTTCCTGATGTTTGAAGTCCAACTTCTGTGAGGAAATGGAAGGTTGTTGGGCTGGTGTGAGAGGACGGTATCATCAGGAGCATACAGGGTGGATAAAAATCAATGATTTTTTTAAAAAAATTAAAAAAAATCGGATTTTTTTATTTAAATCGGATTTTTTTGATTTAAATCGATTTTTTTGATTTAAATTGGATTTTTAAAATAAAATGCTTTTGGAGGAAAAATCTTTCTAAATATAGTCTTCTTTTTAAGTTACATTGTAGTCCAAAGGCTATTCATCAGGAAATAAGGATTTGTTTTAAGTTTATCAAGTGTGCTAAAACTCAGTCTAAGTTTTTTTAAAAAAATGTTTAACCACATCAGTTAACAAACATGGATACATATGCTATCATGTTATTGTTTTAGTTAAATAAATTGTTTAAATGGTTATTAAGGAAATGATTATTTTTCTCCTTCCAATAAAGTACAGCAGAAAAGTTGTCCAAATATAAACAGTTAACTTATTAAACCTCACCATAATTTCATAATTATCTGTCTATGTATTTCTAGTAGTATAACCAAATCAGTAATTTTTTATATAACTGTAAAAACCACTCTGAAAATTAATTATTCCAAAAATGAAACCTTCATATGGTTGTAAATATTAAGATTATACCAGCAAGAAGGAGTCTTTCTGTAAAGAAAATATTTAAATCAAGCCTTACTGACTAGTGATTTAAATCGTGATTTAAATCAATTTGATTTAAATCAATTTGATTTAAATCAAATCCACCCTGGGAGCATACCACTCCCTCAGTATGGGTGGGTGTGGGTGGGTGTGCTGGGAACTGTCCATCCCTGGAGAAGCCTGGCTACAGTTGCCATCTGCCAGTGTGGTGTAGTGGTTTCAAAGCATATAAGCTGGCACCCCATAAGCCAGTGTGGTGTAGTGGTTAAGAGCGGTAGACTCATAATCTGGTGAACCGGGTTCGCGTCTCCGCTCCTCCACATGCAGCTGCTGGGTAACCTTGGGCTAGTCACCCTTCTTTGAAGTCTCTCAGCCCCACTCACCCCACAGAGTGTTTGTTGTAGGGGAGGAAGGGAAAAGGAGAATGTGAGCCGCTTTGAGAGACTCCTTCGGGTAATGATAAAGCGGGATATCAAATCCAAACTCTTCTTCTTCTTCTTCTTCTTCTTCCTCTTCTTCTTCTTCAGCAGAAGCACCAGAGAGATGGCACCCCTCTCGCCCTGTCACTTCAGCCGCTGATGGAATGGCCCCCTTTCTCTGGGTTTCAGCAAGAGAGGGGCGTCCCATTATGCAGCATTGCCACTCATCTCCCTCACCCCTGGGGCAGAGAAGATGAGCAGCAAGGCCTTGCAGAATGCCCCCCCCCCTCGCAGGGGTCGGCACATTCTTGTCTCACCTCAGGTGGCAAAACAGGACGGGCCACCGCTGGAGAAAGAAGAATGCCTCTGGTTTTAATCCCAGAAAGGACCATGTTTCTCATCCTCTTAACGGTGATTGCGACAACAGGCCCTTTGAAAGGAGGGAGTGAAGTGTAGCTGTTTCTGGAATGCATCTCTGTTGGCAGTATGAAGTCAGAGTACGGGGACAGATGATGATTTACTAAAGCTGGCTGGCGCGAGTGTTTACCTGGCTGCTCGCGTTGACCTTGAGTCACTATAGCCAGTAACATATTTCAGCAAAGATAAGCTGTGCACCTGACAAACAGGCAAGAGAGGGGGGCGTGTTCAAAGTAAACAGTGTGAACTGCAGTTGGCTCATTCTGTTCTGGGTGGTTCATATTATTATTATTATCATTATTATTATCATTATTAGTGAGGCTGCACTTTAATGTTGTATTTTAATGTTGTTTTTAAGTTGTATTTTAATCAATTGTTTTTATACTTTGTGTTAGCTGCCCTGAGCCCGGTCTTGGCTGGGGAGGGCGGGGTATAAATATTATTATTATTATTATTATTAATTATTATTAATTACTACTACTACTAAATACTGTATATTCCTGCGTATAAGACTACTTTTTAACCCAGGAAAATCTTCTCAAAAGTCGGGGGTCGTCTTATACTCCGGGTCGTATTTCTTATATGGCAAGTATATCCCAAACTCTATATTTTAACTGGAAAAGTTGGGAGTCATCTTATACGCCCAATCTTCTTATACGCCGGAATATACGGTATATATTCTACCTTCAGGCATAAATGGTTCTCTCCCTCCCTGTATGGGTGCTTTTTTGTCAATATCTGAGCCTTTATTTCTTGCACAGATCGTTGCACCAGTGTTTTATCCTCTTACGGTGTTTATCTTTCGCCTTTATTATCGTTGCTGCATTTTATTTTTTTAGTGCAATCCCGTTCCTTCATAAACTGAGCCCAGAAGTATGGCTGAGGAACCAAGAGGAAGGGAAGTCTGTTGTCTCTTGTCCTCCTGTTCAGCTGTGACTCAGAGGGGAGGCGGGGGCCGTGACTTCTCTGCTGAAATAAGCTTTGTGACAGATAAGTGAAACCCCCAAGGCAGAGAGTGAGGGGGAATTTTGGGAAGGGAAGCAACTGAAACCATTGACGGGGTGGGAGCATCGTTTTTGATCGATGAATCCTGACCGAGCCACAATCTATTGAAGGCTGAATTATTCCTGCAACCTGTCTGCTTTCACAATCTCGACAAGCTCTGTGATGGAGAGCAATATCTTGAGAGCAGCATCTTCCAGTTCTGTGCAGGAAATCTCTTTTGTTTTTTGTTACTCTTTCCCATCATTTAATGAGAAAATAAATTGCATTTGAAAATTATCAAAAAAGGGGGAGGAGAAATGTTGATGAAATGTTTCCTGGGTGGGGTATAGAAAATACCTCCAGCTTCTTTGCTGCATGGATCAGCAGATGACCAGGGCTGTGAGTCTGTCTTGTGTTTGTGTGTATGCGTATGCGTGAGCACTTGTGCATCTGTTTGTCTGCCTGCATGTGTGTATGAGAGAGAGGAGGCGTTTGGGCCCCACCCACTTTCTTGCCAGAGCATTTGCCACCCTGGAACATTTGCTGCAGAGCACTGAGGAGCTAAGAAGTTCCACCACCTTTGGTCTTTGCCCTGTGCTCACCACAATCTGCACTGCTTCCGTTCCTCTGCAGTTCGGCTTCCACGGATACCTACGTTCTTCCTCTTCTTATTTGCTATGGCTGAAACTAATTATGCAGTTATTGTCAGTGCATTTCCATGGAAGGGAAATGCCAAAACAATGCAGGAAACAGCAGAATTAATTACACCAATGTTTGCGAAGGGTTATTTTTTTTAATAAAAAAAAGTAACCATAGAGAACGCTGCTCATCTTTGCTTGCACAGTTTCTGTTCCTGACCTTGGATGAACGTACAGATTGTGGCAATTTCTGATCCCGTTTCCCTTTCTGATGGTAAACTCTGGCATCCCTGGCCTGCGCCGACTAGTGTTACGGTTTTGTGTTATGGTTGTGAGCTGTTGCAGCAACTCTCCCTAGATTCAAACTCGGAACTGTTGGCATGCAGAGCCTGTAATTCCATCTTCTGTGCTCCATGGCTGGGGAGGAGAGAGATGTAAAAGGGGGCACCATGCCAACAGCCTCCTCTGACCTGGAGATGGGCCGGACTGCCTCCGTCTATGCAGAACAATCCGCCCCTGGCATAAGGGGGCTTGTGGTGGTTTCAGCTGCATCCTTGCCACATGCTGAAAGCGAGTCCCTTCCCACCACGGCAGGGCACACTTTGCCCTGCCTGGCGGGGGATTTCTAAGAGGCCGCGGATGCCTGGCAGTTCTTCTGTATTCGTAGCGTGGGAAAATGTGCAAGCGTTCTGCTTCCCCTCCCTCTGCGACTTGGCACAGATTCCGGGATCAGCTTCCAGATGAGAGCTCCGATTGCAGCGTGTTTGGATTTGAAAGATGGTTGCTGCTGGTGAAGCTTTCATCTGAAAGAGGGATGGGGGGGAGGGAGGAAGAAACCCACAGCAACGCACACAAATCCCAGATTGCTGGAAAGTTTCGGAAGCCAACCTCTCCACCCAAGCATGTAAGATTTGACTGGCAGGCTTTGCGGCTGGCACATGGGTGCATCTGTCGCTGACTGAGCACGGATGGTGTTGTTAGTTGGCAAGGACCTTGTTGGGTGTTAGTCCGGTCTCAACCCCCAATCCCACCCCACCACTGCTGGCTGCTCCGAAGCACAGAGGTTCCTCACGCGAGACGTTTTTATTGCATTTTTCCAAAAACCAAAAAGTGCGTCCTTTCCGGCCTTCATAAGCAAAATATTTGAAGAATGTGAAGGAGGTGTTTATTATTGCTTGGTGCAGCTGTGGCTGGAGAAGGGGAGAGAACCACAGAGGTCCCTTCCTATCGGCAGTTTTGCATGAGCACATGCCGCCCGGGGCGGGCACACGCATGGCAAAGGGGTGTGCATGCTCAGAGGGTGAAGGAACCTGCCATGGCACCTCAGCCCTCACTGGCAACACCGCCAAAACAATTTCACCGCATTGGTTCCTCCGATGCCAGGAGAGGGGCATCGGGCCAAGCTGCACTGGGAGTGCCTGTGGGGGGTGCCTGCTTCCTGCCAGCTCAAAAATCTGTGCCCGGGCCAAGGGCCCTCAGGCCTCCCAATGCTATGCCCCTGCTTCCTATTATAGAGAGGCAGCGGTGGTGCAGTGGTTAGAGCAGGCATAGGCAAACTCGGTCCTCCAGATGTTTTGGGACTACAATTCCCATCGTCCCTGACCACTGGTCCTGCTAGCTAGGGATGATGGGAATTGTAGTCCCAAAACATCTGGAGGGCCAAGTTTGCCTATGCCTGGGTTAAGAGTGTCAGACTTGGAACTGGGAAACCAGGGTTTGGATCCCCACTTGGCCATGAAGTGTCATGTTGGACCAGTCACTCAATCTCAGCCTAACCCACCTCTCAGGGTCTTTGTGGGGATTGAATGAAGAAGGGAGGAAGCATGCAAGACACCTCAAGCTCTATTTTGCCTACAGTGGCTAAGCATCCTAGTCTTCCCCTACTACCATTAGGCAAAGTGAGATGGCTGCATCAGAAGGCAGGTGCTGGGACAGCAGGGAGTGGCTGGAACTTGGAACAGAGCCTTCTTGGTGGTGGCACCCTGGCTGCGGAATACCCTTCCCCGCGAAGGTGTGTCTGGAACTGACATTTAATGACGTTTTCAGCAAAAACTAAAATCTTCCGCTTCATCTGGGCCTTCGGGTGAATGAAAGGTGATGTATGTAGTCAGTCACCTGGGAAGGAACAGAGGGAGTGAATTGTATATTGCCAGGAGGCCACCTTCTCCTGAGTCAGCCTCTCGGTCCATCTAGCTCAGCACCGTCTACACTGGCTGGCAGCATCTCTCCAGGATTTCAGACACTGACTCTTCCCCAGCCCTACCTGGAGATGCCTGGGATTGAACTTGGGAACTTCTGCACACAAAGGATGTGCTCTGCTACCCCTTCCTCAAAACCCCAAGAGGTGGCAACTTATCCATCACAGCTCTGACTTCACTCATTGGCTAGGGACAGCCAATGACAGGTGGGAGCATCCAGGCTGATTTGTTTAACAGAAATTGCATAGAAGGGTACCTGTGCATGATGGAAGCATAGAATTGTAAAGTTGGAAGGGACTCAATGGGTCATCTAATGCCCTGCGGTGCAGCAATCAAAGCATTTCTTTCTAGAAGACTTGCTGTCTAGAAGAAACTCTGAAAGCTCAGGCTCTCGCACTCCTGTTCAGAGGCCAGTGAAGACCTTCTCAGGTGCTGGGTTGGTGATTCCCACCTTAAGGGACCGGCCTCCATTGATTTTAAATGGGGAGCAGGAGAAATGAAGAATGCAAAGAATGCAGCGAAATGAAATATTAGAATTCAGCCATGGCAATTCAATCATGTTTCATAGGGATCCTCTCAGTTAATGATGTATACTAATAACTTTTGGGGGAACTTTGGCCTCAGAGGGGCCTAATTCTGCACAAACCTATAAATCTTCCTCTGTGCAGTGAACATCTTTCTGGCTTCCAGGCTTGTAATTTTTGGCTGAGATGCAGGCTGGAAAGGTCTGTTTGTGCTTACATCTTGTTAAAATTTAATCAGTTCAGTTTTCAATCTTTGGTCCACACAACTTCAAAGAGGCGATCAAATCTCTGTGGCTGTTAAAAAGACAAAAATAGAAGCAGCCTTGAAAAAGCTCGGGTAATCCAACAGCCCTTATTTTCTGAAAACTTTTTTTAAAAAAAAAAAATCTTAAAAGGGCCCCAAGTTTATGTTATGCATGAGAAAGGAGGACTGACAAAAGTTTATAGAAATTTGTTTTATTTTAAAGGGGATTAGGACAAAGGCCTTGGGTTGGGCAGCTCTGAGTCCAGATCCATCACTCAGTCGGAATGGCAGCCCAGTCCCTATGTGTGTTTTCTCAGAAGTACATCCCATAGAGATCCGAGGTGGGGAAACCTGGCTTGCCAGTAGTACATGTGAAAAGGATCTAGGGGTCTTAGTAGATCACAAGCTTAACAGTGATGCAGCTGCGAAAGAAAGAAAGAAAGAAAGAAAGAAAGAAAGAAAGAAAGAAAGAAAGAAAGAAAGAAAGAAGCTAATGCTATACCCTGGACAGCTGCTACCAGGCAGAGTCATCATTTTTCATCAGGTTTGGTCAGGGCCGGTTTTAGGTTTGATGAGGCCCTAAGCTACTGATGGTAATGGGGCCCTTTATATGTCCAGCTGTCCTTTGTCAACAACAAATTGTCACTGTTTTTTGTGTTGAATGTATGCTATACAGTGGTACCTCAGGTTACAGATGCTTCAGGTTACAGACTCCGCTAACCCAGAAATAGTACCTCTGGTTAAGAACTTTGCTTCAGGGTAAGAACAGAAATCACACGGCGGCAGCTCAGCGGCAGTGGGAGGCCCCATTAGCCAAAGTGGTACCTCAGGTTAAGAACAGTTTCAGGTTAAGATCGGACCTCCAGAATGAATTAAGTTCTTAACCCGAGTTATGGTAATTTATGGACCTAATAGGTATCTAAAGCCATTTGCCCATGCCGAATGTAGGCACCCTATATCTAGAAATGAGCAAACCAGTGATATTTTAGGGAGCAGGCTAGCAGGCGGGGCCCATGACTTACATCATAGGAGCCTACACAACACAAAACACCGTTGCTGTGTGTAGGTTTTATTTTATTTGTTTTTTATCTTATATTTTGGAAATGTACATCCAGGTGTTTTTTCCCTTTAATTTTTTTTTGGAGGGGCCTCCAAGAGAGTGGGGCCCTAAGCTATAGCTTGTTTTGTTGTTCTCGTTCAGTCGTTCAGTCGTGTCCGACTCTTCGTGACCCCATGGACCAGAGCACGCCAGGCACGCCTATCCTTCAGTGCCTCTCGCAGTTTGGCCAAACTCATGTTAGTAGCTTCAAGAACACTGTCCAACCATCTCATCCTCTGCCGTCCCCTTCTCCTTGTGCCCTCAACCTTTCCCAACATCAGGGTCTTTTCTAGGGAGTCTTTTCTTCTCATGAGGTGGCCAAAGTACTGGAGCCTCAACTTCAGGGTCTGTCCTTCTAGTGAGCACGCAGGGCTGATTTCTTTAAGAATGGATAGGTTTGATCTTCTTGCAGTCCATGGGACTCTCAAGAGTCTCCTCCAGCACCATAATTCAAAAGCATCAATTCTTTGGCAATCAGCCTTCTTTAGCTTAAGTATATAGCTTGTTTAGCTTATACTTAAATCCAGCACTGAGTTTGGTGCATTGTTTTGCCTGGTTTTTCCTCTTAACATGTCAGGTTGTGACGTGTGGACTCGGGCAGGAGGGAGAAGATAAATGTCTCTTTTGCAGTTGGGAACATAGCGAACTGCCTTCTGCAGAGTAAGGCCCTTGGTTCATCTAGCTCAGTGTTTCCCAAACTTGGGTTTCTTTGGACTACAGTTCCCATCATCCCTGACCACTGCTCCTTCAAGCTAGGGGTGATGGGAGTTGGGGTCCAAAAACAGCTGGAGACCCAAGTTTGGGAAGCCCTGATCTAGCTCATTGCTGCTTACACTGATTTGCAGTGACTCTCCAGAGTTTCAGGCAAGAGTCTCTCCAAACCCTACCTAGATATGTCCAGGAATGAATATGAGACCTTGTGCATGCATAGTAGATGCCAAAATTAAAGTAATGCATATAGGAGGGGCGGGTCATTAAATCCAGGGTCTAGAATTACCTAGTAGGGATGAAATTTGAGGTGTCGTCTTGCTTCGTTAATTTTTCACGAATTAGAGAGCCCGTTCCTTTGTTGGAAGCTCTTTCATTCGAGCGGAGTATTTCATATGTCTTCAATGTGCGTTTCGGAAAAAGAGTTCCACCTATGTAACCAATAAGGGAGCGGTGCAGAACCGAGGGAATGGGTTAGTTGTGTAAAGTATTCCTCTGAATGCCAAGTGCTGGTAGCTACAAGCAGGAGAGAACTGCCACCTCCAGGCCCTCCTTGTGGGATTTCTGAAGTTAAAACCCTAATTGCGGTTTCCTCCAGCGGATTGTTCCACCTTTCTCGACCCGATAGGAACAGGGGTGAGATCTGCGCTCTCAGGGCACCGTGGCTTCAGCCATTGATTACAGCGGGGAAAACAGAACATTGAGAATGGAGATTGCTTGCATTTTTTAAAAAAGGACCAATTACTTTATATATGTGTGTGTGTGTGTGTACTTTTTAAAAAAGGACCAATTACTCTCTCTCTCTCTCTCTCTCTCTATATATATATATATATCGTATTTTTCTGTGTATAACACGCCCCCAGGTATAAGACACCCCCTATTTTGGGGGACTCAAAATTAAGAAAATAGGGGGAGATTGCTCCCATGTATAAGATTACCCCCCTCCACTTTTTAACATTATTTTTAAGTAATAAAGGCCTAGTCTTATGCATGGAAATGTACGGTATATAAGTAAATTTCAGGGGAAAGAAAGTCTTTGTAATCCCACAAACACATGTGGGTTCTCTTGTAATGCTCATTTGCTTGGCGAGAGGATGATGCAGAATATGTGCTTTTGTAAATAATTTTGAAAAAGGGGCAAACTCAAAGTACACCCCTAGTCCAGAGCCTGTATTGCAAAGCCATGTTGTAAGAAGAAGAGTTTGGATTTGATATCCCACTTTATCACTACCCGAAGGAGTCTCAAAGCGGCTAACAATCTCCTTTCCCTTCAACAAACACTCTGTGAGGTGAGTGGAGCTGAGAGACTTCAAGAAGCGTCACTAGCCCAAGGTCACCCAGCAGCTGCATGTGGAGGAGCGGGGACGCGAACCCAGTTCACCAGATTACGAGTCTACCGCTCTTAACCACTAAAACCACACTGGCTTATGGGGTGCCAGTTTATATGCTTTGAAATTCACACTTTCCTGAATTTTGCAATGCAGTTCTCCAGTGGCAACATGCATACAAAAAAAAAATTGCATGTTAAGAGAGGAAGCGCCCCAAATAATGCTTCTGTTCATGAGAATCATATACAAACATTTGAACGCATTACAGGGAAATGCATGCATGAAGTGAGACAAACACAAAAGACATGTGCAAATTTGTAGCATTTTAATGGATTTTTCAGTGCTGAGAGACATCTGCGCACAATTGACAACCATAATTACAGGGTTAATGCCAGGGAAAGGCCTTGTAGATTTTCTGCAGAGCAAATGCCTTCCTGCTCAGCTTCTAGCATGTGGTCCTGGGGAATACTTTAGCCAGGGGAAGTGAAAAATCTAATTTTAGCGCCAGAGTTCTTGTATTCCACAACCCTTTAATTTCTCGTTCTTTTAAGTCCACAATCACTTGCAGCCATGGGGCATTTCACTCCGCCCTGTGAGCCTGAAAGCTGCGCCGTGCTGCATTCTTTAAAATGCAGCTACTGTTCATTCTCTAGAGCTGCGTCGCTCGTTTCAAATCAAATTCATGTATATTAGGGGAAGGGGGGGAGGTGTTGGGGCTCTGGGCAGCAATTAATAATATGCAAGTGTGTGGATTTATAGCAAGTGTGCTGGGTTTGTGTGCACAGGGAGCAGTGGTTTTGTTAAAAAATAATAATGCATTGTCATTTTTTTAAAAAGATTCTAACTTTGGAAGTGAGCCCTACATGGGCCAGTGTTGTGAAATGGTCAGAATGGTCAGATTATCCCAGGCAGAGAAGCTCAGTCCTGTGTTTCAGCTGATCTACCTCACGGGGTTTTAGTAAGGATGTTCTAGTACAGTGATGGCTAACCTTGACACTCCAGATGTTTTGGGACTACAACTCCCATCATCCCTGACCACTGATCCTGTTAGCTAGGGATGATGGGAGTTGTAGTTCCAAAACATCTGGGGTGTCAAGGTTAGCCATCACTGTTCTAGTAAGAACTAGGTACACCTGAACTCCTGAGAGGAAGAGTTGGCTAAAAACTTAAGTAATATTAGAACAACTTAAGCTGGATCTGGACACATTAAAAAAAATATTTCAGGAAAACGTGTTGTAAACCTCATAAAGGGAAATCACATTGTCCAAAGACAGAACTCTACAGCGCAATATGGTGTCACAGTGATATAAACCATTTAAAACACTTTTTTAATTAAAAAAAAAGGGATGCGGGGGGCGCTGTGGTCTAAACCACAGAGCCTAGGGCTTGCTGATCAGAAGGTCGACGGTTCGAATCCCCACGATGGGATGAGCTCCCGTTGTTCGGTCCCAGTTCCTGCCCACCTAGCAGTTCGAAAGCACGTCAAAGTGCAAGTAGATAAATAGGTACTGCTCGGGCAGGAAGGTAAAGGCCGTTTCCATGCGCTGCTCTGGTTCGCCAGAAGTGGCTTAGTCATGCTGGCCACATGACCCGGAAGCTGTACGCCTGCTCCCTCGGCGAGATGAGCGCCGCAACCCCAGAGTCGTCCGTGACTGGACCTAACGGTCCGGGGTACCTTTACCTTTAATATAGCTGAGTCCTTAATCATCATCCCTCACTTTGGGAGGGAAATTGATCCTAAGGATGCAATTATAAATGGTGACCCACAGATTGCCACTCTGTTTCCAGGATGCAGCACTGGGAAGGATTCGGGAGGTTTCACGGTTGCCCTTTGAGCTTTGCCCCACTTGCTAGAGCTTACTTGTGGTGCTGAATGCCACACATCCCACACAACGTATGTTTACCCACCCACAAGTCACCAAAGGGAGGGCAGGAGCCTCCACCCTCACTCTTGATTTGACGTCAGATATCACCTGGTAAGCCCTACCTGATTGGCTGCATTGTGTTGTAACCAACTCAGCGTTGCTTCCTGCCCTCCTTCCGGTGCTCAGAATGACCAGGAAAAAGCACATCCGCCCCCAGGATGACAAATAGCTGGCAGCATATAGGTCAGGGAGGACAAACAGGCTTTCAGCTCAGAGAAGTTCCCTCAAAAACCACTCGGCTCAGCCTTCACAGCAGGAGTTATTTGCTGTGACGGGAACTCCACCGTATCTTGAAATCGTAATGCCCTCTGTTGAAAGCTTTTGGGTAACCAATGTGGTTTACTCTTAAGCCACAGAGAATGCCGTCTAACGGATGCCGCCTGAGGGAATTGGAAAAGGCGATGGATCCGGTGCCAAAATGCTAGGGTGGAAGTATCCGCGCCGTGGGGTACTTTCCCAACTATCGTTCCTCTCGGCGTAGCTTCTGCAGGAGACCTTCTTTGTGAATCAGGCCCAGCATTTCCGCAGCCAAATAAAAAAGAAAAAGAGGGGTAGGGTGGCCAAAACTGGTTTTGAAATCATGAGGTTTCAAAGCACCGGAGAATTATTTTCTAGAACTACTAAGCTACAATTGGGGAAACACACGCTGTGAATCAAAATATGGCCCCCAGTACTCTCTGTATGGCCCCTGGGACTCTCCCCCAGGAGTAGGGTGCATTTTGGGGGCCAATTTGGGTGGGGCTAGAGAAACAAATGTGAATTTTATCCTTGTCCAGCAGGCTTCTTTCCATACTGAAACCACATGCAATAGTTGTTATCAGAGTCCAAGGGCACTTCTCACTGGCTAAAAGTCACAAGGAAGGTGCAAAGCAGGCCTGGTGAAAAGGGTTGTGGCTGCAGAGTTCCCAGGACCAGATAGAGAGGCCTGGAGTTCTGCATTACCACCACCATCAAAGAAGAAGAAGAAGAGTTTGGATTTGATATCTCGCTTTATCACTACCCGAAGGAGTCTCAAAGTGGCTAACATTCTCCTTTCCCTTCCTCCCTCACAACACAGTGAGGTGAGTGGGGCTGAGAGACTTCAAAGAAGTGTGACTAGCCCAAGGTCACCCAGCAGCTGCATGTGGAGGAGCGGAGACGCGAACCCGGTTCACCAGATTACAAGTCTACCGCTCTTAACCACTACACCACACCGGCTCTCTCAAAGCCTGAGATACCCTAGAAGCAAAGCTCATATTGCCATCCTGTTGCTTCCAGCTGGCAGTTCTAGGGACTGTTCAGGCACCTTCTGAAATCAATGGGATTTACGTGCCTATTAAGCAGGTGTGGGCTTTTAAGAACTCATCCCTTTAAACCCCCTGGAGGACTTGGAATCATAATAATAAAAAGCAAGCAAGAGAGAGAGAAGAGCAAACTGGAAGAAATGAAATCTCTAATCCATCTTCTGACCTGGCCTCCCCCTCGGCATCAAATGAAAGCAGATCCTTTAATCTCGCCACTGTCTAATTACAGCCGGGGAAAACATGCTAAGCAAAGCTGTGCCAAAGTGGCACTCTGAGCCAGGAGAGGGGGACCCACCCCGCACTGCCACCCTCTCGAAGGCATAGCCAGAAAAAACGCACCTGCCTTTGAACCGATTGCCAGGGGCCACATGCTGGGTTGTAGCCAACTATGCTTTACCCAGAGTAGACCCATTAAAATTAATTTCAGGGCTCTGAGTAGGACTTATTTTGGAAACAACCCTCTGATGCAGTGGAAAACAGGCAGGTGTCCGATTTTATCCTTGAGGTTTTAAGCGCTTGGTTTTCCCACTTTTGTTGCGTCACATGTTTGCAGGGTAGACAACCTGGAAGTAATGCTGACCATCCCCTTTTCTGACCCTAAGCAGTGTCTGCCCCACATTCCCTTGTCTCCTGTGTGACTAAATTACTTGTGCGCCCACAGCCTTTCATTGTTAAGTAGCTTAAAGAGATAGCCAGCTGCTGCTTCCCCACTGGTAAGCACACCTTGCTATGTCTGTGTGGTGATATCCTGGGATCTTCACAAACACTCCAACTTTGGAAGGGGAAGGGCCAGTCATTAAATGTTGATCGCTGCAAGGGAAGTGGAAGCCTAGTATTTTTCTGGGATAAAATCAACTTAATGCCAAGGGTGGGAGGGAGGTGAGGAGGAGGAGGAGACAGACGCAGGTAGGCAGGGGGAGATGCTCACACAGGGCCTGGGAACATGAAGCAGCAAGGAGGTTTTAATATTATCCACTAGATCCTGCTCTTCCTTCAAACCAGCACCTATAGGTCTCCTCGGCAGGCAACTGTTATTATCACAGTTCAAAGGTGCTATTCAGCCAGGCAAAACCACTAATGGTCCCCAATTATTGCCCTGCACCCACGCAGTGGGCAAACGGCTTACCTGACATGTGGAATGATTTACACCTGGGGAAGTGGCATTGCAGGCCATCCCTGCCTCATCGTATTGCTGGGGATGCCAAGTGCGTCAGTAGGCTGGCTGGCAATTCCTTGCCACCAAGCCTTTAGCTGCAGATCCCCATTCCTTGGAATCATAGTGTTGGGAGGGACCCCAAGAGGCATCTAGTCCAACCCCCTGCGATGCAGGGATATGCAGCTGCCCCTTATGGGGATCGAACCTGCAGCCTTGGTTTGTTTTTGTTTTATTGTGTATTTTGTGTTTTGCATTTTTATGTTGTGATCCGCCCTGGCATCTTCGGATGAAGGGTGGTATACAAATTAAATCAATAAGAACTAATAATAATAGCAAAGAACTCTTCCTCCTCAGTGTTCCACCCACACACCTTCTCCAGAGTGACCCTAGGAGCCAATCCTCAGTGGCTGACTCGCCTCCTTTCACTCTGATTGGCTCCAACCAGCACAAAGGATGAGAAGACTGCTTCTCAGTGGCTTAAAAGCTCCTTCATGCTGATTGGGCAGCTCCAGAGTGCTGGAGAGTGGGACCCTGCTGCAGAATTAGTAACCCCTGCCATCCCGGACTATAACAACTCCCAGCATTGGCTATGCTGGCTGGTGCTGATGGGAGTTCAGAATTCAACTGCATCTCGAGGACTGTTTCCCCAGCCCCGCCTTTGTCCATGTGGAGCGAATGTGAGCCTGTGGATGTTTCATGAAATTCTAGCCCATGGGGGGGGGCATGTTTTGTGATGTTCTGCTGGTTGTTGCACATGATAAAAGGGAGTTCTGTATCTTGGCTGACAACCGGAGAGTCGTTTCCTCAGCAAATTCTTGGCTCGCACTTGCAGCTTGGGAAGGTTGGTGGAGCTTGCCAAGTGGAATGCGGGTTGGAACGAGGGCGGAATGCATGTCAGGAAGTCCCTGGGGGAGAATGTAGGCCTTTCCTTTCTTCTCCTCAAAAAGCAGTGCTCTTGCCTTGGGGGAGAAATGCTGGATGCCGCATGCTGTGCTGGGTGAGGGCTGAGCTAAAACGGCACACCTCGTTTTGTGTGAGCAAATTTCAGGGATATATAGATATACTGTAAACACAATTGCATACCTCTAGTTAAATATATATATTCATTGTGAATATATGCACAGTGTTTTGATGCTTGTACTTCAGGCATAGGCAAACTCGGCCCGCCAGGTGTTTTGGAACTACAACTCCCATCATCCCTGACCACTGGTCCTGTTAGCTAGGGATGATGGGAGTTGTAGTCCCAAAACGTCTGGAGGGCCGAGTTTGCCTATGCCTGCTGTACTTCATGCCACCAAGCTAACTTTCCTTCTGTTCTTTCACTGTCCACCATCGGCAGTGAGGGCAAGTGAGGGAAAGGGCTGTTGAGAACAAAACGAAAATTAGGAAAATGATGGCAATGGGAAGGGGTATACTGAACAGCACTTAAATGTTCAGCAACAACAGTATCGCTTTGGTAGTGGTGGTTAGTGTTACCATGCATTAAATTTATATAGCTGCCCATCAACAGCTGCAGCTTACTGTTCTAATCTTATGAGATCTCCATGGCCTGTATAGCATTATAAACTTCTATCATGCCCCCTTTTCGAGGGACCCAGGTGGCGCTGTGGGTTAAACCACAGAGCCTAGGGCTTGCTGATCAGAAGGTCGGCGGTTCGAATCCCTGTGATGGGGTGAGCTCCCGTTGCTCGGTCCCAGCTCCTGCCCACCTAGCAGTTCGAAAGCATCTCAAAGTGCAAGTAGATAAATAGGTAGCGCTCTGGAGGAAAGGTAAACGGCGTTTCCGTGCGCTGCTCTGGTTCGCCAGAAGCGGCTTAGTCATGCTGGCCACATGACCCGGAAGCTGTACGCCGGCTCCCTTGGCCAATAATGCGAGATGAGCGCCGCAACCCCAGAGTCAGTCACGACTGGACCTAATGGTCAGGGGTCCCTTTACCTTTACCTTTATGCCCCCTTTTACTTGCCTTTTCTCTAAACTAAAAAGTCCCAAACATTTCCCCACGGGGGAGTTGCCCCATTCCCCTTGCTCGGTTTGGTGCCTTTTACTGAAACTTTCCCAAGCCTGCAACATCCTTTTTGAGTCGAGGTGACCAGAAAGATTTCCCTGGGGAGATGCTGGTGTTTGTCTCATGCCCTCACAGAATATCCAGCGCCTTCCACATTTGACCAGGTGTCCTCTGTTTCCCGTGCCAGCTGGAGAAGGAAGCACACAGAAAGAATCTTCTGTTCTTTCTGCCCGCCTACCAAGGTTGGCGTGGGGCTGTCCTTTGGTCCCATATCAGGCTTGCAAAAAAATAAATAAATTAAGATGAAACCTTTTGTGTGACTCTCCTTTTTTCCCCGGAGCCAAAGAACTTCCCAGCCATCCTCCCTCTGCCCGGCTCTCACATGTATTGAGGTTATGTGGCTTGGCTTTAAAAAAACATAATATTAACCCTGCTCAAAGCAACCACCCTTTTCCCCGCCCCTCTCCATTTTGCTTCTGAATTACCTTGTTTTTGCACCGCCCGGGTTCTATTCATTCTTTTGTGTCCCCGTTGGGAAGGGCAGGCTGTTGTTCCCAAAACCGTGCCCTCCCACTGTCTAGTTGCCAAAGAACGTAGTGAAAAGCTTGGCTTAGAATAAAGGGTTTAGAATGGGGGGGGGGGGAATACAGGTTTGGCAGGGAGGAAGATCGTGGCTCAGGCCACAACCCAATGACCTGCCCGCAGCAGAAAGATACTGCCCATATTTTGCAGACCTCATCCCTCCCAACTTCCTTTCCTTCTGTGTTGTGTTTCTGAAACCAACTTCTGGAAGCTGCCAAGGGTGTCAACTTGAATAGAATGGGGGGGGCAGGTAAGCTCTGCCCTGCAGATGTGATCACATGGTGTAGCGCACGCACACCATATGAATGGCAATGCCCATCAACTTGCAGGGGGGCAGCCCTCTCAAATATTTTATTGGAGGGGGGGTGGATCTCAGCCCCCAGGAGTTGGCTCCTATGTAAGCTGCCCTGGGAGACTTTTTTCAGCTGAAGCACAGCTTTAAAATACATAAATAATAAAAGTAAATCGGCCCCACTGTGGTGTTGAGGGCCTGTTCATTCATTCAGATTAAAGGTGGTTGTGCTAACCCATGGGTAGGCAAACTAAGGCCTGGGGGCCAGATCCGGCCTAATCACCTTCTCAATCCAGCCCGCGGACAGTGTGGGAATCAGCGTGTTTTTACATGAGTAGAATGTGTGCTTTTAATTAAAATGCATCTCTGGGTTATTTGTAGGGCATAGGAATTCATTCATTCATTCCCCCCCCAAAAAAAAAATTATAGTCCGGCCCCCCACAAGGTCTGAGGGACAGTGGACTGGCACCCTGCTGAAAAAGTTTGCTGACCCCTGTGCTAACCTGTTCAGGATGAGGGGAGATCAAATTCATTCTCTCTGCCCATCCCAGCTGTACACCTTGGTAATATTGCTTGCCCTGTCCTGGACAATATCCTTCGGAGGATGCAGCAACCAGAACTGTACAGAATGCATCCCAAGTGCGGTCACACAATGGATCTGTATAAAGATTGGCAGTTTTATTTTTAATCCTGTTCCCTCCAATGGGCTCACACAGCCTTGTATGTGGCCCACCTCCATTTCCCCTTCACAAGAACCTTGTATCAGGCTGGGAGTTTGTGACTGGCTCAAGGTCACCCAGAGTAGGGATTTGAACCCAGGTTCCCCTGGCCCTAGTCTGACACGCTAACCCAGTGTTTTCCAAACTTGGATCTCCAGCTGTTTTGGGACTACAACTCCCATCATCCCTAGCTACCGAGACCAGTGGTCAGGGATGATGGGAATCGTAGTGCAAAAACAGCTGGAGACCCAAGTTTGGGAAGCACTGTTCTAACCACTGCTCCACAGATGGGAACCCTGATGCTCTCAGACATTGTTGAGCTCCAAATCCCATGGGCATGGCCTATGGGATTTGTAGTCCAGCAGCATCTCGAAGGCCACAGGTTTCCTCATCTCTGCAGTTTTTTTTATATTACACCACAGAGCTGGTGCTGTTGGCGGTGGTTCCTTAAAACAGCAACGGCAGAACTGAAACGGCACTTGGGATCCTGCGACGCTAACCCTCAAGATTCCCCGGAGATCTTCCTGAGCTGAAGGAGAAGGCCAGCCCCTCGCTTCCTGACATTGTGTTCCTCTTTCCTCGCAGTGCTTCTCCGGGAAGAGGTCTCCCAGCTTCAGGAGGAGGTTCACTTGCTCCGGCAGATGAAGGAAATGCTAACGAAAGACCTGGAGGAGACCCACGGCGGCAAGTCGACGGAGATCCTCTCGGCCACTGAGCTCAAGGTCCAGCTGGCGCAGAAAGAGCAAGAGCTCGCTAGAGCCAAAGAAGCCCTCCAAGGTAAGACCTGGACTTCCCTTCTGTACATTGTCATGACATGAAGTGTGCATCATTCGCCTTGTTCGTCCTGCCTCTCTAAGCCCAAGCTACTCGCCTCATTTGTGAGCTTTGAGCAGCACACGTCTTGTTCCCTTCCCACTCTGCAGTTCTGTAATTTTCTGTTCTGTAACGTTTGGGCCCTTGGCCTCATTTGCAGGAGCGTGGCAAGGGGTGGGGGGGGCGGGCCGCCCCAGGTTCCACCCCAGAGGGGGGTGACACTTTAAAAAAAAAATTTAACTTTTTTATTTTAACTTTATTGGAAAAAAGAGATAATAGACACACACACACAACCCCCCACACCTCACAGAGTGGCACCATCAGAGGGGGGTGACACTTTTTAATTTTTTAAAAAAATTTAAAATTTTTATTATTTTTATTATTTTAACTTTGTTGGGAAAAAAAGACATAATAGACACACACACACAAAACCCCCACACCTCACAAAGTGGCACCATCAGAGGGGGGGTGACACTTTTTTTTTTATTTTATTTTTATTTTTTTACATTTTTATTATTTATTTATTTATTTATTATTTTAACTTTATTGGAAAAAAAGAGATAATAGACACACACACACAAAACCCCCACACCTCGCAAAGTGGCACCATCAGAGGGGGGTGACACTTTTTAATTTTTTTAAAATTAAAGTGGTGGGGGGTGACCAAAAAAATTCCGCCCCAGGTACTACCTGGGCTTGCTACGCCTCTGCTCATCTGGACCCTGTTTCATCCCAGATTCCACGCACCCTCGACCACAACAATGTACTGATGCTCCTCTAATGTGATGTCATGAAATAACGCCCACATGGGCGACCTCAGGGTTGTTAAATGGCAGCCGCTTCCTAATCCTTACTCAGAGTAGGCCCACTGAAATTAACAGACGCAGCTGGCTTAGGCCCACGAAGTTCAGTGGGTCGACTCGGAGCAGAACTTGGCTGGGTGCGACCGAGTGTTGGCAAGTGAGGGCAAGGCCAATGAAGGCAAAACTAAGACTGGGAAGCCGCAGCCAGGACGAAAGGTTGCTGATCCAACCTGGGAACCATGCAAAGGTGCTACAAAACGGGGAAACAGCTCAGTCGTCCCCCAAAGGGAGAGCCAACCCTCTCCCACCCCCCACCCCATCCTTCTATTCCCATGTCCCACAAAAAGGGATTCTTTCACCAGTGGAGAGAAGCCTGTCCCTTCACCACGGGAAACATTACAGAGGATGGGGGTGGGTGGGCAGAATTGGTCTCCAAACATATACCGTATTTTTTGCTCCATAACGCGCACTTTTTTCCTTCTAAAAAGGAAGGGGGAAAGTCTGTGCGCGTTATGGAGCGAATGCATGGTCCCTGGAGCTGAATTGCCCAGGGACCAAAAGAAGATCGAGCTTTTTCTTTGACAAAGAGAGAAGGGGGGGTTGAAAGGCTGCCGCTTTACAGCTGATCAGCAAGAGATCGGGGAGAGAGATAAGGTCGCTGGCTCCCTTCCTGCAGAAGAGGCTGTTGGTTTCCCCAGCGACATGTGACTGGCTGATTAGATTATCTGTTTGGAAACTGTAGAAAGGGCTTTGAGCTGATCCTTTTGCAACTGGGGCTTTTCTTTGCAAAAGCAGCAGCACAACTTTGAGCTGCTCCTTTTGCAAATGTTTCTTTTCTCCTTTGCAAAAGCAGCAGCACAACAATTTTGAGCTGCTCCTTTTGCAAATGTTTCTTTTCTCCTTTGCAAAAGCAGCAGCACAACAACTTTGAGCTGCTCCTTTTGCAAATGTTTCTTTTCTCCTTTGCAAAAGCAGCAGCACAACAACTTTGAGCTGCTTCTTTTGCAAATGGGTCTTTTCTCCTTTGCAAAAGCAGCAGCACAACTTTGAGCTGATCCTTTTGCAAATGGGGCTTTTCTTCTTCCAAAAGAAGATGCACAACTTTGAACTGATCCTCAAAAAGGGGGGGCTTTCCCCCTTTCCTCCTCAAAAAACTAGGTGCGCGTTATGGTCCGGTGCGCGTTAGGTAAGCCTTTTTTACCCACCTTGCAGACCTCTAACACATACACACAGGATCTTTTTGTTGGCACAACTGGGAGGCCGGGAGGGGTGCTAGTCATTCACTGTTGGAAGTTTCACAAAGGAAGGGAATTGGGCTCCCCGGTAGGTATTTTTAGAGATCCCTGCCTGGTGTGGTCAGATCCAGTAGAATTCATCTGAGCCTTGAAAAGCACACAGAGCTGAAGGAGGAAGAGGGAAAGAGTGTCTCTCTGTCGACCTCTTCCTTCAAGTCTATGTCCTTTTCTAGGGCTGCGAAGCTAACTACCTTCACTACCTCGTGGGGCAGCTCAGAAACTCCGTGAGTGCCCAGGGAAGACCTCAAGGGCATCATGGTACCCAGGGACACCACCTTGGAGACCCCCATATTAGGGGCTTCCCATAAGTACCTATGGGCTAGATGGACCTTACACTCTGATCCAGCAAGGACTCTGGTGTTCATATGCAGAGTTCTGCATAGTCCTGCTGGTGCAAAAGGAGAGGGAGGGGGGTCATCTCTGCTAATGTACTAGAAGCTGAGCATGGATGTGGCATTCTATAGCTACGCTAAACCGCCAGTCCTGATTGCTCCCATCTATCCAAATTACCTGCAGAGGAAAGCGACTTCCAGCGGTTCATGCTGGGCACCGAGAGACTCTAAATATAAACTCCAAGCTGCCTCCCTTGCACAACATACCACATGTTGGTTCCTCTCTTCTGGTACCTTTCCAAAGGTTGCGGAGAAATGCCATCAAAAGACGTTAGACTCAAACATGATAAAAGCACAGTCTGTTTAGCAAGCAGGAGAATGCTAAAGCAGAGGAGAAATGCAATGAAACTCAGTGGTACGGAGGCAGTTTCCAAGGCCTGTAGAGCATGGGTAGGCAAACTAAGACCCGGGGGCTGGATCCGGCCCAATCGCCTTCTAAATCCGGCCCACAGACGGTCCTGGAATCAGCATGTTTTTACATGAGTAGAATGTGTCCTTTTATTTAAAACGCATCTCTGGGTTATTTGTGTTGCATAGGAATTCGTTCATATTTTTTTCCAAAATATAGTCCGGCCCCCCACAAGGTCTGTGGGACAGTGGACCAGCCCCCTGCTGAAAAAGTTTGCTGACCCCTGATCTAGGGGCTACTTAGTAGGGTCGACTGGCAGCAGCTCTTTAGCCTCAGATAGAGGAGAGGCTTCCAGGCCACTGGCTCCCTGATTCTTTTAGCTGTAGATGCTGGAGGTTGAACATGACCTTCTCTTTCTTTTTTGTTAAATGCACAGTATGGTAAGGCACCACTTGTTAAATTCTTATCTGTATTCATTCTGCCTTAATTTCCCAGAATGTGAGTCTGCTTTCAACAATGGACTGCAGGGGTGGAGCAAGGGGGGTGCGTTGGGGGTGGTTCGCCCCTGGTGCCACCCGGGGGGGTGACACTCGCCGCGCACCCCGCGACTCCCAAGCCTATAGCGAGCGACGGCCATGATGGCCCGTCGGGGCCACCAGCAAAGCGGCAAAGCTCTCCCCCTTTCCCCAGGGTCACTGTAGGCTTGGGAGGTGGGGGGCGCCGTTGCCCCACCACCCGGTAAAAAGCCTCGCTCCGCAACTTGCTCGCTCACCCGCTCGGCGCTTTGCTTCCTTCCCACTCAGGCTGCAGGCGGAGGGGTGGGGCGGGAGGGGACGCTTCAATTGGGCCACTGACGCCCCTCCCTGGCCCACCCCTCGCCTCGGCCCGCAGCCCGAGCAGGAAGGAAGCAAAGCGCCGAGCAGGTGAGTGAGCAAGCTGCGGAGCGAGGCTTTTTACCGGGCGGCGGGGCAACGGCGCCTCCCAAGCCACCCAGTAAAAAGCCTTGCTCCGCTACTTGCTCACGGTTTGCCGACGGTGGCGGCAGCAACCCGCTTCGTAGCGTGCATGCATTGCGCCGCTACGTAGTATTGATGCATGCGTCGTATGTAGTGATGCATGCATCGTACATAGTGACGCTGCGCATGCGCACTATGTAGCGACGCACCACCCCCGGGTGCACGTCGTGTTTGCCGCTCCGGGTGCCCAAGCGGCTTCCTACACCACTGATGGACTGTTCTGTCCCTCCTCCACTCTGTGCACAGAAAGTTGCAGGTTCAATCCCTGGCATCTCCAAATTTGACCTCTCTCTTAAAACCTGGGAGTGTCTCTGCCAGTCAGTGTGGACAATACTGAGCTAGTTGGACCATAGTTGGACCATATAGAATCATAGAGTTGGAAGGGGCTCTGAGGGTCATCCAGTCTAACCCCCTGCAATGATGCAGCAGTCTCAGCTAGATCATCCATGACAGATGGCCATCCAACCTCTGTTTGAAAACCTCCAAGGAACCTCTTGGTTGGAGTCCGTCCCACTGTCAAACAGCTCTTCCTGTCAGAAAGTTCTCCCTGGTGTTTTATTCGGAATCTCCTTTCTTGTAGCTGGCGTGGAGAGGGGAGACTCAGAAGGATTCAGATTGTGGTGCTAGGAGATTAAACTTGCCTTTCCCAAAGCTATTATCTGCCCTTTGGTAAATAGCAGTGGCAGAGTGTGCTTTAATGGTGCCGGGGGGGTGGGGTGGGCAGGGTGCAGAGGGTGAAAGGAGCCCATTGCATGCCAGCCCAGCGTCACCAGCCCTGAGCCGCTTTGTGAGGCTGGAATGACCCTTGAAAAGCAGCTCGGGGAGGCCGTCATGAGAAGGGCGCCATGCACCCTTTGCTCCCACCCTCGCCCTCGAGGGGCTGGGCTCGAAGGGTGCACGGCTGTTGCATCCTCCTCACACCACCCTCCCCCAGCCGCTTTGCGAGGCTGGGATCTGATCAGGTCTCAGCTTTGCAAAGCAGCACAGGGCTGGCTCACAGAGGGCAGCGTGAGCAGCAGGTTCCCCGGAAAAATACACCCTGGGATAAGGTTATCAGTGGCTACTACCCTGTCAGGATACTGTCAGCGGCCCCCACCCAGGAAAGTTTCAAGACAAGGCAACGTTTCTTACTGTCCTTTTTTATTTCAATATTACAGAGAGAGGCTATAGAACCCAGCCTCTTGGATAATGGTGTTGCCCCAAGTGAATCTCCACCCCACCCCGTCTCTCCCACTTCCTCATTCATCATCATCATCACCTCCTCTACAGGTGCTGCTATCTACCCTCTCTCTTTGAGCTCTTTGCTCTCCTACTTTTAAGGCTCGCCGGGTTCTGGGAGATGGAGGGTCTGGGATGCTTTCTAATGACAACATGTTGCTCTGGCTCACCCATGATTTCCCAACTTTCCCCCTCATCTGCCTCTGAGCTGTGCCTTCCCTCGATCCACTGTTGTAAATCTATACAGTGATCCCTCGACTTCCGAATGACCCGACTTACAATTTTTTCGAGTTGCGAGGGATCAAAGCAGCCACCGGTTCCGATTTTTTTCGACTTCCAATCGGAAGTCGCGGCCGTTTTAGATGCGGTTTCCTTGACTTACGAGGTTTTTTTCTACCTACGAATGCATTCTCCCAACGCATTCCTATGGGGACCCGAGTTACGAGGATTTCGACCTATGAAGATTCCGTCGGAACGGATTATCTTCGTAAGTCGAGGGTCCACTGTACTGTCTTCCTCTACCCTGGAAGAGGAGGAGGAATGGGGAGGTGGTCTCCACCATTCCTCCTCCTCTTCCCAGTCTCTGACATCGCCCCAACGTTTTCTCTCCGCGGTTGGGGGCAGTCCATGCTTCTGAAAAACAGTGGCTGGAAACTGCAGGAGGCGAGAGCTGCTGTTACACTCGGGTCCTGCTTACAGACTTCGCTCAGGCATCTAGCTGACCACTCTGAGAGCAGGATGCTGGACTTGATGGGCCTATGGCCTGATGCAGCAGCCAGGCTCTTTTTGTCGCTGTTGTTCTTAAGCTGACGAGAATCTGCATGTTGCCACACGAACAGAGCGCAGCAAGAGCTTGACGGACACCTGAACTGTTCTGCTGAGTGTGGGTGTATGTTTGGCTATGCTTGATGGGCTCCAATAGCGCTTTGCTTTACACAGCTCTCTACTCCCGACACAGACTCAGCAACAACCGCAATTTTAGTAACAGATGTTAATTCTTATTTGGAGAGGGAAGACTCCTGCGCTCTGCTCCCTTTGATTAATTTTTTCCCCCCTTCCAGTTCGCTGCTTCCAAACCTGCAAAAATTGCTGAGATGCCTCTTTCCTTGAGCCCCTTAAAATCCCAGCGATCTGCTGAAGAGGGGCTTACCTTATCGTAGCCTGAATGCAGAACAGGGATTAATCGGGCCGCCTCTGAGATGCGTGGAAATGCATTGCCAGGGAAGGTTTTTGATCGGCTGTTTATTGTAGTGCAAATGCTACGATAAGCCGCCTACCACCCTCCTTTCTCATGCCGCGGAAATGAACACTTCTCCAAACGCAGGAAAAGAGTGGAGGGAATTGCCAGGCACAGACAACTTGGATGAAAATTGTATGTCGAGATGGAAATAGGCTGGGTCACATGCGTCTCAGGAGCTGGTGGGATTCTGGATCAGGTCACAACGATTTAGATGGTGTTAAAATTGGGACCCAGGTGGCGCTGTGGGTTAAACCACAGAGCCTAGGGCTTGCTGATCAGAAGGTCAGTGGTTCGAATCCCCGCGACAGGGTGAGCTCCCATTGCTCGGTCCCAGCTCCTGCCCACCTAGCAGTTCGAAAGCACGTCAAAGTGCAAGTAGATAAATAGGTACCGCTCCAGCGGGAAGGTAAACGGTGTTTCCATGTGCTGCTCTGGTTCGCCAGAAGCGGCTTTGTCATGCTGGCCACATGACCTGGAAGCTGTTCGCCGGCTCTCGGCCAATAAAGCGAGATGAGCACCGCAACCCCAGAGTTGGACACGACTGCACCTAATGGTCAGGGGTCCCTTTACCTAAAAGGGGGATTAGACTAATTCTGGAAGGACAGGATCATAGAATTGTAAAGTTGGGACCCCGAGGGCCATCTAGTCCAACCCCCTGTAGTGCAGGAATCTTTTGCCCAACGTGGGGCTCGAACTCACAACCCTGAAATTAAGAGTCTCATGCTCTACCAACTTGAGCTATAATGGAGCAGGACCGTAGCCCAGTGGCAGGGCATCTACCTCGCATGCGGAAAGTCCCAGATTCAGTCCCCTGCATCTCCAGGTAGGACTGGGAGATATCCCTACCTAAAATCCTGGAGAACTGCTGCCAGTCAGTGTAGGTAATACTGAGCTAGATAGACTAAAGGTGTGTCTTGGTACAAGGCTGCTTTCTGCATTCCTCCTTAAATCAGCCCTTTATTCAGAACCATGAGGACTGGAATCTTGCTTCGTTTTTGCAAGCAAAAGGGAATGTCTCCTGCCTGAAACGCTAGAGATCCATTGCCAGGGCTGGGGAACCTGCCCAGGGGTCCAAAGGTGGGCAAGGACAAAGGCAAAAATGGGCAGAGCCATGGATGTAAATTCCAGTTCTGCATGGGAGTTCATGCAAAGAGGCATTATCAGAGTTCAAGGACACATTCCATTTTTTATTTACTTATAAATTTTCCAAAAATAAAATTGGTGAAACGTTTTCCAATATACATTCCCTTGATAGTCAACTTCCCTTCCAGCCTTCCATGGCTTCCTCAAATTATCTATTGCTGCTGCATATTATAATTGACTTATGCCTTCCTTCCTTTTCCTTATTCTCAGAATAACTTTTACTGCTGACCTTACTCTAAACTTGCTAGCTAGCATTTTAATATGTTTGCAATATATATATATATTTAAATAATCTACATTTTCCAACCCTCCTTAAAGGCCGTCTCATCTCGTTCTCTATTTTTACTAGTTAAACTTTCCAATCCAGCATATTCCATCAATTTCAACCGCTACAACTCTTTCGTGGGTACTGCATCCTCAAGGACCTATTCCAACCAGGCAAAAACACCCAAGAAGGGTGCAAAACAGGACCGCTGAGAGTTGGGACCTGGAGAAAGAGGGCAGGGCCTGTGGAAGGTCCCAATGACCAGGTCAAGAGACCTAGGGGGCTGCATCTGCCCTCTGTGCCTGATGTTCCCCAACCCTGGCGAGGACAGTAATAAGCTACTAGATGCACCAGTAGTTTGACTAAGTCAGCTTCTTGTACTCTGAATCTTCTTATGCAGCATGGATATCTGGACAATGCAGGGACTCTGGCAATGCAGCAAACGCAGCTATTTATTCAGCTCGCCCAAGGGAGGCTAAAGGAACAGGTTTGGCCTCGTGCTGAACTGACTCAGCTGTCTCAAAAACACACGCCTTTGGGTCACGGAAGGGAGAAGGGAGTCACCTTTTGCAAGAGAAAGAAAGGAACCTAAAAGAGCCTGAACAGGTGCAGCTGGACATATGTGCTGGGGGACAAGGCCAGGCCAGGATCATACCCCAATCTTGCCCCTTGAGGTCCTTGGCTCAGCTGGAGTGGCTGGGAGCTGAACATGGGAAGCTGTTTTGCACCAAGTCAGACCGTTGGTCCATTTATCCCAGTATTGTCTACGCTGACTTGCAGCAACGCTCCTGAGTTTCAGATGCGGGGCATTCCCAGCCTCACATCCAAGGAATGAACCTAGGGCCTTTTGCCACTGAGATCAACTGCTTAGCTACAGCCTTTTCCTTTAGTGACCATCCTGGTCTCCAAGTGGTCAGAGGAGGCAATGTCACCACGCTGTTGAATTACCAGCTGCTGGGGGACGACTGGGGGAGAGGGGCATTGCCTTCATGTCCTGCGCTGTGGGCTTCCCAAGGTGCACCTGGTTGGCCAAGGCAATCAACAGGATGGGGAAACTTTCTGGTGGTAAGAGCTGTGGGGCAGTGGAATGGACTTATGTCGGAAGGTGGTGGTGTTCCTTGCGGCGATGCTTTAGCTGTGATTCTTGCATTGCAGGAAGCAGAGGTGCCAAGTTGTGTCCAACATTGGGCGGGGAGAGCTTATCTCACGTGTGAAGTCACACGTGTGTGACGACGCACACATGTGACACCAGCACACTGGGTTCACCAGAGGGCTGGTTATGAGCCCAGCAGTCTTCCTGTGTTCAACAGAGGGTCGCACCAGAAAGCCGGACCCTCCTAACTTGCCCAGAGTGTCAGTGCCGGATGGGAAGGAGCAATGGGCTCACCAGCAGGGTTGCGCCAGAGCACCGGAGGTCCGGCACATTGGTGCGCCCCTGCTGACGAGCACAGTGCATCTTACCATCTGGCACCGGTGCTCGGAGCTCATCAGAGGGTTGTGCCAACAGATGTGTCCCAACACACATCACACGCACGATGGAAGAGGTCAACGGTTGGGAAGGCCAACCATCAGGAGATTCCTCCAGCCCCTCAACATTGAGAGGGCCCAGCCAGTTCTCCAGGGATTTCGAGGGGGCTGAAGACACCCTAGCCCCCTGGAATTGGTGCGTCTGGCAGGAGGTTGGCCTAGATCACCCTTGGTGGAAGTCCCTTCCAAATCTACAGCTCTGTGATTCTGTGACTAGATGGCTTTTTCCTTTGGTTCAGCAAGGCTCTTCTTCCTTGGTTCTTCTGACTGTTCTCAGATGCTTTCTTAGCAGCCACTATTCATCCATAGTGGTAATTGTTCAACTGTGCGTAATGTTTGTAGCCATTTCTATTAATTTTCTTATTAATCCTATTTGGAATGAAGTTCTCCAATGGCTAATAAATCTCTCTCTCTCATACTTTAGTACTAATCACTTTTTGAAGAGGAGGAGGAGACTCGTCTTTTGTTAGAGAGAGAGAGAAAGCTCTGACTATATTAATTTCAATGATTCTTTCCCTCAGAAGTGAAAAATGAGGACTAATGGTGCTTTATCTATGGGTCCCCTTATTATATATTAGGGATGAGCACTTTGTCTGAATCCAAGTAATTAGCCATTTATTTTAGATGGAACTCTTGGTGAGAACTCACTCTATAAAACGTGTCCATTAATTTGAACGGAACCAATATCTTAATAAATTAAATCAACTACAGCTGTGTATAAATGCTGTGTCTATCTCAAGTCACATTTCCGGATGGGAGATAGATCCTGGACTCATAAATCAACTCCTAGAAGGACCCCTACATTGGCTGAAATAGTGTGACATTTAAGGTGGAGGCAGGTGTGATGTTTTACAGGCAGTAGAGGCAGTTTAGTAGTGCTTCTGCAGCTCTGCAAAAAGCAGAGTTTCTGCACCCATGCCTCTCTCCATCATCTATCCAAGCAAACCAGAGCACTATTGCTGTTGAAGGACACATCCTGGTTGGTTTAAAGCACTTGGGGAGGGTGTGGCCAGTAAGGGGTGTGGCCTGGGAAGAGGAGGCGTGGCCTGGAAAAGAGTCTTAAGACCTGGATAGAGAGCCCTGGAGGGTTCATACAGCCTGAGGTTCCCCAACTGTGTCTTAGACTGCTTTGCTTGCAAACACCTGGGGAGATTTTGCCACCTTTCCATCAGTTTTACTGTCACCTTCACAGTTTATTTCATTGTGTGAGGCTCTTCCAGCTGTATGTTCCTGAACCAAAATGAATAAGCAAGAATGGTAATGGAGCTGGAAGTACGTATGGAGCTATAGGCACCTGATTGTACCTTGACCAGCTCCTGACATGGGCATCTGGCCTAGTTGAGGATGCACAGTTCTTTGTGGGCTATAGGACATCAGCTTCCACTTTGTGAAGCTGCAGCCGATGGAGAATAGGGAAGCAGAGCAGCTCCGTCAACTCTGCCGAGAGTCTCCTTGAACTGTTTCCATCCCAGCTAGTGTTTGTAAGCACTTGGAAACGTTAAGAACTGAGCTTGCTTTTTTTTTTTTTTTTTACTTTTCCTTCTCCCTCCTCCTCCCTGTTTCCTTTCGTGTTCTGTCTTTCATGTGGTAAGCCTCTCTTTAGCTACTGATCTTTCTAAGCCGCCCCGGGAGCCTTTGCAGTTAAAGAGCATGGTAGAAAGAAAATGCTTTAAATAAATAAATACAGTTGGATCCAGGCAACAGTCTTTCTGTGCCATGGAACTGATGAAGTGTTAGGACCACTCCCCAGGCAGCAGGGATGCTCTCTCACCCCTGAGCTGCTGGCACACTCACCCCAGTAATGATCATTGGGGACTTCCCTCTTGAAGGATGGCCTTTAGGGTCCTGTCTGCTGCAACAGAAATCATGGCAACAATTTGTTTACAATACACGTAGCAAATAACGATCCGGGACATTTGGGGCATGCAATCCCTCTGCTCGCATAAACAAAGTCTAGGTCAGGGGGAAATGGTCCGATATTGTTGCATAGGCTTGAAATATTAGTCTATTAAAAATGGCAGACAGGTATTAGTCATAAATTACTTATTGATTGGTAAGGGAATTGCTCTTTTTGATGGCTTAGAGTGGAGTAGGGGGGTTGCAGTCCCTTAAAAAAAGCAGAAGAAGAAACCTCTAGTGGGATCGCACAGACACCTTTTTGAAAAATAGGCTGCAGGCCTCATTCATATAGGAGGAAGTTCATCTTGACTCCCTCGCTAGCATGCACGCACACCCTCTCGCACACAAGCCCCCTCCAGTCCTGTTTGTAGTTGGGCATGGCAAACGGAACCGTTTTCCAAAATGGGGAGAAGGACAGCTCAAGCTGATTTGAAGCCAGACTGGAACCCAGAGCCTGTTGCTGGGGATGTTAGAATCATAGAATCATAGAGTTGGAAGAGACCACAAGGGCCATCCAGTCCAACCCCCTGCCAAGCAGGAAACACCATCAAAGCATTCCTGACAGGTGGCTGTCAAGCCTCTGCTTAAAGACCTCCAAAGAAGGAGACTCCACCACACTCCTTGACAGCAAATTCCACTGTCGAACAGCTCTTACTGTCAGGAAGTTCTTCCTAATGTTTAGGTAGAATCTTCTTTCTTGTAGTTTGAATCAATTGCTCCGTGTCCTCTTCTCAGGAGCAGCAGAAAACAACTTTTCTCCTTCCTCTATATGACATCCTTTTATATATTTGAACATGGCTATCATATCACCCCTTAACCTTCTCTTCTCCAGGCTAAACATACCCAGCTCCCTAAGCCGTTCCTCAGAAGGCATCGTTTCCAGGCCTTTGACCATTTTGGTTGCCCTCCTCTGGACACATTCCAGCTTGTCAGTATCCTTCTTGAACTGTGGTGTTGTGGGCTCCTACTCATTTCACAATTCCCCACTAGCCTCCAAACCTTTCCTTTCATTCCTCCACCCATGAGCTTGCAAAAGGTCTTACATATGACCTGCCAGGTGTTCCTTCTGAATCGGCAATTGGGAACGTCCAGGTCAGGACTTAAATGTGGCCCTCTGATCCTCTCTCTCTCTGGCCCTCAGAACTCTCACCACCCCCCTCTCCCTAAGCCACACCCCTCTCTGGCCCCACCCTCCTTGGATGTTTTCGCGCCTGCCTGGGATGTGTCTTTGAACTCTGATCATGCCTCCCATTTGTCTACTCGGGCAGCAGAGATGAATGTATGGAAGGGGGTGCAAAGCCTCCTGCACCAAAGTAAAGTTTACAGCCATCGTTTCTCCCACTTTTGATTTGATTCTGATTTGGTTTGATATCTGCATGCCTCTTTTCCAACTAGATCTTTAGGTCTAGCATAAGAAGGAAGAGAGGGAGCATGATCAGATCCCTCTAGATCAGGGTTTTCCAAACTTGGGTCTCCAGCTGTTTTTGGACTACAAGTCCTGACATCCCTAGCCAGCAAGACCAGTAGCCAGGGATGGTGGGAATTGTAGTCCAAAAGCAGCTTAGGACCCAGATTTGGGAAACACTGTCCTAGAGGTAAGGAACGTGCAAGCGTATTGCAGTTGCCAAGAGTGCATTGACTGCAAGGGGCATAGCAGAGATCTGCAATGAAGATGGAAAGGTCAGGCCGTAAAGAAATAGATTCAGGTAGGTAGCCGTGTTGGACTGACACAGTCAATATATATACTGTATATAAATAAAAAAAATTGTCCAGTAGCACCTTAGACACCAACTAAGTTTGTTCTTGGTATAAGCTTTCTTTTGCCTGAAGAAGAAGTGTGCATGCACACAAAAGCTTATACCAAGAAAAAACTTGGTCTCTAAGGTGCTACTGGACAATTTTTTTATATACTGTATTTTGTAAAGAAATAGTCCATCATAATATCGGTACATGCAGCTAAGCATGTCATGCGCAGCAGAAGTAAAGTGCTAGGTACGACCGCAGGGGAGTAAGTTAATTGAATTCAATGTGATTTGCTCCCAGATTAGTGTATGGGGAACATCAGGCCTGGGGCCCAAGTGAGACCTTCTAGGTAAAGGTAAAGGGACCCCTGACCATTAGGTCCAGTCACGGACAACTCTGGGGTTGCGGCGCTCATCTCGCTCTATAGGCCGAGGGAGCCGGCGTACAGCTTCCGGGTCATGTGGCCAGCATGACTAAGCCGCTTCTGGCAAACCAGAGCAGTGCACGGAAACGCCGTTTACCTTCCCGCCGGAGCGGTACCTATTTATCTACTTGCACTTTGACGTGCTTTCGAACTGCTAGGTTGGCAGGAGCTGGTACCGAGCAACAGGAGCTCACCCCGTCGCGGGGATTCGAACCACTGACCTTCTGATCGACAAGCCCTAGGCTCTGTGGTTTAACCCACAGCACCACCCACATCCCAAGTGTGACCTTCTAGTCTTCCCCAATCATGCCCCTCACTGGCCCTGTGTTGCATCTTCCCTGAGTGTTCTTGCCTGGCTAGAATGTGTCCTTCAACCCTGAAAATGCCTCTTGCTTGTCTGATGGAGGGTAGAGAGGGTGAGTGATCGTAGGAACTAGCCTACTTACAAAAGCGAATGTTACACTTACTGCTCCTCACACTTTTGCCTCTGGCCCTGCCCACCACTGGCAAGTGGCCCCCAGAAGATTGCCTGGAAGGGAATGCGGCCCTCTGGCTGAAAAAGGGTCCTGTTCTAACTGGACATGCCTGGGATTGCACAGGAGTGGATGGGCTTCCACATGCAATGCATTTCCTCTGCCGCTGAGTCAGATTCCCTTTCTATTAGTGGAGGTTTGTGGCAAATTCTTTCTGCAGGATGTGACTTTCCAAGGCTGTCCAGGTGTCTCAGATACTGTGGACATCTGGGTCAGACTGGCATCCCTCTTGCAACCCCAAAGTGTGCTTAGGGTGGCTTCTGAGAGGGCTGGCTCTCCAGACCGGCTGACACAAGATATCACCACAGGAAAACTCTGAAGCACACCAAGGGAGGGGAGCTGCTGTACACGAGAAAACACATCTAAATGATTGCACCGATAGCATTTGACACCATTACAGTGTAGCTATTTTAATTAGAACCATCCCACCATTATGCTGAAGAGCCTGCAGTAGTATAGGTACAAAACTTCACATGTGGTGGACATGTGAGCATAAAAAGCCCTTCTGGCAGAGGGGATTTACAGAAATAAGCTATATTGCGGGTCACCATGTGGAATGTGCCCCAAGTAGAGATGGGAAGGCCTGGGGGAAAACCGGAAAAATTCAGGGGGGAAACGGTTTTTTTTTCCCTTTTCCCCCATTTTTTCCCCAAAGCCATATTTTTCCCCGGAAAAATTGGGGAAAAAAACCCTCCAGTTTGATATCGTTTGAATATTCCACACACTGCCCCCCACCCATTTTTTCTCAAGACCTTCCCATCTCTAACCCCAATTTTGGGATTGTTAACCATTTTAAAGAAAGGCAAGTTGACCTTTGTTATAAAAAAAACTAATTACTTTCATTTTAGTAGCAGCACGCCTACTAGCGGCACAGAATTGGAACAGATTGAACCTTCTGTGTATCTCTCGTTGGAAACAGAATGTATGGTCTATCACTGTATCAGAAAAATTAGCAAAGCGATTACATGCATTGAATAATACAAACAATGTAGACGGTTTTGTTGAAATAGGGCATCCTTTTATAAAATACCTTACTGATGACCCTGAAGAATGGCAACCACCGAAATCACAGACTGGAATTTGGCAAACACAGGGCTTTTTTTCCAGCTGGAACTCACCAGAACTGAGTTCTGTTCAAGCACCTCTCAGAGAACAAGGGAGGTGTTAATGGTGAGTTCTGGCACCTCTTTTTCTAGAAAAACAGCACTGAATAGACTGTGGGGGTGGGGAGTTGGGATTTTGTTTTTGTATATTTTTCCTTTTTTTGCAATTGTTGTTATATATTAGAAATCAATAAAGCAACATTTATATTAAAAAGGGATGGGAGTTGCAAGTCGGCAAGGCTTGCATGCTTGCTGCAAGCGCAGGTTTTGTCATGTTGCGCACGTAGATTTCCCCCCCTTATTATTATTATAATTAGCTTTTCATGCTACCGTGCTTCATTCCCACCCACCCCCACACACTTTTCCTTCCTGCCTTAAGGATGATAGGTTGAGATGCTAGCATTTAACTGAGTTAAAGAGGATTCCAGGCTAAGCTACCCCTCCACTGCAGCCAGGCAGGATCTAAATTGCTAAGCAGATCTCAGCAGAGCCTTTTGACAGGCTGTTTAGCAGGTTGTGTGAAGTGGATAATTTTAAGGCGCATTACAGATTTGTTTGGGGTTCATGGCCCTCTGGCACTCCACTCCTCTCAGCTAACAAGTTTGATCCTTCTTGTTCTCGGTTAATTTGCATAAGAAATTTGTTTCTGAATGGTTCTATCAGATTAAAGTATTTCTGCATGACAACACAAGGAAAGGGGGCAGGAGCCGGGAGAGAGGACTGTTGTGGTGTGTTGCTTATTTCCAATACAGTGGTACCTCTGGTTAAGAACTTAATTCATTCCGGAGGTCCATTCTTAACCTGAAACTGTTCTTAACCTGAAGCACCACTTTAGCTAATGGGGCCTCTCGCTGCCGCTGTGCCACCGGTGCACAATTTCTGTTCTTATCCTGAAGCATTATTTCTGGGTTAGCTGAGTTCTTAACCTGAAGCGTATGTAACCTGAAGCATATGTAACCGGAGGTACCGCTGTAGAAGGATTTTTGAGAGCCGTCAGAATGCAGTGACTGCGTGTACCTAGGATGCTGTCTCTAGAACCGCGACTTCCATTCTGTGTCAATGGTTCCTATAGAGAAAATTAAGGGTCATTTCTGCAGAACCCTCTCCCTGCATCTACTGGGTTCTCCTTTGCACATTTCATCACAACCTGGGGGGGGGGGGGTATTATGGTTGCTATTGTAAGAATTTCTGGCCCGTTCTTCGCAGGGCGGGTTACAACAATATTAAAACCAGTTAACAGGTTTTAATACAGTTAAAACAGTTTACAATTAAAAGAATAGGGTGGGTCCTAAAAAACAAAAAAACCAGGGTAGAGAGTTGTGAAAGAATACCAGACATGCCTCTGTGAGGCCACTTGGGGCCTGCTAAAGGGAGGGACGCGGGTAGTGCTGTGGTCTAAACCACTGAGCCTCTTGGGCTTGCCAATCAGAAGGTCAGCGGTTTGAATCTGTGCAACGGGGTGAGCTCCCATTGCTCTGTCCCAGCTTCTGCCAACCTAGCCGTTCGAAAGCACACCGGTGCAAGTAGATAAATAGGTACTGCTGCGGTGGGAAGGTAAACGGCGTTTCCGTATGCTCTGGCTTCCATTACGGTGTCCCGTTGCGCCAGAAGCTGTTTAGTCATACTGGCCACATGACCCGGAAACTGTCTGTGGACAAAAACCAGCTCCCTCGGCCTGAAAGCGAGATGAGCACCGCAACCCCATAGTCACCTTTGACTGGACATAACTGTCCAGGGTACCTTTACTTTTACCTACCAAAGGGAATGTCCTCTCCTGGGCCACCACATGCCAAATTTCCAAGGGTGGCAGAATTACCAAGAGGGCCATGTCTGCCTGTCTTAACACCTAAGATATCTATAGGGAAAGAGGCAGTCTTTCCCTATATTTGGGGCCTAAGTTGTTTTAAAGGATTTAAATGCTAACGTGAGCTTCTTAAATTGGACCTGGAAAGAAACTGGCCACTGCTGCTGCTGTTTTAAAACAGGGTTCATGTGAAATCTAAACCCTAGCCAGTAATCTGGCTGGCGCATTTGGGGCAATTTGAATTTGTCCAAGTCATGAGAACTCACGGACATCCAATGAAGCTGAATGCTAGAATATTCAGGACAGATAAAAGATATACTTCTTCAGACAGAGCATAGTTAAACTGTAGGTGGCCACCCATTTGGATGGTTGTAAAAGAGGGTTAGACAAAGTATCGGATGATAAGGTTGCCAATGGCTACTAACTATGGTGGCTATGTACTGCCTCCGCTCTTGAATGTCACCTGATGGGAATTACACTGTTGCACTCAGGTCCTGCTTTTGGGCTTCTCATTGAGGCCTCTAGTTGGGAACCAGACCAAATGGGCTGTTCTTACGGTCTTAACATCAAGGGCAGCCCCACATAGAGCGCATTGCAGTAGTCCAGTCTGGAAGCCGTTGGAGCATGGAATGCAATATGCAAGCATACATGCTTCTTTATACTGTTTGCGTTTACAAGTGGTGCTGGTTGTCCATTGTGACAACAGGATGCTGGATTTGCCTGGTTCGGCAGGAGTCTTCTTAGGAGAGAATGGTGGGGGTTCTCCTTCTGCTTCTACAAATAGTTGTTATCTGCATAGGACAGTGGTGGCTAACCTTTACACTCCAGATGTTTTGGAACTACAACCCCCATCATCCCTAGCTAACAGGACCAGTGGTCAGGGATGATGGGAGTTGTAGTTCCAAAACATCTGGAGTGTCAAGGTTAGCCACCACTGGCATAGGAAGAGGTTACCACCCTCCCATGACATCATAATGGAACGAAATAGGCATGGGTACAAAAAGAACATAAAAGCCTGTCCCTCCCCTCCCCCCCCCACACACACCACCCCCAGGCCAGTAAATCAGCCTTCTTCTTTTTTTGATTTTCGACCTCCTTGCCCCATTCTTTGCTTTCTTTCCTTCATTCATTCACCTCCCCCAGGTCAATACCATTGTTCTTGGAGTTTAAATTAGCTAATTAAAATCAGGTGTTTCAATTATGGATAACTGCTGTGCGTCATTTTTACGGGACATCGTCACGATTTCCGCCTGTGTTGTTCGTGGTGTGCTTTCAATGTAAAGAATACCTCCGGGTAGTTAAAAAAACCCAAAAACCAACCATTTTTTAAAGAAATGCTGGAACAGCAACTCCTGGAAGAATGTGAAGGAAGGAAGCCTCTTCTGAACATGATTTACCGGTAATGCTTACCAGGGATTGTAAAATGAAATGCTCCAGCTGTTCATGTTTAATAGGGACAGTCTTTGTTTTCAGATCCACATCTCCATTAAATTGCTGTCTCCATTTTTGCTTTTTTGAGGAGGGCTGGAATTTTCTTGATTCAAATTGCTGCGGTTGCTGCTACTCAAGGCTCCTCTCCCTCTCCTGCAGCTCTAGATCTGCCTTCCTCAATCAATTCCCTCCAAATGTTGCTGGACTACAACTCCCATCAGCCCCAGCCGGGATTTCAGGCAGGAGTCTCTCCCAACCCTAGCGGGAGATGCCAGGGATTGAACTTGGGGCCTTATGCTTGAAAGGCAGACACTATGCCACTAAGCTATGGTGGTTAGAGAGCATTTCTCCAAACTGCTCTCTGAAGTCCCTCTCTCCATTAAACCTTGCTGCGGCCACATTTAACGCAGGGGGCAGGCGCTTCAGACAGCAGATTGCCAAATTACTCTCTGAAGTGCTTTCCCCCCCATTAAAATTTTCTGCAGCTACATTTAATGGAGGTTGCCTCTTACCCCGCCCCCTTTAAACAGTTCACCTGGACTGCTTGCTCCTTCCTTCCTTCCTTCCTTCCTTCCTTCCTTCCTTCCTTCCTTCCTTCCTTGCCTGCTTGCCATTCTGTCATCACACTGGAAATAGTGTGGCCACCTGCTGCCAGCCACGTGAACTGCAGCATGACAACAGCATGACATTTTTATGTATATAGGAAGATAGTCAAAAAGACAGCCCTGCATCTGCTCCCGTATCCCTGGCATCTCCAAGTAGGGCTGGAAAAGAACTTGCAGGGCCATTGCTAATCAATGTAGACAATACTATGCTTGATAAACTAATAGTGTATCAAGCAGCTTCCTATTTGGGGGTGGGGCTGTAGCTTAGTGTCAGAGCATGCAGAAGGCCCCTGGCATCTCCAGCTAGGACTGGGGAAGACTCCTTGCCAGAAACCCTGGAGAGCTGCTACTACACAGTGTAGACAGTAATGCACTAGATACACTAATGTTCTGACCCCAATATAAGGCAGCTTTCTGTGTAGCATTCTGTATGAGCAAGATTCTGTCCTAGATTGCAGTGATTTGCTCTTAGAAGGAATGATGCATTGAGAGAGGGGGGGGGAAGCTGTTTTTGATACCTGTCTTTGGTCTCTTGAGAAGGGTTGAACCAGAAAAATCAGAGCAGCCTAAAAGTATTCTGGTTGTGCAACTGACTAAGAATGGGAGTTGAAGATTTTGCTCCAGACATAGCTGATTTGAAGTTGGAAAGGCATCTTCTTCCTGGGACAAGCTGGCCCCCGAAATCATGTGGTTCACTTCCATGAGCCTTCAGCAGGCAAATGTCTGAGGTTTTTGCAAGGGCCACTTGTTTGTGGCCTGTGTTGTGGGAATTGTCCTCTGGGCAGTGGATCTGGGCACTGTTGGATCTTTCTTTCAGGCTATGGATCAGGCCCTTTGGGGGTGTTGTGATTCTGTATCTAAGACGCAACGGGGTCCCAGGCTGCTCGCCCATTCTTGTTCTTAGCTCTGACTCCCAGGTGCAGCCCTCTGTGACCCTGCTTCATGTCAGGCTGCTTCCTCTGGCTCAACCCTGACAGCCACGTAATTAAGTTTGTAGCTGAAGTGAGATTTGAAACCAGCACTCTTCCAGCATCTTCGAATTGCAACCAGAGTGGTCGTGCTACACAAACTCAAAATCAGATGCTTGGATAGGATTTGCAGCTGAATTCCGTTTGCCACTGACAATATTTCAGCATTAGGTCAAGGCTTAACCCATCATTCGGTGACTTTGTACACAAGGCAGCTGCACACAAATACATAGCCCCCTATGGGCCAGGATCCCCAGGTGTGTGAAGAAGCTCTACACACATTCATCTGTAGCATGCAAGGCCCGTTCTCATTACAGCTGAACAGGTGACCAGGGGTGTGTGGCTGATGTGTACATTGGCACTTGTGGTGGGACTATGTAGTGTTACTCCACAAGTCCCGTATCTGTTGGATGAGCTCCTGAGAAATCAATGGCTACTAGCTACTAGCCTGCCCCGTTAGGGGCAGAATGTCTCTGTATACCAATTGCTGAGAATCACAAATGGAAGGTTGTCCGACCTCTCAGAGGTATCTAGTTGGCCACTGTGAGAACAGGTTGCTTTGGCTTGATCCAGTAGGGATGTTCTTAAAAACTTAAGAAGTTTGGGGCATGGTGGCCCAAGAGAGGACCTCCTAGCATTACGACAGAGGGAGAAAAACCTACTCAGTTTCTCCATGCCATGAATAACTTTATAAACTTCTAGCATGTCTCCTCTTTCTAGCATGTTGCCTTTTCTCTAAACCCCAAAGTCCCAAATGCTGCAACCTTTCTTCATAGAGGAGTTGCTCCATTCCCATTCTTCCATTCTTAAAAAGGGAAAGGTAGACTTGCTAATGAATACAATTCGATGAAGGCAGCTGAAACTCCTGTTAAATCATTCTGAAGCTTTATAAAAGCACTGGAGTGATAAGGTAATGAATGCTGTTAGAGTGTGGGTGTGAGTGAGCATGGGATGCTCACATCAACAACCTTTCTCATATATTGCTTGGTTTTTTAAATAAAGAAACCCAAGCTATTTACTGTGTGTGTGTGTGTGTGTGTGTGTGTGTGTTATGTATGTATATATATGTATTTGAGCTTGACCAACTTTTGTGACAGTTTAGCAAGACTCCGTCCCCATCAAGAGGTGAAACAGAGATTGAGAAATTTCATGAATTTGACCTGTCCTAGGGGTAGAGATGTCGCGACCCGACTAGACACTGATAGACCGGGGTCCGCCAGGGTCGCGCCATGCGGGCGCCAGGAAGGGGAACCATGCAGCGGGCCAGAGAAGGGGGCGACTGCGGAGCCAGGCGCGCAGGGGTTAAACGGAGCGCAGCAAGGCCCGACCTCGCCCAGGCATGCCCCGCGGGGTAAACAACCCCAGAATGGGCGATAACGACCGCTAACGAGCCATCAGCAGCGGGCGTGGTGGAACCGGCAGCATCGCAATAACAATGCAAAAAGCACCCATGAATGGTGCAGGTAGACCAGAGCAGTTAACTCTTTTGTCCAAGCCACCCCGGGTGGGGAAGAGGATTACCCCCGGACCTTTAGGGCAGAAGGGAGGGGGGAATTGGGAGTCACCCAGCAAGGTGTACATAAGGGGGATTCTGAGGTGGCCTCCTCAGAATCCTCACGGACTTTCCACGTTTCTCTGCGTGCTGTACAATAAACTTCAAGACAACTTCCGCTGACTTCTCGGAGTGGCGTGCGTTCTTGACAGCTAGCTACAGTCACCATTGGGGACACGACATAGTGAGGATTCTCCAAAACTTCAACGTCCGTATCGTGTTGGGATCGCTTACCGGCAGCTACCGAGATGGCGACCCCATGGCGCGGAGCGGCACGTTTTCAGACCCCCGTTACCTCGAGCACCCTACTCGAGCGGCCGGCGGATCTGTTCACCTCGAATCAACGGAGCCTTTCCTCGGCCGGACCAGACAGCGGGAGCCTGGGCGAGCTACGGCGACTCCAGGAGCAGCTGAACCGCCTCATCTGGGAGCGGCTGCGGGTTGGCGAGGAGTCGGGCCGGTTGTTGGACCAGGCCTGTGGGGGCGCGGTGCCCCGGACAAGTCGTAGCGGCGGCGGGAGCCAAGGCCACGCGGGATCGGGGGTCTGCAGTCGGCAGACCCCAGGGGAGGGCTCAGGTCAGGAGCCCGGAGTGACTCAGCGGCTGACGTGGTTGGACGGGACGGCCCCGAGGGGGCAGGTGCTTCCCCTGCCAAGACGTCGCAGCAGCCGGCTGGAGGACGACGCAGTGGCGGGGAGTTCCACGGGTGACAGCAGCGAGGACGAGCGCGCGGCAACGACCCCGGAGGCCCACAGGAGGCACGTCCGCCGGAGGGCGACGGCGCGGCGCAGGCCGCCCCCGGGGCTGAGGGCCACTTACGAGGGGGACCCGGCGGAACTCTCCACCTTCATCTTCCATGCAAGGAACCACGCCAGAAGGTACGGGGGAGGCGACTGCGACCCAGAGGACTTGGTAGCGGCGGTCATCTCCTCCCTGCAGGGGAAGGCCGGCCAGTGGGCCATGCTCCTGGTCGACCGCAGGGACCCGGCTCTGGCCACCCTGGAGGACTTCTTGGCAGCCCTACGAGAGCGCTTCCAAGACCCGCAGGCGGAGGAGAAGGCGAAGCGACGGGTCCAGAAGGCCAGGCAAGGGGGTCTCCCAGTACAGGACTATGTAGACATGTTCAGGGGGTAGGCCGCCCGAATCTCCTCTTGGAACGAGGAGGTCCTCGTCCACTATTTCAAGGAGGGCCTCCATCCTGAGCTCCGCAAGTGGGCCGTAGTGAAGGGGACCCCTCGGGAGCTGTCGACGCTGGACGGCTGGTGCCGCACGGTGGCTCAGTTGGAAGCAGACCTGGGGATGCTGGAGTTAGAACCCAGGGCGGGCAAGGACCGAAGGCCCGCGGAGAACTCAGGGACCCCCCGTCCCGCCAATGGTGCGGGGGTCCCCCGGCCCAAGCGCACCCCCGACCCGGAACGGGAGAGGAGACGCCGGGAGGGACTCTGCATGAGGTGCGGAGGGGCAGGATACTATGCGGTGGCATGCCCCAAGCGACCTCCGGGAGAGGTTCGGACCCCGGCAGGGTCCCAAGCGACGTCGGGAACCAGTAGGACACCCAAGACCGGGAGCCGGGCGGCTGTCGCGTCGGAGCCAAGGGGAAAGCGCCAGTCCGACTCCGAGGGCTCGGAGTCGGGAAACGACCTGGACCTGCAGTGAAGGACGCCCGGCTGCAGGTCCCGCCAGGGTTAACGGACCCCAAGAAACGGGCGGGAAGACCACCCAACCTGGTCCGGGTGAGGCTGGAAAACCCGGACGGCGGCAAGCAATGGACGGGCGATGCGCTGCTGGACTCGGGCTGCGACCACAGTATGCTGCACCCCGAAGTGGCCAAGGAACTGGACTTGCCCACCCAGGTTCGGAGCACCCCCTTAGTTTTCGTCCAGATGGACGGCAGTCCCATAAAGGGGGGTCCGTTCGGGGTGGAAGTGGGGCCGGTCTCCTTGTGGGTGGGGGACCACCGGGAGTCCAGGATGCTAGTTAGGGTCCCCATGGATGGGTACCAGGTAGTGCTGGGGTTGGACTGGCTGATGGAACATAACCCCATAGTAGACTGGCGCTCAGGGCGCCTGACGTTCGACCTGGATAGGTGTGGGCAGCACAGGGTCGAATCGGACCCCCAGTGCCCCGGGAAGGGGGAGGCCAAAGGGGTCCACGGGGACGAGGGCAAGCTGGATGTGGTGGCGCCGGAGATACCCCCGGAGTACCGGGATCTGGCGGCGGTGTTCGGGGAAACCGAGGCAGACGAGCTGCCCCCCCACCGCCGCACAGATTGCGCCATCGACATCCCAGAGGATGCGGTCCTCCCCAAGGGACGCATCTACAAGATGTCCGGGGAGGAACTCCAGGACCTCAGGGAGTTCCTGGACAAGAATCTGGCCAGAGGGTTCATCCGCCCCGCCAAGAGCCCCATGGGGGCTCCGGTCATCTTCGTGGGCAAGAAGGATGGCACCCGGAGGTTGTGCCAGGACTACAGAGGGTTGAACGCCATAGCGGCAGGGAACGCGTACCCGCTTCCCCTCATCCCGGATCTGCTGGACCAGTTGGGTACCGGCACGATCTTCACGAAGCTAGACTTGAGGGAGGCATACTACCGGGTGCGGGTCCGGGAGGGGGACGAATGGAAGACGGCTTTTAACTGCCAGTTTGGACAGTTCGAGTTCCTGGTAATGCCGTTCGGTTTGAGCGGGGCCCCGGGGGTGTTCATGAGCCTCATCAACGAGGTACTCCACGACCTCCTGTACAAAGGGGTGGTGGTCTACCTGGACGATGTGCTGGTGTACAGTCAGGTCCCCCAGGAACACGTCCGGTTGGTCCGGGAGGTCTTGCAGAGACTCCTGGACAACCACCTATACGTCAAGTTGCCCAAGTGCGAGTTCCACCGCCCCTCCTTAGATTACCTGGGGTATAGGATCTCGGCGGCGGGGGTGGCCATGGATCCCCAGAAGGTGGAGGCAGTCCTGGGGTGGGAGCGGCCGCGGACACGGCGCCAACTCCAGAGCTTGCTAGGGTTCGCAAATTTCTGCAGGGGCTTTTTGCCCAACTATTCGGCCTTGGTGACCCCCCTCACCGATCTCCTAGGCACCAAGGGGAAAGGAAAGGGGGCCAAGCGTCCCGGGGCGGCTCTGGATTGGGGGTCCCGGGCGGAGGAGGCTTTCCAGGGGCTCAAAGGGGCGTTCGCCGCCGAGCCTACGCTGATCCATGTGGATCCAGCCCGGCCCATGGTGGTACAGGTAGACGCTAGTGATGTGGCCATGGGAGCGGTACTCCTGCAGAGGGACGGGGAGGGCCGTCTCAGGCCCGGAGCGTACCTGTCCCGGAAGTTTGGGAAGGCGGAAAGGAATTGGTCTACCTGGGAGAAGGAGGCAGCGGCCATCCGCATGGCGCTTGAGGAGTGGAGGCACTGGCTGGAGGGGGCAAGGGAACCGTTTGAGGTCTGGACAGACCACCGCAACCTCGAGGCCCTCCGACAGCCACGGAAGCTGACTGCCAAGCACATGCGGTGGGCAGAGTTCTTCTCCCGGTACGATTTCCAGCTAAGCCACATCCCCGGGAAGGACAACTTCCTCGCGGACGCCCTGTCTCGCCTGCCCCAGTACGAGGCGGATGTCCGCACAGAGATGCGTCCACTATTTGAGGACAAACACCTAGCCCGAGCCGTCACCACCCGTAACCAGGCTAGGAGGAAAGAAGGACAGACAGGGGGTCAAGATGGGACACCCCCCCGGGAGCGCAGCCAGCCTTCTGCAGCGCTCCGCGACAGACTAGTGGCAGCGTATCCAACAGACGCGGAACTACAGAACCTGCGGGACTCCTTGACACTGGAAGGGGACATCTGGAGAAGGGGGAGCGCCGCGTACGTCCCGGAACCCCTCCGGAGGGCCGCCCTGGAGGCATGCCACGACGCCAAAGCGGCTGGCACTTCGGCTTCGTCAAGACGTGGAAGCTGGTTCGGCGGAGCTTCTGGTGGCCCACGCTCCGCAAAGATGTCAAGGACTACGTTGCGGGCTGCCCCATCTGCCTCACCTGCAAGCCGGCAGTGGGCAAGCCGCAGGGCCTCCTACAGCCTCTGGAGGTCCCACCTCGACCTTGGTCGGTGATCTCCATGGACTTTATTACGGATCTGCCACCCAGCCGAGGCAAGACAGCAATATGGGTCGTGGTGGACCTGTTCTCCAAGCAAGCCCATTTCGTGCCCTGCGCCTCACTGCCTACCGCCACCCAGGTGGCAAAACTGTTCATGGAGCACATCTTCCGGCTCCATGGGGTTCCAGACAAGGTCATTTCCGATCGCGGCTCCCAGTTTGTGTCCCGATTTTGGAAGGCGTTCCTGGGACTGCTGGGGATCGAACAGGGACTCAGCTCGGCCTACCACCCCCAGACTGACGGACAGACGGAACGTGTCAACCAGGTGCTGGAGCAGTACCTGCGGTGTTTTGGCTGCTACCAGCAGGACGACTGGTCACAGCTGCTTCCGTTGGCGGAGTTCGCTTACAATAACTCCGTACATAGCAGCACGGAGATGTCCCCCTTCGCCGTGGTCTACGGGACTGACCTGAGGCACCTGCCGGACTTGGGGGAGCCCACCGCCCGGGAGCCGGAGGAGCTCGGAAAGTGGAGAGAGAGGACGGCCAGGTGCTGGGAGTCCCTTCGGGAACAACTGCTGGAGGTCAAGGCGGCGCAGAAGAGGACGGCGGACCAGCGAAGAAGACCGGCGGGGGACATCAAAGCGGGGTGCCGGGTCTACCTGTCCACGCGGCACTTGAAGCTGGGCCTCCCCAGCAAGAAACTCGGGCCCCGGTACTTGGGCCCGTTTAAAGTGCTAGAGGTAATCAACGGAGTATCTGCGAAGCTGGAACTCCCAAAGAACTTGCAACAGATACACCCGGTGTTCCACTTCAGCTTGCTGAAGAAGTCCCCGGAGGACGACGGTTGGCACCCCGTGGCAGCGCCACCCACCCCGTTGATCCTGGCGGGAGGGGAGCACCATGAGGTCAAGGACATTTTGGACTCCAGACTCTACAGAGGGCGTTTGCAGTACCTGGTGGAGTGGAGGGACTTTGCTATGGGGGACCGAGAATGGGTGTGGGCGTCGGACATTTTGGCCCCACAGCTGGTCAAGAGATTCCACCAACAGTGGCCAAACCGGCCGGGGGGCCCCGGGACTCAGAACGCTCCCCAGGGGAGGGGGAGTCAGTTTCGGGGGGGGCAGGATGTCGCGACCCGACTAGACACTGATAGACCGGGGTCCGCCAGGGTCGCGCCATGCGGGCGCCAGGAAGGGGAACCATGCAGCGGGCCAGAGAAGGGGGCGACTGCGGAGCCAGGCGCGCAGGGGTTAAACGGAGCGCAGCAAGGCCCGACCTCGCCCAGGCATGCCCCGCGGGGTAAACAACCCCAGAATGGGCGATAACGACCGCTAACGAGCCATCAGCAGCGGGCGTGGTGGAACCGGCAGCATCGCAATAACAATGCAAAAAGCACCCATGAATGGTGCAGGTAGACCAGAGCAGTTAACTCTTTTGTCCAAGCCACCCCGGGTGGGGAAGAGGATTACCCCCGGACCTTTAGGGCAGAAGGGAGGGGGGAATTGGGAGTCACCCAGCAAGGTGTACATAAGGGGGATTCTGAGGTGGCCTCCTCAGAATCCTCACGGACTTTCCACGTTTCTCTGCGTGCTGTACAATAAACTTCAAGACAACTTCCGCTGACTTCTCGGAGTGGCGTGCGTTCTTGACAGCTAGCTACAGTCACCATTGGGGACACGACAATATGCTACTTGCAACAAAAAAAGTGGGGGAGGACGATGGCACTTTAAAGACCATTATGGCAAAAACTTTCATGGGCCACAGTCCGTTTTTCCAGATGCATGAAGGGTTTTTCTTCTAACTCTTACTTTAAGAAGCACCCTGTTGGATCAGACCAAAGCCCCAAATAGTCCAGTATTTTCTTCTTCTTGCAGTGATCAATACGTGATGGTCCAAGCAAGGGGGAGGTCAGTAGTCTCGGCATTCCAGGCAGAAAGGAAGACAAGGATCAGCACCTTGGAGAGGGACCTGGGTGGTGGTTTCAGGACTCACAATAAAGAACCCCTGACAGATGGCCAACCAACCTGTGTTTCAAAAACCTCCAATGAAGGAGAGCCCACCACCTTCCGAGGGAGTCCTTTCCACTGTCCAACAGCTCTCACCATCAGAAAGTTGTTCCTCATCTTTAGCCGGAATCTCCTTGTAACTTGAATCCATTGTTTTGGGACCTATCCTCTGGAGCAGCAAAATACAAGCTTGCTCCATCTTTCATGTGACAGCCCTTCAGATATTTGAAGGTGCCTGTATCACCTCTCAGTCTTCTCTTCTCCAGGCTACACATACCCAACTCCCTCAACCTGTTCTTCGTAAGGCTTGCTTACCAGATCCTTGATCATCTCAGTCTCCCTCCTCTGCACATGCTCCAGTTTGTCAATATCGTTCTTAAACTGTGGTGCTCAGAACTGGACACAGTACTCCAGGTAGGGTCGGACTAAGGTAGAGTAGAGTGGAACTATTACTTCCTTAGATCTGGTCACTATACTTCTGTTGATCCAGCCTAGAATTGTGTTAGCCTTTGATTAATGTTAAGCTTGTGGTCTAGTAGGACTCCTATATCCTTTTCACATATACTACTGGCAAGCCAGGTGTCTCCCATCTTATATTTGTGCATCTGATTATTCCTGCCTAGGGGGTAGAACCTTACATTTGTCCCTATTAGAATTCATTTTGTTCGTTTGGACCCAGTTCTCCAGTCTATTATGGTCATCATGAATCCCAATTCTGTCTTCTGTAGCATAAACTACCCCTCCCAGCTTGGTGTCATCCCAATTTATTCATCCAAGTCATTTATAAAGAGCCTGAACAACACTGGGCCCAGAACAGAACCCTGTGTCTTGGTACTTCGCACTTTTTTCCAGGATGACAAGTGTCAGGTTTCCTTCTCGGTTGTTCAATAGAAAAGCCAAGCCATTTGTCTTTTAGTTCTTTTATTCAGTGCCAAGCTATATACAGTGCAGAGCTTAATCTTATCACGTCTGTTCACTCACTAGCAGAATCCGGAAGTGCCTCCCTCCGGTTTTGGCGCCAACACCACAGTCTTGGCAACCTAAACTGCCTCTTCCTCCTCCTACGTAATCTATGCGCCGGACCTGACGTCTCTCCCTCCGATCGAGCCTGCTGGGTGGTGCCAGGCCTCTCCCTAAATCCCTGGAGCCCTGGCACTCCTTCTTTCCCAGCCACTAACTGCTTCTCCCCCGAGAGACTGCTGTTTTCACTCAAAGATGTATCTGTAGTTAAAACAGGTGGCTGCTCTCTATAAACACTAAGAGCTGGACTGGCAGGGGGAGACGGATCCCTGACAACAAGGAACCATTGGTGAGCACTCTTTGGATTTGGTGAAATCCACCTAACAGCAGCATTGTCAAGCCCTTTTGCACTGAGTCTGTTAAAGTCTGGTGTCTTTTTCTGCAGTCGCTGGCTTCTAAGCACCGGGGTTTTAAGCAGTGGGGATCCTTCTTCAAGACTCTTCTAATCCCCCAATGAGTCTGCTTACCAGTCATTGGAATCTGTTGGCAGAGATGTCTTCTTGGGGTACAAGGAAGAAGATGTGGGCTCAGCTGACTGTGGCACCACATGGTACAGATCAGAGAATGGCCTCATCTCCTCCTCAGGGCTTCTGTCATTAGAGGACACTGCCATTACAGGAAGGAGAGAAGCCTCCATCCTCATGGATGGATGAACTCAAAACTAGACCATTCCAGCCCTTGCTCTCCTGCAGTCAGTTTAGCATTTGGCCATCTGGGGACAATCAAGCTGTCTTACAAACCATTAGCTGGCAGATGTGTAAGGAGCATTCCTCGTTTGGCCCTTCACATTTCAGATGCTATTTTAATACGTCCTAATAGTACTCTTTTGTATCGCGGCATTATGTCCCTTGCTATTATGTTGTCCTTTTTATACCCCAAAGAAATCTCTGGCCCGTGGAGAAGCCGGCATTTAATAATATAGAAGAATTTAAAAAAAAAAAAAAACCTCCCGGCACTTTCCGTTCTTGAGGCTGCGTATCTTTAATAAGCGTTTCGCTGCTGGTGCTGCAAGTTAATCGCTGCAAGATGCAGGTGGTCACCGGCCAATTGCAGGTTGCAGTTTCCTTTCGGGTATCGTGGGAGAATGCTTCCGTGGGAATCTGCCGCACACGGCCTTGTGGCAAACAGCCACACTTCAAAAGCGATGTGACGAGGGCCCCCACAATTGTGTTTCCTTCTGTCTACAAGCTAAGCAGCTGGGAATGTTGTGGTGCCTTGAAAGGCTAAATGTTTCTGCCTGAGATGCAAATGCAGCTCTGATGGAGAGACGGACCAGCTCGTGCCAGCTCATGATTTTATTATGATTCCACTGCTTTAAGCATGTGTAACTGAATCTGGCACACATTTATACCTTGTAACGGCCCTGGCTCCCACCCAAAAGCAGACCACAGAGGCATTTACGTGTAAGTAAAGAAGCAAACTTTTAATATAGCAGTCTCACGGCACTGGCTCAGCAGCTAGGGGAAAAAACACAGATTCTATTCTGGGTGATATTACAAGGGAGTAAGCAACAGGAAATCCAAGTCCAAGAGCAAAAGCCAAGGTTCAAGAGTCCAAGATTAGCAGCAAGAGTTCCCAGGCTGTGTGGCAGCTAGGATGCCGTTCCAACAAGGTACCCCACCTCCCTTGTATTTTACTGAGTTAGATAGCTCAATGGTCTGACTCTGTAGAAAGCTGCTTCCTTTTTTCCTATTCTAACAGCTTTTCGTTCAGAATCATGTGGACTGGAACCTTACTTTACATTTAACAGAAAAGACCACAGCTCAGTGGTAGAGCACCTGGTGCCAGATTCAATCCCTTGCTTCTCCAGGTATTGCTGGGGGGAAAGAACCATGTCTAAGACCAGGCTTCCTCAAACTCCAGATATTTTGAGACTACAATTCCCATCATCCCTGACCACTGGTCCTGCTAGCTAGGGATCATGGGAGTTGTAGGCCAAAACATCTGAAGGGCCGAGTTTGAGGAAGCCTGTCCAAGACCCTAGAGAACCACTGCCAGCCTATGTAGACAACACTGGGCTAGAAAGACCAGTGGTCTACTCAGTAGAAGGCAGGTCCCTGTGTTCTACCTATGATGCTGGAAACAGACAATGAGGGGTGGCAATCAACTTTGTATGAACATAGGAAAAGCCCTGCTGGGTCATCGCAAAGTTGAAGAGTTGGAGGAATTGAACATGCCATCAGTTGAGCCAGTGGAGTGGTTCTGATTCCCTTCTGCCTCGTTTTCTGAATGAAGTAGGAATTATGAGGACAGGAACTTGATCACTAACACTGCATTAAAGACTAGTTAGAAGGGAAGGAGGGAGGACAGTTTCTCATTGGAACTAAGTAAGGAGTTAAAGCAAGGGAAGGCAACTTGTGACTCTACAGATCCTGTTGGACTCCAACTTCCATCAGACCCAGCCAATATAGCCAATAGTGAGGCATGATGGGAGTTGTAGTCCAGCAATATCTGGAGGCCCACAGATTCCCCATCTCTACCTTCATCTGTGGGAACACCTGCAATTTCCTGCAACTTTTTTTGCAATTCCCTGCTGCCATTTGCTTTTCCGTCCTCTCAGTGTTCAATCATCCTCTCTCCCTCCACTCATCAAACTGGGTTTGGACTGAATGCCACAGAGAGGACGTCAAACTCTCTTATGACTTCCTTCTTGTTGCTATAAACATAGAGGATGTTGTATTGAACTGAAAGGTGTGCAGAGGAGGGTGACCAAGATGATCAAGGGCCTGGAGACTCAAGTCTTTTCAGGAATGGTTGAGGGAGTTGGGTGTGTTTAGCCTGGAGAAAAGATGATTGAGAGGTGATCTGAGAACCACCTTCAAATATCTGAAGGGCTGTCCCATGGACGATGGAGCAAGCTAGCTTGTTTTCTGTTTCTCCAGAGGGTAGAACCAATGGAGTCCAGTGACAGGAAAGGAGATTCCAACTACACATTAGAAAAACTTTCTGACAGTAGGGTTTCTTCAGGAGTGGAATGGTCTCCCTTGGAAGGGTGGACCCTCTTTTACTGGACTCCACAATTCTAGGAGCTTCCAGCAGAGAAGAAGAAGAAGAAGAAGAAGAAGAAGAAGAAGAAGAAGAAGAAGAAGAAGAAGAAGAAGAAGAAGAAGAAGAAGTGTTTGGATTTGATATCCCGCTTTATCATTACCCGAAGGAGTCTCAAAGTGGCTAACATTCTCCTTTCCCTTCCTCCCCCACAACAAACACTCTGTGAGGTGAGTGGGGCTGAGAGACTTCAGAGAAGTGTGACTAGCCCAAGGTCACCCAGCAGCTGCATGTGGAGGAGCGGAGACGCAAACCCGGTTCCCCAGATTACGAGTCTAGCGCTCTTAACCACTACACCACACTAGTTGGTGTATTAGGGCAAAGGAGGCTCTGCTCCACGAATCTCAGTCTGGGCTTAGCCTGTCACCCTCCTCCTCCTCCTCCTCCTCCCTAGCCTCCGATTTGCCCTCTTCAAACTCAGAGAGGGGAGGGGGAACAGAACTAGAATTAGTTGTCCCTGCCTGCCATTGGCTGCAGTTCCTCCTACCATTGGCTCTGGCCCTGGCCCTGCCTACATTTTGGCCTCCCTGCTTTCCCGGCGGTCCTAGCTGGCACCAGTTTCCACCAATCAGAGATTCCTTACCAATGCAGAATCCAGTGGAAAGATCAAATCGTGATGCTTTCTCTTCCCACCCCTGCCCCCAAGAGATCAAACGGGGGGCAGCTCCTGGTTGCTTGCATCCCATTATGCTCCTTCCCTTTTATGATATTCTTGTGTGGCTTCTCTCCCCTCCGAGAGGCGAAGATGAAATTGATCTGACTGTGTTGGGCACGTGGATTCCTTCGCAGCCGTTTCCATGGCAACCACAGCTATGTTCTCCCTCATGGGACCTGCTAACACTTCAGACGTTGCAGGTGGTTTGGAAATAAACACCACCACCACCCCTTCCCCTTTCTCCCCCCCCCCCAGCTCCCAAAAGTGCTTCATAGCTGCACTGAGGTGTGCTGGGATGTGGAGCAAAAACGGCAACTTAACTCACCTATAAATCTTAAATTGCTTGCCAGGCCCTGCCGAGGCTGGGACTGTTTCTGGGCATCCCTGTGCAGTAAACTTTCCTCCTCTGTGCTGCTGTTGCATTCCTCAGTTTCTCATTTGTTCTGATTCCTGTTGGAAGGAAAGCCTTAAAGTATAGGAGCCCAGGAAGCTGCCTTGATATTGTGTCAAGCCTTTGCTCCGTCCAGCTCAGTTTTGTTTACAGTACTGGCCTTTTCACCCAGTTCTGCTATTGCCTAGCGGTAAGTCAAATACCGGTTCAGAAATGGCGCCTGCTCCTTTTCCTGTTCAGTTTTACTAGTTCAAAACAAGATGTATACATTCAGGTATTCATATGTTAATCCACAGAACACTTCCAAGACTGCTCTGGGGTTAGTGATGTCACAGGTTCTAGCCAGTGGGTGCCTTCCACAGCCACTTTTCCCCTGTCCAAATGGAACCATCCCAAAACCTTGCAGAAATGGTTTCACAGAGCTCTCCTTGGAGAGAACAAGGTGTGTTACCTTAGACCCAGGAGGGCAAATGTGGTCCTCCTGGACTTTTGAGCTGTCTCTCAGTACTCTCCCCAAGTCGCACACCATCAAGAGCCACGTCTTTTGCCTGACTTGCACCCTCCTTGAGTATTTTCTGCCTGGCTGGAATGTGTCCTTGGGTTCTGATAATGCACCTTGCTTGCCCTGGTGGAGAACAGAGAGGAATACGTAAGTGTTTGTAGAAAAGTAAATTTCACATTTATTGCTCTGCCCAGGCATTTGACCTCTGAAAGGTTGTCCCTTGGGACAAAGGGTTGTCCCCTGGGATGAAAAAGGCTCCCTACCCCCTGGTACAGAACTAAGGCGGTGCACTTTCAGACCCCTTCAAGCATTGTGTCTGTGATCTCAGAGGTTGGGTGTATTCACCAGCCATTGCAGGATGTCTTCTCAACAAGACAAGCATCAGTATTGCATACCCTCCAACATTTATCCAATGAAAATAGGGGTGTTCTATACTATCATTATTATTCTACCCCACCCATCTGACTGGGTTGCCCCAGCCACTCAGGGCAGCTTCCAACATATATTAATCATAATCATAATCATAATTAAAAAAACATCAAGCATTAAAAAACTTCCCTACTTCAGGCTGCCTTCAGATGTCTTCTAAAGGTTGTATAGTTACTTATCTCCTTGACTTGGGGGTCGCATAACTCCATAGCCTCCAACATTTCTCCGATGAAAACAGGGATGTCCTAAGGAAATGCGGGACATTCCAGGATCAAATCTAGGAACCTGGATGACTTCTGTAAATCCAGGACTGTCCCTGGAAAATAGGAACACTTGGAGGGTCTGGTATTGCATGGAACAGATTCAAAGGCAGACAGAGAAATTTAGGTTTGCACAATTGAAAGTGGATTAAAGCGCTCTTTCGCCCTAGCGCAGCAGATCCACTCAAAAAAAAAGATAGAGAGAAACCCACTTTTTGCATTTAGGAAATTGATGGGGAAATGCATTGAAAAGTGTGGAATGCCCGGATAATTAATGTTAAGATGCATAAACGTCCTGAAAGCAAACCAGGAGCGAGGCTCCTTGACGTTTAAGTTCCCTGCAAACAGATCAGAAAGGATGCTGGATGAAGACTGTATTATAATCCAACCTCTGCGTAAGCTTTGTGCAAGCAAATCAGAAGGAATGCTCAATAAAAAAGGTCAGCTGGAGGAGCCCTCTCTCCATTCTTATCGCTACCGAAACCTCTAAGTCAACTCTTCTTTTTCTAAACTACAAAGATCCAGGCACATAGCCTTTCCTTGCAGAGAGCCTCTGCCATCACTCCTTGATCCCGTCCCTACACCTTCCCCAGCTCTGCAATCAAACCGAGCCCCCGGGCCACGTCAACAAAAGAGCATAAGCCTAACAGCCAGCCGGCACTAATTGGCTTCTCTCCAGTCAAAGCTACTCTTGAAAGCTTGCTCACTTTGGCCGTCTTCACGGGGTGCTAGACAGTAGGGGGTCCATAACCAGGGTTAAGTCAGTTTTGCCCAGGTCTGTTTCCTTCATTCACGGAGGACCCGTGGAATAAATTCCGCACCTCTGCAAAGAAACATCAGCCCACTTGAAACGTGAAGCGTCTCTCTGTGTGGGAGATACATTTTTTTCCTTTATGGAAATTGACAAGGGACCTAATTAAATGGCACTGAATGTGGAAGATGAGTTGATTCCACCCAGTTAACAAAACATGGCTGAGGACTTGGGCCGGATCACAGCAGCAGGGAATTGTTTCGGACAGAAGCATCTCTGGCTGCGTATAAACGATGAAGGCAGCTTGGCGTGTTTGTGTGTGTGTGTCCCCGTGGTCATGCACTGGCATACCATCAAAATATGTAAGGAGAAAGATAACGGATGCCTGGGAAAGTTAGGCCAGATTGCCGGTTGCCATGGATACCGGATGATATTTTCTCAACTGTTTTTGCAAGCAAACGTCGCTGGCGGGTCCACATTCCTGCTTTCAAAGAAAAGAGATGCGGGCAGAAAGCCGATGCAATGCGAGGGGAATGAACCAGTGGGATAAACATACACAAAGTGACTAGATCTGCACTGTTCGCTTGGTTTCTGGGATTTGGGTGTTCTGGTTGCGGAGCCAGGGAGTTCTTGACAAGGAACGCCGCAGGAGAAGGAAAGTGGAAAAGGTGGGAAGTGTGGGAAACAGAAGACCAGAGAAGCTCCAAGAAGATCCCTGTACAGTCGTACCTGGGAAGTCGAACGGAATCCGTTCCAGAAGTCTGTTCGATTCCCAAAGCATTCGACTTCCAAAGCATGGCTTCTGATTGGCTGCAGGAAGGTCCTGCAGCCAATCGGAAGCCGCAGAAGCCCCGTCGGACGTTTGGCTTCCAAAAGAACGTTCCAAAACCGGAACAGTCACTTTCAGGTTTCGATCGTTCGGAACCCAAAACGTTCGAGAACTAGGCTGTTCGAAAACCAAGGTACAACTGTACTCTTTTCAGCACCTTCTAAAAACATTTTTGCTTAGGCACCCTCACCCAGACGTGTAGACTGCTGAGATGTGTTTTGGTTTGCTTTTAGCTTACCATCTGTTTTTATTATTATTATTATTTATTTTTACCCTTTTAAAGAGGGACCCAGGTGGCGCTGTGGGTTAAACCACAGAGCCTAGGGCTTGCTGATCAGAAGGTCGGCAGTTCGAATCCCTGCGACGGGGTGAGCTCCCATTGCTCGGTCCCAGCTCCTGCCCACCTAGCAGTTCGAAAGCACGTCAAAGTGCAAGTAGATAAATAGGTACCACTCTGGCGGGAAGGTAAACGGCATTTCCGTGGGCTGCTCTGGCTCGCCAGAAGCGGCTTTGTCATGCTGGCCACATGACCTGGAAGCTGTACGCCAGCTCTCGGCCAATAAAGCGAGATGAGCGCCGCAACCCCAGAGTCGGACACGACTGGACCAAATGGTCAGGGGTCCCTTTACCTTTACCTTTACCTTTTACCCTTTTAAAAACTGATACTGTTTTGTCATTTTTTTAAACTGCTTTGCCAAGTCCCCACGCGCACACACACACACACAATCAAGCAGTATATAAATTGTATGAAATAAAATCAATTAATAAAATGACTCTCCAGGCTTTTAGATAAGAATCTCTTCCAATCCTGCCTGAAAGTGCTGGATTGTCCCACTGAGCCACACAGCCCTTTTCCCCAGATGCCTTGGTTTACTGCTGACTATCTTACTATATGCAGCATATAGCAAAATGCTGGAAAAACAGGAGTGTCATGAAGTCTTGTTCCGTCCTACTGGCATTGCCTCCTCCTCCTCCTCCTCCTCCTCCTGCTGCTGCTGCTGCTGCTGCTGCTGCTAAGGATGACATCCTCTGTTGCTAGTCACCTGAGACAAGAAGAACCTATGTTACATCCACCTTAGGTCCTCAGCTGTGCGACACTTCGCTCACCTGCCCACCTCCCTCCCACTAGGAACCTAGGGAGCTGTTGTATACTGAATCCAACAACTGGTCCATCTAGCTCAGCACTGTCTACACTGGCTGGCAGCAAGTTTCCAAGGTTTAGAACAGCCCTACCTGAAGATGCTGGGGATTGTATCTGGGGCAATCGGCATGGACCAAACAGCTAAATGGGACCAACGACCTGACTTGGCTTAAGTCAGCTTCCTGCGTTCCCATACGCAACCCATCAATTGCTTGGGACAAATGTCTTCCAAAGCAGCTTGGGGAGACTTCCTCCCTCCTCCTTAGCGCTCATAAATAATATAATGTCAGGTAGCAGCTCCGTGGTTTGAATTCAAAGCAGCTGAATGCTTCGGAGGTGGTCCTCGAATGTGAGGTTTGCCAGTAATAGGCGCTGCTTAGGGGAAGAGACTTGGCTTAAGATAGGGGGTGGCTTTGTTTTGTTTTAGTATTTCCTGAGCATGAGTGGCACACTGGTGCAGGGGCCTAGCACCAGAAGGAATTGACTGGAGCTTTCTGGGGCAGTAAGAACAAACAACGTTAAGTTCCCAGAAACAGGGCTGCCGGAGCATATCGTTGGGGGGGTGCCAGAGGAGCTAAGGCACAGGTGTGGATTTTTGAGGGGGCTCAAAGCCCAGCACAGGGCAGCCCGGTGCTTCTCTCCCATGCATCAGAGGAAACAGTGCCCATGGGGAGGCGCACTGGGCTGGGATGCCTGCATAGGGGCCCCCGCCAAGTGCATCATCAGCTGGGCGGGCAGGCGAACAGGTGGCACAGCGCAGCCCTGCTTGGCTCTGGTGCAGGGGGGTTCACTCTGGCGATGTGGATGGCAAGGGTTGAGGTGCTATGACCACCTCCTTCACCACCGCCCCCAGCTCCCCAGAAGAAAGACAATAAATAAATAGCAAATAGATACCCCCATGCATTTATCCAATCTTTTTATACGCCATCTAAAGCTATCATTCTACAGCCGATCGATTTCCTTGGGCAGGCCCAACTTCCAGCATGCCAAGGGGGAAATTATCGCAGTTGAAATTGGTCCACTTTTTTTCTTCTTTCCTGCCCTTCTAACTCAACAATGGCTCCCTATCCCCTCGCTTCCAACTTTAGCATGCGCACACCCGGCTCACACTACTTTGGAGGAGGGGAGGGGAAACGATGTCCTTGACATCCTTTGCCTTGCGCTCTGCATAATCTCAGGTGACCCTCGGACAAAACAACCCAGTGCCCAAGCACTTTGATACAGCGGCCGGGTTCAAAGGCCAAGCTTGACTCATCACGAAACCGTCCTTTTAAGCTGTCTTTTGTGGAGGGAACTCTGGAAGGCATATAATTATGGGAAGGGGGGAAAGAGGAGGACAGACTGCTGTTTTCAGGCATCTGCAACACTCAGAGCTCAGACAGTAAGGAGTCCTTGCAAAGGAAAATCGGGGTGGGGAGCCCCAGACAGCAGCAATGCCTCTTAAACTGTTCCCAGACTTATGGCAAAAGATGAGAGGATTTATCTCTCTCCCTCTGTTCCTTTATTCCTCTCTTCATTGCTCCACTCTGCATGGCTCTCCTCCTGAATTCTGGTTTAATAAGAAGACTGCCTTGGATTAATTCCAGAGTGGCAGCATCACACATATCGGAACAGCTTTCCATTGCATAAGATACAAGACAGACCACTGGTCCACGTAGCTCACTATTGTCTACACCAGGGTTTCCCAAACTTGAGTCTCCAGCTGGTTTTAGACTACAACTCCCATCATCCCTAGCTAGCAGGACCAGTGGTCAGGGATGTTGGGATAGGGGTCTGTCCCAGCCCTACCTGGAAATGTCAGGCATCGAACCTTGGACCTTACACAGGCAGCACAGGTGCTCTGTTCCTGAGCTATAGCCCTTCTGTTAAAAATAAAACAAGATTCTAGTCCTCATGCTTCTGAATGAAGAGCTGATTTGAATAGGAAGTTGCCTTACACTGAGTCAGACCATTGCCCCCTCTAGGAGCTTTGTCTACACTGACTCTTGCTGATCTGCAAGAGGGATTCTAGCACGTACGGGAACTTTAGGTCTGCACAATTAAAAGTGAGTCAAAGCACAACAAATCTACTGTTTCTAAACAGAAAACAAAAGGTCTTGGAAGTTTGGAAATGCACCCGGGAATGCGCTGAAAAGTATAGCAAGTGGAGGATTAACGGGAAGTTGTGCAAACACCCTGCAAGGCAATGAGTGCAAGATGAATGCTGATTGTGGTGTAATTGTCCCGTAGACAATCAGGAGAAATGTTCAATGAGAGCCAGGCATAGTCTGACCACTGTGTGAGCTTTGTGCAAGCAATCAGGCTGAATGCTCAATCCACAGGAAGACACGCTCTGACAGCGTCTCTCCAGGGTTTTAGGCTCAGGGGTCTCTCTCAGCCCTACCTGGAGATGCTATTGGGCACCTTTTACATGCCAAACAGATGCTACCTCCTTTCCCTGGCTCTCCCTCTGACTCTTTGCATCTTTTATTCCTGCAGCGTCCCCCATTCACTCATGTGTGTTGATTCTTTTTTTAAAAAAAACCAAACACGCTACCCAAAACTCCCCACCCCAAAGCGATCTTAATGGGATTATACAGGACTATTGCACAGAGGTTCCTTTTCATTCAGTGTTTTAAAGACGCATTGCTTTCACAGTAGGACACTTGGAGTCCCCAGCGAGTACGACTGCCTCAGGTCCGCGTTTTCATGCACACAAGGTTGTATGTGCAGGGGTGGAACATCACACAGGATGTCACGTCAATGTGTACACTCACATCAGGGGTCCGAGGCAGTGTGCTGCTCAATCGCTCATGTGCATTTGTGGTTTCGAGCTATTTATTTCCGTTCGGTAAGATTGAACAGTGGCAGACTTGTAGGTGGGATGGCAGGGGAGGCAGCCGTTACGAATGGCTGCCTTATATTCCAAGGATATTGGGTTGTATCAGAGTAGGCCTACTGGAGTTAATGGAAAGGACCAACTTAGGTGCATTAATTTTAGTGGGTTTTCTCCGAGTAGAACTTATTTGGATACAACCCCTCTCCTTCTTCAATCAAAACATAAGTGTGAGTGATGTATTTATCTCTGGGGTGCCTTTCAAAAACCGTGATTGCAAATTGCAAACATGCTTTCCAGTTGTTGTTTTTAAACAATGACAAAGCAACCTGAGAAGATTGCAACTAAACATTAGGTAAAGGTAAAGGGACCCCTGACCATTAGGTCCAGTCGTGTCCAACTCTGGGGTTGCGGCGCTCATCTCACTTTATTGGCCGCGAGCCGGCATACAGCTTCCGGGTCATGTGACCAGCATGACAAAGCAGCTTCTGGCGAACCAGAGCAGCGCACGGAAACGCCGTTTACCTTCCCGCCAGAGTGGTTCCTATTTATCTACTTGCACTTTGACATGCTTTCAAACTGCTAGGTGGGCAGGAGCTGGGACCGAGCAATGGGAGCTCACCCCGTCGCAGGGATTCGAACCGCCGACCTTCTGATCAGCAAGCCCTAGGCTCTGTGGTTTAACCCACAGCGCCACCTGGGTCCCTTAACTAAACATTAGGATGTCCTAATTTGGGGGGGGGGGAAGCAGGCTAGAAATAAATAGAAGAAGAACAATAAGAAGAGCTGTCTGATGGTAAGAGCTCTTCAACAGTGGAAGGTGGTGGACTCTCCTTTCTTGAAGGTTTTTAAGCAAAGGTTGGATGGCCATCTGTCAGAGATTCTTTAGCTGTGATTCCTGCATTGCAGGAGGTTGGACTGGATGACCCTTAGGGTCCCTTCCACCTCTCCAGTTCTATGATCCTGTGAGTTCTTCCGCCTAGTGGTTCTCAAATCCACCCACCTGTCTCTTCCAGCCATGAAAGCTGATCGGAAGCGTTTGAAGGGGGAGAAGACCGACCTGGTGAGTCAGATGCAGCAGCTCTACGCCACCCTGGAAAGCCGGGAAGAGCAGCTACGGGACTTCATCAGGAACTACGAGCAGCACAGAAAAGTAAGGATGAATGCCTGGGTGGTGGGGGAGATTTGACATTGGCCAGTGTTGGCCATGGAAAAGGATGCTTGTGTAGAATGGGCCCATCGATGGTCTGAGGAAAGTCCCAAGGGCCAGATAGAACGGCCTGGAGGCCAACATTCGGCTGATGGGCCTGAAGTTTCCCACTCCTGTTTTAGGGCAATAAAGAGTGATAATAACTAGTCCTTTGAATTGAGCCCAGAATCAGATAAGCAGCCAGTGCAATTGAAGTCACTGGATGTTCTATGTTATTTTTAGCTCTTTGGCTTGTTCACCTGTCTTTCACAGGTGGCTGTCATATTCTCAGCCAGACCATTGGTCCATTAGCTCGGCGTTGTCTACCCTAACTGGCAGCACCTCTCCAGGGTTTTAGGCAGAGTCTTTCGCTAGAAGTTCCAGGCATTGAACTTCTTTTGTCCATTTACAGGGGCTTACTTGGGGGGGGGCGGAGTTGGAAAGGGAAAGAAGGAGTATCAGGATTATACTGCATGCTCAGGCGGCAGCTACCACTGCTGGCCAGTGGCATCTCCTTCACCCCCCCCCCAATACTGGGCCTAGATGTAGGAGGGGAGGCACATCAAGAATGTCCCTGGCAAGCTCTGCCCACCAAGCAGCCACAGGTGCATCCTTTGCCCAGTGCTGGGGCTTGAAGAAAGGAGCGGTGGGGATATCTTCACACACTCCAGCTGCAGGGATATTTGAGGTTTCCACATCCTTTAGCTCTCTCATATGAGGCAGCTGAGGAATGGAAGAGCAAGAGGTTTGAATACAGCGAGAAAGGGGGGAGACTGAAAGGGGGAGAAGTGGCTGTTTTAAACAACAGCAGAAGTTTGAGCAAAGCAGGGGTGGAGAAACACTGAGGGGGGGGAAGTGGTGGTTTTAATCAATGGCAGAAGTTTGAGAGATGGAAAGACACTGAGGGGAAAGTGACAATTTAAAACAAGGTTTGAGGGGAGAAAATGTCTTTAATCAACAGCAGACATTTGAGTAAAACAGGTGATGAGATACTGAGGGGGAAGTGGCAATTTAAAACATAGTTTGAGTAATTTAATAATAATAATAATAATAATAATAATAATAATAATAATTTATATTTTTATTTATACCCCGCCCAGTGGTTTCCCCAGCCACTCTGGGCAGCTTCCAACAGAATGTTAAAATACAATAATCTTTCAAACATTAAAAGCTTCCCTAAACAGGGCTGCCTTCAGATGTCTTCTAAAAGTCTGGTAGTTGTTTTTCTCTTTGACATCTGGTGGGAGGGCGTTCCACAGGCACTACCGAGAAGGCCCTCTGCCTGGTTCCCTGTAACTTGGCTTCTCGCAGCGAGGGAACCGCCAGAAGGCCCTCGGCACTGGACCTCAGTGTCCGGGCAGAACGATGGGGGTGGAGACGCTCCTTCGGGTATACTGGACCGAGGCCGTTTAGGGCTTTAAAGGTCAGCACCAACACTTGGAATTGTGCTCGGAAACATACTGGGAGCCAATGTAGGTCTTTCAAGACCAGTGTTATGTGGTCTCGGCAGCCGCTCCCAGTCACCAGTCTACAGCAAAAAAGGAGTTGGAGAAAGATCTGGTAGCTTTTGAGTGCTCATTTTTGTGTCGTAACTATCTTTGCTATTTTTCTTCCTTAAAACTTTAGGAATATGCATCCCTGTTTTATTCAAACCTCTGCCATTGTTTTAAACTGCAATTTTCTTCTCAGTGTCCTACCACCCCTGCTTTACTCAAACTTCTGCCATTGTTTTAAACCACCACTCCTCCCGCCCCTTTACAGGGAGACTATCACACAGAGAAAAGTCCTTTCGTCACCTTCCCTTAACCACCCACCAGTCTATTTCTACAGATTCCCTCCTTTATCTTCCTGCTCTCTTTGCCTTCCCCTGTCCCTGCATTTAGTGCCTTGGGAAACAGCCAACGAAAGCAGTTCAAAATGGCAAATTAGTGCAAATACAGTATAAAGAAATAACTCAAAGTAATAAATCATCTGTAAAATATTAAACATTTTTATTTTTATTACGTACTTTTATTTTTATTAGCAACTTTTAAATTAAAAGCTCATCATAAATTCAATAGAGAAGGGGAAGGGGCACAGGAAGAAGGGAGGGGTGGGAGAAACATTTTACAATGTATGAGTACTAATACTCATACTCCTACTAATTACTAACTGTAATTACTACGGTAGTCACAGATGCTGATGTTATGGCAGGGGTCTCCAATGTGGCAACCAGGCAGAAGTCTGCCTATCAGAACCTCCTCTGGCACCAGAAAAAGGAGAATGGAATAAATATCCCCTCAAAAATCCACCATTTATGAGAGACTGGTTGCTCTTCCTGGCTCAGCCTCTTCTACATTGAATGCTCCCTCTTAAAACATGCCCAGATTTCATTAGATGCCAGGATTGGACATTCTCCTTCGCACCCATTCTGGAGAGGCTACAGGACATAGCTGTCAACCCTCCCCTTTTTTTGCGGGAAACTCCCTTATTCCAATGCCATTTCCCGCTGCTATCCCGGATTGTTGATATCCCTTAAATTTCCCGGATTTCAAAGGAAGCAGCTCCTCTCCCTTCCTGCCGGCCAGGGGGGCTCCTCAGCTGCGTTGCTCTGCTGCCAATAAGGAGTCTGAGACCGACTGGGGGCGGAGCTTGCATGCCTTGTGCAGCCAGACCCTCATGCCCAACCAGACAGACAGACTGCCTGCCGTCTATGCGCTCGCTCTTTCGCTCACCCGTTTGTGCGCAGCCTCTGGAGCGCAGGGTGGCGAGGCTACTTGGTGCCATTGCACCGGCCTCGCGGCATCCCTTATTTTCAAATCCGAAAGTTTGAAAAAATCCCTTATTTTCAAATCCAAAAGTTGACAGCTATCTCAACTAAGGAGCTTATCTCTGTGATTGAGCACAATAGATGTACTTTTTTTCTCATCCATGGGGCAACTGACGGGCGGCATGCCTGCACTTTCTTGTGGCCCTGCTTCTTTTTTGCTCTTGTTGATGTGGCTGCCGCTTGCCACACGCCACGCCTTCTCCCACAGCCATTTCGCACCTTCCTCAAAATGCCATATGTGCCCAATGACCCCCCCCAAGAGGTTGATACGGATGGGAAGGAGATCAGAGACGGGAGGAGGGTAGGAAAGCGGCTTAACAGCCACCCGCCCTCCCTGCTTCGCGTCCGCATTCTGACTCTCGCCCCAACCGCAGGAAAGCGAAGATGCGGTCAAAGCTCTTGCGAAAGAGAAAGATCTGCTGGAGCGGGAGAAGTGGGAGTTACGCCGGCAAGCCAAAGACGCCACGGACCACGCCAGTGCTCTTCGGTCGCAGCTGGACCTGAAAGACAACCGAATGAAGGAACTGGAAGCCGAGCTATCCATGGTGAGTGTCCCTGTGCCTGCAGGCCTTCAAGGTCTCTCCAGAGGGCTTTCCCCCCAAACTCCCCATCTCTAGTTCCCAGCCAGACAGCATTGTCACCCTTCCCAGCTCCCATACTCCATGTGAGAAAGCACATGTTAGCCATTTGTCACACACCACATCCACCACGTTGGTAGTTTTCATCAGGTGACGACACAGATCCATCTGCCATCTGGGGAAACCCAGCCAGATGGGTGGGGTATAAATAATAAATTACTATAAATTATTATTACCCTCTGCATAAACTTTGTGCCAGCAAATCAGGATGAGTGCTCAGTCTGGGTACTCTGTAGGGGCCATCTGCCCAGTCTTCATTGAGCATCCATTCTGATTTGTTTACGGGGCAGTTATACAACACTGAGCGTTCGTCGTGTACCATTGGGAGGGAAGGGTTTATGTGTTAGAGACCTCCAACTACGGGCTTACCCACACTTAGTTTTTACCCCACTCTTTCCAGGTCTATGCTTAAAAGCTCAATGTCTGAGCATATCATCATCGTTTGCCCTTGAGCTTTCCCTGCGAAAACCTGCTCTTTAGCACTCACTTAGAGCTTATATCAATTCGAGTTTTCCGTGGGTTGTTGTTTGTTCTGATTGAACTTTAAAGAATGAGATTTCACAGAGAAAGCTCTGGAGCCAAAAAAAACCAACAACATGGACATGGAGCTTTAAAGTGTTGACCATGCCTGGAAAGAACAGAGGAAAGATAAGTGTCGATAAGCCCACTCTGCATTCACACAGTGGTTTATTCCATTTCCCCAATGTTTCCCTGTTAATTTATGCATTATATTTGAGTTTTTACATGGCATAAAAGCCACTTTCGGAAAACTAATGGAACATAGTGCATGCTTAGCATTCATTCCTGTGTTATTTAATTCCAGAAATAATCCATTTACAGTCCCCTTAACCCAGAAAATCACAGGAATAAGTGATGCAAGCATATACAGTTTTTTCCTGCCGTTTTCTTTTTTCTTTTTTTCCAATTTTTTTTATTGGTTTTAACAATTTTAAGCACATTACAATACCGTTAAATTTTCATCCCTCCCCCCCCCCTCACTGGGGGAAGCAAATTTCCATTCCCCTCTCTCACCGGGAACACAATAAACATTTCACATTTAACACAATTTAACATATTAAATATCATTGCTTATGCCTGGCCCATTTCTGTGGGCCAGATATTCTTCCTTTCCTCAAGTTCATATTTCAGTTGACTTCCTCAAATCCCCCTCTGTTGAATTCGTTGTCTATCCTCTTTATCAGTTTTCCAAGTTCTTAAACAAAATACCAAAATCATTTTACTTAAACTAACTCCTTTTTTTCTAAACCTCGGCACCTCATTACTTCTGATACTTTCCTAAACCCTTATCAATTTCCTTTACTCCAACCTAATTCCTGCAGTTTTCATGGAGGAATTGGAGCAAGGGGGACAGAAAGAGGGAGGGAGAAGCAACAATGTCCAATGACATTTTTTGTTGTGTCACACCACACCCACTGGTGTGAATGAAATGTAGCACAACTTGCCGGTATATCGGTTCAACTGCCACAGTTTCGTATCACAACAGATACTGCAGTGCAAAAGGAATATTAGAAAACAGAACAGAAACACTAGAATCACAGTCGGGAAAACTAACGCAGTATTGCCCACACCTGAATGCACCCTCAGCTGTGCTCTGAGAAGCCCCACTGAAATGAATGAAACACCTAGGTTAGCGTCAGAGGAATGGTGGGAGGAACCAGCTGGGGAACCCCCAAGGGAAGAAGCTCAGAGCCAGGGGATTGGTGGTGGGCAGAGAGAAAAGACTGGGGAGAGGAGGTGTCGGAAGCTGAAGAGGTAACAGGGCTTGGTGAGCAGGGAGAGTTTGCAGTAGAGAGATGTCCAGGAACAGAAGCTGAAGCAGGTGAGTGAGAGGAGGGAGGTCAAGAAGCAGAGATGAGTCAGGCTGGTGAAGAGTCACTGGTGTGTCCCCCTCCTGCTACGGCAAGCTCCCATCCCTGCTGGTCTCCCAGAACCAGGAGAGAGATGAAGAGGGCAGAGGGCAAGTTCGCTTCATGCAGGCAGCGTCTCAGATTGCTTAGGGAAAACCCTGAAGAGGAGAGGACTTAGGCAGCTGTGGGAAGGTGGGGACCTTCAGTCTCAGCAACTGCTTGGTGGGGACAAAATATGCCAAATATGAGTTGCTGTGCTCATTAGGCCTGACACTCCTGTGCTGATCCTGTTTTTGCTAATAAAGAGTTGACTCAACTTACTTCCTGTGATTTACTGCTGGCTCACTTCCCGTGGACTGCAATAGGTTTCCCCCCAGCACTGACTGCAACCCTGTGTGTCTCCTGCTGCTTCTCTCAGGCAAAACAGTCCTTAGCAACGCTGACCAAGGATGTACCCAAGCGGCATTCTTTAGCCATGCCAGGGGAGACGGTGCTCAACGGAAATCAGGAATGGGTGATGCAGGCCGACCTCCCGCTGACAGCTGCCATCCGACAGAGCCAGCAGACGCTGTACCATGCCCACCCCCAGCACACGGTAGACCGTCAAGGTGAGTTTGCTCCCCTGTCTCTACCTGCGACCCACTCCACCACCACCACCCCTCCCCTTCCCGGTTCTCTTCTCAAAGGTGGCACAGGTATGGTGTCTTCCACACTTTCTCATTACAGCAGCCCTGTGAGGTAGGTATAGGTGTGGCAGGGAGAACGAGAGAGGCTAAACCCCACTTCACCCAATGAGCTTAGCAGCAGAGCAGGGATCTGAAGCTGGGTCCAGCAGGGACGTGACCTCCTGCGCCCATCTGGTTGAATTTTACACAGCACGCCCATAGGACTGGTGGTGCCAACCGGGAAGGACGTTGGCGGAGGTGACCAGGGCCTCACTCAGCTGAATGTGCAGGAGGGCCCCCAGCAAGGTTGGCTAGTCACGTGTCAGGGACTAGGCAGAGGAGGAGGTGGAATGGTGGAGACCGCCTCCCCATCCTGACCCTTCCAGAGAGGAGGGATAGGGAGACAGTATAGATTTACAACAGGGGTTTGTGGGAGGTTACAGCTCAGAGGCAGATGAGGGGGAAAATTGGGAAAGAATGGGAGAGGAGGAAGAAGAGGAGTGACAGCTGACTGACACAGTGTCATTAGAAAGCATTCCAGACCCACCATCTCCTAAAAGTAGGAGAGCAAAGAGCTTGAAGACAGAGGGAAGTTAGCAGCACCCGTCAAGGAGGTGATGATGATGAATGAGGAAGTGAGAGAGACGGAGGGGTGGAGATTCACTCAGGACTATACCATTGTCCAAGAGGCTGGGTTCTATAGCCTCTCTCTGTAAAGACTGAAATTTAAAAAGGGCTGTTAGAAACTTTCCCTTGTGTTTATACCTTCCTGGGCAACCAACAATTTGGAAAGCAATGAAATAAGACATACTATCATCCAAGCAGGGGGTGGGGGACATATGACCATTAAGTCCAGAGTCAAATATTACTAAACTGCACCACTGTATAGGCTCCCGCTTTAAAGATCACCATGCAAAAGTCCACCCACTGTTTAAAGCACAGCTCAGGAGTAAGATATCTGCTTTGCATGCAGAAGGTTCCATGTTCAATTCCTGGCATCTCGAGGTAGGGATGGGAGAGAACCCTCGAGAACTGCAGTGTGGACCACCCCCTAGACTCAAATCATGACAAGCATTTCAAATACTGGAAGGGCAGAGACACCTCAAGGCCCTTTATTGGCAGACCCCTTCATTACTGGGCAGGGAATGATTTGGCTAAGATTGGGGGGAGTCGGGAAATGTTTCCAGTAAGGGTCCCTCTAGCCTTCTCACCATCGTTCAGTTTATTAGGTTGGATTCCCTGCTGCCTGTGCCACTGGGGTCACCGGTCAAACTGTAGGCCAGATGCCCCACATCTGCATGCCCTTCCAGATGTTGCTGGAATGCAGACCTCATCATCCCTGACCATTAGCCAGGCTGGTTGTGGCTGACGGGAGTCAAACTCCCAACATTCAGAAAGCCACAGGTCCCACATCCCTGCAACCAAGTTGGAGCTATCCAAGGTCCTGAAATGCCAAGCCTGCTTGAGCGTTTCACCTGCGCAGAAACCCCCAGTCCTGGAAGGCAGGTGATCCCGGAGAGCCAATTCAGTGCCTCGAGCTTCCTTGAGCCCCAAGGAAGCTTCCGCCCACAGCAAGTACGGCGGAGACTCACCCGCCCCTTTCTGATGCTTGCCTTTCAGCGGTCCGCGTGAGCCCGTGTCATTCCCGACAGCCTTCCATCATCTCTGATGCATCGGCAGCAGAAGGCGACCGGTCGTCCACACCAAGCGACATCAACTCCCCGCGGCACCGAACGCACTCCCTCTGCAATGTAAGGCGCCTCTGCAGGTCATTGGATGTTCCTAACACTGTTCTAACACGCTTGCTTGCCTTGTTCGCTTGCACCCGAGCCGACTCCTGTGGTCGGATGCTTTGCTGCTGCTGCTGCTTTTTAATGATGGCTATGTTCTCCCTCCACCGTCAGAGACTGTATGGCCCTGAATTCCAGTTCTTGGGGATCCCACGTGGGGGAAAGCTGCCGTTGCACTCAGATCCTTCTTGCGGGCTTCCCTTTGAGGCATCTGATTGGTCCATAGCTGTCAACTTTCGGATTTGAAAATAAGGGATTTTTCCAAACTTTCGGATTTGGAAATAAGGGATGCCGTGAGGGCGGTGCAATGGCACCAAGTAGCCTCGCCACCCTGCGCTCCAGAGGCTGTGCATGAACGGGTGAACGAAAGAGCGAGCGCATAGACGGCAGGCAGGCTGTCTGTCTGGTTGGGCGTGAGGGTCTGGCTGCACAAGGCATGCAAGCTCTGCCCCCAGTCAGTCTCAGACTCCTTATTGGCAGCCGAGCAACGCAGCTGAGGAGCCTCCCTGGCCGGCAGGGAGGGAGAGGAACTGCTTCCTTTGAAATCCGGGAAATTTAAGGGATATCAACAATCCGGGATAGCAGCGGCATTGGAATAAGGGAGTTTCCCGCCAAAAAAGGGATGGTTGACAGCTATGGATTGGTCACTGTGAGAGCAAAATGCTGGACTAGATAGGTCTTTGCTCTCACTCAGGAGCTCCCTTCATATTTTGGTGCATACAATAATAAATAAATAAGGGCCAATGCCATCTGCTATGAAATATTGAAGTATATCCCTTTCCCGTAAGACAAATGCTCCTGTTCAGGGCTCCAGTCTCCTTGGAACAAGAGTTACGAGTTATGTGGGTCAGGATTGAGGGAAAGCATGTCTAACATTTTCCTTTGCTGTGCTCAAGTTTGGGGGCTGGCTGTTGGGGAGGGAGCAGATTTTGGAGGGTGGGAAAGACATCCTCTTTCGTCTTTCCTTCCTCCTTAAACAACCCTTTTCATTTCAGGAGTGAGTTCATGTTCCCGGCATGCAACCCTCTTGACTATAACCCTTCCACACCTGGCTGTTTGAGGGTTTAGCAGACCAGTTAAATCTTCTTTCTTCCCTTCCCACCTCAACATTTCGTATGTCCCAGAAGTTTACAGGTTCAGGTCAGGCCGTTTCAAGGTTCCTTTACCTTTCATTTTCTTTTATGAACATAAAACATTTCTGCGTACCTAGGGAATTCTCTGAGCGTATAGAAAACCACTGTCTTATGTTTATGGTGAGCCCTTTTCGCTTACACCCCTGTAGACACACAACCACCCCATTTTGGTTTTTAGAAGGAATTGTCGTTCCAATGTTGGTTGTAAAACTTTTCGTTGTAAACTTCCTCAGGGGTCTAAGTTCATTGAAAGGCAGAGTGTTTTTATTTATTTTAAATGGCTCCTCCCAAAAGAGATAAAAGGATGGCACCCTTTTGGCAATGATCCCACCCAACGTTCACTTAGGGTCCCCCACCCCGTGCCCTATCTCATTGCCCCGAGATCTCTCTCCATCCAGTCACAGAAGCTGTCATTTTCCCTGCAGATGAAAACGTACAAGGTAACGTTGTTGTTGAATGTTGCACATCGCAGTCAAAAATGAAGGCCGTATTGACTCCAGGGTTAGTCCTACTCAGCGCAGACTCATTGAAATTGATGGGCGTAACTTAGGCCAATTCATTTCAGTGGGTCTACTCTGAGTAGGACTTAATTGGACACAGCCCATAACATCTCCAGATGATAGGGAGGTCATTACAACATTTATTGACCTGTTGATCAGATTGCCAAGTAGTTATCGAGGGGGAAATGATTAACCCACCATCCAATGAAAAATTGCTATTAAGGATCTGGAATATAGTTTATATGATTGCCTTTGTTGCCCTCCTCTGAACCCATTGGTGGGTCTTCCCCTATGGATCTCCTGCCTGCCACTGGGTCTCCTGCCTGCCACCGAATCTCATTTGTGCTTTTGTTTTCCATTTGACCGCATTCCAGCTTTCAGGGACCAGAGGTACACAAAGGTGATTGGTCTCCTTTGGGACTGGGACAGAGAGACCCACAGTAGGTGCCAGAGCCAAAAACAGGCAGAGCCAGCTAATTCTAGAACTTCCTATTAGCTCTGGCTGGCTGTGTGTGTTTTAACGGAATGACAATATTTTGACATGAACCATCTGCTTACTACCATCTGCCCCACTAGACTTTCTTTTTTTTTTTTTTTTTTAATATTAAAAACAATCTTTATTTATCTCAATCATTCATTACATTCATTTACAATAATAATACATCCTCAATTAACCCCCCTTACATACATACATACTCATACATCAATCTTATTTACTCTTCCCCCCTCCCCCCCCCCTTTGCTTCCAGCCCATGCCATGTTACTTCTTTTATACTCCATTGTTTTAACTACTCTTAATCTTAGTCTTATCTTAATCCTATCTTGTCACTGCTAAACTTTCCCTTTCGTACTAAGGAAGGTAACATTATTTCCAGCCTATATACTCTTCAAAGCTTGACCATTCTTTTATTCTTTTTTCTTTTTTCTCTCCTCTTACTTCAAAATCTTTTACGGCCAAGTTATAATAATTTACCATTTTCAATTCCCATTCCTCTCTACTTGGCATATTTTTTTCTTTCCATGTACTCGCTACCAGCAATCTTGCTGCTGTTACCGCATGTAGTACGAAATTTCTATGTAATGGTTGGATATCTTCTTTTATTATTCCCAGTAAAAATAATTCTGGAGCCTTTCCAAATGAATATTTTTTAAAAAAAATTCATTTCATTGTAAATCATATTCCAATACTTTCTAATTATTTCGCAATTCCACCACATATGGTATAAGGTCCCAGATTCTTTCCCGCATCTCCAACATATTCCACTTCCTCCTTTCTTTATTTTTGAAATTATTACGGGGGTCATATACCACCTATGGTGAATTTTTAATAAGTTTTCCTGCATTTCATAATTGGGTGTAAATTCCATGTTCCTTCTCCACGCCTTCTCCCAATCATCCGTTGTTATTACTTTCCCCATATCCTGACACCATTTTATCATAGTTTCTTTCACCGTTTCTTCTTCTGTTTCCCATACTAACATTTCTTCCTGCAGGTTTTTTATATGTTTTTTTCCCCCTTTTAATAAAATTTCCGTTAATTTAGAATCTTCCTTTTCAAATCCTATTTTATTGTCTTCCTGAAATTTTTGATTTAATTGGAAATATTGTAGCCAACTCGTTAGGTGCTGTTTGATGTCATTATAATCTTTTAATTTCAGAATACCCTCTTTCTCCTCAAGAAGTTCCTTATATGTCGGCCAATTACTTTTTGGATTTACATTTCTTAATGTTATACATTCTAGTGGTGATAACCACCATTGGGTTTTCATTTCAAAAAAATATTTATAATTTTGCCATATTTTTATCAATGATTTCCTAAATACATTATTCATAAACATATTTTTTTCCTTTATTTTATCCTTTTGTAAATACCAATGCCATCCAAAGCCAATTTCATATCCCTCCAATTGTAAAAGATCTGTATCTTTTAACTCAATCCAATCCTTGATCCAAGTAAAGGCTGCTGCATTGTGATATAATTTCATATCTGGTAGGCCGAATCCCCCTCTTTCCCTTTTGTCAATCATTATTTTATATTTTATTCTTGGTTTTCTCCCACCCCACACAAATTTTGTAATATCCTTTTTCCAATCCATGAAATATTTTGTTCCCCCCAGCAATGGAAGATTTTGAAACAAATATATCATTTTGGCTAATATATTCATTTTCACAAGTGATATCCTTCCCATCAACGAGAGTTTTAATTGAGACCAGATTTCCATTTTTCTCTTTATTTGCTTCCATGTGTTTATATAATTCTCTTGTATTAAATCTAATCCCTTATTTGTCAGAACTATCCCTAGATATTTCAATTTTTTACTTATTTCTATGCCAGTAACTAATTGTAATTCCTCTTTTTCTTTTTTATCCAAATTTTTAACTAACATTTTTGTTTTATTATAATTGATTTTTAATCCTGCTACCTCCCCATATTTTTTTATTTCTTCCATTGCCGCCGGGATGCTATTTATTGGATCCTCTGTTGTTATCATTATATCATCTGCAAAAGCCTTGCACTTGTATGATTTATTCCCTATTTTAATTCCTTTTATCTTATCTTCTTTTCTAATATTATCTAGCAGTGTCTCCAAGGTTATTATATATAGGAGCGGCGATAGAGGGCAGCCTTGCCTTGTTCCTTTATTAATTTCTATTTCTTCTGTCACTCTCTTATTTATTATCAGCCTTGCCTTCTGTTTTTTGTATATTGCCCCTATGGCCACCTCCATTTCTTTACCTAATTTTAAGCTCTTTATTGTTTTTTCCATAAATAACCATGCCACATTGTCGAAAGCTTTTTCAGCGTCTAAAGAGACTGCTGCTATCTTTTTGTCTCCTCTGGAATTTGCCAATTCAAATATGTTTATTATATTCCTAATGTTGTCTTTTATTTGTCGCCCCTTTATAAATCCGGCCTGGTCTTTGTTTATTATTTTCTCCATGATGTTTCCCAATCTTTTTGCTATAATCTTCGTAAATATTTTATAATCACAATTTAAGAGTGAAATAGGTCTATAATTCCTAATTAATTCCAGATCCGTATCTTGTTTGGGTAAAAGAATAATTTGAGCTTGTTCCCATGACTTTGGGATCTCACCCTTTTCTAATATCGTATTCATCAATTTTCTTAGGGGTAACAAGATTACATTTTCATTAATATTTTTGTAAAATTCCACTGGGAGCCCATCTGGGCCTGGTGCTTTCCCCTTTTTCATTTCCTTCAAGTTTTCCCTTATCTCCGCAATCGTTATTTCCTCCGACAGCTTCTTACGTTCTTCTTCTGTTATCTGGGGCCACTTCATCCATTTCAAGTACTCATCCATCTTTTCCTCACTTAACTCCTCTTTTTGGTATAAACACTTATAGTAATCTATAAATGATTTTTCTATTTCTTCCTTTTTATTTACACTTTCCCCCCGGATCTTTATTTTGTTTATTATTTTTTCGTTTTGCCTTTTCTTAATTTGCCAGGCTAAGATTTTCCCTGGTTTATTAGCCCAGTTGTAATTTTTATATTTCCAAAATTGCATAATTTTGTTTATTTCTTCATCTATAATATTTTCATATTGGCTTCTTAAAATCTTTATTTGTTTTCCAATTTCCTTATTGCCTGATTTATAGAATATTTTTTCTTTCCTTTTGATCTCTTCTATTAGATTTCCCTTTTTCTTTTCCCTCTCTCTTTTGAGTCTCGCACTTTGCTGAATGAAGTAGCCCCGTACAACTGCTTTTCCTGCATCCCACGTTGTTTGTATATCCGTTTCCCCGCCCATATTCAGTTCAAAATAATCCTTCATTACTTTGTTTGCCCCTTGTATAATTTTTTGATTGTTTAATAGAAAAACGTCTAATCTCCATCTTTTACCTTTCTCCTGTTCCTGCCCTTCCACCACCAATTCAATAGAATTGTGATCTGAGAAGATTTTTACTTTATGTTCAATTTTTTTGATTTCATCCAAAATATCTTTCGAGACCCAGATCGCATCGATTCTTGATGCGGTCTGGTGTCTATCTGAGAAAAAGGTGTATTCTTTTTTTACTGGATTTTTATATCTCCATGCGTCTTTTAAATCCAGTATTTCCATCATTTCAATAAGATTCCTTGGTAGCTTTTTGTACTTTTTCCCTTTCAAATCTTTAGATTTATCTAGCTCAGGGTCTATCACCCCGTTCATATCCCCCATTATAATTATTTTTTTGTCGACATATTCCAACATTTGCCTTTGCACTCTTCTGAAGTACTCAACCTTACTCCCATTCGGGGCATAGATTCCCACTAAGATACATTGTTCTCCTTTTTCTATTTCTACTATTATAGTTCTCCCCTCTTTGTCTTTCCATATTTCCTTTGGGTTCCATTCTGGTTTTATATACAAAACTACCCCCTTTTTCTTTTTATCCTCTGCTGCAACAAAATCTACTCCTAATTTAGTATTCACTAATATTTTTTGATGTTTTTTATTTATATGTGTTTCTTGTAAACAAATTATGTCGTAATTTTGTTTTCTTAAATAATGGGTAATTCTATTCCTTTTTTTTTTATTGTTTAAGCCATTTACATTCCACGATAATAATTTTAATTTCATTTTGTTTATTTATTCCAAACAATATTATGAAAAAGATCAAACAATTTGAGAAATTTAAAATTTATATTCCAATTTTTAAAGAAATTTTGGTTTTATCGAATCAAATTTGTCTTATCTAAGCATTACAGAGGATAAAGAGAAGATGGAAAAAAGAGAATTATAGATTCCTTAATTCAGGGAGTTATTTCTTGTTCCTCTTCATCTTCTTCTTCGTCTCCCTCCTCTCCTCCCTCTGCGACGCTTTCTTCTTCTTCCTCATCGTCGTTTGGGTGACTTGGTTGCGGAGTTATTGTCTTAGTCTTTGGCCCCCCAAGATCTTTTGTATATGTTCTATAAAATCTATCAGCGTCCTTTGGGTTGTCAAATCTCCTCCTCTTTCCTTTAAACATAAAGGAAAGTCCTTCAGGGAATTCCCATCTGAACTGGATCTTTTTTGCTTGAAGTGCTCTTGTCAAAAAAAAAAATTTCTTCCTTTTTTGGACCAGCCTTGGTGGAACCTCTTTCAGTATGACTATCTCGGTTCCACCTATCATCAGTTTATCCTGTCTTTTATTCTGTAATATTCTGTTTCTGAGTTTCATTGTTGTAAAAGTCACCAAACAGTCACAGGGCCAGTTATTTTCCTTCGCTTTCTTGGAATTAACTCTGTATATCTTTTCCACTCTTTTCTCTATTTCTTCCTCTTCCATCTTTAGCCATCTTGCCAGTTCGGATGTCATCCTCTTTTCTATATCTTCGTGTTGTTCCTCTGGGATGTTCCTAAATCTCAAAGTCTTCTCTCGCAATTGCATCTGTAGCATAGAGAGAGCATCCTGTGCAACCTCGTTCATTATTGTCTGTGTTTCCAGTTGTTTTTTGACTTCTTCCAGTTCTTGTTTTGCCTCTCTTTTCTCTTTTGGGAGCTTTTTTGTTATCTTTTCTAAGATCTCATTTTTTTGCTGTATTTCTTGGTTGACTTTTTCTGTGTTTATTATTTTTTCCTCTATATTTTTAATTTGTTCTTTTATCTCTACCTTTTCTTTTTCTTGATATTCCATCCTTCCTTCCAATTTTTCCATTTTTTCCTCTACTCCCCTCAACCTTTCATTCATGTCTTTCTTCATTTCTGAGATTTCATGTTTTATTACTCCCATATCCTCTCTCATTTCTCCCATGTCCTTTCTTAAGCCCAGCAACAGTTCTTTAAAGTCCACATCTAGCTCCACTCCTGATTTCCTTCTCTTTTCTTCCATACTCGTGGTTGCCTGGTTTAGCTTTGGTTTTTTTGCTGTTTCTGGTTGGGGAGCCATAACCACTTCTGTTTTTTATTTGTCACACTGCGTTTCCTAAACTTCGCCTCTTGAGGTCGCTGTTTACTATTCTCCTTTCCGTACGTCCTTTTGCTCTTCCTCTCTATGCTCTCCTCTGCATCCCTTCCTTTATTTTTACTGTCACCTCTTGCTGTCTGCGTCACTTCCGTCTTCTCTCTCCCTCTATCTGCTTACTCATGCCCGCTCAGCATATCTCCGCCATTTCTGTAATCTTTACACACGCCGAAATCCTCCAACCCTCCTCCGTCTCCTCAATCTCCGCTGCGGTTTCCACCCTCCGCTGCGGATTCCAAATAAAAAGAGGTCTCTAGTTCAGCTTTGTGAGTAGTTTTCTTTATTAAGTAACATGCACGACTCCGTTTTAAAAGTTTTCCACTTTCTGCTGTTTACTGGCTTTTTTCCTCTTACATGCCGATAGCGCTCTCTTTATATTCTCTGTATTCTCTACGCTATTCCGTACCCTTCCCCTCCTCCACGTCCTCTCTGAATATTCTTTGCGTTATAGGGTACTTTATGATGTCATTTGTGCTTCCTTGCACTCCAAATATCTTCCTGCGCCTCGGTCAGGACTTCTTATTAAAAAACAAACTGGTGTATTTACCGTCACGATCGCGCGGGTTACAGGCTTCTTCCAGCTGGCAGCTCTCGTCCGTCTCCGTGTCCAGTCCCCTCCTCTCCTCTGCCATTTGGCGAGGGATGCCAGGGGTCTCTCAGACACCACCGACGCTCTCGCTCTGGGATTTCTCTCCCGAGCTTTTCCGGGGTTCGGCTCAGCCCTCCGAGACCCCTTACTGCCCAAGCTGGCGCCCCGAGATACCAAGCTCTCGAAACGCTCACCCGCTCGCGTTCAGCGGCAAAACCGGAAGCCCCCCCCACTAGACTTTCTTACCCTTCCCGAATGAGTTCTCAGAGGAATTTAGATCTTTGTGGAACCACCTGGAGATGCCAAGGTGATGGTAGTGGTGTCTGGCGCCCCTTGGGACTGGTGGGGCAGGAAACCCAACAGCAGGTGGGGCCAATAAGAGGCTGAGCCAGCTATTTCTAGTTTTGTCCCCATCTTCTACAAAGCAACATTGAGACTAAAGAGGAGGAGGCAGACGTACATCGTTGCCCCACTAGATTGGTCTTCCATATGAAAACAGGCAAGTGAGGGCTGGCTAGAGGTGGACTGAAGTTAGTGGGGCAGTACCTCATTTGCCCATTCTCCGTGAAGGTACAGAATAAGCCGATCTGACCCCAGGGAAGCAGCCTGTGTTGAAAGGATTGTGGAACTCTCTTGAGAGCCAACCACTGCCATCCCATCATCATTTTTATTCCTCAGCCAGCCAGTGGGCTTTTCACAGCAAAGCACAACATATCTCGAATGTCAAGGCGGGAGCTGGTCAGCAGTAACTCACAAGGTGTCAGTGAACTCCTTATTCCAAGAAACAAAAACAGCTCAGTCCTAGTGAGCACAGCAATTCTTCCCAGTAGGTCTTGTCTCAATGAGGCAGTTGCGAGGACTGAAGGTCCCCTCCTTCCCACAGCTCCTTAAGTTTCCTGCCCAAGTCACCTTGTCTGTCTCTGCTCCGCCCTCTTCATACCTCTGCGGGTTTTGGCCAACCAGCAGGGAGGGGAGCTGGTCGCAGCAGGAGGGGGAGACCCCCTGGCTTCTTCAGTAGCCTTCTTCATCTCTGTCTCTTGTCTCTTGTCTCCTTGTCGTGAACCTCCCTCAACGCACTCTGTGTCACCCTAATAATAAATGTTTGTCAGTGATGCAGGTGTACTGGTTTGACTTTAAACCCCTCGCACCCTGCCCTCCGAGGTTCGACTATACCGACCTCCTTAGTGATTCTGGAGATCCCAGTGACAAGAGTGTTCACGTCCAGTTATACCCCCCCTGCTCCAGGCTATCCTGAAGTAAACCTCTTAGCCTACGGCCCTGGGTTCTAATCATCAAGAAACCCCTCTTGGCTGTCTCAGCTAGCTAGCCTCTGCCTGCTACACTGTGGCACTTAAGGTTCACCCCCTACTAGCCCCTCCTTAATGAATCTCTAGGACACAAACTGCTCCTAGTTCGTCCTCTCTCTGAGACCATTAAACTGAGCCCCGGTATAACACGCTGGACCTCATGGATGACGATACTTTGATGGTTTGAACAAGAACTAGTTTTTATTGTTTCACAAGCATAACGGTTTCAGGGCTTTGTCACATGCAGTTCATAGTTTCTTTACAGTTTCAGATGACTCCTATGGCCTACCCATATACCTCCCTCAGTATATCTAGCTATCTCCTCCCTTCTCTATCTCTCTCTCTCCCAACCATCAACTCCCCCCTGACCAACTGCCGTTCCTCCCCTTTAAAACCCCCAGGAGGTTCCGCCTCTCTGGAGCGAACTGTCAATTCACAGGTTCTAAGTTTAACCTTGTAAACGCTGGGGGGGAACTTCAACATTCTAAACACCAAACAGGGCTGGTTCGCCACACTCCTCTCCTCTCCAGCCTCTGCTTCTGATTCTGATTCTAAACTGTTCTCTGCCACAGTCTCTTCCTGCTCACTAAACCCTGTTCCGACACCACCTTCTCCCAGTCTGCTACCTCTTCTCCACCAATCCTCTGCATCCAGCCAGTCCATTGGGGGAAGGTGCCAGGTGCGCTTCGGCAATGGGCATTGAGCACGCCCAGGCTCCGGGCTATATTGTTCTGCTCTGTGCCAAGCTGACATTTCTCTTTCTTCCGGCAGGGAGATAGTCCTGGACCAGTACAGAAAAACTTGCACAACCCAATTGTCCAGGTAAGAACCGGGTCATCCTGCGTGGCCAGACATGTGTTAAACCTATTGAAAGGGACTTTTCCAGGATGTGCTGTAAAGGTGGGAGGAGATCCAAGGGCATTAATCTCAGAGCAGGTGGGTTGTTAGGGGGCTTCTTTACCCACCCAAGTAAGTCCTACTCAGAGTAGGCCCATTGAAATTAATGAGGAAGTTTCCATTAATTAAGCTGTGTCCATTGATTTCATCGGGTCTACTATAATGTTGGATACAACCCACATTGTTTACAGGGAGCCCGGGTGCATCAATCTTCTTAATTTGTAGAGGGTCCGATCTGTAAACAATGTACTGAACAAAGTATCTGCTACTGTCAACCACAAGGGTGTTGGGAAGGTTCTAGACTGAAGCTCCTTTCCTCGTCACCTATCCACCAGTGTCAGGGGTAGTAGAGGAAATCAGTTCTCGTCTCAGAGTCAAACTAGCATAATTTGTAGTTCCTGAAACAAAGGCCATCCTTAGGAATTCATATTTCTTGGCAGTTCTTCAGCCAAGTAACGTGTACATAAATGCATTTGCCAAGGTCAAATGTACATGGAAATGCATATAGTGCTGAAAGTAGCATTTTTAAAAGGAATTTTTTATTGCAACAATGTGTGTGCATTAGGCAAATGTGTATATCAGGAGAAATTCTCATTAAACTTGTGATGAATTTTCATTAGGATACTTGGGGCGGGGGGATTCACCAAGCAACTTAGAAATGTGGAGAAGCAAATGTAAGAGTGGGAAAATAAGAAACCGAAATAAACAGAGTTGCCCATCTCTGACTGGCCCCACTTCAGAAGTGCACCCCCATTTTTTTGCTCATCACCTGTCTATTACAATAGCCATCTTCAAACGTCTGAAGGGGTGCCACACGAAAGATGACGCAAGCTTGTTTTCTGCTGCTCCGGAGGGTACAACCTAAACCAATAGATTAGCTGGAATTGCCTTTCCTGTAATTTTAAACGTTAGGAAGAACTTTTTGACAGTTAGAGCTGTTTGACAGTTAAACGGCTTCTTTCAGGAGGTGGTAGCCTCTCCTTCATTGGAGATTTTCCAGCAGAGGTTGGATGGTCCTCTGCCAGAGATTCTTTAGCAAGGATTCTGGCATTGCAAGGGGTTGGGCTAGAGCAGTGCTCTTCAACCTTGGGTCCCCAGATGTTGTTGGACTCCAATACCCATAATCCCCAGTCATCTTAGCTAGTGGTCAGGGACGATGGGAGTTGTAGTCCACCAACATCTGGGGACCCAAGGTTGAAGAACACTGGGCCAGAGGACCCTTGGCTGTCCCCTTTCAGCGCTACGATTCTGTGACGCATCCTGTGCTTTCCGTGCGGGAGGGATGAAAAAAACCTGCCGTCTCCTTCCTCCTCAGTCTCTAGAGGACCTCGAAGACCAAAAACGGAAAAAGAAGAAAGAGAAGATGGGTTTCGGATCCATCTCCCGCGTGTTTGCCAGAGGGAAGCAACGGAAATCGCTCGACCCCGGGCTCTTCGATGGTACCGCCCCCGATTACTATATCGAGGAGGACGCCGACTGGTGACGGCCTGCCTCTCTCGCTCCCGCTTCTGGTGTGCGTGCGTGTGTGGGAGTGTCTGTGTGCGCAAGCAAAAAAAAAAAGCCTCTAACCGAACCCAGCGGATCGTGAGCCCATGGCCTCTAATGTAACCCGCTGTACATAAACCCCCAGCGATCCCCTGTGTGAACCCCCTTCCCCGCCCCCCATTAACTGTTGTCTATGGAGCGATGCCAGTCGTGTTGTGTAACCTTCCCTGGTTCTGTTCTGGGGTGTGCTTTCTTTTTTATTTGTTTTGTTTCTCCCCTCTCTTCCCCCGCCCCCAACCTCCTCCAATCCTGCTTTCCCCGCATTTCTTTTTTACTCTTCTTTTTCCTCTTCGTTCCCCCCTCCCCCCTTTTTTTTACGAAACTTGAAAAACTTGAAGGACTTCTGTGTATCTGTAAATAACAACGACGACGAGGAATATTGTGCACTGTGTGCTTGTAAATGTCTCCTGTCCCCCAAAAAGCTGTTCTCTCCCCCTCCCCCCTTTTTTATTGCATCCCACCCTGAGATGACGTCTGCGTCTCGTGTGTTTTTGCCAAGATGGCTGCCGAAAGGGTGAAATGGTGCGTCTTGTTCTTGTGGGGCGGACGCACTATCTCATGGCGAGCCAGCAGTTCAGAAGTGTATTTGCGGCAGGGATGGGCAACAGCCCTTGTCTTATGGGCAAGAGATCCAGCCACTAAGTCAAGCTCGTTGGGCTAGACTGGAGAGGAAGACCACTCTGTTGCATGAAAACCTTTTCCCCCAAAATCCAAACAGCAGGTGTGGGATCCCCAGTCTGGATTGAGACCTTGGTGTGGAATCGCTTTTTGCGCTCTCCTGCTCCAATGCAAGTAGGAGATGCCAGATACTGATTTGGATTGGGTCCACAGCAAGCAGGTGGGGTGGTGAATTGAATCCAAAAACCCTCCCACCAGGGTTCTGATCCACCACTTCCCATTCTTGTAATTGTTGGGTATGTGGATCTTTGATCACTTTTGAGACCTCCTACTGAATTTGAGCCAAGGGGTTGTATCCCTACTCAGAGGAGACCCGTTGAGATTAAGGGACCTAACTGAGTCATGTCCATTAACTTCCATGGTCTGCTTTGAGTAGGTGTTATACTGAATGCCATCCCTAAGGTAAAGGAAATTTCTGTGCTGCCTTATGGAGTTCCCTAAGACTGGAGAAGTTGGCCATCCCTGCTCTTGCACAATCATATCACCAGAGGAAATCTCACCGTGAGGCAAGGAGTCCCTGTCGGCAATAGGTTGCCTCCTCTTATAAATATGTCCCTCTTGAGGTGGTGAAACCAAGGCTGTACCTATAGGAAGAGAGCCGGTGAGGACCAACTCCAGAATACTGGAGGATGCGTCCCAGTGCTATTTTTCTAGAAAAAGACGTGCCGGAGCTCACCATGAAATTCTCCCTTGTTCTCTTTGAATGGCAATGGCGCCCACCTGAGAGGTGCTGGAGCTGAGCTCCTGCTGAAAAAACGACCCTGCCACTTCCTAAATGTGTAGTGTTAGTTTTAAAAACATACGTTTCTAGTCCTTTTAGTTGTGGAGGTATTAGGGAAACCATGAAGAGGAGGTGTTATCCAGTCGCTCACTGCAGACATTGCTGCCTTCCAGTGAAAGCAAAGAGATGGTAAAGGTAAAGGGACCCCTGACCGTTAGGTCTAGTTGCGGACGACTCTGGGGTTGCGGCGCTCATCTTGCATTATTGGCTGAGGGAGCCGGCATACAGCTTCCAAGTCATGTGGCCAGCATGACTAAGCTGCTTCTGGCGAACCAGAGCAGCGCACGGAAATGCCGTTTACCTTCCCGCCGGAGCGGTACCTATTTATCTACTTGCACTTTGACGTGCTTTCAAACTGCTAGGTTGGCAGGAGCAGGGACCGAGCAACGGGAGCTCACCCCGTCGCGGGGATTCGAACCGCCGACCTTCTGAGGGGCAAGTCCTAGGCTCTGTGGTTTAACCCACAGCGCCACTGGAGAGGGGAAAAGAGAGAAAGAGTTAAGGCTGCCATCTTGTTCCTGGGAATAATACCTGTTGAACTCAGTGGGGCTTACTTCTAAGTGGAACTCTGCTGTATCTGTTTGTTTTCTAAAACGGACTGTGATTAAATAGCACATAGACCAGGCATCCCCAACCTGTGGCCCTCCAGATGTTTTGGCCTACAACTCCCATGATCCCTAGCTAACAAGACCAGTGGTCAGGGATGATGGGAATTGTAGTCCAAAACATCTGGAGGGCCGAAGATTGGGGATGCCTGACATAGACATACCAGTAGGGTTGAGGGAGAAAATCAGTTTCATTCACATTTAAAGACGGACTTCTCTAGTTCACAATTCCTGAAACAGTAGGGAACCTAAGCCCAGCCGCTTTGCAAAATTCAGACTTCTCTGAATTTTGCAATGTGGCTCTCTGGCCAAATGATGTATACAAAAATGCACTGACCAGGGTAAAATGTGCATTGAAAGGCATAGGTTGGTGACAGTAGCATACAAAAATGCTTTCTGTTAGGGGAAATGGCTTATAAACATGTACATTAGGCACAATTGAATTAAAAATGCATATATTGAGGGGGGTTTTATTTAAAAAATCACAAACTGGTATAGAAATATAGAGGACTGAACTTAAGATTGGAAAAATTAGAAACTGAGAGAAACCCTAATTAGCAGAATATGTAGGCATTTCTGGCTGTTCTGGACTAATTCCACACATCTGCTTAGGTCCACCACAACTACTGCAAAATGCTTGGGTGAAAGCTTTGGGTTATATCCAGCTAAGCTCTCCTCAGAGTTGACCCATTCAAATTCATGGCCTTAAGCTGGCTGTGTTCATTAATTTCAGTGGGTCTACTCTAAAGCGGATTTAGTTGGATACCACCCGCTGCGTCCTTCCTTTTTTATCTGCAGCTGAAAACCACCACACAGAGGTGCATTTGTAGGAGGAAGTAACAAGCAAAATGGTTATAAAGACAGACAGCATCACTGTGAGATTTTTCTGAGAGCGATTGTGCAAAGATACCCTCTGGACCTTTCTTTTCTTTTGCATGTGACAGACATGATCCTTCAGCCCACAGTGGGCTTCTGAGCCAGACTTGTGGCAAACGAAACATTTATGCTGCAGTTCACAAGTGACCATATTCTTACTTGTGGTCAGAGTGCAAAGGGGAGTGGGCTTTGGGTGCAAAGCCACCCCCAATTCCAAAAATAAAAGACCCCAAACCCCAGTAAGATGACCTCTTCCAGGCCAGAATACCTGGAACTTATATGGATGTAAAGTGCTCGCTCTCGCTTATCTTCCTAATTTTTCTATTTTGTTTTGTTTTTTAATGCATACTCATCTGGAATAATTCCTTAACCCTCTTTTTCCTCCCTATATTGTTTTAGTTTTTAATTTATTTGCACAATACAGAAGATGTATTCTAACTAAATTATTACATAAATATTGGAATTTATATTTTTCCACGTTGGGTGGGGGTTTGGGGCGGGTGCTGTTTCTACTTCCCTGCTCTCTGGAAGTTGAATTTGCAGAGCTGAAGTATGATGGATTTGATGCCAAGAGAACAAATGTTAGTTTCCCCCCATTTTCCTTCTCCCTGCCTCCATCCACCCCCCTCTTCTCCCTGACTCTCTGCCGGAACACCCAACCAAAATGCCAAATGTGCATTTCTGTCAGTTCAGGTCACTTTCTGGTTAACTCACATCAGCTCCTGCTGCTCAGAGCGGCACAGTGATGCGATATCATTACTTATTTCTCTAGATAGTTTTTCATGGATTGTGAGTGGCTGAAGTTCAGGCCTTGCAAGAACATCCAAAGCTGCTTTGAACTCTGTCTCAACCCCTCGCTTGACATTGTCATTGGTCCCCATCCCGCAGGCAAGATCAGGGATTTCACACACTGATGTTCTGAATGCACATTCAGATCACAAATGTGTTAACCATAATTCAGCCACAAAATGGCCAACGTCTTCCTTGGATTTGAAATGTCAAGGAGACTTCAGCGAGAAAAGGCAAGTGAAAAATGGACTTGAAGGTGCTTCTGTAGGACCAAGGTATGGAAGCAAGCAATGGCCCGTTGTCTAAGGTGATATTTTATGTCAACAAAAACCTATCGCTGCTTCACACAGTTGAAAACACTGGCTTGGCCCATTGACACAACTACTGGGAACGTAGTTTTGGTTTCTTCTCTCCACCCACCAGCTCAGCTTCCACCAACAAGAGGAAACCCAAGCAAGATAAAGAAGGGTAGGCCCAGGGATCTGGAGCTGCCTTGGTCCTGAGACAAGGCCAGGACCCTGAACAAGGGCAGAGATGCTGTGCAGAGTTCTGTAGCTGGCATTCAGGACCACGGATAGCAACCCTGCAGCTGAGACAGGAAGATCATGTTGTCTCAGCACTGGCCTGAAGCAACTGCCAGGGCTTTGTAGTCTGAACTGAAAAGTTATGGAGAAAGCCCAACCCTTGGAGTGCTGCTGGTGGCCAGTTAAAGGACTAGTGCTGTTCAAGACAGCTGCAGGCTTCTCAGCAGTGGGGTTTGGCCTTTTGAGTACTCCTTTAGGGAAAGTTGCCTGGGTATTCTTGAGCCTCCAAGGAATCTGACCACTACTGATTAGAGTCCTGTGGAAAAAGTACCTCCTTGGGTTTCAGGGGCTAGTGTGTGGACTGCGTTGCCAGCAGATATACTCAGGACGGATTAGGGACCCACCTCCTCCTCAGAGTTACTATTGCTTGATGACTTTACATCCAAGGACTGCTGGTCCAGAAACCATGGCACTTCTGAACTTGGTCGTATTTCCTTGGTCAATTCATCATTAGCCCTTTCAGATCCTCTGGCAGAATTTGGAGAACTCTGGACCAAATTTTGTAATCCTGCAGTTGAGACAGAAGGAGCCATTTGTCTCATTTTCCTAGGGGGAACAGGCAGTAAATGCAGTTCAAAGTAAGCAAGTGTAAGGTTGGGGGGGGAACCCTAATTTCACATATCCACTCATAGGGTCTGAACTGGCAGTGACTGACCAGGAACGAGACCTTGGAGTCTTAGTGGATAGCCAGATGAAGGTATTGACCCAGTGTGCGGCAGCTGCAAAAAATGTGAATTCCATGCGAGGGGTCATTAGGAAAGGAATCGAAAACAAAACTGTCCATATCATAATGCCTTTAGATAAATCTATGGTGCAGCCACACTTGAAATATTCTGTGCACAGCTATGATCACCTCCCCTCAAAACGAATATTTTACAGCTGGAAAGCTTTCACAAAAGGGCAAACAAAACAGATCAAGGGTTATAACAATTGGGGTTTTTTTTTTAGTTTAAGGAAAGGATGACCAAAAAGTGACAGGATAGAAGTATGCATGATACAGGGAAAGTGGATAGAGAAAGTTTCCCCCCGCTCTCTCATAACACTGGAACTTGTGGGCATCCGGGGAAGCCAAGTGCTGGAATATTCAGGGCAGTCAAAGAAAGCACTTCTTCAGATAGCTCATAGATAAACTATGGAACTCACTGCCACCAGAGGCAATGATGGTAAACAATTTGGATGGCTTTTTAAAAAAAGGATTAGACAAATTCATGGAGGGTCAGCTTCTTCGTAGCTTCCAGCCTTGGTGGCTCTGCTCCCAACTCCCTGAAGCAGTGCGCCTTTGAATGCCCGTTGCTGAGAACCACAGGTGGGGAGAGGGCTCTTATACTCAACTCCTGCTTGCTGGTCATTCCACAACCCGCTGATTGTCAATTGGCAATAACACAGGACCGGACTTCCTTGACAACAGCAGCCACTTTCTGGTTTGCTCCCTCTTTGCATAAAGCACAAGGCAGATTGTGAAGATCTTCAGGTGCCTCTTTAAAGCATGTGTCATTACTCAGGTTTTCCAGGAATCTCTCTTACATTTTGGGGGCTGCATCATACGCGAGTCCAGGTCAGATTGAATGCATTGAAATTAATGGGCATGGCTAACTTAGGTCCATTCATTTCATTGGGTTTACTCCGAGTAAAACCTAGTTTGATATAGCCCTTGATTTTTGTTCAGGGCTCAGTTTTATTTATTATACACAGTTGTGTTTTTGTTTTGTTTTTATCCCAATTTTTATGTAATTTTGTTGAATGTTTGCCTTTTTTATCGCTGAACTCTTTATTTTTGCAAACTGCTTAGGGATTTATTTATTTTTTACTGTATTGTGCAGTATATATTTTTAAAAATTAATAATTAAAACAAACCATGGTTTTAGTTCTTAGCTTGCCGACAACAAACAAACCATAGTTGAACTGGGCTCACACCTAGCGCTAATAACTATCGGTTATTAAGCCATGGTTCAGTGTTAAATGAGAAGCAGAGTTTGTTTGGTGTGTGTTTTCCCCTAGCGTTTTTTCAAGGGCACCCAAGTTTCTTCACCTTATTTACTTCTACAGTACCAATGAGCATATGGTGGAGGGGCTATAGCTCAGTGGTACGGCATCTGCTTTGCAAACTGAAAGTCCCCAGTTCAGTCCTTGGCATCTGCAGGTAGGGCTAAGATTTACACCCATGGCTGAAATCCTGGAGAGCCACTTCCAATCAGTGTAAAGAGTATTAAGAAATATGGCCTAGTGGTATAAGACAGCTTCCAACATTCCTATCTGCATTGATAAACCACTGCCCAAAAAGTGATGCAGATGTGATCACGTACATGATTGCATATTGCTTGAACACCACACAAATAGAACTAGATACCCCTATACGCACAATTGTATCAAATTTGCTTTTGGGCAGAGATTTGTCAGTCCCACAGGTGTGTACATTTACATCATTGAAACCACACACGCAAAGGTCTCAGCACCCGCACAAAAGATCTCGACACAAGCACGAGAATGCAATTATCACTTTTTTGCAGGGTTTATCAAAGCATCAGGTGCAAATTGGCAATGCAGAGGATAGGATTCAAACAAACTGACAGCTAAACATGCCTAGCACTGTGGAAAATTTAGAAATAAGAAACAGGGTTCCAAACATACACGTTCCGTGTCAGTAACAAGATGAGAAAACCAACTGCCCTGTTTTTTGGCCTCTGCAGCAGCTGCTGCACTGTTGCTGCTCAACAACCATTTCTTTGCAGGCATAAAAACAGGAATGGAGAAGGTGCAAAGGAAGATCTGCGGACCCTGAAATAGCAGTAGCTCATCAGCATGGTGCCCATTTAAGGGTGCAAGTGAGCTGCAGGCAGCCAGGACCCTTAACTCCCTGGTTTCTCAATGGCCTAATGGCCTCAATGACAATGTTGCCAAGAGCCTAAGCAGAGAACCAGCTGATTGGCAGAGTTTGCAAAGAGCCACACACCAGCGGATGGTCGCTTGCAGAGTACAACGCACAAGGCTTTTGCAAGTGTGTTGCACACAACTTTGCAGCTGCCACTGCTCGGCAGTGCCTCCAAACCCTCTTTGGCCTAGAGACTCCTTCACCATCAAATTTGGGGCATGTGGGCTTGGCCAAACAACACTTTGTGGGCCAAATGAGTCCCAACAGGCCTGATTAGCCCTGTAGGTTGAAGGTACCCCACCATGGGCTTAGGGTCTCCATGAGGCCCTCAGCTTTGTTCCAAATTTCTCGGGATCTCTGTTGCTCCCTCCTACATGAGCTGGCAAAGGGGTCTTCAACAGAGGGGGCAGATTGTGGCCCACCTAAGAGCTGGCAAGTATGGTAGGGAGCTAAGTGGGTGAAACTACTGTTGGTGGCCAATACAAAATATTGATTCAAAATTCCTATTAATATTTATTTTTTAGAAAATTGCTGGCCATGGATGTAGAAATCCACGAAGGAACAGCTGAGCCTGGAAGTTTTAGATTTAGACTCTGCCTCCCCTTGGAGTGAAGTGTTCAAAGGTCCCCTGGGCTGTGGTGGCCGCCTGGGCTACAGAGTGTCTTCACCCACCTAGGCAGTTCATTGGTCCCGCTTGACCTGGTAGGGCTACAAAAGCTTCCAGGTCAAGCTTTGAATTTGCCTGGGCAGTTAAAAAAAAACCCAAAAGGTAAAGGACCCCTGACAGTTAAGTCCAGTCGCAGACGACTCTGGGGTTGCGGCGCTCATCTCGCTTTACAGGCCGAGGGAGCTGGCGTTTGTCCGCAGACAGTTTTTCCGGGTCATGTGGCCAGAATGACTAAGCCGCTTCTGACGAAACCAGAGCAGCGCACGGAAACGCCGTTTACCTTCCTGCCGGAGCAGGACCTATTTATCTACTAACACTTTGCCTGGGCAGTAGCCAGTGTCAAATATAGTAGTAAGACCTCTTTTTACCATGGATCTTCCCCATGACCTCCACGTGCTTAGGAGTAACAGACAGCCCCCCTCTACTCTCAGTTCAGAATTTATTTAACCAAGCTTTTTTTAAAAATAAAAAACAACTCTTTTTAAAAAATTAAGAGGTTTGGGGTCCCCCCCCAAAAAAAAAAACCCGCATTACACACCAGATGATATCAGGAGAACAACAGAGCTTGATCTCGTCCCTCTCTGAGCTGCCCCCCCCCAAACCCCATCGGCAGACTCCTGGGCCATGCCTCACTGCCTCCAAACTGCCTAGCAAACATAGAACCCAGGAAACATCCCAGCAAGGCCTTCATTCAGCCTTCTCTGCCTGGACACCAGAATAGCAACACCCCTGGGGCGTGTAGATTTCCAGCAAGCAATGTCCTTTGGATTGCATCCCCCAGAGTCCCTTCCACCCAGGGTGCTATAGTGAGGACACTCGGCCATGTGACTGCCTTGGGTGCAACTCTCAGGGCATGCTGCACCCTGGAAACGTAAGCACGTTGTGGCTCCTTGTTGATCTGTGCACGCCGAGAAGCTTGGTTCATTTTCTCCTCTGGAGAAAAATGGCTCCGGGGACATGGCGCTCAATTCAGGGCACTCAATTCATAGTGCGGCTGAGCACGAGAGCGGTTTGCTTATGGACTTTGGGTGACATCTCACCATCTCCTTGTCCCTTCTAGGCCACCTGCAGCTCAGCATCGCCATGGGCACATGCTCCATCCTCCCCATACAAGGAGCACATCTGTGGCAATAACATTTCCCCTAGTTACACAGTGAAGTCATTTTAGCCAAGCTTGGGAGTGACTCTCAGGAGGACACACGCTTGCCTTGAAAATGTCGTGTGAGAATCCAAGTTCTAACTGGGGGCTGCAGCCCTGTGGTCTTTCATCCCCTACTTTAGAAGATGGAAACATTCCTGATGCCAAGTCAAGTGTGCTGTCAGCAGAGGGGAGTCTGTTTTAAGGACAATTAATACATGAGGAGATCCCGCACTGAGCTTAAGTATTTTTATCTGACTCGTTCAGGAGTTCCCATTACTTGCAGACATAGGTACCTCTGTTCCCTTATCCTTGTCCAAGTTTCTATACCTTACGGTGATGGAAATAATCTCGAAAGTGTGCAACAACAGCTGATAGAATCTCAGAAGGGTTGGAGCCGAGGAGATGCGCTAGGCCTCTATGCTCCTCCCGTATGAGCTGAAGCAGAATAAAATGGCGCAAGGCAAGTAAAGAAGATAAGCAATTCTTCGGTTTGTCATTTCTATGTCTCCTTGGTGCCAGCACATACACAGGAACTCTGGAGCCTGTTAACTGCCTCAGACCCATTTTGTTGACATAAAAAAAGCCTCCGCTTCTCTCTGTCCCAGAACACAGGGATTTCCAACTTCCCTCTGCACCAGCAAGACCTTGCAGATGTTACAAATGGGCCATTGCTTCCTTCAATTGAGCATTTCTGCAACCAAATCTTCTTCTTTTTGACAGTGTCATCAGTCCAGATTTTTTCTAAATGGGGGGAGGGATGGTGGCAGGGGAAGATCCCTTTGGAATGCTGCCTTTTGCCAGGCTCTGAGTAGGAATTACACCTCAGGCCAAAAAAAAGCTCTGCGAGGTGCTTTCAGAAGCCACCCCATCTCTTCCCTGTTACTAAGACCTTGCTTTTCCAGTTAATAGGCAGCTAACCCAACCCATCCTGTTGCAAACTTAACAAATGCCGTTTGCCCCTCTTGATAGTGGAAGGCAATGGATTCTACAGTGCTGGGCTGGCTTTTGAGAATCCCATCTTTTTGGAATGGGGACACCTTGTCTTAAGATTGCAAGGAGGACGGCATGAAGGTTCTGCTACCTGGGGAAAGCAAACAGGGGGCGGAAATGGACCCTGCCAGCCAATGTTGGTATGAGCAAGGGGTATCTTACAGCTCAACTAGGTATTATGTTAATGGAAACATGCGTGTCCTTTGTTATGTAAAATTGCAGTTGCAGGGAAGCCATGGGGGTGAGGGAGGGGAGTTTAACCCTTTCTCTCCCCCTGCCACAATCCTGACAAAAATTGCCTCTCCAAAGCTGCTGTTTATATTTCAGAAGGAAGTTCCCATTAGCCTCAAGTAAACAAGAGGCGGAACATTTCTCTGTGGGTCACTTCTTTGCAATATGCTACACATTCCTTCCCTTCCCCCCCCCCCCATCCCTTCTCCCATCTTCCCTTTTAATCAGAGTTAAAAATCCAAACAGCAAAACTTCTGGAATATGTTTAGACATTTCTTCTTCTTTTTCCATTTCAGCTTTCTTGTTTTCTCTCTTTAAAACAAAAACAAAAAACTCCCCCCCCTTTTTTTGGTTTTGTTTTGTAAATTAGGAAATAATTATTTTAAAAGCAAAACTAAGAAGGTGATTTATTTAAAAAAGAACTACTACCATGAAATAGCTTCTGAACTATGGGTAACATTAGATTTAACTTTCTTTTCTTCCCTCCCCCAACATGTGTGGGGAGAAACAATTCCTTGAAGGCATGGATGCAGATATGAAAATATTAAAAAAAAATACACAACAACTAAATAAAGCTTATTTTAAAGTACGTTTTGTTATATGTGACATGATTGTTTGCTACTCTTTAGATATCAGAGCCAAGACTGATGGAAGAGCTGAGAAGAGGAAAGAAGAGGGTTTCATTTCTGTGGATATTTTTGCTGTGCAAAGTGTGGGGGGCAATCAAATTTATTATTATTATTATTATTATTATTATTATTATTATTATTATTATTACCACCTCCATCCTTCACCCTAAGGTCCAAGGATGGGTTACGGCAATATAAAAATGTAAGATTAAAATCTGTGAAAATATTTCCCAATCAGAGGAATAGTGTGGGCTCCACAAATATGGATGATGAAGAAGAAGAAGAAGAGTTTGGATTTGATATCCCGTTTTATCACTACCCGAAGGAGTCTCAAAGCGGCTAACATTCTCCTTTCCCTTCCTTCCCCACAACAAACACTCTGTGAGGTGAGTGGGGCTGAGAGACTTCAGAGAAGTGTGACTAGCCCAAGGTCACCCAGCAGCTGCATGTGGAGGAGCGGAGACGCGAACCCGGTTCACCAGATTATGAGTCTACCGCTCTTAACCACTACACCACACTGGCTCTCTTTGATCTCTGGTGTCAAAGAGGTGAAGAGGTGGCAACTTCAGCGCACAATGGAAGCTATACAATTTGGGCACCAGATGCACCTGTGCAAGGAGGGAATTCTACAGCTTAGGGGCTGACACAGAGAAGGCCCTGTTATGGGCCGCTCCACCTAAGCTTCTGAGGGTAGTGGACCTGTGAAGTGGGCTCCCTCTGTCAACCTTAGCACCCAATAAGACCTTAGTTTAGATGGCCACCATGGAGCCACTGCTAATGCCAACATGATGGAGAGATAACCGCCTGCACATCCAGCAGCAAAATCGGAGGCATAATAGCTGCAGTAGCTGGCATCTTCATCGCAACAGAAAATACTCCCACAGAAGCCCTAACATCTCCCTGCTTCCCACCAACCTTGAGGTTGCTCACTGACCACACTTCCAAACTGGCTGTACGTGGCATGTCCTAAACCAGGGGCAGGGAACATCTGGTGCCCTCCAGATGTGAATGGACTGTCACTCCCTGACCATTGGCCATGCTGGCTCTCAGGTCTGATGGGAACTCGAGTCCAGCAAAGCCTGGAGGGCCACAGATTCCCCTTCTCTGTCTTAGAGGAAACTGAGACTGAGAAGGTTTGTTGGCTATCAACTCGTTGGTCCACTTTTTCAGGATTAAAATTTCTGTCCGGATGGATTTTTAAAAATTTGGCAAAATGTGCAGTTTTTGTTTTTTGTTTTTCTTTACAGTAACCCAATAATTTTTTTTCTAGTGCAATAGACTCGAATCTAAGGCACCCAGTTAAGCTAGTCTGCAGCAGAGAATCACAAGAGAGCAGCATCTTAAACTAGCTAAATACTGTCTAAGTCCCTTCTCTAGTGGCTGAACTAGAAGAGTATGGGAGGTCAAGAGTTAACATCCCCTGTGAGGTACATTTGGCTTCAGTACAGCAATGGACACAACATCACCCAGTCAATTTCATGTCTGAGTTGGGAGAATTTGAACCTGGGCCTTCCTGCTCCTGGTCCAGTACTCTAACCACTGCACCTTGCTGCCAACCCATTCCATTTTTGGGGTGTGTGGTGAGGGCACCCCCTTCTGTTGATGCTTGTTTGCAGTGGCTGTTTCTCTGCCTGATGGAACGATGCCTGTGGGGATTTTAGAGTTATCCTTCTTTCCTCAGGTGCAATCATATGTAGATTTAATCAATCAATCAATCAGTAATTTAATCAACTATGCTTCCTCCAATAGAGTGAAACAAAATAAAAAATTTAAAAAATCCTTCTTCAGATTCTTCAGATCTGAAGAAGTGTGCTTGCACACGAAAGCTCATACCAATAACAAACTTAGTTGGTCTCTAAGGTGCTACTGGAAGGAAATTTTTTTTTTTTTTTTCGACTACGGCAGACCAACACGGCTACCTACCTGTATCCAATAGCGTGGTGGCCCTAAGGTTAGGCATGTGAGAAGGTATCAGCGGAATCTAATGCCATCTAGTGTCCAAAGGTGGGGAATGCAATTCAGAATGACCACATAAAAAAACCTTTCTAGGTCCTACTTCAGTCCATTTCATGAAAAGACTGACTCAGGATACAGTGCAAGCGAAAGGCAACATGAAAGAGAAGGAAGGGGAAACACAGGCAAAGAACAATACACTGGACTCGACTCCAACAAATATGTATCCATGTAACACATGGTCTTAGCATTAAGAGGCATGAAAATGCAGAAAAACCTCCTGCCCAAATGGGTTGCATGCTGATGAAGTAACACCCAGATTAGAGTTGAGACTCCTGCCTTTTATGCTAATGCCCGATGTTAACAATCCTCCAACACACACAGATCAGGGCTACGCTGCAACAATCAGGGCTGGCCCAAAACATTTTGTCACCTGAGACGAACCACAAAGCGGTGCTGCCTCCCCCACCAAGGAAGAAGGGGGGAGTGGAGATCTATATCAGACACAAGGGGTGCAATCAAATCAACCCTATCCAATGGGTGATGTGGGAATCAAAGGCTGGGGGGGCCATACCCTCCAACATCTCTCTGATGAAAATAGGGACATCCAGCAGGACATTCTGAGATCAAATCAGAAACTGGGATAGGTTCTGTAAATCCTGGACTGTCCTTGGAAAATAGGGACACTTGGAGGGTGCAGTTTAGGCCTCCAAAGAGCACACTGCCGATATCACTGTCACCATAGCAGCAGGTGCCCCAAACCCCAACCTACCTGGTGGCAAATCCCCAGTCTGGAGTCAATCCATGTGTCCAAAGGGAAGCACAGTCCCACAGGGATTCGGGAGCATCCAAGCGGAAGTCCATCAACAGGGGCAGTTGAGCAAACACAGCCCCTCGGCTCTGCTTCCCTTGTGTACTTGGCCTGCTGATTGCAGCATCTGGGCTTGATGAGGCAGGTGACCCTCACCTGTTTCAAACCTCCTTCCAAGCTGAGGAATCACACCCCTCCTCCCAGAGCTAGTGAGCCCCGCCTGGCAAGCTAGGGAGCTGGGCTGTGGGACTTTGCCTGCCTCAGCCTCCTAAAGCATCCCTTCCCCTGCTCCCTACACCTCAGATCCTGCCCTGTTCGTGGAGACAGGGGTGCCTGTGACTCTGGTGGTGGGTCCTGCTGCCTTGGTTCCTGTGCATTGACCCTTCGCCATCCTGTGAGTACTTCCTCCCCCATCCCCTGCTTTCCCCGGTGTGTCCCAGTCCCGGCTGCATCCTTCTTTCCTGTTGCCCTGCCAGTTCATGACAGCAGGCGCATGCATTCCTCGGAAGCCAGATCATCTGCCCTTGTGCATCTTGCCACCTAAGGTGGTCGCCTCACCCTGGTTCATAGGTGGGCCGGCCCTGGCAACATTTTGGGTGGCATTCAACTAAGTTTCACTCAGAGTAGACCCTAGTGTACTCAACGGATCTAGTCATATCCATTAATTGCAATAGATCTACTCAAGGGTAGAACATACCTGGTTGCAGAGGATCACTTGTTGTCAGGCCCGTTGCCTGTCCACAACCTTCCTTTGCTGAAATGACTTTTCAAGAGCGAGAGGAAAAGGCATGCTTGCTCTCTGATTACTGTGTCCACCATTAAAAAGGTAAAGGGACCCCTGACCACTAGGTCCAGTTGTGACCGACTCTGGGGTTGCGGCGCTCATCTCGCATTATTGGCCGAGGGAGCCGGCATACAACTTCCAGGTCATGTGGCCAGCATGACAAAGCCGCTTCTGGCGAACCAGAGCAGCGCACGGAAACGCCATTTACCTTCCCGCTGGAGCAGTACCTATTTATCTACTTGCACTTTGACATGCTTTCGAACTGCTAGGTGGGCAGGAGCTGGGACCGAGCAATGGGAGCTCACCCCGTCGCGGGGATTCGAACCGCCGACCTTCTGATCGGCAAGCCCTAGGCTCTGTGGTTTAACCCACAGCGCCACCCGCGTCCCATGTGTCCACCATTACCCTCTATTAAAAATAGCGAATGCACAGGAAGATGCCCTATATGGGAGTCAGACCATCTAATTCAGTAATGTCTGCACTGGCTGGCAGAAGTTCTCTGAGGTTTTCAGACAAGGGACATTTCCTGTCCTACCTGGAGATGCCAGGGATCGAACCTGGAGCCTTCTCAATGCAAGGGGGATGCTCTACCCCTCGGCTGTGACCCTTTCCTTCTCAAGAGTGCAGTTCTGGCAAACAGCCCTGCCTCTTCTCCTGTTCTGGAGAGATAAATATAGTTTCTCTTTATTCTCCTGCTCTACTCCCACTCAGGGGGTTATATCACATCCTCCAGTGAGGTTTATGTGGACAATAATTTTCACAGCGAGGAAAATGGGAGAGCTTCGGTGCTTTGTGTGAGAAAGATCTTGCCCATCTCAACCTGAAATCAGTGCCAGCTTTTAGGCAATCTTTCCCCTCGCCAGAAAGTTAAAAAAAATCAAAGTGATGGGCAGAGACTGAAAAAAAATTCCTTGTTGTTTCTTCCCCCACCCCACCCCAACCCAACCCAACCCCCAATTCTCCATCAGTTAGTAAGGGTGAAAATGCACTAAAAATAGTATCAAGTGGAGAGAGCATTTCAGTGTAATTATAATGGGTGGGATGTGAGGATGCAGCAGAGTTGGCTGATGACATGATGGCCCAATGATGCTGTTGGTTAGTTTTGTATCATGGGACATTGTCAGGATAATTGTCTGTGTAGGTTCAAACAGCAGTGGGACCAGGCAAGATGTGTCAGCATTTACCCCGCCTGGGGCAGTTAATTAGACTGCCCCAAAGCCAGAGCACAGCCGTGTGTGCACATCCCCGGCTACAGAGAGTCCGGTGGCGTAGTAATATGTGATTGTTCCCAGCATGAAGAACAACACACACAAGCCATAAATAAGGCTAAAACTATTGATTGTAGGAATAGTGCAGAGAGAATCTCTGCTGCCAGCTCATTTAGACAGAGCTGCCATAAAGACATCTTTCCAGCTCGAGGTCTAGCTAGAAGAGGCTAGAATTACAACAGTACAGTAATACATAAACATTCCATGTAGGAAAGATAAAGCAGCTTTCTCACGGTTCAGTGAGACAGGCAAAAGTGAAACCATTCTCGCTGCAGCTGCGTGCCGCTTGGCATGGACAAAAATCACAACAAGATGAGTGGCTGCCTATGTCACCTCCAGATTTGAAGCACTTAGGTGTGGCTGCCTTGATCCTAAACAAATATCTGGAAGCCCTGAGTGCAGAGTCGTAGCTACCGGGGGGCTAGCCGGGTTTTTTGCCCTGAGTGAAGCCTCCAACCATTGCGCCGTTCAGCCTGTGTGTACACAAATGGGCATGGGTGGTTCCCAAACTGGGTCTTTGACCAGGATGAAATAAAGCCTAGTTTCGCCCCTGCCTGGGTGAAGGAATGAGGTCACACAGGTTGAAGAGACAAGATGGAGTTGGTACAGGGTCTCCGAGCTGAGCCAGACAATGCTCACATTCCACATTTGATTTCAAGCCCAGAGAAAACTGAATAACAACTGATCACTGCTATATCCCTACGTATCGCTGTGTCTTTTAGTGCTTTGGCAGCATCCAGATTCTTTGCTAGCAGCTCCAACTGGAATAACTTGTAATTTGCTGTAACCCTGAACATTGCTGCAATCTGAGTTTTGATGCAGTGCATATCCATGCAGGCAGGCAGGCCTGTTCCGTCATACTCTTGTCTTGCAAGGCAATTGTCGGTTCCTGCACAGCTTTATTCAAAAAGTAGAGGCTCTTCCAGGGACAACTGCCCCAAGTTTTCATATCCTTGTTGTGTTCACTAATCTGTTAATGTAGGCTAGATGTTTTTAATGTATTCGGAGCGGGGTTATAACTCAGGTTGTGTTGCCCTGGCAAGCAAAGGTGACTAATAAATTAAATAAATAATGAACAAAATTAACTTATTATTTTTATTATGAACCTCAATTGGCCTACTAGTAGAAGCAGGGAACCTTTGGCCTCTCAGTAGTCACACCAGTAGTTACTGGTAGCTCAGAGCTCTGGAATCAATCGCCAAGTCCTGCACAGCAGACCCAGAAGCTCAACCCTCCTGAACAAGCCCCTTACGCCTGAGTTCAAACCAAGCATTGTGTTGGTATTTTAGTAATTTTTGGTTAAAGAATAAAATGAGAATTCCTTGGATGCCTAGATCCACATTTGGGTCAAGTACTATTTGGTCAGAGATCCCCAGTAGAAATTTAGAATCACAAAATTTGCAGCAAAGTAAAACATGGAAATATAGGCTTTAAAACATCCCCTTCTAAGTTTCCTCCAAAGTTTCCCACTTCCCCTAGCCTAGAAAGAGGCCACGCATTTGGCAAGTGAAAAATGGTTTACTTACAAACTCTTCAAAGGTCAGGTTCGTGTGCTGTTCCATAGAGCAGCAAAAAAACCCAGGCAGTACAGCTTAATTTCAAAAAGTGGTAAATGTTTCTATGTTATTTGTACAGAAACAAAGATGGCATGTGGTCTATGCTTGGAGCATTCAGCTTCAACATCCTTACTGGTCAGTTCACATTGGTGGGGGGGGCGAGGTGGAAAATGGGAGAACAAAGTGTTTGATATTCCTTCCTCCCAAGATGAGGGGCTGTGACCTAGCTAACCTGGCAGGACAGCTTGCTTTATGGTCTTAACCCCTTTGTGCATTAATTAGAGTTAAGCATGTTGGATATATGAGCTGATTTATCCCACAGATTCTGTATGGATAATGCTTGGTTAAGCTAGAGCTGAAGGCTGGGTTGCAGTATTAAGGATGGACGTGTCTGTCAATTTCTGTTTCTTGTTTTTTCAATCTCACGTTCAGTTCTCCACATGTCCACTTCAGTTTGCAATTTAGGAACAAAGCGGGGGAAGGCCTCGTGAGATTTCATCTGTAGCTTAGTGTGAATTTCTTCTGATACAGTACAATCACATTTTGCTCCGGGGTTACATTCAGGAAATGGAGTATATAAGCAAAAACGCATATAACCTTCCAAGCAAGGCGAAGAACTCTCTGGGGTGCTCTTGCAGGGGGTCCGAGAGGCTCTCGTGAGCTCTTGCACGGCTGTCCAAGATCTTATGAATGGGAGAGCCTCCTAGAGTCCTGTAAGCAAGGTGGTGAGCTCTTCACCTTGGAAGCCATTAATTTGTGGGATTTCCACCGGCCAACTTTCAACCATGCAAGGTTGAAATTGCGCAAGTGAATCGCATGTAAGCTGTGACTGCATTGTATGCACAAATGTTTGCATGCATGTTTGCCTATTAGACTTTCTCCCCCCTCCCCCCAAAAAAGACAGTGCTCCCTAACATATTGCAATTTTTGGTACGGTCTTCGCTATTAGATACATTTTCATGCACACTTCATCCCAGCATAAGCAGTTTTTGGATACAGTACTTGGCCAGAGAACTGCATTGCAAAAAAAAAAGATTTAAAGTGCAAACTGAGCCACATTTCTCCCCCCATCCCTAGTTCCAACTAAAAGAAAAACTCATATTTTGAGTTTCATCTACCGCCCTCCACCCCCAACTGCGAGGATAGTCGCAGCATATCCATCATCCCCTTGCCAGCCTCTCCGGCTTCCAAATTGGATGTCAGCCTTCAGTTCTAAAAGTCCCCCATGATAAGTCCTGCCTGGCCTGTCACCATCTCTTAATTGGTATAATTAGCATGATGGATGGGAAGGTAATTGTCTGGTCAACAAGGAATCCCAGTCTGGGGATCCGTCTGGGTGCATTGGCAGAGTTGCCTTTTTCTGTGTTTGGAATATGAATTTTCCCTCTCCTAGTTGCTCCTTCCTTACCTCCGCTTGGCCCCCGGCCTGCAAGAAATCTCAGGGAGTGGCAGTATGCTCTTGACCCATGTTGGGGCTAAACTAAGGAGCTTGATGCGAAACTGCCCAATTTAGATGACTGCACCAGCAGGCTGGGGCTGGTAAGTGTTGCAGTGAGGGCATTCTGGACGGCACAAGGTTGGCGAAGGCTCTCCTGAACCAACAATCTGTGTTAGTTGTTGTTAGTTCATTGAACTGAGCCAATCCCCCCCCCCCAAAAAAATCTAAAGAGTTCTGTGTTATCCCCAAACCTGCAGACTCTGGATCAAATCTAAGGTTGTGTTTTGCATAGTGGGTTATACTAATTCTCCGTAAGTGCTGGTCCGCAAGCACTGTGGTTATTAAAGCGATTTATTTGGGCGATGGAAGCATTTAATTTGTCTTGTGTGGTTTTTTTAAACAAATGGCCCTTGGGAGCAGTTTGGAGTGCTGTTATGCTGACATCTTGTGGCCTGTGTCTCTATTGCTAGAGATACTAGCAATATCATTGCTAGCCAGTGATATATGTGCATACGTAAACAAGCCAAGATGTAAAGTCGCAGAACCTTCACACCTTGCCCGCACGCTAACATATGTTCGGTCAGGTCAAGTGCTTAGAATGAGGAAGCAGGGAATTTTGAAGTTGCGGTAAATGGAAATTGCACCACACTGTAGGCGGGGACAGGGGAAGAGACCTGGAAATAGAAAATGAACTAGTGAAGAATCCCCCTGTGTGTTTTGGTTCCACTTCCCAAGTAGATCCCAGGTAATCTGGGAGTCCAAAACCTTGGGAAGAAATCTGAATGAGGAGAGTTTTGATAGCATCTGCATTTATGAGCTGATCCCACAAAGTGACCTTGCCTGGGGGCATCTAGTAACATTTCTCATACCCTCCAACGTTTCTCCGATGAAAATAGGGATGTCCTATTCCAGTGATGGCTAACCTTGACACCCCAGATGTTTTGGAACTACAACTCCCATCATCCCTAGCTAACAGGATCAGTGGTCAGGGATGATGGGAGTTGTAGTCCCAAAACATCTGGAGTGTCAAGGTTAGCCATCACTGTCCTATTCAATAATAATAGTAATAATAATAATAATAATAATAATTAATAATATGCCACACATCTGACTGGGTTGCCCCAGCCACTTTGGGTGGTTTCCAACATATATGAGAACATAATAAAACATTAAACTTTTTTTTAAAAAACAACCCTTCCCTATACAGGGCTGTCTTCAGGTGTCTTCTAAAGGATGTATAGTTACTTATCCCCTTGGCTTGGGGGTCGCATAACTCCATACCCACCAACATTTCTCCAATGAAAATAGGGACGTCCGTAGACTTGCTAGCAAAACTCCATGAACAGATTCTCTACACCAGCTTTCCCCCACAGTTGACCATTGGCCATCCTGGCTGGAACTCGTGGAATCCAGTATCTTGAGGGTGCCACATTGGGAAAGACTAGTTCAAATATCAGTCCCAAAGATGAGGAGGCTCTTTCTTCCCTGTAGCAGCAGTAGCTGCTTTTGTGAGATACTCAGCATGACGGGAAAGCGCTTTCTGTTCTGGCCTGAGCATCTACAGGTGTCTCACCAGAGATCTGCATTGCTCTGAGGACTCAGCACGTTGGGTGAGGGGAAAGGAGTCTAGTGGGGCAGATGGTGGTAAGCAGATGGTGCACGTAGAAATATTATCTTTGTGTCTGCACACAGCCAGAGTTAATATAAGGCTCTAGGGATCCATTCCACACATGCAGCCCTGTACGAGCTCTGGAACATGTTGAGGAAAAGGATATTATGTCCAGAATGTCAGCTAGGAAAATGAGAGGGAGAGAGAGATTAATCATCAGTCTTACAGGGCTGATATTCCTCTGGGGATTTTGCCCTCTGAGATTGTGCAAATAACCAGCTTGGTGTTGGGTGTAGCATTTGATGCCCTGACAACTTTTGGCTTCATTCAGAGCAAAAAGCCATGTTCCTAGTCTCCATTGGTCTATATGCCATATAGCAAACCATTTAACAACAAAGCGATCTTGATGTAATCATGATGCCCATAAATATTTTTCAGGTGTGGAGTTTAACTGATGAACATGCATACGTTGATGAATGCTGGCAAAAACAAAAACAAAACCATCTTAAAGTGTGGGTGCATGAGTTTATCAAGAAGTAAATCCGACAAAAGTCAGTGGGATCTACTGTAATTCAACGTTAGCATGCATAGATTTAAATGCCCAAACAGCAAAGGGAAGTAATTCTGGACTAAACAAGACTACAGAACAATGTAAAAGCCAGCAAAAACAATACAATATAATGTGACTTAATACAAAGTGTTTTATGTTGCTGATGGCAAAATATAGGCATTGATCCAAAGCATCTAGAGTAGATGGGCCATAGCTCTGTGGTATGATATCTGATTTGAATGCAAAGGTCCCAGGTTCAACCTCTGGCATTTCTGGAATAGGGCTGGGAATGTACCCTGTCTGAAATCTTGAGGAGCTGCTGCCCATCAGTGCATCCAATACTGAGCTAGAGGTACTATTGGTCTGACAATATAAGGCAGATTCCTATGTTCCCTGAGTGTTGTTCCAAAACAGTTCATTTACCTTCTTTTGCATCATTAAAATAACCCTGGAAGGCAGGCCAGGATTTCGTTTGTTATCATAGGGATGGAAGCAGAATTTGTATGGTTCCCTTTTAGCAGTGGATTGACCCCATCCAACACTATCAAGCTTATTTGTGGATAAGAACACAATTTCCTATCCGATTATGCATTCCTCTGGGTTTTTATGATGCCATTTTGGTACAAAAAAAACCCCACATGCAGAAGCAGATATTTTACATAAAAGTTGCCATCGCTTTCCTACCCTACTTCTGGAATTCCCGAGGCCCAGGAGCATCTAACCAGCCATGGCAGGATGCTGAACCTGAGGAGCTTGAGAAATCTGCTCTTTGAGAGTTTCCATGTCAACTGACTTGCTCAGCACCCGCCAGACTAACGTGTGGTTTGGGATGTACTTGCCCTTTAGATTTTGCACGTCTCCGAGTCTTGCAGTGTGAAGTCATTGACTTAGGGGGGGGGGGAATCACTGCATGTTTTGAGAGTTAAAACAAAATTAGGAAACCACGTCTTTAAAGAAAATATGTTTTGAAATATGCATTTGATGAGAAAATGTATCCAAAATATGGTTTGCATATGCATTTTTAAATGTGCATTAATGCAGAAATGGGATGGAACAGACTTCATTCATAACACATGGGAAATTGACGAGAAATTGATGGACTGATCTGTTCATCCCTGCAGCTTGACTAGATGGTCTGATGCAACAGAGGCTCTTGCCTTCTTAGGGAGGGAGGCAGATGCATTGCAAGAACTCCAGTTGAATTTGGCAAAGGGAAGTCTCTCTGGCATTTCCCCCATCCATATATTGTGCGTGCTCCAAATTATTAATTATTATTATCACTTCTTATCCACCTCCAGAATCGTTTTGTTCAGGAGAGAGAGGCTAGCCTCTGTTGGTCATTCAGCTCAGCAAAAGACTGTGGTCTAGGGTTGGGGTGGTGGATTTAATTTGATTCACGTTTTAACGGGAACCCACCAAATGTGCACTTCCTGAAACAATGCAGGAACCCAAAGGCAGCGGCACTTTGAAACTGGCACTTCTCTGGAGCAGTTATCCAACCATAAACATTGTACAGAAATGTGTGCATCTGGGGAAAGTGTGCACAAAAATGCATTTTTCATTTTAAAAAGTGGGGATGATCAGTTTTGTGCAAAGGAGCCTATTTTGGCATTAAGGGGCATATTATTCATTCGTTCATTTTTATTAATAATGTTTGGAAAATGGGTATATTTGACAAAATAGCATACAAATGTGTACATTAGATGTATTTTTAATATATTAAGTGGTATATAAATTAAAGAATCAATCAATCAATCACTGACAAATTCTGGTGAGCACTTAAAAAGAAAGAAACATAGCAAACTTTACTTAAGAATGGAACAGAAACTGGGAGAATCCCCAAAACGACAGTCATCCAACTTTCCTTAGTCGTCTTTTGTCTGTCCTTGCCTCCACCTTTCCAAATTACACCGCTTGGGAGGACACATTGGATGATATATGCGCAGCCATGTCCTGCTGATGGTGGGAGGAGAGAGCCAAGTTTGCTTCTCTGTCTGCTTTCAGGTATTGCTGAGAAAGCCGGCTTTGTTTCGTGGCTTCAGATCATGTTCCGCTTCTGCAGACTGGTTGCTCAGTAGGACCGTGGCAAAGACAAGGGGCCTCTTCATACAGGAGACTGCCATCTCCCACCTTTGCAGCAGAGAGGAGGAGATAGGGTAACAGGGTAAAAGTGGGAAGCTGGTTAGGCTGCTCGGAAGTGGCCCTTTTATGATTCATCTCTGCATTTAATGAGAACATCCTGTGCCAGACAGAGGACAGTTTTGTTGCCTCGTGATCCCTGAATCAGAGTGATGGCATCTGGAGGAACTCTCTGGCTTGGCATGCACTCTTGCACAGCTCCTGTTTACAGCTTCCCCGCTCTCCATCCTTGTGTAACCTCCCACAATGCGGCTTTCATGAGTTCCCACAGCCAGTCATTTGAATGAGGCACTCTCTCTGAGCAAAGGAGGAGGGTGGATCCTCATGCAGAGGAAACTCCAGAGCATAAGAGAGCAAACTTTTTGCATTAGCATTGTTGCATTTCCTGCCGGGCAACCTTCTCTGGAGGCAAAAGTGGGTGGAGCAAGGAATGTTAAATTTGCCTTTCAGCAGTAGGCTCATTTGTGCTGTCACACACAAAGACACCTCCATGCTCCGTTCAGGCAAAGCAAGAGGCATTGTCGGGGTTCAAGGATACTTTCCAGTCAAGCAGAAACATTCAAGGAGGCTTTGAAACAAAGCTGGTGAACATAGAGGCTAGCTCCCTGGGGTCCTGGGTGCTGTGTGAATAAATACTTAATAATAATAATAATAATAATAATAATAATAATAATAATAATAATAATAATTTATTTTATTTTATTTTATTTTATTTTTTTATTACCCCACCCATCTGGCTGGGTTTCCCCAGCCACTCTGGGCGGCTTCCAGCAAAATATTAAAATACAATAATTCATCAAATATTAAAAGCTTCCCTAAACAGGGCTGTCTTCAGATGTCTTCTAAAAGTTAGGTAGTTGTTTATTTCTTTGACATCTGATGGGAGAGTGTTCCACAGGGCGGGCACCACTACCGAGAAGGCCCTCTGCCTGGTTCCCTGTAACTTCGCTTCTCACAGTGAGGAAACTGCCAGAAGGCCCTTGGCGCTTGACCTCAGTGTCCGGGCAGAACAAAGGGGGTGGAGACACTCCTTCAGGTATATATACTGGGCCGAATCCATTTAGGGCTTTAAAGGTCAACGCCAATATTTTGAATTGTGCCCAGAAACGTACTAGGAGCCAATGCAGGTCTTTCAAACCGGTGTTATGTGGTCTTGGTGGCCACTCCCACTCACCAGTCTAGCTGCTGCATTCTGGATTAGTTGTAGTTTCCAGGTCACCTTCAAAGGTAGCCCCACGTCATTGGCAGAGGAAGAGGAGTGCGGGGGGAGTGCACCACTCTTGGCAGCACGATCCCAGTGGGGTGCCATCGCGGCTTCCCCCCTGTCCATGCTGGGTGCCACGCCCCCGCATGTGGCGTGCCACACCCCAGGACGCACACCACGCCTCCAGGACGTGTGTCACGTCCCTGTGGGCGGAGCACCATGCCCCTAGGACGCGCGCCAGCCCCGCCCCTACCTGCTCTCCGCCCCCCCCTCCGTCCCCCGTGCCAGAGCATGAAGCTCCATCACTGCCCCACGTAGAGTGCATTGCAGTAAATTCCACATCAAGGGAAGTTAAGGCTGCATTCTCTCACATAGCGGGCTGTATCTTGCACATAAGCCCCATTTGACACACAGCAGGATGATCTTCTGATAAAGTTTCAGGCCGTAGATGGGATCATAGAATCATAGAGTTGGAAGGGACCACGAGGGTCATCTAGAACCACTTTTTGCCCAATGTGGGGCTCGAACTCATGACTCATGAGATTGAGAGTGTTCTAGCACTTTCTGCAAACAAAGGTTCGTGCGGGATGAAATCATCACAGAATTGTAGAGTAGGAAAAGACTCCCTTGCAACACCTTGCAATGCAGAAATCTCAACACACAGTCCCTTGCCCAATTTGAAACCTGCTTAGCTTTGCAAACGTGCGAGCCATTTTATTGGTGCGCCACCAAATTGTGAGTTGGCAGCTCCACAACTGACCGGCTGCTCTTAACCAAAAATCTTGAATCACACTAGGCTACTCAGAACTTGCCAAACAAGAGTTCAAGACTGGATTGCCCCATCCCTGAACTCATCTATACAGCAGACTGAGAAAGGGGGTGTAGTTCGCAACCAGTTGTCACTCTGGTGGCGGTTATTAACACTGAATGTTTCCAGGGGAGTTTTGTTGTTAATAATAATACAAAGGAAACCGCACACTACCCAGTGACACACAGGAGAAAATGAGGAACAGCCACCAGCAAAGAAGAGGAAGGAAGAGGAAAGGAAATAGCAGAGTGGTAAGAGATAAAGATTGGGATGCAGAAAGATGTTACCATTTAGATGAGGAGTGCTTCCAAACCTCAAATTTACCCCCTATAAATCTAACCTCTCCTCATCCTGCACATAATATAAGGCTTATTAAGGGGACCCCAAATTTTGCAGTTCGTAGTTAATGAAGCCCATAGCATAAGAACCTAAGAAGAGCCCTGCTGGATGAGGCCAATGGCCCATCTTGTCCAGCATCCTGTTCTCACAGTGGCCAACAGGGTGCCTGTGGGAAGCCCGCAGGCAGGACCCGAGCGAAAGAGCCCTCTCGCCTCCTGCAGTTTCTGGCAGCTGGCATTCAGAGGAAAAGCATAGCCATCAATAGCCTCAACCTCCATTAATCTGTCCAATCCTCTTTTAAAGCCATCCAAGTTTATGGCCGCCACTGCCTCCTGTGGCAGCGAGTTCCACAGGCTGTGTGAAGTTCTTTCTTTCTTCTGTCGGAGACTTCCCCGAGTTCTAGTCCAACCAGATCGGCGGGGGCACAGGATTACCGACAGAGGTGGGATCCTTTGGCCCTCGAGATGCTCTTGGACTTCCTCATTGGCCAGGCTGGCGACTGGGGCTGATGGGGGAGTTGGAAGCCAACGACGTCCGGGAGGGACACCGCTTCCCCATTCCTGAGCTTAGGGAAGGCTGCCTCAAGCGTTGGCCCGGCTGCCTACCCACTGCCGCCCTCCTGCGCCCCACAAGCTGCTCAGCTGGGCGCAGGAGTCGATCGGAGGCTCTCTAGGACCCGTCCGGACCGCGGCTGCTTCCGCCGGTGCTGGCCGAGCGCGGGAGGGCAGGGCGCTGGAGCCGGGGGCGGCCACCGCGGGCGTGACGCTCGGCCACCCCCACTGAGGACGCAGCGCGCTCGTAACCTTCCGGGAACCATGCGCGGACGCCGGCGGGGCGCAGCTCAGCGCGCAGGTGAGCGCAGCCCAGCGGGACCCCCTCCCTACGCAAACCCGCCCCTCGTGGGGGTGGGCGGTGAGAGCCCCTTCCCCACGCTCGACGGGGGCTTCCCCCCCCCATCTCCGCGGTGGAGATTTCTGTGATGGGGCCGCTTCAGTATTGTCCGGGGTTCCGATGTGCGCTTTCTGACGATGGGGAGACCAGGAATGCCGACCGGGGCGGGGGGTGTTCAGCGGCTGTTGCGCTGCCATCATCTGCGTGTCTCCCTAGTATGAACTATGGAGAGAGAGTGTGTGTGCGTGTTTAAGTGAGAGACATTGCAGCCGTACCCTTCGTCGGGTTGATCGTATATTAAAAGTTTGCGCTTCACTCTTTTGGAGAGGGAACCATTGAGGACGGGGCGGGCTGGGCACTGCGGGGCGAGGCAGGTGGTGTCAAACCACTTGCTGGCCGCAGGGGTCTGGCTTCTCGGCTTCTCTGCTTCTCCGTCTGTGGGACGCGGGACGGGGTGCAGGATCCCAGAGGTCCTAATCCGAGGCCGATCCCTCGCTTTGCGAGGGAGTGGCGACGCTGTGCGTGCCTTCGACTCCTCGTTTTCTCTCCTCTCGAAAAAGCCCCGGACTCGCGTTTTCTTCGGCGAGGGGCTGGGGGAGGACAAGCCCCACACCTAGCAAACTGGACTTGGGGCTGGCATGCAAGTGTGTCTGTTGGAGACTCAGTGAAGCATCCTCCCTGCTTAAGGAACGCGGTTAGGATGGCAGCTTTCCTGCCTTCCGAAAATGCGCGCGCATGCAAAGTTGCGGTCTGCCTTTTTTCTTCTCGTTTTCCTCCCCTTCCTCCTTTCTTTCCACCCTTCCTGCAGCGTCTTCGTTTCCTGCAGCGTCTTCGTTTCCGGGAGGGAGCCCTGCCTCTCCCTCGCTTCCTCTTCTCTCTCCATTCTTCTTGGCTTTTGCAGGACTTTGCCCAGGCGGGAGCTTTTCTCCTAACTGTTGCTTCCCGGATTTTGGAGGTGGCCCTTACACGCCCGATCTTCGGAGGGAAGGCAGTTTTGCAGAAGCGCACACACATATCTTTTGCATTTGCTTCTGAATGACAGGAACACCTCTAGATGCTGATGATCTCTTTATTTTTGAGCATGTACAGAGTGCCCAGAATCACAGCAAAGTTTGAGCAGCTTTGAACTTGACTCTTTAGTCCACTGATTTTTAAGTACAGTAGCGGTTACTTTTAACCTGTTTTGGACCACAACTCCCATCATCCTCAGCTGGCAGAGCTGATGGGTGTTGTCCACAAAAGCATCTGGTTTTGGAGAGCCTTACATAGTGTGAAATGTTTTTGGGCTTGTTGTATTGTTAGTTGGATTTTTATATTTGATGTACCTTGGGATTGCTTGCTTTGGGTGAAAATGAGTACGTAATAGTATTATTACCAGATGCAAAGGGGGACATTCGTTTGCCTTCAGACCTATAAACGTTGGCTGCAAGAGACGCTACATTAGCTAAAACTTGGTTGTCATAGAGTTATTTCCCGTGATCCCTTCTTGTCCTCACAACTTCCCTGTGAGGTGGGTCACCCCTGAACTTTGAAGCTGAGTGGAGATTGCAGCTCAGGGCTACACGGCCAGCCTCCTGGGACCTTCTCAACATGGTTGGACTCGTGACTCCCACCATCCCTGATCAAGTGGGCATCCCGGTTAGGGGCTGATGAGAGTTGTATTATGACAACATATGGAAGGCTTTCTCCATTCTGATTGGCATTCACTTTCCCACACAACTCTTAAGCCTTCCAGAGGAGTGGCTGTCGTAACAAAGACAGGGCCATGCGGCACTTTAGATGGCATAGCAGGTGTGTGTGTGTGTGTGTGTGTGTGTGATTGACTTTTGTGGACTAAAATCCAAGTGATCAAGTGCATGGCTAGCCTCGGTTCTCTCTCACAAGCAGGTGCGCTCAGGCTGAGGGGCCAAATGGCTTTGGAAATGCAAGATGCACAATTTACAGTGGTAACTCGGGTTAAGTACTTAATTCGTTCTGGAGGTCCGTTCTTAACCTGAAGCATACTTAACCTGAAGCACCACTTCAGCTAATGGGATCTCCTGCTGCCGCCGCGCCGCCAGAGCATGATTTCTGTTCTTAGCGGAGTTCTTAACCTGAAGCGTACTTAACCTGAAGCGTACTTAGCCCGAGGTACCACTGTATTTGGAAGGGAGAGGGTGGATTTCAAAACATGGAGGGCAGCTCCGGTCAATAAGCCACACTGACTCTCCACATCTGCAGTCTGTGGCAAATGTAGACCGAGTTTGAATGTATGCACTGATCACTCGCAATAGGGGCATGTTACAGGGACCCAGGTGGCGCTGTGGGTTAAACCACGGAGCCTAGGGCTTGTTGATCAGAAGGTCGGTGGTTCGAATCCCTGCGATGGGGTGAGCTCCCGTTGCTCAGTCCCAGCTCCTGCCCACCTAGCAGTTCGAAAGCACGTCAAAGTGCAAATAGATAAATAGGAACCGCTCTGGCGGAAAGGTAAATGGCGTTTCCGTGCGCTGCTCTGGTTTGCCAGAAGCGACTTTGTCATGCTGGCCACATGACTTGGAAGCTGTACGCCGGCTCTCGGCCAATAAAGCGAGATGAGCGCTGCAACCCCAGAGTCAGACACGACTGGACCTAATGGTCAGGGGTCCTTTTGCCTTACAGCATCACCAAAGGCCCAGGCTTTGATTTGCTGATTTAACGCCCTGCGGTGGGAAAGAGAACCTGGGTTCCTATTGCGTCCTAGATGAATACAATCAAACTGGTAGAAAAGTTATAACTGAGCAATTATGGGAGTGGGTGTGTTTACTGCAACAGTTAAGGACAGTGGTAAAGACCTTGTAAGCACTGGGTTAGGTTTTTTCTCAACATCCTCCAGAAGTTAGTCTAAAGCAGGAGAGGGAGACCTCAGGTCTGGGGACTGAATGCAGTCATCCAAGTCTTTCTCTCTATTTTCATAATTCTGTTTTATTATTTTTATGTTGTATTTTCCTGTACCACTTAAGAGTTTTAAAAATATTAAGTGGCTCAGAAATGTTTTAAAGCAGTTGTTCCCAAACATTTTTGAGGCACTGCCCCCTCAGTTCCGTAAACTCATTCCCAGTACCCCCTACCCTATTGAAAGTATTGTTAAGAAAAGCCGTTTGCATGGCCCACTAAGGAGAATAACACAGTAAAATTCAAAAATCTGATTAAAACTATATTGTTTAATTAATTCAACAACACCGATGAACTTGCTCCAATGATACCAACTTTTCAAAGTCTCATAGTCATTTAGCAAGAATCTTACTACGTTTAGTACCTACTTCACTGTTTAGAATAGAATATAGAATAGAATATATTTTATTGTCATTGTCCCCTTCGGGGACAACGAAATTTAGTAAATTCTTAATGCGATGCATGAGCTTGATGAAGTGATACCAGTTTCTCTGCTTTAAAGTCACGTAGCAGGAATCTTAAACCACCATGTTTAGTAATCTGGAGTTAATTTCTTTGCTTGGAGAGAAGTTGGACGACCACACTAAAACCACGTTCCACCAAATTGAATGTTGAAAATGCAACAACAAGCTTCTGAACCACTTTCCATAGTGCAGGATAGCAGATCAGAAATTTCCTTCTGTACCCAGAACTGTTGGTATGATTTCTTACAACTTTGGCTTCAGCTCTGTGTCATTTTGTAGCTCAGTTTTTCGTCCACTGCCCCAGCTCCACTACATCCCAATGCAATGCTGTGGCGTTTAATTCTCCTAAAAAGCTAAAGTCGTATTGGAAGCATAAACAGGAATGTGGTTCAAGGTCTGTTCCTGAGTTAAGGTTCACTTAAGAATTTATATTTCAAAACATGGGTGAAAAGGAAGGATGTGAATGAAAACAACTAAAACGCCAGAGGCAAGCTTTTGTGACCTACAGAGTTCTTCAAGCTTAGATGTTCAGAGCCAAAAACTTACACCACACTCTCCTGCAATTGCTAGCTACAGCATCTACCAAGCCTGGCCTACTGAACAAGGAAGCAGGAAGTTATTTTATTTCTTTATCATTTTATTATGGAGGTACCTAGCTCACCTTCCAGATAAGCCCACAGAGCGGCTTACACTGTTAAGATCAAAGAAATAAAAAGCATTAAAATGCATATATAAAATGCAATTTAATAATTATTAATGGCTCTCTTCCACCTTTCCCCCATATTTTATCCTAGCAACAAGGTAGGTTAGGCAGAGGGGCTGACTGCATTAATCACCTTGCAGATATTGAGTGCTTGCTAGTGGAAGACGTGAGTTACAAAAATCCTCCCAGAGTAGCCGAGGGCCGCATACTCTCATGGAGAACCTCCTGGGGGCCGCATTACAGCACTGGGCATGGCGAAGGGGGAAAGCTGGGTGGATCAGTGGTTCTGGATTAGCATTGCATTCAGCTAAGTACTACTCAGAGGAGATCCATTGGAATCAATAGACCTAAGTTGGTTGTGCTCATTAACTTCAGTGGGTCTACTCTGAGTAAGGCCAGCATTGGCTACAACCCCAAAGGAGACTGCATTCCAACTACACAAAAATGGGAGAGTATCTATGCCCGCATAATATGCCTCTCTTCGTCCTGCATTCAGGCATTATCAGAATTCGATGACACATTTCACCAGGTGTAAGAAGAGTCCCGAGGGCCAGATAGTGAGACTTGAAGGGGCCTGAGGTTCTGCATTGTTGTGCTTGGGGAATATATGAAGTAAGGTCTATTAATACCTTGTTAATACCTGCTTGTTTATGGTGTTATTTCAAGCATCCAGACAAACTGGAACAGGCCCTCCAGTCCTTGTTTGCTGTGACTAAGTTTCATTTGTACCGCACCCTTCCTCTAAGGACACCAGGGTGGCCTTCATGTTCTTCCCAGTTGCTCCACATCTGTGTTTTTTAAAAAATATTTTCTTCATCGGATATATGCATTGCCTAGGCCAGAGCCACTGTGGTGGGCGACTTAACGACAGCACACAGAATTCCCAAACAGGAAATTTAAAACATATACTGGCGACTTGTCCTCTTACTCAGGGCTTACGTTTCAGACCATGTGTGCATAAGTGAAATTGCCTAAAGTGGGGAACACCTTCTAAATATCCTTTAAATGCCCTCTCTGCCGCTCTCCAATCCAGATAAAAAATACTGTACCAAAAATATCCACAACTGTAATGGAAGCTGGGGCTGGCTGGAGACTGGACCAGATGAGCCATTGACCTGATCCAACAAGCTCTTCTTAGGTTCTTATGGAGGTGAAGGAGGAGGAAATGTCATCTGGCCCAAAGTCACCTGGAGCTCTTCCTGAGTGCGGATTCAAACCCATCTCTCTCCAGTCAAGAGTATGACATCCATACTATGCTTCCCATCTACATCAACCTTAGGGAACTATTTGTCCCCAAACCTTTCACTGGTGACATTTGACGGGTCGGTGGGGCTGCCCACCTATCCATCACTTGATGTTGTATGGCACGAGGTCATCCTATCCTAGCCAAAAGTGGCACACCTTTTATTTGGCACCAGATTTAAATTGCGGCAAGCGACAGGTGTGCTTTAGTTTACCCGTGGTCTTTAACTAGGACCAGTGGGTTGGTGTAAATTAGTTTGTTTGGGTTACACAGTTGGGTTTGGCGTCTTCTGGCTGTGCACCCTAACACTTCCTCTTATTGTTCTTCTCAGTTTGTCATGCTGTAATTTCCTGCACAGTCTTTATTTAAAAAAAAAAATCTTTGCTGTGTCCTTTCTTTCTGTACATTTCACATTTTCCCCGTCTCCCCACCCCCAGGTTTTGTATTAGCAACAGCTTCTGTGTAAGAAAAAGGTTTGAAGTGTCACCCAGTCTAATTGTTTTTATTTTTTTAAGTATTTTATAACATACTGCTTATTTACAGTATTCATGGCCCATTGAATAGTAGAACTGAAACAGGGATGTCTGTGTCAGAAAGGAAATGGCTCCCTTCTCAAACCCCCAGTTGAGATCCCTCAATTCCCTGGAAGTCCCCAGCAGCTTCTATTGCCTCCCATCCTTCAAACACCCCTAGCAGCATCACCATAGAAATGGACCGGGGGGGGGGGGCTTTTGAAAGCAATTGATGATGGGGTGGGGTGGGGATTAGCACAGCATTACCTTGGAGGAAGATCCTCCCCTTCTTCCAGGCTTATTTCCGAGATTTCATCTTTGGCGAAATCAAATGGTGTGCATGCGTGGTGTCTTGTGATTGATTATGCAAGGCAGGGCTTACCTGCCCCCCCCCAAATATTTTATTCAAGTTGACACCCCTGCCAACTTCTCTCTGCCACAGTCTCTTTCTGCTAACTAAACCTTGTTACCTCTTCAGCTTTCGACACCTCCACACACACCCAAAAAAATAACTTCTCCCTCTGACCACTTATCATCAACCCACCACCAACCCCTGGGCTCTGAGCCTTCTTCCCTTGGGAATTCCCCAGATGAATCCTCCCACCATTCCTCTGTGTCCAGCCAGTCCATGACATTGAGGGAGCATGGACATGGCCAGGATTTATGTTGGGGGTGGGGCAGAACCAAGCTATTTGCGACACGATTGGTCAGTTAGTTACTGCCTCCCCGGCCACACCCATGCGAGGGGCCGATGCTTTTGAATGAATTCTCCAGCAGCCCAGTCCTCCTGGTGGTTTCCTCGGGGCCACCAAACACTTGGGGGACCTATGCAGAGTGAGGAACAGGTGGTAATGATGATGATCCCTGGCCCTGCTTCTCAATAGACATGCACGATTACAGCTCAAGAGGAGGTTGGGCCAAATTAAGATTGTTCTGCAAAATGGCTTTTATCAGGAGTAATTAACCTCCGAACGACCACTTTATCTGCTTAAAAGCAGCTATAAGCACATCTCTGACATTTCTCTGTAAACGAAACAGAGGAGCAAAGACAATGTCCATTAGCTTTGTTAGGTTAGCAGCTGATGAGCTACCAAGAAGCACTTAACTTAATGGAAATTCTCCCGCCCACCTTACCTTGATTTGGAGGGTTTTAGGATTTGCTAGGGTGCTCCCGACACAGAAACTTTGTCAGCTCATTTGTTTAAGAAATTACTGTAGTGAAGTTAGAGAGCTTTTTAATGCAACGGTGGCTCCAGCATGGTTTAGTGTTGCAAGGATGAACCACTGTAAATCTGACGTTGCACTCTGCTCCCTCCCCTCTTTTCCTTCCCGTTTATAATAGAATAACCAGTAATGTTCCATCCAAACCATCAGTTGTGGTTACTCTTAACTGTGGTCTGTTTGAAACAAGCCAGCTTCTCAGACTCTGCTTTGAAGTTGATTCATTTTAACACACCATTGTTGTTGCTGTTGTTATCAGACTGCAAAGTAAAAAAATTACAGATCTGTTTGCCAGCACCAAAAAAACATCCATTCAAGATGTGGATCCTCATAGATCTTCATGATATTTACATGAGATGAGAGAGCAAAACCACCAGCAAATCATCAAATGCATCTCTGAACCTGGCAGTGACCTTTGATTGATTGATTGATTGATTGATTGATTGATTATACTAATTGATTTATCCCTCCAAAAGGTACCATGGTGCAGCCTACAACACTTACAATAAATCACCGTAATTATAATAAAACCATTTTAAATAACCAGCAATTCAAATAAAACACATTAAACAGTGATTGCAAAAGCTATTTTTAGGACTGCACTACAAATAATACCTCAGGTTCTAAATGCATGGAGAAACTCTACAATTCTATGAAAAAATGCCTGGAACCAGTTTCTCAATAACCTTTGCAGTGGGAGCAGATGAAATATCCTTTGGGGTAGAATTCTAGGGTTTGGAGCTGCCACTGAGAAAGCCTGGTCTTGTGTCACTGCCTTCCCATTTGATGATGGTTTGGAGGGGACCCTTGTAAAATTATGAGGATCCATAAAAATCCAGGGAGGGGGTGACTTAGATGTCCTCAAAAGCATCATTGTGCCCACATTGGTAGCTTGGGTTCTAACCACTACCCCACGCTACCATTCGGCAAGAAGCAGTGCAGCGGACAGGAATTGGAGAGGTGGGGAAGAGTGTCCACTGGCAGAAGGGCTGTTCCAAAGCTCCTCCCCTCTGCTCCCCCAAACCTAAACAGTGAGCAAGTTCTACTTAAGCACAGCCATCTGGAATTGCACGTGGATAATGTTTATTTCTTTCTTTTCCCTGAATGTGCCTTGGCTTGTCTGCCCTTTCTCCATTGCCGGTGCCAAGCCGTTCACTGTTTACGCGCTTCAAACGTTGGCTGTCGGCCTTTTCAAAGATTTGAGCACTTTTTGCCTCTTGCTCTGCCGCTGGGACCACACAGTAGGCTTCAGTCTGAGTGTGATGGGAAGCTTAATTAGCAGTGGCAAACAGGGAAGGGGACAGGTGGGGGGGGGAGCCTCTAAGGAACCAAAGCATGCCGCAAGCGATGCCAGCCTCTGTGATTGTTTCAGGTTATGCTGGATTCGTCATCGGTTGTGCAAACCGGCAGCAACTTTTGGCTTCTGTTTCCAGACGCACCATAGTACTATTAGCAGTTGCAAAAGAGGTGGGGTTGGAGGTGGAGAGAACGCAGTGGCATAGTTTCTTAACTGGGTGAGTTCTCTCATCAGGGCCTCATTTAACGGGCATAACTGGCCTGAAGGACAGGGTTCACTTTTGCTACCTCCCAACGCCTTCGCATCTATGGGGTAAATCATTGACAGGAGCAAAAGATTCAGGGTTGTTTTTTTTAAAAAAAAAAACACCAATGATGTAGTAATATTGAAGCTCGGCAGAGTTTATTGTCTGAGATTGCAAAAGTTTAATCCAGAGATGATGGAACAGGTGTTCAGTCTGCTCTGGAGATGACTGTGTTTCCCCCATAGCTTTGTAGTCTTGGGAATCATAGAATCACAGAATTGTAGAGTTGGAAGGGACCTCAAGAGTCATCTAGTCCAACCCTCTGCAATGCAGCCTCTGCTTAAAAAGCTCCAAGGAAGGAGAGTCCACCACCTCCTAAAGAAGGCTGCTCCATTGTCAAACAGCTCTTAGTGTCAGAAAGTCCTTACTGTCAGAAAGTCCTTCCTGATGTTTAGTCATAATATTCTTGTCACTTGAATCCAAGGTCAGGGTGGACCAGAAGTCTAAATACAGTCAGAAGCTCTCTCTCTATCGTCTTCCTTTTTTTGCTTGACAACTGAGTGACTGAATCCCAGGTAACCTTTGTGACGACCGAGTTTAACAAAGTGCTTTAAATGTTGGCACACAGCCAGATTGCTAATGCTGGGCGTTGTTCTTAAGCGTAATGATTACTGGCTAGTTCAGGTTCAAAGATCCTGATTGCTTAAATGGCTCCTTCTAACCTAGCTGGTTTAAGGCTGAACCTTCACTTCTAGTCTAGGGAAGGCAGAGTTGGAAACGGGCAGAGCAAGGTGTACAGTATTATTGGATCTTGGGTTCAGACAGCTGCACAGAACTATTGCTGAATATGCTGCGGAAGGGCTGTAGCTCTGGGACAGCATCTGTGTTGCATGCTGAAGGTCCCTGGTTTGATCCTTGGCATCTCCCAGTAGGGCTGGAAAGGACTCCAATGCTTGTCCTACTAAGAGTTCTTGTTGGCATCCCTCTATCTTGAGAGACAATGGAGTGTTAGCAGCACCAAAGTGGCCTCCATGGGACGCAAGTGTATGGAGGTCCTGGGCTGCTCAAACAACAATACTCCTGTCTCAACCTCGCTGATATGGTCCAAAGAAAGCAGAGCAATATGTTTGGCACCAGCTTGGCTGCAGGAGTTGCCAGAAGGAGGTGTACAAGGTGCCATCCAACTGTCTTAAGGACTCCACTCTGGGTTTGTGTAGGATTTACTCCTTAGCCTTCTCCCGAAGATATCCCCTCACTTCCCTCTACAGCACATGCAGAAACTGCCTTCTTGGCTGTTGGACCTACTATTGGTCTCGTCTGCTCAATCTGCCAGAGCCTGCAGGGCAAGTTCCTAACTCACCGAGAGTTTGAGACCCATCAGCTACCCTCACCTGGTTTAGCCAGCCAGCCAAAGCCATTCCTGGGGTGTGGCTGCGGCTGCATGCCGACAGCTTCAAGGAGCCACAGGTGAGAGCTGAGTGCATGGTGGGGACCAAAGGTGTACAAACTACCCCAGAAGGAGCGCACCATGTCATGACTTAGGTTCATGGGTTTCAGTGAGTCTACTCTGAGTAGGATTTAGTTGGATTGAACCTCGGGACAGCCACTGCTAGTCAGTGTGGGCAACAATTATTCACTAGTGGTCTGGCTCAGTGTAATAACAGGTTCTTCCATTGCTATGCGTCATCTATATGCAGGGAAGGGCTTCATTCAGTGGCAGAGTAACTGCTTTGCATGCTGAAGATTTCAGCAACCCCAGGTTGGGCTGGGAGACAATTCTGCCTGATGCCCTGGACATTCTCAGCTAGTCAGGTAGTTTCCTATGCTAATGTGGTGTTTGTTTATACTCTTACATTCAAGTTTAAAATGTTGTAGATCTTGTCTGGCATCTGAGCACCATACTTGGGTGGAAGATGTGGGATGTGAATTATTACCAGAGGGACTAGTAACAAAATGTTGCAGCATGGGTTGGACCTTGTACACAATTCCTACCAGGTACTTTCCCAGGATGCTCCATTCAAATCTCCCTTCCCCTCTTGCTCATTGATCATGTTCAGCCCGTGCTAGGCTGTTTTGCAATTAAAAAAACTAAACAAACTTCTGTGAATGTTGGGGTACCCCCTAGCTTGCTGATACCTCCCTCTTATGAGTGGGTGGTGCTGTTTCAGCTGCCCAGAGCACTGGCACAACAAAATGTAAAAAATAGAGGGCATTTATAGATAAATGAGTATATTGTTCTTGCATTGGTTTTCTTTTCTTTTAATGGTGTTTCGTGCACCATTTTCGTGGCCCCCAAAATTTCACAGGTATAAAATAGGGATATGTCAATGATACCCACCCTGCTCGAGAGAAGGGAGAGAAACATTATTTGTTTAATATAAATCACTTTTAAGCAGGGTGGATTTGATTTAAATCAAATTGATTTAAATCACGATTTAAATCACGATTTAAATCACTAGTCAGTAAGGCTTGATTTAAATCACTAGTCAGTAAGACTTGATTTAAATATTTTTTTTACAGAAAGACTCATTCTTGCTGGTATAATCTTAATATTTACAACCATATGAAGGTTTCATTTTTGGAATAATAAATTTTCAGAGTAGTTGTTACAGTTATATCAAAAATTACTGATTTGGTTATACTACTAGAAATACATAGATAATTATGAAATTATGGTGAGGTTTAATAAGTTAACTGTTTATATTTGGACAACTTTTCTGCTGTACTTTATTGGAAGGAGAAAAATCATTTCCTTAATAACCATTTAAACAATTTATTTAACTAAAACAATAACATGATAGCATATGTATCCATGTTTGTTAACTGATGTGGTTAAACATTTTTTTAAAAAAACTTAGACTGAGTTTTAGCACACTTGTTAAACTTAAAACAAATCTTTATTTCCTGATGAATAGCATTTGGACTACAATGTAACTTAAATAGAAGACTATATTTAGAAAGATTTTTCCTCCAAAAGCATTTTATTTTAAAAATCCAATTTAAATCAAAAAAATCCGATTTAAATCAAAAAAATCCGATTTTTTTGATTTTTTAAAAAAATCATTGATTTTTATCCACCCTGCTTTTAAGTCATGAGATCTGAAACACAGCAGTCCTTTGAAATTTGTACTTCTCAGAATTTTGCCATGTACTTGTTCAACCAAAAGAATTTGTAAATAGTTGGAAAGTGAAGGTAAAAATGAACATATTCATGAAAATAATATACAAAACTATATTCAGCAAAATTGCATGTAAGGGACAGAATTGTGTGTCTCAGGGCAAAATGCTGACAATTTTTTGACAGGTCTTAAAAATTGGAAAGTGGTAGAAATCCAATGCACCAATTGTGGAAAAAATGAGATGCTGAGACTGTGAAATTGATAGATTTGTCCGTCCCTTCGTGGAGCACATGCCTAGGAACTTCTTTGCTGTGATTCACACAAATGCAGCACCAACAAGCAAACTGGAATTATCCTGCGTTTGTAGTTTTCCATCAGCTCTCCCTTTATAGCCCTTAAGACGTGCATCCTGTCTGTTATACTCCCATCTTTAAACAGTGGGTTGATGGCTATTCCAGGAGGAGCAACTAGTGTTGGGTGTTTAGCTAAAGTGTATTTACCTTAGCTAGCTTATTAGCAGATGTGCAATTATGGTAGTTACCTCCGAGGAAGTGCCAAGCCTGTGGTAGTTTTTGAAGGCGGCAGCAGCTGCTGCTGCTGTTATCAGTGGGGGTGCCTCTCCAAACTCTCCAACTTCCTTCAGTTCCCTCTCCAAAATTTGCCTTTTCCCCAGAGCCTTGATTTATTTATTTACAGTGGAACCTCAGTTTTCGAACGTCTGCGTTGACGAACGATTCAGAACTCGGACACCGTAAACCCAGAAGTAAATGTTTCCCTTTTCGAACTTCGACTTCTGAGGCAGCTTCCGTATTGAGTTTTTTGTATTACCGGTATTTTTTCCATTCTTCCGTATTGAGTTTTCTGTTTTCAAACATTTCAGAACTCGAATGGTCTTCCGGAAAGGATTACATTTGAAAACTGAGGTTCCACTGTATTTATTTTTTAAATTAAAGTACTTCCGTCCTGTTTTTCCCAGCGCAAAAAAAAAATCAAGCAGCTTTGCAGAGTTCAAAAGAGGTTGCCAATGTGGGTCCCATCCAGATGTTTTCAGACTCCCAAATCCCACCAGCCCCAGCCAACATGGCTGAGGGTCAGGGATGATGGTAGTGGAAGGTAAGAATAAAAGAAAAAATTACTTGGCCTGATTTGAACTACTCAGACCAGTGTGAAGTGAGGCAAAGTGCAGGTGTGCTTCTGAATTCATGCTTCTCCGGATTTTGCAATGCAGCTCTACTGCCAAAAGCTGTGTATGCAAGTGTGTATCAGTGAAAAGTGAGCACACACAAAATGCATATATTAGTGAAAATTATGCAGAAAAATACATTAAGTTGAAGAAAATGGCTTGCTGATAAGCCAAAAATTACCTAACTGATAAGAGAAGGAGGGGATAAGATTTTTCATTGTAAATTTTAATTTTTTCTTGCTCCTCCTTTCTTTCTCCAGGTCTCATTTTAAACTCAGGTATTTGGAAGGAACCCAAACTGGAGCCATTCCTGGACTTTGTTCCTTGATTTATGGAAGATATGTTCTGAATTGCTCACCTGCACCCCATCCCCGTGCCCAGATCAAGGGGGCCCAGCATTGTAACAGGATGGCCCACTCCAGGTCGAATGGATCTCACTATGCCTTGACGGCAATAGGGTTGGGGATGCTTGTTCTCGGGATCATTATGGCCATCTGGAACTTGGTCCCCGGATTTGGCCCAAATGGGAAGCCA